>OY728146.1:1281902698-1283152698 GCA_963277665.1 Viscum album | reverse complement strand
GATATATCATGAAAACTAATACATGCTCATGGGATTTGATTTGACAATAGAACATCAATCGATGATTATAATTGAGGTTGAAATAAGGATCGTGAATTAAAACGCTCTCAACCTCCAACCTCGCTTGCCTTCGTCTGGAGCTCCGCGTCGATCCGCTGGCATCACCGCACCTCGCCAGAGTCGCCTCACCAAGCCGTCTTGCTGGAGATGGGGGAGGATAGGGGAGGGATTTTGCCACAGGTTTCAAGGGAGAAGGGGAGGGGTGTTTGTTTATTTAAGGGGAAATTAATTAAATTTTAAATAATTAAAAACCCCCAAATTTATCCCACGTCTGAAACATTTGGCGAGGTCAAAATTTAACCTCCCCTTGGGTAAACACCACCTCCCGAGGACAACGGTGGTCTCAGAATTTGATTCTGAGATTCCTTTTTAATGTTATAAAGTTGAACGCCCAAAGCCACCAAATTACGAAAATGCCCATGGGGCCATTTTTCACCGGCGGCCAGTGCCCTCAAAACTTACACCCCTTCTAGGGTAAACGGTATGCTCTGAACTGAAAGGTGCCCTCAGTTTTCCGATCTGAGCCACTGTTTAAGAGATACTTGTGTTTAACCATTAAAGGAATAAATAAATAAATATATTTATCCGTTTAACCTTCCGAAAGCGAGCGAGGGGTCCGAACATCCCGCGCCGACATGTTTTATGTCGTTCCTAGGGTAAAAACCCCATTCTAGACCCATCTGTACACTCGTATCTATGATTTGGTTCACCGTTTAGTATTTTTTGCATTTATTTGGCGTTTCTAGTGTGAATGCACTGAAAATTAAATTCCGGCCACTCTGGGGCTCGGAATCTCACGCTGTCTGAAGGCGCTGCTCTGGAATATCATCAAGAATATTCCAAAGTCTTTCACCGCAAAAACCGGTTTCTTACATCATTCCTTCCTTCAAGATTTTCATCCCCAAAAAGCATAACTATGGAGAAACACAGGGTACTAAGTCCACACCTGGATTTCCCATACCCAGAAGAACCCACGCAAAACTCTACCTCACAACACACAAGCCAAAGGATTGATCTATTCACGCGAGGTCAGCCCTTGCTGACGTCGTGCACCCACTCCAGACTTTGGGATTAGGGAAAAGCGGTAGGGAACCTCGCCATCCCTTTGTATGGTCTCAAACGGCTCGAAGGCTCTCAGAGGTTGCTCACCCACTGACCGAACCCTTATGTCGCACGCCGCGACTGGAATCACCGCCTGCACTTGGAACAAGGCCAGATGATTCCCTCCTTCAGAATATCCATATTGTGTAACACCCAAGAATATCTGGTTGCGTGAGATTTCACAGTCGATGTTTCTCAACCAAGACTCTCTTACACGCTCGGAAGCAAAGGAGTCAACACCATAGACTAAGGGAAAATGTCTCACGCCTTTTTCCATACCAACACTGGGTTACACCCGATTCCCTACGTCACCCTGGTAACACCTCAAACAAGGAGCAGGGAGAAAATACTTTCACACGCAGAGCCTAACAATTCTACTGAAAAAAGTAGAAGTGTATCAAGGGGTACCTCTCATCATACCACGCTCTGCAGGATCATAGACATCCAAAGATCGCGGATGTTCGTGGTCCAAACTGTCTGCTCCCAGAGCCTGACGTGGACCACCTAGTGGTGGTGGGAAGATCTCGTAAGTTTGTCCTCCACTACCAGTTCTTCCTACTCCTCTGCTAGCACTACCTCTCTGGGCGATACTCCGATCAAGGCGCTGCTTATGTCGTGGTGGTGCACCTGCTGCCTGCCCGAAGCTCTCCGCAACTCGGGTCGTGCAGTCTCATGCCATGTGACCTCGCCCGTCACAAGCATAGCACCGACCCTCTCTGGGCTGCACTGGTTCCCTCTTGGGCCACAGTGTTGTACGACCATTCCCCTGAGACCAGTTGTCAGAAATCCACCTGCGTCGAGATCCTGTTTTCCGACACCCACTAGCCGCGACAGATGTCTCAGCTCCAACGTGCCTTCTGCCACTACCAACTCCAGAACATGACAGGAATCCCTCTGTCACCAGCGCATGCTCTAGCACCCCGACATATGTGGAAATTCCCAAGGGTACTCTGACAGCATGAATCTTTCGGCGGACATCCTGCTCAAACTTCACACTCGGAGGTTGTCGTCATGGACCAAGTCCGGGTCAAAGCATGCACGGTCTGCAAAACTAGTCGCGTACTCATCCACCGTCATCCCTCCCTGCTGAAACTGCAAGAGCTCCTGAATCAGAACAGAGCGCAAGCATAAGGGGAAAAACTCTTCAAGAAACAACAAATGGAAGTCACCCCATGAATGCGACGACTTTTCAAGAAGCTGAGTCACCAGACTCCACCAATACCAAGCCGATCCACGGAGAAGGCTGGCTGCCAAAGCCACTCTCTGATCTGTCAGCGTATGCACAAGCCTGAAAAGGCAAACCACTACTTCGAGCCAAACCTCTGCTGCCTGAGGGCCTGTCTCACCACTGAATCTCAGCGGTCTCTGCCGCTGGAACTCATGGAGCGCGCTCAACTTGCGCTCAAACTCATCCTGCTCTGCTGAAACTGTCTACAGCTCAACAGGTGGGGGTGCTGCTACCGGCCCACCCAGAGAAAGGGGATCGCATGATGGGTCCAGGACTATGGCCTTGTAGCTCACATGGTCATCATCACGAACCAAAGCTAGTATCCTGGATGGCTGTCCTCGCGGAGACATCCTGAAAATTATCAAGGAGTTCCGCAGTCAGATGAGAATATATGTATATACCAATAGCAACTATGGGGATCTGAATCTAGAAGGACAGTCAAGACTCAGTCATATGTGATGCACAAACCAATTTTCCATGCAAAAAGTTTCTCAGCATGCCGAGTCGACAAGAGGGTTATCAAGGTCCCGGTGAATGGATACGTCGGCTACTGCACCATCAATGGACTCCCTGACCTGATAGCCCCTGTCGAGACATGTTAACACAGTTTCCCTAAATCCCAACCAATATCTTTTTAGGGACATCCGCACAATGACCCAAGGAATGAACCACCTCTGATACCACTTTGTCCCAACCCAACCCTACCTGGGCTCGAGCCGCAACTACCCCAAGCCCGCCTCCATAGGCCAGGGGCTGGAGACTAGCGCCAAAGGCACAACAACTTGGGGAGGCCTTTTCCTAAGTACCTGTACAAACACACACATGCATCACACTCAATGAAACAATGCAGAGTAAAAGAAAAGACAAGTAGAGAAAAGGGAAACTACTATATATAAACCAAAAAGTGAAACGACCTCTAAATAGTACAAGTAAAGTGCTGAAAAGGAAAAAGGCGCAAAACACGCACCCAAACAGAAAAGGTGCCACAACCGCGCAACAGATAAACAAAAAGAAACAGCTGACGGGTCTCCCACCTGAAACCCGGCCATGACCACCGCACGTGGTCCAAGCTCCCAAGCTACTACGCTCCACTGATGTCACGCTCCACCTGTCCATCGTCTGCAAAGGCACACCAAGTGCGGGAAAATCCCAAGCAGGGGTGAGTATAAAAATACTTAGTAGGATACCCTGAAGGCTCAAGGGAGCAACAAAAGTAGGTGCCGAAGGGTGAGAAGTAGAGAGAAAAGGAAAAAGTAGAGGAGTATAACATAAAGTGAAGTAAGGAGTATAGTAAAGAGTCCATCTCAACCCAACAATAGGAAAGAAGGTAGACTCGTCCAAACACAAGGAGAAGGAAACGGTGAGAAGATGGACTTCTCGTCGAGTCTTCTCTACCTATAGTAGGAGAGTAGACTCGTCCAACCATGAGAAGCTAGACACAGATAGCACGTGGCATACCCCTCACGTCTTCGCCTCTCCTGGAAGGAGAGTAACCAAACGCAAGTAGTGGGTACTAGAACAAGGTATCTACAAGCCCATATGCTCAACAAGAAGCCCGAACAAGGTCGTAAGGGGATCTCCATCCCATTGCTCATCCCATGAAAAGAGTAGCCAAACGTCCCAGAAGAAAACTCCATTGATCCCAGCATCCCGCACATCTGCGTCGAACTGCAATCCGAGGGGCTCAATCACCACACCTCGACACTATCTGCTATGGGTGGCACTGACTCGCCCACATGGTTTTAGGTTGCGTCACAAGGACGTGTCTCAGTGGGGGAAAACGCTCCTCTTACTTGAGAATTTTGGGGGAATGTCAACCACAACTCGTCACTGCCCTGCAGTCGAGAAGTATGCTCAAAGTCGATAGGCGACCCCCTGCCCAGCCCCGCTGGAGTGTCCCTGAAAGTCAACGGGTTCCCACTATAGGGAGACCCAGAAAGTCGACGGGTGCCACACTGCCCAGTCCCGTAACAGAGTAATCCACTGGAGGGAGACCCGGCTACAGTCGGAGATGAGACCACTGCCCAACCCACCTGAAGGTAACCCGGCATCCGGGACCACTGCGTAACCCAGCTGGAGGTAAGCCCGACATCGGGGACAACTACCCACCCCCGCTAGAGGTAAGGCCAGAACTGCTCTGGCCATCCCTGCTGGATGGTACTACTCGATGAACACCACTGTACTGGCCATCCCTGTTGGATGGTAACCCACTGGTGATCCCTGCGTGATACAACCTCAGCCCTACTGAAAACAACCTCAGCCCTGCTGGAAACAACCTCCTGGGTAGAGAATCGGTGCCCGCGTAAAGTGTTGTTCACACCGAAAAAAAAGCTCTACTAGGGAACACAGAGCAATGGGAGAAACTACCCAGGCCTCACAAGGCGATCCAGCTCCAATCCGCTGAGTCACTTTCAAAGCGAACCGAGACATCTCATCCTAGAAAGTGGGGAAAACACCAACGCTACACGAAAACCCGTAGCTGCAAACGATGTCGCAGACCGGTGAAATGGAACAGTACTGAAACCCCTCACAGCCGAAGAAGCAGAGGATCCGAACCATCTCTGTCGGCCAAACCATCGAGAACAAGACCAGGGGGAGACCACTCAACCCTGCTGGTAAAACAAAAGAGCACGAGGCTAGGGGAAACTCCACCCTACCGGTCAATCAAATGAGCACAGAGGGACCCTCTACGTTGCGAGAGGTCAAAGTACGTAAAGAAAAACACGACACACACATGGGGCCCACATGACGTGTGGCCCCAAGTCAACCCCAACAGAGTGCACAAACATCCTCAGGTACAAACAACCACATGTACCTCCAATCATAACCATAAAATCCCATAGCATACCACATTCCAGCCCAAAGGCTATCATGCACACGGCACCAAACGTCAATGCAAAGGTGTGACGTAACCACTCCAACCTTCCAGCTCAATGGCTTTGGCACAGAAAACCACTTCTCTTCACTCACACGGGGGTGCACGATATCACATGCCAAGGGTTCTCTGCAAACACGGCGAGAAGAACCGCCATCATAGTGCCTTTCACATTTAATAAGATAGTGCGAGAGACTCCGCACAACCAAACGGATCACACTGTTATAATCCTCTAGGAAAAACACGCGAGATCGACTACTTACTCAACCCCAACGGATATCCGACAGAAAAGTCTCCAACACCGCCTCACGCCTGAACGGTGCCCCGTGATCTCGAGCCTCAGCCCCAAAAACAGTCAGGCGCATCGCACCAATACGATCCCCTCAGAAAAACACGTCAAATGCACTACTCACTTGAGTGCAATGGATATCTGAAAAAAAAAGATATGTTCTGGCGCACTGCACATGAGCGGTGCTTCGTGGACCCACAACCTGGTCCTGAAACTCACCGAACGGATCGTACCGTTGCAATCCTCTCGAAAAATCACACAAGGTGGACTAATCACTTGTCCAAAACGGTCACCTAGTGATAGAGATGGAAAATCATCGTCGACGCCCAAACGGCCGTCGGGGACCCCACACTATCGGGCAGAATTACTGCAGGTAGACTGCGCTAATGCGATGCCCTTGGAAAAACACCAAACATCGACTGCTCGCCCACCCCGAACAGACGTCCGAGGAAAAAGTCAGTAAAAGCTGCATGCAGCTCCAAAGACGGGCCGTGGGGCCCACACCTCAACTCCGGCTTCAACGCCCATATCCACCCTAGAAACCACCGCCTCGACGGAAGGGTTCCAATGCTGCTGGCGGTGCTTAAATTGGACTTCGGACACGTCTGCGCCGTCCAAAACAAGATCCCCTTGAAGGAAACAAAAAACCACTTAAATACGTGTCATGCCTCCGAGCCCCTCGTTTTGGGAATTACAATTCCCCAAAACCATCTCAAAACATTCCCCTCGACGCATGGTCCGCACTACCACTGACGGAGCGCAAAACAGAGGCTCGTAGCGAGAGCTACGAGCGTCGGAAATTCCAAAGGGGGGGGGGAACCCCCTTGGGCCGGACCGGCCAAGTCCGGCCGGTCCGCCCACAGCTGGCCCGCGGCCTGGCAGCGGGTCTGGTTCACTCCGCCGCAGCCCGTTGGCCTTGGCCTGCCGCCACCGACCGGCCATCAATGCCGGTCTGTGCTTCTCCTGCAGTGACCCACGTTACGCGGGTCACGGTCGCGCCGCCCGGGGCCTCGAGCCTCACGTCCCCCTTGCCCTGCCCCTTTGCACCACGCCGGCGCCGCCCGACGTGCCCAGCTCGCCGCTATCCGCAGCCACCTCCGCCGCACTCGCCCGACATCCCTAGCTCACCTGGCCAGTGCCCGCCGCCTGGAAGAGAGGCCTCCGTCGTCCAGCTCACCGCGCCGCCGCCTGGTATGGCCGGCCGCAGCGCCTACCCGCCGGAAGACCCCAGAACTCCTCCGCAAACCCGCAATCTTCGGCGAATGATTGCAGGTTCCTCCGAACTCCAAAACCGAATCTGAAAGCTGTTTCGGATAGCCCATAAAAACTACTATGTGCTCATGGTCTTTGATTCGACAATCGAACAACAATCGACGCATATAATTGAGGTTGAAATAAGGTTTGGGAATTAAAACACTCAAAACCTTCTACCTCGCTGGGCTTCGCCTGGAGCTTCGCATCGATCCGTCGACATCACCGCACCTCGCTGGAGTCACCTTGCCGGACCGTCTTGCTGGAGATGGAGGAGGAGAGGGGATGGGTTTCACCATGGGGTTCAAGGGAGAAGGGGAGGGGTTTTTGTTTATTTAGGGGAAATTAATTAAATTTTAATTAATTAAAAACCCCCAAATTTATCCCGCGTCTGAAACATTTGGCGAGGTCGAAATTTAACCTCTCCTTGGGTAAACACCACCACCCGAGCACAACGGTGGTCTCAGAATTTGATTTTGAGCTTCCATTTTAATGTTATAAAGCTGAACGTCCAAAGCCACCAAATTACGAAAACACCCCTGGGGCCATTTTTCACCGATGGCTCGCACCCGCAAAACTTACACCCCTACTAGGGTAAAAGGTACGCTCTGAACTCAAAGGTGCAATAGGATATCCGATCCGAGCCACCGTTTAAGAGATACTTGTGTTTAACCATTAAACGAATAAATTAATTAATTAATTTATCCGTTTAACCTTCCGAAATCGAGCGAGGGGTCCAAACATCCCGCGTCAAAATGTTTTATGTCGTTCCTAGGGTAAACATCCCATTCCGGACCCATATGAACACTCGGATCTCTGATCTGGTTCACCGTTTAGTAGTTATTGCATTTATTTGGCGTTTCCAGTGTGAACACACGGAGAATTAAATTTCGGCCACTCCGGGGCTCGGAATCGCCCGCCGTTTGAAGGCGCTGCTCTCAAATATCATCAAAAATATTCCAAAGTTTTTCATAACAAAAACTGGGTTCTTATACTCAAACAATTAATTACTTGGATGAGTATAATAATGAGTATAAATAATGTAAATAATATATATAACTTGTTAATTATTCTATATATATATGATATACTATCCAATTACATATTATTTCACCATCAATATAATGATATTATCGCTCGTGCTTATGTATGGATTAACGTCTCCACGAACGTGAAGAGATTCATTCCGCATCGTAATCATTCAAGAATATTTTTTATTTTATGTTTAAAAATAATGTTTATGAACATAATATAATTATTTATATGAACCAAATATATCATAAACATAACAACCATGGATTATGTAACCCAACATTAAAGGAAACCGAATCAGTTAACAACCGAAATGATGATACAACTAAAATATTATTAACAAAGATATGTTAGAGGATTATATATGATATCATATTTATGTATATAGTTTTTTATAATTTAATAAAAATCTTATTACTATTTTACAAGAGTATAACATACCATTAACTATGGAAAATTTCAAGGTAAGGGTTAATTCTACAATCTCTTTACTTATCTAAGGTTTTCAATACATCAGTACCCACTGTGACCGCTTTATCATTCACATATGTGTTTTCATAAAAATATAATTTGAAACATTTTCACTATTTACTAGACTCTATGTTAAATTCATTTATACCAATATTTTACAAAATATTTTTTGAAAGAAATCTTTCCTTTATTTTCCAAACAAGTTACTTTATGATCTTTTCGACAAAATGAAGGAAAAAATTTCATTTTTTAACTTATACGGCGGGTGCAGCTATTTTCTGCCATTATAACATCATTGTACCTTTCCATAAAAACTTATAAAAATATTCTAAAAATATGTGTTTTATTATATAATTATATGGATTTTAAATGATTTAAAAAATGAATGAGATATTTCTCTAAAAATGTTTTTATTTCATCAATGTCAACATCCTTTGATGAATTTTATACTTGTTTGAAGTTGATTTATTATGATACAAATCTTCCATATTGTATTTAATGTTCTGTGATATTTTTGACTGTGAATGTGATATTTTTACCATTCATGGTTTATGGATTATGAATTGACATTTCGTATGATAGTTTTAATAACAAGTTTATGTTATGTTTAAACCTTTTCATATACGGAATTCCTTGGACTTAGTAAGGGACGAGTGGGGCCCCCTATAGCTCCTCAATGAATCGGAAGGTCTCAAGATACATACTAGTGTCTTGGAAAAACAGATTGACAGAATATTATTTTTAGTCTAGGCACAAGCCCTTGACTATGTGGTTTTGAACTCGGGCATTATGCATTCCATCATTATGAATGTGGCTATTGATATTGCATGTGATTATTCGAAATGTAGAATATCCATGTGAATAAGTAAATGGAATAATTTTATTTTATAATTTCCATATTATTCTTATGTTTATGTTTGAATGGCATTTGTGTTAGTCTTATACATCACCTAAAATTTTTATGCCTTTTTATGAAACTTTCTGCAATATTGTTATCCTTACTTAGCATCTGAGCTCACCCTTTCTATATTTTATTTATTCCATGATGTGAAGAAGTATTTTATGGTTGACCTAATAGGATAAGATAAGGATATTAGTGTGTTCAAAATGGGAAAAAATGTTGTTGACGTTTTGATTTCATGATGTTTTGTAAAATTTTTGAATGTATCTAGTATTTCCAAGGATACTAAACTGATCTCCCTTTCAGGACTTGATTCCTTGTATCATGCCAATGTTATTTAATAATGCACCGACTTTAGGTAACTAGGCCTAGGGCATTACAAAATTACATGTTACCTCAATCCATTAACACATTTATTATTCATTTTAATAACCCATTTAGCCCCATTTCCATTTTTTATATCTATATCACTAATCATATTCCAGTATAAAGATAATCCCTTGTATTTTCCCATTTATCATTATAACCTTTTTTCATTCCAACCAAAAATCCACTTAGGTAATTACCCAACCTAAGTGTCTTGATAAACACCAATTTCACACCACATAATCATATTAATGTATTCGTTATTGGATTTATGTTCTCTCAAAATGGCCGACACTTACATTGCCAGATCTATGTTCGGGGAATATCAGCACACCCCTCGGGTGGCCATAATTTGGTCGAGTCATCCTACTTTCATCCCATGGGGATCAGGAGGGGTTAAATTAACCATTTATAAACCACTACATCACATCATGTCAAAGGCACAATGGACTCTTCAAAAGATGTAAAGAATAAAAACACTACTTGTACATATCTATAAAAAACCCAAGGGATAAAACTTATAGGCCACCTAACTTGAATCTATTGGCAAACAAACTGTCAGCCAAAGCGTTAGATCCCGATTCAACTCCCCTTAAATGCCTCAACCTAAATATCACCTGAAAGGGGAGGTTTGCTAGATTCATATAGAAATCTTCCAAAATAGAAGACCTAAACTGGAAAAGAGAGATAAGGAGAACATTAGACTCACCTAGATCATTGATTCACATCTAACAACACTCCGAACAGTGAAACATTGAAGGAGATATATCCATGGGATCTTTTTGTCCCTTTGTTTTCTTCCTAGGGTGGAAATGGAGGAGGAGGAGGAAAATCATGATTGAGATAGAAAATATCATAGTGTCAATTTTGTAAAATTTAAATGGTTTCTAGGCCACATAGATTACCAACATGATTTTCCAAACCGTTCGAAAACCATTCAGATGCCACTATCTAAAAATATTCCTCTTCTTCTGTTTATCTGGGATTCCTAGATAGTTAGCACTAATTGTGCACAGACCATGCGACAATATGAGAAAACTCATCTCCCCATTTTTCATGTCTCGAACCACAGGAACACCCCCGAGCCTCCTTAAATACTTTGGAAAGCACTTAATTAATAAAATATAGCACCTAAACTGGACTATAAGTAAATCACACCTTTTTGAGAAATATGGGATCTTAAAAAATACCATCGATAATGTCCATCTAGGCCCAAGATGCTCTAGATCTAAAAGGAATTTTTCTGTTTTTCCCAAGTCATAATGGCCATCACCTTCATCGGATCTAAAACTATTCCATTTTCTAACACCACATTCTTTATAAAGGTATCAGCATACTCATATGAAATCATTTTCATTAAATCCCTACTGATGAATGGATCGTTTTTTAGTTCAAAGGGTACAACAAGGTACTCATAAAAACATTACATTCTCCAAAAGGTGATTTTATATATGTCAGATTCTGATACCATCTAGTAATGGTGACCAAAGATAATATAAATATTCAAGAAAATATTTCCCACTCTCAACTTAAAAAATAGATCATCAATCCATGGAAACTAATACATGTTCTATTCTATCAATTGATGGAGCTTTTATTAATAAATAGATCGGAAAAGTGAACCATCATATTTCATCGCACAATGATCTAGCACAACCCAAGTTGACACAATCAGTTGTATAATGAATGTTTCAAAAAGATCATCCAATAGAGAATTAAACTATTTAATTTTAGATTGTTGCATATGGTACGATGGAATAGATACTAGTTGTGTACTATGAATTAAGATTAGGTAAAACTCTACCTCCCTTACTGGATGAATACCATATAAGTAAGAAGGAAACATGTTGGACGAAATGATGAAAACATGATGGATATCCCACGAAAAATATCCTTACTCCAGATCAAATAAAGAAATTGATATCACTTCTACCAACTTAGGATAAAATTGAAAAAATAATGTAGACCGTGGGTCATATTCTCCTTCAACTAAATGATATACATCATTGCATGTGGTGATTGATACCCATTGATGTAACTATGAAAGAGATATTTTATGGCTATGATTCAATCCATACCATAAACTAGATCAAGAGGATTCAAGTTGAGAACTAGAAATCTCCATGAATTCTCAACATCAGATATAGATTAAACAAAATAAGCACTATTGTGATACTCCTCTCTCTATATACCAAGGGGTGTAGTAATATCCATTGAATAAAAAAATTCTTACATATGAATATTAAAAATATTAAAAATACCAGTTGACATAAAGGATTGAGTAGGACCAGTGTTAAAAAAATAGTAAATAATGATGACCATATAATAATGGTACCTATCATTGTCACTTGACCATTATCTTCTTCCTCTGGAAACACTTACACTTCTTAAAGTTGCTTCACTATAGATGTATGTGGTCGTAGCACTTTTGTATATTCTGAATATTATTTCCAAGTAGTTTTAAGAGTATTTGATAGTCCCATTATTTTATATGGATTGGAATAAATATGTAAGAATCTCATTAAGTGTCTTGAACATCCACATGATCCATTGTTATTTAGTGACTCAATGAAAAAACACTTTGAATTTCATGGATTTCAACACTGGTAACAAACTAAAGGACCACTTTCAGTCACTACAAGAGGTCTACAGTGAACCTTCTATACATAAACACATGACAATAATCACTCATCTTGTTTCCCTTGAAGGAACTCATGTTACCCATAGGAGAGAATGAAACTCATGATAACCTTGACTTTACTTCAATATCCATTTCCACCATAAGATCTTGATCTAGTACATCAGCATAATAAGGTAGAATAAATAAAAAAATTGAGAATGAATATCCAATGTTAGTAACAAATCCATCCTTCGAGCCTTCATTTTTTCATATGTTATAATATGATATGTGAAAAGCACAAGTTCAAAAAAATGCATTGCAAACTCTGTCATGGTCTTGTCATCATGCTCATTTCTGAAAAACACATTATACTTCGACAACATCATCAACATTGTATATAAAGTGTCAGTGAAAATATCCTTGATGTCCTTCCCCTATAATCCAACCAATTTATTTTCCATCACTACAGTTCCCCATTATATCTCACTCAAACCATTCCACACGAAGGTGACCCACATGTCTATGATCTCTCCAGGTGTGTCAAAGAAACCAAAAATATTTTATATAGTGTTAAACCATTCTTTTTTCTTCTTAAGGATAACTTGATATTTGAATAGTGTTGGATTATGATGAAGTAACTCTTGATAGAAAATCATCAGAACATCTCTCTAAGGTTCCATAGCTGGAGCCTAAATTATAACTGTAGGTGGTTCATGAACTAGTAGTCATATAGTGCATAAAATCACGTCAACATGATTTAGATCTAAAAATGGATTTTCTTATTTATGTTCAAAAATAGCTTCTTAATGGAACTGATTACCACATCTTCTCTGATGCAGGATGCTACAAGACAATATTAGAAAACAAGGAAGACATCAGGTTACCCACACACAAAAAAAATATAATTTTTCCCAACAAATAGCATAAATAGGTTTTATAATTCAAATTATCCATAAAAAAATGGGAAGTACTAGAACTAAACCATGATACATATTTCCCAAACTACCCTTGGAGACTTATGATTTATTACAGTGAGTCTTGGATATTCACTCAATCACAACTACCTCCGAAGACCCAATAAGATTTTAGAATAGAATAAAAAATTTAATTAAAAATGCTAAAATTACACCCTCTAGTAAAACATTATCATGGTCTAACATAGGTTACCTAGTAACCTAATAATTGATCCAACTGTGACATAGACCAAAGGGTATTCTAGATCCCCAAGGGTCATTGACTCACAACCGGTATCACACATACTGAATGTGGGAATGATTTAATCCACTAACATTGTGAATGTAAAATTTACAATACATTATGAATATCAAAAGATAATCCAGTAGTAGTAATGTACCAGATTTCAAACAAGAAAAAACATGACCAATAACTACAACCAATTACCCAAAAATTAAATAAACTGGAAGACAAACTGATCAATTTCCAAAGGACGAAACTCACCAAGTCCAAGGTTCTACAGGTAAATCAACCTCCAAGTGATCAGTTTCCCTTGATTGAACATTGATAAAGATAATATGGAAACACCTAATAGAACAAGAATTTTGTGATCAAAATACTAATAGGATTTCAACCAATGATTCCATAATAGTATTTAAAAATCAAATTAACCATTAAAGTAAATTCATTGTTTAAATAAACAGGTGTGACATTTGAAAATAATATTTAATCATATCAGGAATTACATTTCAAAGGATGGAAATAAATTAGAAATTCATGATTCACATTTAAATTGATGGAAATAATTTTCAAATGATGGAATTAATTTCCAAAATGGTCTCTTTACACAAATGTCACATTCCAAAAATTGCTAAAATAGAAACATTTATATTAAATATTTTAAATAAATTTACAATGCATGTAAAATATTTTTCTTCAGTGGAATTTATATAAAATTGAAATACAAACAACAGAGAACCATGGTAATATGACAATGTTTTATGATAGTTCAATTTAATAAGGACACAGAACTATGAAATGGAAAATATGAAAAAAATATTTTTGGTCTTATATAAAAGGGGACTCATCACTGTATCCTAAGGAATGGGATGTGTTGATATTCGGTTTTAGAATGTTTTGAATCATAAATTACATTAAAAAATTACCCACTAACTACATAATGAGTGGATGTTCTCTAGTACAAAAAATATGGGAAATTTAATTTAAGACTACATATAATATAATTAAATCCCATTATAGATTTTAAAAATAACAATTATCCCTTTAAAAACATTAATATATATTTAATAAAACACTATTTATTTCACAAAGATGTAACCCTGCTGTTTCTATTAATTAATTTTCCCAAATAAGAATTTGAAGAAACATTCAATTTCAGAATCCCATATCACTAACTAAATTCATAAATATAATTCTCAAATAAATTTCACCAATTTTGTAACAAACCCCAAAATTCAATGGAATTGGTATTTTTCACAATTTTTAAACAAACAATTTCCATAATTAAAACTAAAATTTAATTGAATCAATATCCATCAAAACCAAAATTTAAATTAAACAATTTAAAGTTCCCGAATTCCCAATAACACAACAAAATTCAATAGATATGGGTGCTTTCCAATTCAATCAAAAAACCAATTTAAAAAAACTCTAAATTAAATTGAATATGGGTTTTACAATGAAAAAAATTAAATGACACTTAATAAAAACCAAAAAATTGAATTTAACTCAATAAATTGAAACTATACAATGAAATTTAGGGTTAATTTAAATTGGGAATCCTAACGGGGCCACAAACCATTCTGATGAAAACAAAAGGTCTGCAAAAAATAGTAAAAAATATTTAAGGCATAAGAGATCCATCAACTTAACCACAAAAAATAATCTTCCAACCCAATGTTTCGATTCTTATATACCCAGTTGATCTATCAAAACTCCATAGTGTATGATAGAAAAGGAAACAAATATAGAGATAACGCTTACTAAGAAGGTCACACCTGTAACACCCCGAGATTTTATGAATAATATTATTTTTAATTTCATTAATGTCTTGTGTTGTATGCTACACCAAAAGGATATTTCACTACACGCATCCCTGACTTGGCTTGCATTACACACAATTGCGACCTTCCTCGATAGCGTGTGTTGTACGCAATACCGAGTTTCACTAAACAACGATATGCTATTAAAATATTATTAAAACTAGCCGTTATAAATAGTAATAACCACTTTTTGAAATTTTATAAATTTTATCTTCCAAAATTGACTTCATTTTTGGATTCAGAATATCGAAATTAGCTTAGGGTGAAATTTTGGTACTTTTCGGATAACTTTCATATTCTGATGAATAGTGAAAATTACTAAATTTTAATTAAAAAACAACTGTTTTAATCGAAATAATTAATAGTGATAAATTATTAATTTGAGTAGTTTTAAATTATATTTAGAATATATTTATACAATTTAATACAATATTGGTCATTGGATGTAATTTCACATTTAAACTAGACATAAATAAGTGTCAATCGTTTGATAGTTATTATCTCTTAAAAACACGCTATTTGTTTTGACGGCGGGAATGAATTTTTGAATTTTTTAATGTAACTGATATGTTTTGAATTTGGTAAAATAAACATCATTTTTGAATTCATAAAATCAAATATATCTTAGGACTAATTTTTGGTATTTTTTCTGGAAACTTTCATTTTTTGATGAATAGTGAAACCACTAAGTGGTAGTTAAAAAATAGAATTTTTTCATAAAACTTAATTTTACCGCTTCTGTGAGTGGAATTTCAAAAATCCGAGAGCCACGGTTGAAGTCAGTAAGTAAAATGTGGTTCAATGCGATGAAAATAATTTTTGGGGAATAGTAACTTTTTACTTTTATATACCACGGTTAAAAGTAAATAGGGTAGTTAAGGGTAAAATGATATTATTATTACCCTAAAAGAAGTCCTAATTCTACTGGATAAGTTTATTTCGACCAAAAACAACCTTAGGAATAAAATATGACCATTTAGGACAACTTGGATTAGATTAGGACATTTATTATCAATTTATTTAAAGAAGGGTTAAAATAGTTAAAATCTATGTTTAATAACTAATGAATTTTTAATATATGGTTATACATAAGACAAATTCGACTATAAATATTTATTAGAAATCTAAGAAGATTTTATACATAATGGTATTTTATTTGTAATTTTTATAATTAAAATATTTTAATTTATTTATGTTACAATGATGATGCAGTAATTATCTTATTAATGAAATATTGACATAATTGATGTTATAAATACCCAAATAAATGTAATTTGAGACTTTTTATGAATTCCAATAATTTTATATTTTAATATGACATGTTAGTATTTATTTAATTAAATTTTTTCGAACTAATAATTCGGTTATGATTTTCACAAAAATCAATTAGCAAATAGTGTCAAAATCGACAAAAAATAGTTTTTAAAACAAATACTATATTATTAATTGTTATTTTATTCCTAAAAATCTAAGGTTCGACCAAATTACTTAGATAAGGTTATATATATTAATAATAAACAACTTGGGGTTATTTTGGCTTGATATAGTATGTTTATTAACCTTATAGTGTATGAAAACATGAAGACACGGTAAAAGTTAAATTATCTAACTTAAAGTTAAATCTAAATGATAAGGTTATAATTGATACATAAACTTGTCTAAATTCTATTGTATGAGATTATTTCGACCTATATCCACCTTATATTTGAAATATATCAATTTGGAGCTATTAAAAACCTAATTGGACTTTATAATAAAATAATATTTTTTGTTATTCCAAAGGTGCCCCTCTCCTCCCTTATAAAAGGGCACATCCTCCCCCTCTTTCCCACACCACTTTGAGCCTTCAAGCTCGGCCAAAACCTGCCAATTTCTCCTCTACACTTCCCTAGAAACATTTTAGAGGTTATGGTCTTCTTCAAAGACCTATATATTTCCCTAAAAGGTGGTCTCAAAGAAGCATTTCAAAGAAGAGGTAATGTCCGTTACCGATTATTTCATCTTTATTTCTTCTTCGACTTATTCTTATTTAGTTGTTTCATTATGAAGTAATAACATCAGTATCAATAATATAATTATATGTTATTATAAGTATGAAACAACCCTATTTCACCATCTATCCATCCTACGGAAAAAGAAATCACCGCGCGTGCGTACGTACGGAATACCGTCTACACGCCGTGGTGTAATCTATTTTCCAACACCACCTTACTTGAATGGGTATAATGGTGTAAATAATGACTATATTTGACTACTATAAATTGATATTGATTCTGAAATAGTATACATACCCTCCAATATAATTCCACGATCATAGAAACGATATCATCACTCGTGCGTACGTACGGACTACCGTCTCCACGACGCGATGAGATTCATTCTCCACTTTAACCATTCATGAATGATTTTAAAGTAAATATAATAAGTAATCATGAAATATATGACATAATAATGATACTGTATTTATGTGTATTTCATCTACTTAATTCCATTCAACTCAATAAGGAAACGAAAATAGCGTTCATGCGTACGTACGGCCTACCGTCTCCATGAACGGTGTATTTCTTTCCATTTACTGATTTATTATATATATGTTTATTCTGAATATATATTACATATAAATCATGTTTTATATTATGTAATTAAGTAATCATGATCTATGTAATCATATGAATAATTACAAGTCAAAACACGGATGACAAATGAAACAATTTTACCCAAAACGCTCTTTAACCTGGAATTTACAAAAGAACGGGTAATATAAATCCATAAGTGAACCATATATGATATCATAACAATGAGTATGATTCTGGAATAAGTCAATGACATTATTTAAACAATTATACAGGAGTTTCAGACACTTACGAAGAAAATCGGACCTAAGGTAAGGGAAATATCACAATCTCATTTTTATCCTAGATTGTTTATACTTTGGTATTTACTGGGGTGTATTTTATAATCCAAATCAATGTTTCATCAATATGTAATATTTATATCCTTATACAATAGTTTATATTCAATTTTACCCTTTGGTGAGTTTTTATTGAAAGATATGAAAGGAATCTTTTGTCGTTTTTCGTACGAGGTACTTTTTGACTTTTCCGAAAAAAGTACGAGAAGAATGTTTTTTTACTTATACGGCATGAATGGATTTTTAAAACATTATTTCCAAGAAGCTTCCTTTACAAGTTTTCATGTTTATTTTTAATCAACTTCTTTTAGTTTAATATATTATGACATTTTAAGAAAGGAAAAATGTTTTTGAAGTAGAAAGGATATTTTCCTCAAGAATGGTGTTCAAGTGTTTTATCAAAATTATTTTATATCTAAAATAATAAAGGGTTCTTTTTATATCCCTATTATTAAATTGATTTGATTATGTTGTGATGGAATTATTTTTATGAATTCCATTATCTTATATGAATTGTTTTATGATGTCACGATGTTTAAGATTCCCATTTTTATTACATGGGTTATGCAATGATGTATTATTTATGATTTTGTGGCACACATAATAATTGTATCATTATGAGATGGGTGGGACCTATATCTCCCTCCAATGCATTGGGTAAAGATTTTATATCTCATGAGATAGACATGGCTGGAACGGTAGGTTATACTGGTTTAGTGAAACAGTACTGAAACGAGGAGTGAACTCGGTTCGGAATGGGACTTTGTCCAATAAGATAGTCTTGGCAATGAGTGTTGACTAATAATAAATGATTCTCTATGATTATGTGTGTATGCCACAAAGTATCATGTTTTATGTTATGATTATTGGGATTACATTTCACTATTATGATTTATCCCATGTTATGATATTATGATCTCTTTTGCAGGTTATGATTTCCAAAATGTTGTGTTCTTATGAATATGATGTGATTGATATTTCTTTTGTTTACCCTTACTGAGCATTTGAGCTCACCCTTTTATATTTTTTTCCCCAGGATATAAAGAATTTTTTTAGGTAAAAAAAGGGGAAGATCTTTATGGGAGATGATGAAGATCATTCACCACGATTAAAATATTATATTCCGAGTTTCCAAAGACACTAAACTATTGCAGTCCTTGTGTGTCTATTTTTGTTATGTATTAAGTATTCCGCAAAAGTAATGTAATGTCCATCTTCGTTAAGCTTCAGGCCTCTATAGTTGGTATCAGAGGAAAGGTTTAGTAAACCTTTGGAAACTAGGATGCGAGAACTTTAGTGAGATCCCTAGAGATATTTCTAAGGTATGTCTAGGGATTTCTCTAATGTTAAGTATATGTATAAGTTATAGTACTAGAATTACCTTAACGATCATAGGATTTAACCTAAGATGTTAGATATTGAAGGTACTCCCCCTTTATTATGTTGTTTTCCCTAGCATGATTTTTGCCTCTCACACTATTCTTTTTGGGCTTTAGACGATGGCTGGAACCCAAAGGAACCGTGTTGATCAATGCAATGGAAAATGCAATGATTGTCCTCCTGAACAAACAAATGTTATGGGAGATGGAGTGAAAAATCTTATCGCTATACTTACACAAGCTATGAATCATTATGGACTTCCAAATGAGCAGAGAAGGGAACAATATTCTATGGAGTCCTTCATGATGAAGCTCCCACCTTCTTTTAGTGGGCCTTCGGATCCACTTCTTGCTGAATAATGGATCAGTACCACTGAAATGATATTTTCAGTTCTTGAATGTTCAGAACATGATAAATTCATCTTAGTAGTATATCGTTTGGAAGGTGAAGCTGATCAATGGTGGAATCATATCAAGAATACGAGGCCAAGAGATGAAATTGATTCCATGGAATGGGACGAGTTCAAGAAATTATTTTTCAATAAGTATTTCCCTCGTATTCTTCGAACAAAGATAGAGAAGGAGTTTCTTGAACTAAAGCCGAAGGATGATGAATCTGTTGGTGTTTACGAAGCAAATTTTACAAGGCTTGTAAGGTATGCATCTGGCTTTATCATCCAACCTGAAAGTAAAGTTGATCGATTATTCAGTGGCTTAAAACCAAATCATCGAAGGGCATTAGCTATTAGAGACTTCAATAGATATGAAGAAATTGGGCGTTGTGCTATCAAGGTAGAAATGGATGTTAGTGTTACTTATCCATCTAGTAGTTTTGACAAGAAATGAAAGATGGAGTTCAAGGAGAAATCTCAGAATAATGGTGAAAAGAAGATGAATGTTTCTTTATGCTCAAAGTGTGGAAAGAAGCATGGTGGAGATTGTCTTAAAGGGAATAGAAAATGTTTTAAGTGTGGAAAAGAAGCTCATCGAGCATCTGAGTGTCGAAGTAATGGAAAAAGGGTTTCTAATGATGTGAATAAATAAAAGACTACAGAGAACACACCCCCCAACACTTCAATGATTCAAGTGCAATGAAATGGGGAATTATGCTAATAAATGCCCTAATGCAAGGGTTAGTGATGATTGACATGAGAAACCACTTAAGGTAAAGGACAAAGGGAAGTAACATGCAATCACTATTGGCGATGTTGAATATGAAAACAATGTGGTGGAATGATTAAGTGTTTATGTAATGGGATTCCAAATAATGTTGTATATATTATCGTGGAATATTAGAATATTTATGTATTGGTCTATTGTGGTTTTCAATAATTTTATGGTATCAGTAACCATGGAAAGTGATTGAGATATTTTTGGAAAAAAGATGATATGCTCATAATGAAGGGATAAGGAGAAAATGAAATGTTTGACAGTATTCATGAGCTCATGACTGATATAAGGAAATAGTTATATCATGGGTTGAGGTTTTGGTATGTGAAAAGAGTTAACTTTTGACAGCACTCATGTTTTCACTAAGATTAAATGGGTATTCATTTTTCAAGAGAATACATGATTAAGGCCTTCGAATGTTTGGAATGTGACCAACAAGACATATCTCATGATATACTGGGATCAACGATGGTATTAACATGTTTGTTATATGAACTCTTTGGTAATCGTTTTCACTATAATATGAGATTGGACAGTAGTATTTTAGATAAGACTAAATATTGGAATGGATTATGTTGGACATAAGTTAGTATTGTTTAAGGATAGAAGTTTTTTTCGATATTATTGATGGGATGTTATAGTAATGTAGTTTTAGGAAAAGGACAACCTGCAGGACGGGCGACAGCCCATCGCGTCGGACAAGGTTGTGGGAATCGAACCCACAACCAAAGTGCGACTGGCCTTTATCGCCTACCACGGGCCTACAAGAAGTCCCTGGATAGTAGAAACTATTTTTATTTTATTATGCGGTATGATATATGAAGTATAAGTTCATTTTTGGAATCGTATACGATTAACTTCACCATAGATGGTCTTCTGTATTTTTATAACTTTTGTAACCTTTTGTTTGAGATAGATGGAATGACCCATCATTCTATCACATGATCTTCTAACACTTCACGAATGACAAATCCAACTTCATTTCTTTAAGAGATGAAATATAAATTGTCCAAAGAATGACCAACGGTGACACTGTACCAAAATCACTAAAGTATTTCTTCTAATTCCAATTTCATCAACTTTAGGGAAATGATTTTGAAAACCAAAAATGTTGTCCTAGTACTCTTATATCTGATGAATCAAATGGTACCTTATATCATCACAAATTTATGGCTTTGTGATTTCTGGATTTTCTATAGCCATGTTTTCTACAACTCTCCATCAGAACATGGTGGTTAGATTTCTCTTCCATATCCGTATTTTCAACTATGTGGAAACCCAGTGATTAGTTTATTTGGGTAACCATTACGTTTCATACTTTTGTTTTTAAATATTGGTTTTGGTATTAATTTTTAAGATGTGGGTTTCTATTAAAGAAACATTCAGAGACTAAACCATTTATAACCCTGACGAATTTCGAGGGCGAAATTCATTTTAAGGGGGGTAGAATGTAACACCCCGAGATTTTATGAAAAATATTTTTTTTTAATTTCATTAATTTCTTGTGTTGTATGCTACACCAAAAGGAGCTTGCACTACACACATCCTTGACTTGCCTTTCATTACACACAATCACGACCTTCCTCGATAGCGTGTGTTGTATGCAATACCGAGTTTCACTAAACAACGATATGCTATTAAAATATTATTGAAACTAGCCATTATGAATAGTAATAACCACTTTTTGAAATTTTATAAATTTTATCCTCCAAAATGGACTTCATTTTTCGATTCCGAATATCAAAATTAGCTTAGGGTGAAATTTTGGTACTTTTCAGATAACTTTCATATTCTGATGAATAGTGAAAATTAATAAATTTTAATTAAAAAACAACTTTTTTAATCGAAATAATTATTAGTGATAAATTATTAATTTGGGTGGTTTTAAAGTATATTTAGAATATATTTTTACAATTTAATACAATGTTGGTCATTGGATGTAATTTCACATTTAAACCAGACATAAATAAGTGTCAATCTTTTGATAGTTATTATCTCTTAAAAACACGGTATTTGTTTTGACGATGGGAATTAATTTTTGAATTCGTTAATGTAACTGATATGTTTTGAATTTGGTAAAATAAACATCATTTTTGAATTCATAATATCAAATATATATTAGGCCTAATTTTTGGTATTTTTCTGGAAACTTTCATTTTTTTGATGAATAGTAAAACCACTAAGTGTTAGTTAAAAAACTAAATTATTTCATAAAACATAATTTTACTGCTTCTGTGAGTGCAATTTCAAAAATCCGAGAGACACAGTTGATGTTAGTAAGTAAAATGTGGTTCAATGAGATGAAAATAAGTTTTGATGAATAGTAACTTTTTACTTTTATTTACCACGGTTAAAATTAAATATGGTAGTTAAGAATAAAAATGATATTATTATTACCCTAACACATGTACTAATTCTACTGTATAAGTGTAATTCGACCAAAAACAATATTTTGAATAAAATATGACCATTTAGGCCCACTTGGATTAGATTAGAACATTTATTAGAAATTTATTTAAAGAAGGGTTAAAATAGTTAAAATCAAAGATTAATAACTAAAGCATTTTTAATATAGGGGTATACATAAGATAAATTTTATATAAATATTACTTAGAAAGATAAAGAGATTTCCTAAGTAATGGTATTTTATTTGTAATTTTTATACTTAAAATAATTTAATTTATTTGTGATACAATGATGATGCAGTAATTATCTTATTAATAAAAAATTGACATAATTGATGTTATAAATAACCAAATAAATGTAATTTGAGACTTTTTATGAATTAAAATAATTTTATATGTTAATATGACTTGTTAGTATTTATTTAATTAAATGTTTTCGAATTAATAATTCTGTTATGATTTTCACAAAAATCAATTACCAAATAGTGTCAACATTGGCATAAAATAGTTTTTAAAACAAATACTATATTATTAATTGTTATTTTATTCCTAAAAATCTAATGATCTTCCAAATGAATTATATGAGGTTATATATATTAATAATAAACAACATGGGTTTCGTTTTCTTGATATATTATGTTTATTAACATTATAGTGTAAGAAAATAGGAAGACACGGTAAAAGTTAAATTATCTAACTTAAAGTCAAATCTAAATGATAAGTTTGAAATTGATACCTAAACTTGTCTAAATTATATTGGATGAGAGGATTTAGACTTATACCCACCTTATCTTCTAAATATATTAATTTGGAGCTATTAAAAACCTAAATGGACTTTATAATAAAATAATATTTTTAGTTATTCCAAAGGTGCCCCTCTCCTCCCTTATAAATGGGCACATCCTCCCCCTCTTTCTCACACCACATTGAGCCTTCAAACTCGGCCTACCCATTCCAATTTCTCCACTACACATCCCTAGAAACATACTAGATGTTCTGGTATTCTTTAAAGACCTATTTTAGTGCCCTAAAAGGAGGTCTCAAAGAAGCACTTCAAAGAATAGGTAATGTCCGTTACCGATTCTTTCATCTTTATTTCTTCTTCCACTTCTTCTTATTTAGTTGTTTCATTATGAAGTAATAACATCAGTATCACTCATATACTGATATGTTATTATAAGTATGAAACAACCCAATTTCACTATCTAACCATCCTACAGAAAAAGAAATCACCGCGCGTGCGTACGTACTGAATACCGTCTCCACGCTGTGGTGTAATCTATTTTACACCACCACCTTACTTGAATGGGTATAATGGTGTAATTAATGACTATATATTACTATTAAAAAGTGATATTGATTCTGAAATAGAATACATACACTCCAATACAATTCCACGATCATAGGAACGATATCATCACTCGTGCGTACGTACGGACTACCGTCTCCACGACGCGATGAGATTCATTCTCCACTTTAACCATTCATGAATGATTATAAAGTAAATATAATAAGTAATCATGAAATATTTGACATAATAATGATACTGTATTTATGTGTATCTCATCTACTTAATTCCATTCAACTCTATAGGGAAACGAAAACAGCGTTCATGCGTACGTACGACCCACCGTCTCCATGAACGGTGTATTTCTTTCCATTTACTGATTTATTATATATATGTATATTCTGAATATATGTTATATATAAATCATGTTTTATATTCTGGAATTACGTAATCATGATCTAAGTAATCATACGAAAAATTAAAAGTCAAAACACTGATGACAAATGAAACAATTTTACCCAAAACGCTCTTTAACATAGAATTTACAAAAGAACGGGTAATATAAAGTCATAAGTGAACCATATATGATATCATAACAATGAGTATGATTCTTGAATAAGTCAATTTCATTATTTAAACCATTATACTGGAGTTTCGGACACTTATGAAGCAAATCGGACCTAAGGTAAGGGAAATATCACTATCTCATTTTTATCCGAGATTGTTTATACTTTGGTATTTACTGGGTTGTATTTTATCATCCACGTCAATTTTTCATCAATATGTAATATTTATATCCTTATAAAATAGTTTATATTCAATTTTTCCCTTTGGTGAGTTTTTATTAAAAGATATGAAAGGAATCTTTTGTCATTTTTCGTATGAGGTACTTTTTTACTTTTCTGACAAAAGTATGAGAAGAATGTTTTTTTACTTACACGGCATGAATGAATTTTTAAAAACATTATTTCCACGATGCTTCCTTTACAATTTTTCATGTTTATTTTTAATCAACTTATTTTAGTTTAAAATTTTATGACATTTTGAGAAAGGAAAAATGTTTTGAAGTAGAAAGGATATTTTCCTCAAGAATGGTGTTCAGGTGTTTTATCAAAATTATTTTCCATCTAAGATAATAAAGGGTTATGTTTCTATCCCTATTATTACATTGATTTGATTATGTTGTGATGTAATTATTTTTATGAATTCCTTTATCTTATATGAATTGTTTTATGATTTCATGATGTTTAAGATTCCCATTTTTATTACATGGGTTATGCAATGATGTATGATTTATGATTTTGTGGCACACATAAGAATTGTATCATTATGAGATGGGTGAGACCTATATCTCCCTCCAATTCATTGGCTAAAGATTTTATATCTCATGAGATAGAAATGGCTGGAACGGTAGGTTATACTGGTTCAGTGAAATAGGACTGAAACGAGGAGTCAACTCGGTTCAGAAAGGGACTTTGTCCACTAAGAGAGTCTTGGTAATGAGTCTTGACTAATAAGAAATGATTCTCTATGATTACGTGTGTATGCCAAAAAGTATCATGTTTTAAGTTATGATTATTGGGATTACATTTCACTACTATGATTTATCCCATGTTATGATATTTTGATCTCTTTTGCAGGTTAAGTTTTCCAAAATGTTATGTTCTTATGAATATGATGTGATTGATATTTATTTTGTTTACCCTTACTGAGCACTTGAGCTCACCCTTTTATGTTTTCTTTTCCCCAGGATATAAAGAAAGGTTTTAGGTAAATAAAGGGGAAGATGTTTATAGGAGATGTTGAAGTTCTTTCACCACAATTAGAAGATTATATTCCGAGTTTCCAAAGACACTAAACTATTACGGTCCTTGTGTGTCTGTTTTTGTTATGTATTAAGTATTCCGCAAAAGTAATGTAATGTCCATGTACGTTACGATTCGGGTCTCTACAACACCAGGATCACCATAATGATCAATCACTGAATGAAATGCCCTGCAGGAGTAGAGGGTCCAAAAGTTTTCTGGGGAAGGTTGTTGGGTTGAGAGCAGAAATTATAGATATGAGAAAATAATATCTTCATCGATGATTCCTATTTTAATATAAATCTCAGGGATCTACATGACGTGTAACATAATTAAATATCATGTAATTGAGAATTATCATATTCAATTAAAAAACAGTCTTTTTTTCCTAAATATGAATTTTTATCATTTTACGATTTAAATTGTGTGTAACAATATTAAAAGTTATGTAAATATCCAAAAAGTTTCCAAAATAATCATTTTATTATAGATAATCCATCAAATCTTTGACTTCAACCTTATTGGTATCCTCATAAATCCTTCTCACACCTACTGAGATATAGGAAAAGGGAAACCATAAAAAATTTTGAAGCACATATTTGAAGAGTAATATAATTTTACACATATTTAAGCCACATGAGAATTGAGAAATTTCACATATCCTCATAGCTTAACTGATAGAAATGAAAATGATTTTTATGAATATTTCATCATCATATTCCCAAAAAATATGGATAGAAAATAAATATAATATCATTGTATTATATCCATTGTAGTGAATACGTCGAATTAATTTATCTTTTTATATATGAAAATACCATTAAAAATAATTGTAAAATTTCAATATTAAAGAACTATTTCAATTATGAAATAACATAATTAAACTATAAAATATTAATGAATAATATATAGAATAGTTTATTTGGAAATATCCATGAAAACAACTAAACAAATATTCAATAATAAAAATCATAATTATTACAACAATATAAATTCCAATTGTAAAAATTAGACTAAATATTTTGTTCACATATTTCTTACAAATTACCTCATTTGAAAAAAATGAAAATCATAAGATTTAAAAAAATATAGAATTAAAAACATATGTAAAATATAATTTAATATATATTATTATAATATAAAAAACATTCATGAATACATTATAAATATAATATTTACATTATATAAACATATTCCTCAAAAAAAAATTCTCTTCCTTCAGAACATTGTTTTGGAATTTTTACTACATAGAGACTGGGAAATGAGAGGATAGAATTAAATTTCATGAAAAAAATATATGTCAATAAAATAAGTAATTTTTTTGAAATATATCATATAATTTAATTTTAATATATTAATGTAGATGCAATTCTGATAAAATTAGATATTTTTATAGAAAACAATTACATCAGTTATGACATTAAATATACAATAAATTAAACACATATGTAATAAATTAAATCATATTATTATTTGATAATATAATATTATTATTTCATATAATAACCTAGGTTGTTTATTTATAGTAATTTATCACTCATGCATTAATAATTTTTCATTATTATTGTAATTTCAGGTGTTAACTACTTCATTTTTCATTAATGTATTGAATCAATAATTATTTTCATTGAACCACGATCATACTTCCATAATCACCATATTGTTAATAATAATATTAATATAATATATATTAATTATATATATTTATATACAAACAACCATAAATGTTAGATATGTGAAAATTTATTATATCATTCTTTTAGATAATAGTCTCTTCAAACACATAAATGTTGTTTTAATTTTCAATCTAAAAAATTAGAAAAAAATATAAATAGCATTTAATCATATAAATAATGATTATTATATTATAAATATTATAAATATTTCTTAAATACATCATTATATGCACTATCATGAGGTAGTGTGGGAATATGATTCATATCACTACATGTAGCTGCTAGTACGCATGTATGCACGAATTATAAATTTATTTATCATAAGATGGAAATGTGAAGGAAAATGGATTTCCCATAATACTAATAATATATCAATATATTCATTATTTTGGCTAAATTATTTTACTGAATTTTATTACTTATTTATAGGTATTATAATGGAAATTCACTCTGGAATGGTTAAGTAAGATGATTAATTCTTCACTGTGAGAACCCATTTGTCTTACAACTTAATCATTCATATGCTAGTATTAATAGAATAATATAAGAAAAAAATCATGGTAATAAAATTGTAATTTTATTTGAAATAATCTCATGTAAAATATATGAGTCAATTTTTATGTATAATGGATGAGAATTAGTACACTTTTATTAGTGAAAGTATGGACAAAGAAGGAATACTAAAAAGATATAAATAATAATGTAAATTTTGTATGAGAGTTGATCCAAATGGAAAATAATTTAAGGTTAAGATAATAAAATGTATCAATACATTAATCTAATTATATTTGTACATGTTTGTGTTGATTTTTTTCCCTTATCTCTTAGTTTAACCCCCTCTGTTAACAGATTTAACCCTATCAATGATAATATTTTTTTCAATGTTTTATCTAGTTATATTGCAAAAATTTAAGAATTGATTATTTATATTCTTATAGAAATTATGATCCCAAATATATAATCCATTTTAAATTTTTAAATTTCAATAATTTTATGAAATTATATTAAAAAGACGTACATGAATCTAAATGATAAATATTTTTTGATAAATACATTTTTTACTCTAAAACTAGATTTACTTTAATTACATGACTCTTAACTATTATTATAGGAGTTTTAAGGTATATGATTATTTATATTGAATATATATTACATTATAATAATTAAATAATTAATATTTATATAATTTAATATTATATTAGAACACAGAGCACGTTAAAAACATTTTTAAAAAATTAACAGTTTTTACAATCATGTGATTTTATATTCATTCCATGGAATTTTAAAACTAATGATGGAATGATTATTCATACATTATAAATAAAATTCATTAAAATTGTTTAAATTTTTTTAAAATAGTTTTTATATAAAATTTAAAATATTGTAAAAAATACTTTTTTTTGAAAAATAATTTTTTTAACCATTAATTTATTTTGTTAAAATTTAGTTATTATTTCATTGAAATAAATTAGTACATTTATGTCACTTAAAATATGTAAATATATATATATATATATATTATGTGGGTAATCCTATTAATACACAACTATTTAATTTTTTTGATATAAATTCCATAATATATCGAGGTTCATTAAACTAAAGATTGTATATAATGAAAGTTATCAAATAAAACCCATTTATTTCAAAGGAATACATATAAAATTTACGGTGTCATAGATCATACATGTATGTGTTTAGTAAGGTTATATATATTGAAATATTTATGAAATTGGAAACATCATTAAATTTCTATGAAATTTATAATGAAATATTTACAATAAAATCTACAGTTGTCTTAATCAGATGATAATGGTGTACAATGTAAGATTAATGATAAAAATGATGATAAATTGTCAAAATTTATTTATAATGGTGTATTTTTATTATTTGGGATGTTCATACATGTTAAATACATACATGATGTGAAAATAGAGAAAATAAATTATGGAAAATATATAATTTATCTATAAACCCTTGTAGAAAAAATATGTACATGGATTTAACAAATGATTTATTGGGGGATGGTATATAGTCTGAAATTTTATATTATGTTTCCATATGCATGGAGTTACCACAAGTTATCGATGAATAAAAACATCATAGGGGGTCATAAAATCACTACATTTACCATTGTCCATGTGGGATAATGTTACAATTGACCATGTCACTAGAAATCAAAAGACACTTACGAAGAATATTTCAATATGGTCCATTATTGGCCACCTAACCAAGTATCCACTTTTTATAGAAGTAGTTGATTATATGAAACTAGAGCAAGTTTCCAATCCCTATATTAATGATGATATGTGCCTTTTAGGTTCACCACTACCTATAAAATCTAATCATAACCCCTGATACACATTGATATTTTTGAGAAATATTCATGATCCTATTGATACTATAGTTAAATTAGTAACAACCTATAATCCTAAATTTGATGAGAAGTCTTAAAGGACTACCTAGATTCTATAATACATGGTGATATGTTTTTAACATGGAATAATATAAATATTTAATCAATATTTAATTATGGTAGAATTTTTATAGAATAATTTCATTCATTGAATAATCCAAAATGAACCAAATGATGTATTGGATGATAAAATATGACATACTACAAAAAATTCTGAATATGTATGGAAATTGAGGATAATAGTCAATGAAAACTTTATGATGAAAAATGTGAAATAATTGTCAATTCAATATCATATCATGGCATCTCAAATAAATAATATGATCTGTGTTGGCAATCTAAGGACATTTCTATAATTTCAATTCGGGATAATTATTTACAAATGAATTATAAATAGAGAGAGGTGATAATATTTTTTAATTTTTTTGATAATCCACAGGTAAAATGGGAGTTTTTTAAATTTATATATAAGTGGATTTGTGTAATACTGATTGTATAGGTCACCCAATATATCTGAAGTGCACAACCTTTTTCTAGATTATTTATTCATAAAAAAGATCCCAAAACTAAGGAATGTACTCACCTATGAGAATATATAGTTATAACATATCCTATCATATAATTAATATACATTTAATACTATTGACACTATATTGAACATGTTTTTGTATCAGATAATTATGTTTTAAAAGTTATTTGCGGACATAAAAAACTAGGGGAGGAAATACGGATCATGAAGAATCTAAGAGGATAAATTACCACTATGTTTTTCTAAATTTAAATTCTTAAAATTTTTAGGGAAAAAATATTTACTAGTGATAATATAATACCAACAATATTATTATAATAATTATAAACTACATCGCTATACTAATGCCCAATGCACATATGATTATCATTATAACAAAAATAGTTCAGGGTTACATATAAAAGTAAAATTAGTGAATTTTATAATTTTAATTTTGTAATATTTTATTCATTTTATTAATTATAAGGTCATGTTTATCAAAGGGTGTATTTTTGGGATTTTTTATAAATGTTTTATTTTTATAGGAATAGTGAAGGATACATATCTTTTAAAAAAATAATTTATATATATTAAATTTATTAATTTTTAAGATTATTTATATTTTTCTATTAGTTTGAATTAAAAACATGATCCATTTGATTAAAAATATTCTTTCTAATCTTAGAGGAATCAGAATAATATTTAATTTTTGTATAAGATAATTTTTTGAAGTGATTTTTATATACACATAGCCATTGAATTTTGTGTGTTTATATTAAAATATATTAATATAATTTCTAGAAATTTGTAATTGAAATATGTATGTTATATTCTCAATTAAGGGGATACAATTAATTTTTTATTTAAAATTAAAATGCGATCATTATTAATAGTACAACTGGTAAAAAAAATTCACCATGTGAAAGGTGTAAAATGGGATAATTACTATTCAATCTATGTGAATTATTAATACTATGTAATCCAATTTATTTTTAGATTAGGTAATTTTAAACGTGTCAAATTATATTTTAAATTTATTTTCTTTAGTACCACATTACCATGAATAATACACATATAGTAATTAAAATTAAAAAAATGCATATATGTGTGTCACTCCCCTCACTTATTAAAAGTAACACAGTCCCATATCTATTAAGAACACATTGTTAACTATAGTTTAGGAAATACCCATACAAATACCTTCATGTATTTCTTTTCGATCTCATTAATGTCTTGGTCCTAAGAAAATATCATCTTAATAATTCTTAATGTGTATGTTAGTGTTGTTTTTATGAAGAAGAGGTATAAATCTAAGATGAGTACTTAAATTTTTATTTTTCTTCTACCTCCTAAAAACCTATAATATCAATACTAATATAAAAAATTTAGTGAATATAATATAATTAAATTTTATAATTTATGTGGTACATCTCTTTTTATTCTCTTTTTTTATCCTATGGAAAATGAAAACATCGCTCATTCATATGTGAGGACTACCACCACCAAAAACCATTGTATTGAACTTTTCCTTAGATAATATATTTTATGAGTATAAATATGAAATTAATTAATATATAATATATTTATTAAAATTATATTATTCTATATATATTATATATTACTTTTCTTCTTATGCTTCAATCCAATTAAAATTGATAATGTTACTCAAGTGTATGTGTTAGAAATCACTACCATGAATCAATGTAATTTGATTTTCACATCCAACATACATGAGTAGTAATAAGGACGAATTTATAGAATAAATATGATTTTTTTATTAATATTATGATTTAATAAAATTATTCATTTATTTAATTTATTTTCTTTTTATCCATTAGAAAATTGAATTAGTCGTTCATGTGTACGTATAGACTGTCATCTCCAGGAAACAATGTTATTCATTTTACATGATCACTTATAGTATGTTATTATAAAAGAATTTTGAATGAATTAAAATGGTATTTATACTTTTTTTATGATTATAATGGTATATAACATGAATATTGTTAATGTAATTGATGATTAAAACAAAAAAAAATATTTAAAAGTGAATTGTAAACACCATATTAGTGATTTTAACAAAAAATATAAAAAAATTGAAAATAATATATTATTAATGAATAATATCTGGTATGGTACATCATAATATGGTTCAATTATATATTTTTAAATTTTCTATAATCATTATCTAAGATATGATATCTCTTTCAAACAATTATATTTTTCAGGTACTGATTTATTTCACAATCTCATCGTTATTTTGGATTATTTATGATTAATATTTCAAGGGGGTTATAAGATATCTCCCTCTAAAAATGTAAATATTTTTTTCTAATTTTTTTTTCATGGGTTTTCATTTTTTTTTCATTTCATTTACCTCTCTTTGATATTCAAAATTATGGTTTTTTAAAATAAAGTCGATCTTAATTCAGCAGTATGGGTAGAGAACCATTATTATCACACTTTTTTTTCTTAAAATTGATTTATATAAGTGAAAATGTTGTTTTATTTTTCTACATAAACAATTATATTATAATTGAATTTGTTTACAAATTTTTCAAGTACTCATTACATTATCTATATTTGTTTCCCAATTAATTTTTATAGAGAAAAGTATTTTTTTAACATTCACCATATGATCCCCTTTTATCTATTTCATTACCATTATTCATTATAAAATTTGATCTATATTTTTTCAGAGGCTTTTTGATTAAAATCATATTCAATATTTTCTCAAATTTTTTGGATTTAAAATATTTTCAAACTAAAAGTTAATCTCTAATTGTTTTCAAAGAAACATATTAATGTATTACTAGTGACATTTTTCATCTATATTTACATTATTTAAGGATTTTGATGATTCAATAATAATATTATATAATAATAATATCAACCATATTTGTTTGGTTGTCCTATGATCAAATCATTGAATATATTTATTGCCGAAAAATTGGAATATTGTATGCTAGTTTTTTATTATGAATGTTTATAATGTATTTTTAGTATATTATTATTCATTTCTTTTATATGATTAATTAATTTGATATAGTATGTGATGGTTTTTCCCCATATTACATAAAACATCATTGCATTTTTAGGTATCATGAGACAAACTATCTTGGGTACTTTTTATACACCTTTCCTATTTGTGTATGATGTCTTAGCATAAGTAAATTTCACTATGTGTATGATGTTTATAATTATAAATTCTACTCTTAACAAACATGTTATTTTTATCCATGAGATTATTTATTTCTCTATTTCATCCATGGATATAATCCCCTTTCATGATAATTTTTATAAGGAATATTTTATTATTATTATAATCAGCAATATTATTAATGATTTTTATATTTTATTGTTGTTTATATTTCATACATTCCCTTACTATGTATTGTATATCACATACTACTATATTTTTCTTCCCATAGTGTTCCAAAACTTTTATTTTTAATAATTTCCTTGATATATAAATATAAATATTATAGTTAACATTGGGTATCTAATAATTATTATTGGTTTTCAAATGTAATGTAAAAATAATTTATGTAAATCTTATACCATTCCTAGTACACTATTTTTTAATGTTGGATTTGCACTCAATATTTTTTACCAATTTGGTAAAGTAGTAACCATATTTGAGTATCTATATAAAACAATGTTATGTTTGTTGGAAGGGGTTGATTCCAACATCTTATCAGGGTTCCCTCATTATGATTGACTAATTGAGTGTATCTAATCAATTGTATTCATGTGTAAGTATATTGTGATTTTAACTAAACCCCCCAAAAAATATCATTCATACTAAATAAATTTTATCATAACTATATTCCATCAAGTTTAACATGACATATTAACCCCAATTATAAAAAATAAATATGTATGTTAGATTAGTTCCCACTGGAAATAATTGGAGATTCATATACCACCATATACTTATGAGATAAAAAATAATATCACTCGTTTCCCTTAAGAAAATATTCTCAAGAGGTGGAATATCATGACCATATAAAATACCTTTGAATAATTGTTAATACGTCAAACATATACTTCAACATCACTAAATAGAACAAAAATTATCATTATAAATATGGAATATGATAATAATAACAAATTAGATAATTGAATAGGGGCCTATAGAAGATAAAAATATTAAATCAATAACAAAAAAAATAAAATTACACATGGATGGAATAAAAAAACTAATAATGATATAATATTAATCCCTAGATTATATAAATGAATAAAAAATATTGATCCCAACTAAATGGAATAACAATCTCACCGCTAAAACCAATATTTTTCGCTTCTAATAACACCTTACTAGAGCTTTTTATCAACCAACTTGTTGTGGACTAGCTGATGTATACTTTACATCCAATTTTATAAAATGGGATTACCCTAATGTGATATATATAATATTTAAGAATGTTTTTCAACATCATTTTTAATTTTTTTTTGTATATTATTTAAAATAAGGAACATTTTTATTGGGAGTAATTTATTTATTTATATGATACCATATATATAAATATGAAAAATATATTTTTCAAGGGAAATTTCATACATAAAAATATAGTATGTTACATTTTTTACCCTTTATAAATTTCATCATTATAAATTTGATTTATTTTATTTTGTATGACTAAATGAGAATAATTTTATTTTATTTCATTATCATGTTGTAATATAGCCTCATAATATTGATGTTTTATAATGTCTTTTTATAATATTTGTATATGTGTTTTATAAAAACTCATTTTCATGCATAATGATATTTTTGGATTTCATTATATAAAAGAGTTTATACCTAAATGGTTTTTATTATAAATTATTAATTTGTTATGGATCATTTGTACACTTCCTCAATAGTAACAAATAAAATTAATTTTATATATGGGGGATGGTTTCTAGAAAAATAATTTAATATGGGAATATAGTTTATAATCTACACTCTTGAAAGGGGGGATCTTTATATAGTTATCATTCCCTTATTTTCAAATATCCTGAAACTCTTAAAATGATATATTTTAAAGAACACTTAATCCCATACCTGGAACAAATATACTCTTCAACTATCGTTAGAATAACTCTAATATAAAAATAGAAATTTTTAATGTGCTACTTAAATAATTAAATCATCTTTTGATTTCGTGAATGAATTTTTTGATTGATAATCACCAATTCTATAATATTTTTCATGAAAAATATAAATTTATTCCCACATATATATTTTTCTGGGGCCACCAGTATTTATCAATGAAAATTATTATTATATAAATACTCAACTAATAGATAATATTAATCTCGTTCTCATTTTAGGTCTATCCAAAAGGCTCTAATATTTTATTCATGAATATAGATATTTAATTAATATTGATCATCATTCTTTTTCTGATATGTATTACTAAGGTTAAACACTATATTCAAGAAACATTTATAAATCCATTAGAATATATTTGCGAACCATGGATCATGATCAATTTTGATAAAATGAAGTTCCCTATATTGACTCAACACATGAATGACTTATATCATGTAAATATATTAAAAAATGAAAAAAATTTAGATGGTAATTATTTGAGAAGGCATAGAATTACTATACTCAAAATCTATTATTGTATATTTTAAAATTTATCATCATTGTAAGTCCCTGAAGCACACTAAGAGTGCAGGGTGAATTTGGGTGTCAACTATTTATTTGGAAGTCATGAATCAAATTTCTAGCTTAGTACAAACATGTTAAACATATCTTAAGTAATATTTATTTAATAGAACATTCACGTGTAAAGAGGTAACGATGCAGTATTAATTGGTTCACCACTAAGAGCCGGTCAGAGGAGAATACACCAATAGTTTTTCCGTCTTAACTAAATCCCTTAAAGTTATAAGTGGTGTAATACATAAGTTTAGACACTGTCACTATGTGCTTTGGATAATTTCTTTATAAAAATTTTTGGATAGCATATTTCCTCCCTTGTTTTTTTCAACTACCCTTAGGTATCTACATTGGTTGAAGTCTCAATCAGTTTAATGACATGAAGGTCACTTCAGTAGATTAGTATTTAATTAATTTTTCTTAACTAGCATGAGACTTTTCGTACACAATATTCTTGTGTGGATGAACTTTAAAAATATATTCATTTAAACAATATATTCAACACATCTATTTTATAATAATCATTATATATATCACAACCATCATGCATCAATCAACATTCCTAGAACACTAATTCTTTGTGGAATAAACAATCATTATGAAACTCCTTTTTTTGAGATACATAAAAGACTTGGTCAAGACTAATATAGTCTTCTTCATTCTTAGATTCATAATGAATTCTTCATTCTAAAATCTCTCAAACATGAAAAATATATAGTGACAAATCCTTATCTTGAACTACTTCAGTGTCAAATGAAATCTGGATAGAATATTATTTATAAGCTCATCATTTTTTGAAGACGTTGTGACCTTATCAAATTTTTAGTCAATATCCAAAAACAATATTCTAAAATCTCTCATATTAATGAATATCCACTAAATGTTAACTTGTTTTTGAATATTCTCTTAATAGTAAATATTTTCAATGTACCATACATGTATTCATGATGCTAAACATCTCATAGTCAAGGCCATGTATCATTTATTATCAATAATTTGTGATGCTCCACGAATTCATTATACACATCCATTTGATAACACTAGTCTTTTAAAGACTTAGTAATAATAAAACTTAGAAAATACCTTATTTCGGAGGATTCAATTCTAGAAAACTACCATTCAAATTGCATTCTCTATCATCCTTTTTTTAGACAAATTTTTTTTCAAACACAATGAAATAAAACAACAATCAACGAGGTAGTCAATTTATGTTGTAGTCTCACATAAATTTTAAAATTCATGATCAATTACATGTGTATTGAATAAAAAAATATTATGTTTTCATCAAACAAAATACTTGGTTTATAAATTATCTTCTTTTGTGTTTTTTTTTGGAAATTTCTAGATAAATTAAATGAAGCATGATCCACTATAAAAACATTTTCAGGTGACATACTACTCATCCAACACACTATGTTTGTGTGAGAAAATATCAGTGTAGAAAACATAGAGGGGAATTAGTAATTGGGTTCTCATTCTTTAGAATACATAAAAATATAAATGATCATCATAGAAAAAAATAATTGTTTCCTTATAACAACTAATTCTCCTCGTTTCATTGATGCAATAGATGGATTGTGAACAAACCCAAATCCAACCATAAAGCCATTTTATAATTGAATCATATAATTTTCCAAAATTTGTAAATTAATCCAAGTAACTTGTATTTTTACTTGATGTGGTAAAAACACTCCCCTTGTATCGTATCTCCCCCATAAACATTCCTCACTTCCACAAAGAGTTTAAAAATGTTATCAAAAATGGGGAAAGGGGACCATGTATAACCTCCTACAGCTCTAGGAGGTGTATGAACACTAATGTTGATATGATGTCTCAAAAACACATGTTCATCAATTTTATTCCTCATAATTTCATCCAACTCATGATAGATTTCATATGATCCATTTTAACCACACCATTTTCAACATTTTCCTTGATTATGTGACATATAATCTCAATATGTATTGTACCAGAGTTATGAACTCGATTCATTGTAGGATTGATCATTCCATTAGTGTCATAAAGAATTTACACTTGATGTTTCACCATGTCACCAATACTAGTTATATGTTGCATCATAAGAAATAGTTGAGTTCAATCCTTTGTAGAAGATATATAATTTTTATTAGTTGTACTATGATAAGTTCTTTCCTATTTGTTGATCAACCATCCCACACTTTTTTTCCTATGAATAAAGAATCTCCATGTGTGGACATTCAATCCACCACATATCTAATCCAATAGACAATAAAAAATCATGATATTTCATTATATCTTCCTTATACATAGTATAATCCAAATTTTAGGGTGCCTTGAATATATCTCATGATTCATTAAAATACTACCAAATACTATTCCTATGAATTTCCTTTAAAAAATTCTTATAATAATGTTGAAAATATAATATCTGGTTGGGTTGAAGTCGAGTATAATAAGATCCCAGTTATTCTTTTATTCAAGGTGGGATCCGCATCTATCACATCCAAGTCCATTTATTGTTTTTTTTCATTTACAATCAAATTCAACATTGGATTTGAGGCGTACATGTTATATTTATATAGAATATCTATCAAATATTGGTCTTTATAAATAAAGGTATAATCCTTCTTTTGAACTTCTTGCTTCCCCAAAAATATGCGAACTCATCCATAATGGAAATTTTAAAATTAGATTTCAAGGGAATTTAAAATTCATCCACTAACCACTGGATGATTCCCCCAAATATAATTTCATCCACATATATAAGAAAAATAAACTGTTATAATTGGTAATTGTTCACATATATGTTATGATAGAAAAATCTTATTTTTAACTAAATATTATTCAGATAAGAATCCATTCTAGAATACAATGCCCTTTGTGTCTTCTTTGGACCATAGAGAGACTTCATTAACATACAATATTAAGGATAATAATTTACAATAAGTAATTCCACTAGGTATTATATGATGACTACTTCTTCACGAATAACATTTATTAAAGTAATTCTTATCTCTATATGATAAACATTGCATCCTCAAAGAATTTTCATATCTTAGAATGTCCTGATCTACTCTAGTCCTGCTACTAGTAATATATATTCTTAAAAATCAATTATTTAATTCTATAAATAAAATTTACAGAACAATAATTCCTTTTTTTATCCCATTTCATACTAATTGGTTTTTTAAATATCCACTTTTTTCAATCACATTGTGATTATCATGTCTCTTAACAAGATCCCTTGTCTAGTTCATACCAATATGATCTAGTTAATAATTTATGTAATTATCCCATTATTCATCATTTGTTTCTTCTTCAAACAAGGTTAGTTCCATAAAAGAAAATTATTCATAATGTGATGTATTTCCCAATATCCTTGTCTGAGTTTGTGCACTCCATTCCCCAATAAAGTTGTGATTATCAAATTTTTCTCTTTCATTTCCATCTGTAGGTTCTTATGAATTCTTATCAGCCGTGGATTCTTCTAAAGATTCTTCTCCAAAATCATAATCATTTTGTGAGAATATATTGTGAGTTAATCCTTCTAGAACTTCTTCATTTGAAACATTCCCTTTCCTACTTTATTCTTCATCTTCTATTATATCATCATATGATCATATGTTCTACTCAACGAATTTATGGATTTATATTTAATGATATTGATACCAATACTTTTAACAATTATTCTAATATAATTATTGTAACATTTATAGTATTTATTTTTCATTAAATATCCATACAATATTCTTTCATCTAAAATATGAACATAGTTTCCTTGATATCATTTTTTGTTTTGGTTGAAACATTTACATATAAAAATAGAAAAGTAATTCTGTGAAGCATTCCATCTATACCACAACTCTAACGGTTCCTTGGTCTCACCTTTAAAAATAATGGTATGATTTTGAGTGTACACTTCTACTTGAACAAAATATTTTTAGTAATAAATATAAACAATACTCTTAATAAGTATAGTACTTGATATATGGTTCACAAGTTTATTAATATGTTCAATAAATTAATTTTTGTTAGGGTCTTACGAAATCCACCTAAATATTTGTTCTCTATTTTTATAGGATATATTAAAATTAAATGGATGTGTATGATCTACCATCTTAATATTTTATAAAGATAGTTGTGTGGTCAGTTTGATTCTTAACAATTTTATAATAACTCCTCATCATGTTATAAACTTTTTCTTTCAACTGTATAATCTTCACATGTTGCATTATAATACAATAATAAATAAAAACAATAAGGTACCTCTCCCTATAAGTCTCTTCCACATTAATAAGACCACATACTTCTATTTAGTCGGGTTTTTGTTGATTTGATTCCATTTTTTCATCCTATATATTGTCTTGACTATCATTCCTCTCACATAATAATCACATGCCATTCCCCATTCACACATTATATTGGGAATATCTACAACTATATTTGTATTAGATACATTTTCTATGCTTTTTTGGTTAATGTGACCCAACCTCTAGTGCAAAAAGTTTTTTTCTTATTTTACTTCCACAAATATGGCCTTTATCAGTGCTATAAAAGAAAATTAATAGTGCTAGAAAAACGCTGTTAATCGAGGCGAAGATAAAGGTTGGATCCCTTTTATCAGCACTAAAAAAAGAGCTGATAAAAGTTCCTTTATCAACTCTATTCGAAGCATTGATAGAGAAACCTTTTATCAGTGATTTTTTAAGCATTGATAAAATACACAAAAATTAAAAAAAATATAATGTTGGGGGAGTATTTAATAACACTTGAACCACCTTTTATCAGCGCTAGGCGGAGCCCCTTCCCACTCACTACACGCTCCCTTTTCCACACATCCCCCTTCCACTAGCACCCGAAACTCTTTATTCCACTAGAACTGAAACCTGAGACCTCACCCCTTATGTACCTACACCTTTACCACAAACCCAATTAGTTTTTTCTCCATTTAATGATATATCAATTTATTAAAATATATATAGTTATATTTATTCATATATTAATATTGATTCATATTAATATAAATATATTTAGTTATAAAAATACAAATATATTTATTCATATATTAGTATATATATTTATTCTTATGTTAATATATATTAATATATATTTATATATATATAGATATTTAGTTATAATTTTTGATCCATATATTTATTTTTATATTAATATATATTTAAAAGAATAGTTTTAAATACATATTGAAACTATGTTTTTTATTTTTGTTTATAAATAAATAAATGCATACATACACACATATATACAACACACACAAACACACACATACACTTACAGACAAACACATGCACACATATTTAAGAATAAATACAAATATATGTGTTTTTGAAAAGCCATAGAATGTAAAGACGACCATACCTTCTAATACAGATGTCTGTTTCAACTCCACAACCTATAAAATCAATGAAAATGAAACAATATTCAATATAATATGTTGTACAGGCCTAGAGAATATCCGAATAAATAGTTATAACTATTTGAATGTTATAAAACTGGGTTATCCTTACTAAAAACTCTACTTTGGAGGACTTATGATCCTTTTTTGCCTTAAAAAATGTGTCATAAGGTTTCATTGGGATATTAGAGCGTAGATCACATCACAATATTTTATTTGATATGCTGGAGATCTCAAATAGTTACCCGAATCAAAATTTATGGTTGTTTGAATATTGAGTTAAATTCTCAACTTATTTTTTATCATTTATTTTTTTTAATTTTTTTGTGTCCTAAAATTCTTATTAAATTATTATTAATCAATAATAACAAGAAAATTCATAATTAATAATTTTTTAAAATAATTTAATGCCATTTAACTCAATTTATTACATATTAATTGTAATAGTCTATTCATACTTATCTAAAACATATTTAAAAAATTATTATTATATTTATATCAATATAAATATACTTATATAACAATATATCATTTTTCATGATTATTTTGGAATGTTATCAACGCTATGAAAAATCACTAATAAAGCCCCCCCTTAATCTGCACTCCTAAATAAAGCACTGATAAAAGTACCCATTTGACATCAATAAAAAGAGCTGATAAAGTGTCACTTTTAATAGTGTTATTTATAGTGCTATTAAAACTGCTATTTATGAACGCTTTTCAGTGGTGATAAATGCCCCCCTCATTATTAGCACTTTTGTCACTGCTGATATAGATTGGTACTGTGGAAACCTAGTTTTTTGGTAGTTTTTCATAAATAATTAACAAAAATTATCTTCACCATCAACCTACTATAATTTTCCATATATTATACGTCATTTCATAAATTAATTACAAACCATTCATTTTATATTTTATCCCTTTTGATTAAATATCACTATCAGTTTTGATTCATAGATCCAACTCACATGTAGAATATTATGATGAAAAGAATCTACATAAATAAATTCACTTTTATTTAGATCATTATTTTCTAGTTATATACTTCCACTATTATTTCTAAAAAACATGTCTCTAAGACGATTGATTATAGGGGTTTAATTTCATAAAATCATTCATATCATGATTACTATTTTGAGTGGTTTCCAATGGTTTTTTTTATGGATCTTAAAAAAGAAGCAATTTTTTATCCTTGAAGGACCATCTATCCCCACATAGGAGCTTTGTGGGGAGCATGGAAAATAATAAATAGTAACTCACATTGGTCGAGATGATGGGATTTTGGTCTCATCAAACTCTACAGGGGGGTTATTGGTTACATTGGGGCTCTCATATAGATTTAGGATACATCCTTGAATCATTCATTAAATCCCATTTGAGTTTTGGGAAACCCATGAATTTAAAATCAATTATTATCATTTATGGAGCTTAGAATGAATTGTATGTGTACAAGGTTATTCATAAATGGACACACCCACATTCATCCTTGGTTATCTATCAATGTAATATTCATATGTACTAATTACATATTATTTGGACATTACTATAACTATGATGCTTTCCTAGACAGACTATAGGGTGATTTGAAGTATTTCTTCAACCATAGAGAAGAGAGTTTTTTTGATATTAGGATCAAACTCATAAATGGGATTCCCACATAACATTGTGAAAGGAATCAAAATCCTTGTTTTCTGGTTTTATTTATTTGGTAACATTATATCTATTAAGGTAATTTGATAAGGGAAAAACTATAAAGTTTAATATCTTGAATTAAGGAATTCTAGGTTGAATATTACTAGTCATATTTTGTTGGGGGACATATGACAAAGAGGAACAGGGAACCTGGAAGGGATGTAGATTCCAATGTTAAAAACAGCTAAACTAATAATTTGGCCTATATAGAATTTGGTTGATTTGAGGGTGTTGGGTTTGGACATAAAGGAGGCATTCTACGTATCCCATTTGGATGGGAATCAGAGAACACATATTTTGTTTTAAGGAACTACTCCTATGTAAGACACTAGATTTATAGTGCATGGGGGAGTATAGACCTTCAAGATGATTAATTTGGGGATTAATACTAATGATGATTCCATGATGAATGTGTTTGGGGTATAGGGTATGTAAAATGAATCATAGATATTTTGGGTTTGGTATGGGGAATACACCTTGAAGAGGAGGCCTGAAGGATGGTTTTGGTTATGGCTTACTCCTTAAAAGGATTCTCTCATAAATGTTGGCAGTTATAACTAATGTTATTCCCTTATATTGGTTTGGTTGGGGATTAAATCGAAAGACAATGTAAATGATTTCTTGTGATCGAGGATTATACTTGAGGAGGAACCCCAATGGATGAATCTTGATGATTATTCCTATGAAAGATTTTTAAAGGTGTTATTTTGGGGCTTATTTCTGAGGAGGAGTCTTAGGATTCAAGATCATATAGATTTAATAACCACTATAACCATTTGAGTCAAGGTAATTGTGAAAAAATTAGTATTTGGAAGATTTAGGAAACCACAAGATATGGTTTTCCCTAAGGTGGGATAAATGGCTATGGGGAACCACACCAATGGAGGAACTCTGAAAAAATGGTGAGAGGAAGAACCATATAATGATTCTCTACACAAAAAAATAATACAACCATGATGATTTTATGATCATGGGAATCCTCTAATCTCATGTGAGTACCAAAGATTCATGATTGAACATGAGAAACAAGAAAATGTGGAGAATCTAGAAAATCACACAACCCCCCTTCCGATGTTAGAAGTGGTCGGAGAAATGACACATCTCTCATGTTATCATGCCCTATAAATAGAGGGAAATATAAAAGGATTTGAAATTCCTATCTACCCTCCCATTTTGGAAACAAGGATATGATGAGGAAAGAATTTAATAGAAGATATCCTACTAGAAAGGCTAGGATACTCCTCTAGAAAGGACCCCTTGAAATTGGTTCCACATTGGGAGAGAAGGATCTCTTTCCCTATAGAAGGTAATAGAATTTGTTATCCTTACCCTCTCATCCTTGAACTAGAGGATCCATGTCTTGGAGACGAATAGGTATGGAAATGGTCCAAACCCTAGTACCTCTGACCATGAGTTCCCTAACACCACCCCCAGGGATGGGGTCCTTGTGATCATAGGAATTCAGACTCACATACAGCATGAAAATTCAGATTGTAAATATTGAAAACATCATATATCATTTGATTTTAAGAATACAGTCCCAAATGGGAAACCTTTCAGTGTTCCACTCTGTATGGTTTTCTAGTACAAGGGTGTCATTAGAGGTTTCCATGTGGTCCCTTCAAGACAAGGGATACATATGAGGATTGTACAAGCCATGGGTGTCTTAGAATAGAGCTTTATCTGGTTCTCACATAGGGATATGGTTTGATAAATCCATGGGGGTCTCTGATAGGTTTTTCTATATGTCCTGAGGGTACGTCATGCATGTATGACAATCTGTGCCAGTGGTATCTTGGGTGATAGACAACCTGGGTGAAAACTCATTTTTGAGGCTTTTCCTAATAAATATAGTGTTTAAAAAGATGTTCCTAATAGTGCCTAATTTAAATCCATAGTTTGGGGAGGGTACGTGATCCACTTTTTCATCAACCATGGGTGAATGTTTTCATTGTAGATGTGTGATGTGTTTTAAACCAAAGAATGAAATTTTTTGTACTATACCATTTTAATTCTCTCTTCATCGGATATTGGACTAATACTTGGATAGTTCTAGTGGGAATAGTGGAATGGCTAGTTCAATCAGAGCATCATGAGTTTGTGGAGAATTTATTTTCCTCTTGTTTTTCACACTAAGCATGAATCACATGGGAAGAGAGTTTGACTACGTTCATGAAAACTAAATTAACCCAAAACATTGGCCTCCTCCCATAGAATAATACCCAAAATTTAACCTTTAGTCCTCCTCCTTGGGAATAATACCTGAAATTCCACCTTCAAGCCTCCACCACAACTATAATCCCTCATCATAACCAAACATGGGAATCTTATTCAATATTAATATGCAACCAAATTAATCTAATGTCCTCCCACTTAATATAATACCTAAAATTCATCCGGGCATCCACTTTATGTGTAATCCCAGACCAAACAATCCTTTGGGACTCCTCTTCACCATGTTTTCTCCAATTCAAACTCCCAAATCTCAATGAGTTATGCTACATCTCATGGACCCCACATTCATTCATCATGGCATCATTATTAAATTTAAGACACAAATTAATCATATCAAATGTCTATACTACCCTAAGAAAAAAAATCCAAGGGCCTCTATAGGCATTGGTCTTTATAACCAAACTATGAGGTCTTTGACTCAAATGGGATACATAGGAAGCATTCTTATGGTCCAAACCCAAAACCCCCAAATTTTTCTTATTATTTATGGGCTACATTCTCTGTATAGTATTATTCATCCTAGGAATAAAAATCCCTTCTAGGTTCTCTAGGACACATTGAAATAAGTCACAAACCAAAATATTACTACAAATATTCAGTATAGATTTCTTTTTTGTATGATGTAACTTTCATGGATTGGTACATATTAAATTACCTTAAAATAAATGATTTTCCCTAATAAATGTCACAATACTATGTGGGTTATGATTCTTATCAAAAAGTTACATAGGATTCCCATTCATTTTTCGGATCCTGATATCAATACAAATATTGAATCACTGGATAAAGATATACTCTAGAGATTCCCACTAAGTGTATAAGAAACTACCATCATCGTTGAAATTACCAAAGAATCACTAAAATGTATATAAGAGGATACAATTTATGGAGAACCTCAGTTACATATAGATTTATCTATTAATTAATAACCTCATATACAAACAAATTATTCTAATCTCAAGGAATTCTAATAATTGATTGTTAATTCAAGGGTGTCCCTCATCATACATGAGAATTAATTAATCATTAAAGAACATATATAAGATATATAAGTTATTACAAGAGATGAAAAAATCCCCCCTATATGGGTGTGATGAGTTCGACCACCTATCCTATCAACCAATCTGTGTTTTAAGTACTTTTGTCCTAGTTCTACAATTATGTCCTGACATTGTAATGCAGGTCCTTCAAGTATATAGAACCATTGGATGTTTTAGGATCTGTGAACAAAACTAATTGTAAACCATTAAAAAATACTAATCCATAAAAAAATTAATTTATTAAATTCATCCCCTACAATCAATCACATTGAAAAGACATTTTCATCAGAAAAAATGGGGAACCAAATGTGAATCATTAACACTGATGATGGTGTCACTCACCTACCATGCCACCTTTTATCTCCAAAATAATGTGCAAGAAACAAGGCAATAAATCATTAATGTGTTTTTTGAAATTATATGATGCTTCAATGGTGATGTATTATTTTTATTTATAATATATTTCTAGTCACTTTCTCTCAAAACTCATTTCATTACAATGGTGTCATACCAACTCTCCCTGATGTAGGCCATGACTACATTTAATGTCAGGTATTTGTCTTGATAGAGGATTCCATCACCATACCAGTGTCTTTAATAATAGGTCTCAAAACCACTAGTCTATGAGTACCTTCGTAATGGTACAATAATGTCCTTGAATACTTATCAATAGGATATACTACTCGTGAATCCCCACTGGTCATTGATTGCCATTATTCTGAAATAAGATAGTTCCAATTTCCATCTTTAACAATTTTAGGACTTATAACCATATTGAAACAACCAATAAATCCCATATAATAGGTAGGTGGATCAGGAGTCACATAATGATTCATCAAGAAGAAACGGAAGTCCTTTAAAGGACATCCATTGGGAATTCATCACGTCCAATGTTGTAAGGTAGTGAACCCTCAAAATGTGGAAGGTAATGTCATTGACAATACTTCCTAGTCTTCTAGACCCTGTCATGTATGAGAGAATGATGTGGGAATGAACTAGCCAATAGGGATAAGGTCAAAACACCAATCACCTTTGAAGAATCCCATCATTTAGATTTGGTGGCCTATATTGATTGGAAACATACACCCACCCTCCCAAATTCAACTATCTATCACACTCTCATAGCATCATCCAAGGATGTACATAATTCAAATCCAGTGGAAAACCACATTAAAGAACATAGACCTTCCTACACTAATCTATCCATCAAATATAAATATTATACCGAACTCATAAAATCATTTCATCGATGTTTTGTGGAAAAATACAACTAGGAATACACACCTTCCGTCCTTCATTAATCATTCCATTAGTTTCATCTAGGAAGACCTAGAGAAGTTAATATAATAGATCCACTAACAAATTGGGAGAATACCCAACTCTATACCCAATATAGAAGTATTGTGAATATACACTAGTAGGGAAATGAGGATATGAAAAGTCGCATTATTTAGCTCCGGTTACATAATAGTAATATATAACAATTCCAACAACTAATGTCAACGAGAATATCATAAAAATTGTAAAAATAATGACACAAATCATTACCAAATCCTATAGACATTAAAGGACATCATTATGCTGAAAAAAATAGCGTCATATGTAAGGACACAAATCTTCATCCCAAAAAATGTGTTGGATCATTAGATTTACACCCTAGAGTATACACACACATCTTCTCTAATACACAAGGATTGTATGGAAAACTCCCTAGTGATATTTAGACATGCAGATTAGGAATATAAAATCATTCAAATTAGAGGTAATCAACCCATTCCAATGGCTAGTCTAAGGTAGGCACAAGCCCCTTCAAAATTTCCAGAATCCTACTGAGGAATTTTAGTAGGAACACGCGATCTCGTTAAATAATATTACGTACATGAAAGACACTTCTCTAAAAAAGTGACCCCAATCACTGAAAATAGTGTATCCAAAATGTAGCCTCACCAAAGAGAACCACAGAATGAATAGCCAATTTATGATCTTGGTCTACTCAATTCATGAGTTCATGAAACCATCTTTTGATTATCTGTGGTATCTGAAGATCCTGTTAAAAAATTATGTGGCTATCAACAATAATTTTAGCCTCTACATTGGTCACATCACCATGAAGGATTACTTCCTGATAATAATCCAATCGATCTCAATATCCCATATAGTGACGAGAGTATAGGAATTCCATCGATTGAACAAAAGATCCAATGGAATGAGGGTATTCCCATTTATGTAATACATCTTTGTATCCCTCCATGCGATGGAACTCGCTACAAAATATCTCTCTGTGAATGTATATCATGTACAAAGAATGCCCCCTGGTGATGTATTAATGAAAATTCCATACAAATAAATATGATGAACTTGGGAAAACATGGCCAGTTGTGTTTGATTACTTAATATTTTGAAGTGATATTTTTTCCCAGCTAGAAGATAGCCTAAGGTGATGGACATTTTCCAAACCACCATGGGATCATCTAACATCCAACATAATAGAGGATGTTACCTCCAATATGAACACATATGATAATGTTTCTCAGATGAATATAATATATTCAAACTAATTAGATGATTATATGGTGAATGATAAAGAATACATGTTATGTATGATGAAATTTCAATATATAGATAACATACATGTAATGATATATCTTTTATCTACCCATCAATACAAAATTCTATAGGCCTTGTCAAAATATTTTATGTCTGAAATCCACCTCAACATATGTAATACTATTTTCATCTTTAGAGAAAATGTATTACCATACGATGGGTATCAATGTCACAAAATGGTAATATAATGGATTTACTTCCAAATAGAATTCTTGGACTTCCTAAGTGTATGACCCCAAAATTTCGAGAAAAATAAAGGACACATTCAACGTGCATGCCCCATTATGTTAGAATTATTGTGATTGTTGATCATATATATGTAGACTAAGGTTCATGTCAGAGGATGGGGTGGACAAAATGTGTTATATTTCACTAATCTTCCCAACTAAAAATTATATCAAAATGTTGTATCATGAAATGTCATATCTTTAGTCTGGCATAAAAAAATACACGATTGAAAATAGAATATTTTGTAAAAAATAATTCTCAAATTATTGTCTCCAATTTTATGTTGGAATATTGTAGGCTATTGAGATACTTTTTCACCAACAATATAAAAATATCAAACATGACTCCCACACAGGGGTTGTCTTTCATGAGATATAAAAAATGTTAGAAATATAATAAAGATCATACAATTTGGGTATTCTAGGTGCTTACTAAATGATACAATAAAACCATGATAAAAAAGCTCTTTAAAATCAATAGTACAATCAAAGAAGTACGATCCATGAAATTTCAAGACCAAACTAAGAATAAAGGGTTGGGGGAATTTTTCACAAGACCTTTGAGTATAGAAAACCAGGACCAATGAGTGTAAAAGAGGAATTGGTACAACCCCATCCCTCAGGTCTTATATATTTTTCACCTTAGTATCATCTTCATCAATGGATGTCACTCATCACCTGATAAGGGGAAACCCTAGAGAGAGTATCCTCCATGTTTTTTCCATGATGTGACCTGCTATTCTCTTTGGTAATTCCCATGACCAAACTATGGTAATATTATATTTATATTTATAGCTTCCAAAAATTTTTATAGAACCAGTAATGGAGAGGATGATGCCCCATATAAGACCTACGAAAAAAATATTGAAGAGCATTAGATAGTGTGTCAGAAAATATATTATTCATCTATAAATGTAATTAATACCTCCTTGGGAGACCCTAAATAACATTATTCATATTCAAAGAAAAGATTATAGGCGAAAATTTATGTTTGAAATGTGATCCATGTTGAAACTATTCATAGAGATGTGCACACCTGTATCCAAATGTTTTCCCTAAAGTTTTTCATTTCTTCATACAATCCATAATTACCCCTTCAAATGAAATATAACATTGAAAAGTGTAAGGTTCATATTTTTCATCACCTACCTCTTAGGGAGGTTAATACCCTTTCATATGTGGAATGCTTTTCTCATAATGGGGAAGAGATGAAATAATTAAAGAGAATAAAGGAATAACTACTCCAGTGTATCCTCTTTATTGGATATACTCTTCAAGAATATCCTCAAATCCATCTCCCTAATGGTGTAACTCAGATAAGAGGGTTATTCATTGTGATTGAATTAGACATAGAACACCCTCTCAATGTTTTATACAGACCACTAATCTACTGGGATCCCACATCCGTAGATCGAGAATTCTCCCAATTAGCTGTAGAACCATAACAGGGCTAGGAACATCCTTACAGACCTTCCCCTATATGATAACAATGAAAAACACTGGTAGTACAAACATAGAGGGCCCCACTGGCCACTATAGTTTTTCAAGTATTGACTAAACATGAAATTCCATGAGGACTCGTGAATTCCCCTTAATCACTCTTGGATTGGTTGGAATCCATGAAATAATGATGTGAACTGATAAAATAAGAAAATAAGAATTACCAAAAATGTGTATATCACACTCTTACCATACCAATATTTTGGAATCATATATTTCAAATTTTTTAATGGCCTAGTATACACCTAGTAGCATTTTATACATTTTGGATCTCACTCTGATCCCGTAATTGGGACCCCTAAAAAATAGAAGGAAATGAAACTCAATGACATTGTATAATCACTGCATGGACCAACATTTTTATAGAACACAAGTTTGAAATATTTTTCAATTATCTTGTGGGAATACCACTATCCAAATTTTCAATTATATTTTAGATCAACATGTTATAATACAGCCATACATGATTGCTAAAACATCAAATAGTGAACGAATGAATGAGTATTCAGTTTTATTTATCAGTTTAAAGTACTGAAATACTATTTAAACCTACCACACCCTCAAGAATAATTTTTTTATCTATCAGTATAGTGAATCATCCGGATGAATTGTGCATGACACTTATCCCTGTGAAATATATATGAGTGTTTGAGGACCTTTTCACAATCACTCAATGAGAAAAATAATATATCATGGAGACTAAATAATATACTTTAGTAACTGCATCACCTCATTGAAAAATAATTGGGAGATTAGAGGCCACCACTATTACACATAATCAAGACCATTTACCCATTCCCACTCTAAATCCATCACCATATTGTGTATCTCCACCTAAGAAGCATCAACAACAACACAAACCACATCAGGTTGATCAAAAAGAGAAAATATGAAAATAGTTTTATGAGACTAAAAACATGGTCTATTCAATTATAAATGACCAAGTCCATAACTAAATCATCTTATATGTGGAGAAAAACATGATAATGTTGGAAAACCCAATAATCCCAGAAATTATGGGACTTTATTTTTTCTCAAACTATAAACCCTTTCATCCATAATTGGGAAATAATATTCATGGGGTTTTTCTACAAAGGAAACCTAAAAAAATAGTGGAGTCTATGAATGTTTTGTAGATAAGGTCATCTACTCAAGTGCCTATATCGTTTCCTCTAATCCATTTGAGGATAGTGATAAAAAAAATCTTTACAAAAAAGTTCACATAAGTTAGTTAAATGGATTGTTATAAAGATGATATAACACACTCATGGTGTTCTATGAACACAGATAAAATATCTAATTAGGCCATCAACCTCTTCCACTATAACAAATCAAAAATCACTGATATCTCAATCTTATATAATGTAGTCTTACAAAAAGTAAAATGGCCTAAAGAGTAAGAAACATACACCAAAATATAATCATGTTCAAAATAAGAACATCTATTCATCATTAGCAGACTTCTTGCCTACAGTCTCAGAAGAACGAGAATTGCTTTACAAAACAGTACAACAAGATTCAACCTGCCATGTTGATTAACCATCAGGTGAGGACGTGATATATTGTTTCATTAATTTTATTCACATAATAGATCCCTTCATAGATAGTGGTTATGATTATGAACCTGAATTCCTTGAAATTGATTGATGAATTACTGGAAGTTGTCATCAGAATCAACGATAAATGGGAATACAAGGTTGGTCTAGAGGTTATTACTCAAAACAAATCCTTGTTCAAACTGTCTATGTAGCCAAAACTCATTAGAGAGATACCTCGTGAGTTATACTGGGGAATGGAAGCTCCCCCGCACATGATAGTACCTACACAAACAAAATCTCCTCGAAAGTTTGGTTACAAGAATCATCATCAGCTAATAAACCTCGTCATGAAAGAAAGCATTTCCATCCTAATCCAATAAGAGCATAATACCCTTAAACTCATGTTCTATGGGTTGATCCACCCATAAAATAAAATGTATATCCTAAAACAAATAATAAATTTCAACCAAATACTATAAAGATTAGACATTTAGACCATAATTATGAATTTTTTATCTAGCATTTTCTAGTTCCACCCAATTTTTCAATCTTGCATGCTATGTGTTTATAAATATTTCTCCATAAAAAATCAATATAGGACCTATAAATACCTGAATAATTCTACGTTGAGTTCACTACTTCCACAGTATAACAAGTAGGAAATGATCATTCACAATTTCAAGTGGTCTTCTCTTTCACAGACCAAGAGGATGTATGCATCTTTCGTGGAAAAATAATACCCTCATATATATCTTGTAGAATATATTATGTCGATTTTTGATGATAATTCATTGAAAATTCCTCAGGAGTCAACCTTATTCCAATATAAAAACTAAATCAACTGGGTTTCACAAAAACCCAGTTTCCCCTTCCAATTTAATGATATAGTGTTATGAAAAGTATGAGAAAAGTACTAATTCTGAAATCATTATAAAAAATATCTTTAAAAACCTTTTTTATAACTCAAAATTATTGGTTTTTAAGAATGATTAAAACTTCATCATTTTTATGGGAGGACATAGCCTACATCTGTGCAGCATTTTCCCTTCATCATACCACTAATGCCACAAATATTTTATATGAGGAAAAATGGGGACATTTTATGGTTAAAAATCCCTAATTAATTCATACAATTTCTAATAAATCAATGTATGATTCTATGATAATGAAGAGAAATAGCACATGGCTGACAATGTCACTCAGATCAATACTAGTATTGGCCTATAAATGGTTCTAACTAACAATTTCAAGAAAATAATAGAAGAGAACATACATACCATCAACCAAATCGAACGGGTTTGTATGAATTCTACCGCACAAATAGTTACTTACATGATGCGATTCATGACAACTAAGCCCGAAAAAATAGAAAGGTTGTCTGCTCATATGAATTCTGAATTCCTAGATGAAAATATCTTCATTTCTTCCCCCTAGAGCTTCAATAGATTCAAATTACTCTGGATAAATTGTAAATTAAATAATTTTAGTGGCTGAAAATTAATATGAATGTTCTTATTTTCATATTTTTCCTTCAGATCTCCAAAGAGTAATAACACTAATAATTGAGCTAGAAATACTTGCTTCATCATCCAAATATCCAAATACCAACTACTCCCCTAACTCCGAGAAAAATGTATCATCACCTACTTCATAAGAAGTTGTAGAAGAGGTAATTTAAGATGAAGGGGATGTAGAGGAAGACCTCAGGGATTCATCACCATCATTTTAGGAAGGTCTCTCGATCATTTTCGATGAACTCAATGAAATAAATTTGTGTACATATAAAGATGCACGACCCATGTTGATTAGGGTGGTCATAAAATACATACAATAAGAGGTGTATATTTTCTTCTATAAAAAACATCAGGATGTGTTTTAATGTAATTACACAGAAATTTTAGCCATTTACCCTAAGGTGGCCACTCACCTCTTCATTTTTCCAGATGTCCATTATGGATATAAACTCTCAGCCAGATTGTAACACCAAACTCACACCTCCAAAATAGAGTTAGAAGTGTGTAAACTCATAAATGTTGGATTCATCCTAGAAGTTTAGTATCCAAAATGGAAAAATAAAAAGTTTTAATATGAATAAGAGAGATAGTAATATCATAATTTTATTCAAATTCAGATATCTCTACATGAACTATAAAATATGACTTTCTTATTCCAATCATAGAACAATCTATTGTTGAAATGGATGGTTAGGAAGCTCTCTCTGTCATGTATATCTATTCAGGGTAGAACCATATTAACATAGCCTGAGATTATGAAGAAGTATTTGTCTTCATATCCCTCAAGGAGTATTCAATTATTGGTTAATTCCATTTGTCTTGAAGAATGTTAATTCCACATTCAAACATTACATGCATCTCATCTCCAATCCATTCCAGGGATTTTTTTTGAAATAGTACGTTGATGATGTATTTGTTACGTAGTGAAAAAGATCTTTCCACCTAGATAACCTATAGACCATCTTTAGCAAACTATGAAAAAATAGTAAGAAGAAAAACCTTTTAAAATGTTATTTAAATTAATCCCTGAATAATTTTTTTAGCTTCATCGTAATCCTTCATGACATTGAAGTTGACCATGAGAAGAAAAATGATATAGATAGAATTTCACATCCTCGAATCCAATACGAATGTGGGGGGGGGGGGATCAAGGACACATGGCCTATATTCGATGATTCATAGCATTACTTATGAGAATATTTCTTCCCTTCACCAGTCTGGTGAAGTAGGGGATTGCTTATTAGTGGATGGATGACTGTGAGGAAGCATTTTTTGACATCAATTAGTACTTCATTATCACAAAAGAATTAATTCCATGTGTTATGGGAAATCCAATCATCTTATATGTGGACATACCTAGAGTGATCACTATAGACCTTCCATGCACAAAATAACGATGAAAAGAATGAAAACATACATTATTATATCAGTCGAACCCAACTCAATGTGGAGAATAATTATTTATTCAATGAAAACATTACATGGAAATAATCATTACAGATCATAAACTAAACAACAGCATATAGAATCAAGAATTTTATTTTGTCTCTTATAATAACCCTCTAAAATACATCCTTATTCATTCTATGTTTATAGGACATCTCACATGGGGGGAGGAATTATGTAGGAGTTTGATATATAATTTGGGCCTCAGAAAGTAGTGAAAGGGAATGCCATAGATTATTTCCATGCATAACACCTATATATAGATATGACATCAGTAAACACTGAATTTATTAAAGGGGATATATTCTCTAAAATGGATAGACCAAAAATGTGGGAAATTTATTTTGAATACACATCTATGTGCACAACCGGGAAGTGAATATAGGATGCTAGATCAAAAAATTTGTGTTAGGGGTCTTGATAATTTCCAAAAAAAAAAGAAATTTTACATTATTACTTCTTGATGTCAGAAGATAGTACAAATAATGAGGCAGAATATCAATCCCTCATTTTTTTCATAGAAGATGAACTTTGAATACTATTAGAACATCAATAAGGTATTGGTGATTCATATTTTGTAATAAAATATATACACAGGTATTACACCATTAGAAAAAAACTGTATTCCAACTTATTCAATTTTTTTGAGGGTTAATGCAAGATTTCATCATATATAAAACATTTAATAACATCCCACCATAATATAATTACTAAGAAGATTCACAGGAAAATGAAGATACAATTTAGGAAGATCCAAACCAGGATTAAATGTTCATCAGCATCACCCATTACTGACTGGTCTTAGCTTTCATTAAAATGAGAATTGAATAGATTAATATAAAGTTAAAATTTTAATTTAAAAATATGTTCCTAACACTTTGTGAATGAGTATTGTAATGGAATTCTTTAAAAATGAAGAACTCCCAACATATAGAGATGCAAAAGAGAAAATATGAAGGGGAGTGGATAACTATTCTCTTTATAATGGCCCGAATCACAAAAAGTTCTAATATAAATGAGTTTTTGATAGAGTCATTAACATATGTATTAAAAGAGAATAGATTTCCTCTATCATAAATTAAGTGAACATTGTAGCCTATGTCACCCACCATTCAATATGTAATATTTCTTACCAAATATAAATGACTCTATTCTACTGTCCTTCACTAAAATAAGACTTCTCAAAATACACCTAGAAATTTCATTCCATCACTGTTAAAGAAAGCTTCATTGATAACTCCTACTATTTCTGTATACATATATATACACCTAAACATCCTCTCTTTGGGTAATATACATTGTGTGGCCATACCCTGTATCTAATGCCATGTAGTTCAACTAGTTTTTGACTGCTACCAATTTCGTCACCATTTAGGTTGAAAAAAACCCCATAAAAGAAGACAGGTCAAAAATACTTTTCAACTACATTAAAAACAATATCATTTCCATATTTTTTTATCCCTCATACAATACAAATGGAAAACGGAATCATTTTTTTCTCTTCTATTATACAAATGATTTATTAAGAGTAAAATATCAAATCCAATCATTTTTTCACATTATCTTTCATCAGTTAATAGAAATATATATAATATTATCAAGACCCTATAAAACAAACTCTAGATGAAGGTGTGTAAATATAAAAATTGTTATATTGAAATAACCTCGCATGACCTACATGATTACTAGACTACAAATTGTAATTCTATTTAGGAGACCCCATATTCACATGATTACAAAATAGAACTATTCCTACCCATCAAGGTATAGTTTCCCTCACATTTTGATAGCATTGGTGACCAAATATATAGAGATGAGAAATCCAAAAAAAGACTTGATGAATTTGAGTGTCTAGATGATAAAACATTACACCCCTTACACCATAAGGAATTATATTAATAATATATAGCAAAATCCTGTAAATAAAAATTCCTCTACCACTCATTCCTCCAAGGAGAATTGGAATTATCCCCTAAAACTCCCATTATACCATGATATAATTCAATAAAACATGAACCAATTTGGGGATGTGATTACTCCATAAATAAGATCCACTCCAGTATCTCTTGTCCATTGAACAAAATTGATGAAGAGCATATTGTGAAACCAACCAATGCATGTTTCTATAAGTAATATTTCATGTAATCACATGCCTAACATATCATCTCAGAGATGTTAAATTGTGTAGATGGTCTTAGTCAAATGAACATAAAATGAATGACATAACTTCTTCTCTACATTACTTTAAACTAAATTGAATCCAAATAATTTTTACATGATTCAATAAAACATGAAACATGGTCCCAGTCATATGAACTAAAACTATAGTGAACTATTCATCCTTAAAACCTGAAATTAAACTATATGGTTAAAATACATACTATTAGTTAATAAGAAACACCCCAAAAGTGAAAAATTTGACAAAATCGTCAGAGTCCCTTTAATAATGGCCCCTACACAGTTGTAAATCCTAATGACATACCTCTGACCACTCAATGCTTTGATATTACCTCTTATCCAAAAAAATAAAGGATGGGAATCAATAATTCATTATCCCCACTAACATCATTTCCATTCCATATAGAAAAATGGTCTCGCTTTATAGGTATAGATCCCAAAATTATCACATTATGACAACTTTCCATTAAACCACATGGTTCATGTCCTTATTGTAAGATGTGGAACTATGAAAAAGATTGATTCATGTTTGATGAGATCATCATCTTAGGTGTTAGGTCCCAACCACACATTTATTTATAAAGAACACATGGATTGATTTTCCATCCAATTATAAACATAGTTATTCTCAAGACTCCCATCCTGAGTGTAGCCATGATAATTTTTTACCATATCCCTATGTTCAAATTATACATGTATAGGGAACATATTTGGAATTACCTATATATTGATTTCATCCCGATGTGGCACATAGTGGATTAGAAACCACATGTATTTGGCCCCGTCATAATTCATGTTAATATTATATCCCATTTTCCTGTTGTTAAATGATGAAAATATGTGGAATTATTTTCATAAACTACCCATGGATTGATTTTTATCTAGAGAAATATGCAATAAAACATGGGTTTTATCCCTTTTTCCAACTATAATATCCCATCCCATGTATAGTGACCCTTTTCCTTATCTGAATATGATAAACATAACAAAAAAATCTTTATAAAGTGATGATAAAATTAATTATTTATCTCAAACAACATGTGTTTTTATTATAATTCTAATGAAATGTTTAGTCACACCCATATCTCAAATCTCAAGCCTAACTATAATGAAAAAAATCCCCCACTACCTCTATAAAGGGATATTCCTTCATAGGAATCCATTTCAATAACAATGTGTGGAAGGATTCATGATCCCTCAGGATATGTACTAAAACAGGAGTCTTATCCCCTATTCCAACTGAAATATCCCTTTTCACATCAAGTTCAGTATATATTTTTTAGAATAATATGTATCTCCAAAGAGATATCTTGAAGGGGGTTGAATTTCATACAACCTATTTTTGTCTTACTATTTTAAAATGATTTCAATTGAGTTTTGTTTTTAAACCTATAACACCCATTTTTTTATATCTTTTATGGAAATCCTTAAAAAAGAATGTTCTTATTGGGGTGTTTGTCCAATAATACATAAGAACTGATGTTAGTCGAGATAATGGATGGTCAGGATAATAACACACTTTTGTGGACAATTATTACCTACAATGGTAATCTCATATATATATATATATATTATGTTCACTAATTCTTTATTGAATCCCATGTATGATGGGTGCACAGTTGATATAAAACACCTTATTACAATTTATAGAGATTAGAATCATCTATATAGATCTGATATTATTCAGTAATGGAGATGTTAGTATGTATCTGAGGCTATCCATCAATGATATAATCTTATATACAGATTTCTGATTCTTTGGTCATTACCAGGAGAATTATGGTTTCTTAACCACATAGTGGGTGTTCTCTAGAATATATCATCATCAAATTAGACAAGGCTTGTTTTGTTGTCAGAATCCAACCCATGAATGAGACTCTTATGTATCCTTTTGAAAGGAATCATACACCTCTGAGTTTGAATCCACTTATTAGGGAACATCATAACATTTAGGGTCAGGTGATAAGGATAAAAAAATGTAGTTTGACACCCTGTGATAAGGATTTCGAGGAGGAATATTCCTAGTCAAAATTCCATGTGGGATTTATTCTAATGTATCCTAGAGAACCTTGAACAGATACAAATTCCTAGGATGGATAAGGATCTACTTGGAATGTTGTCCTTATAATGTAGGGTTGATTTGGTGTGGGTTAGTTTGGACTTCAATGAGGCGTCCTATGTACGCCATTTTTATTGGAATCAAATCCCATGTAGTTTGGTTATATGGAGCTATGCATATGAAGGCCCTTGGATTTATATCGTAGGGGATTATAGTACTTTGAGAATGTTAATATGGGGCTTACATAGAAGGTGGATAGACTGATGAATTTGTTTGGTGGATCTAAGAAGTTACATCACTCATGGATATTTGGGGGTTTGGTTTAGGGTTTCAACTTTAATGATGTGGATAAAATATTGGTTTTGATTGCGATTACACATGAATAGTATGGCCAAATGAATGTTGGGACTTAATCCATGTGGGTGGACCTTTAAATATTATTGGTTTGGAAGTATTCCTAAAGTGGATTCCTTGGTTTTGTCATGATTAGGTGTTATACATGAGTAGGAGGAATATAACTATAATTTTAGGGAATATTCAGGATAAGGATAAATGATTGTGTAATTTTGAGGATTATTTTAATGGAGGAGGCCCAATTTTGGGGATCATATGGTTGTCATGACCCCCGTCAACATCTCAGCCCATACGAGCCAGGATTAGTTTGAGAAACTAGTGGAATTTTTTTTGGGAACCTTGTTATGTGTTTTTCCATGTGGTTGGATACATGGCATTGAAGACCAATGCATGTAGAGCCACTCATAAGGAATATGAGAAGAAAATACAAAATAATATTCTCTACTCAAAAAAAGGAATCTAAACATGTGTATTTAGTGACCATGGCTATCCTATAATACACAATGATTCCAAAAGAGTTATGATTTAATGATTTAAAAAAGTTTAATAGAAATATTAATAAAATCATAAAGCTCCCTTTCTCATGGTGGAAGAGGTTTGGGTGACAGCACATCCCACATAGAGAAAGATCCTAACCTTTCTTACAGGACCTACCCAACACCATTCCCTAACCATTCTATCCCAATAACCATAATTTGATGTGATATAGGAATTTTAAATCATATTCACTTTTCATTTGGGTCCAGGGCACAAAAATGGGAGGGATATATCGTATCCTCGACCTTTTCCACCAATGAAAAGGTGGTTTTGTGACTTACCAAATCATATTATTCCTCTTGTTTCTCACATTCATGCATGACCAAGAAGGACTCATGTGGTCTTATAAAAATTACATTATCAAGAAATCCAAATGGTCAGATGAATGTTTATGGTATAGAATTATCGTACAGTTCTTCCCCGGTCCATCCTTAATAGTGTCTCCATAGGCGTGGAAAATTAATGCCATGTATCCATCCTCAGATAAATTCAAATGTTGTGGTTTCTCAAATAGTATGTTTCATGTTGCTTCACACACTAATCTTGAATCATATATAATTATAGTTTATGGCGGTCATGACATCCACATGATCCCCAAATGTGTTCCTCCCCATTCAGAATAATACATGAAATTCACCATTTGGGCCTCCTCTTCATAATAAGCCTCAAAATTTCACTTTTCGGCCTCCTCCTCAAGTATAATCCTAGATCATGTCCAAATCTGGGAATCCTCTACAAGGGTTAGAACCAAAAAACAATATAGGGTAATCCAAATTTTAATAAGAACCATCATTCATAGGGGAATTATTTTGAATGAGTAATCCCATACCCAACCTACCATCTGGAATCTGTTTTAAGATGTAAGTCCCAAACCAAACCCCGCAAATATAAATGAGTACTGACAGTTCTTATAAAACCCATATTTATTCATCATATAATAATTTTTAGAAGTATTCCCCAATTAATCATTTTAATGGGCCATACTCCCATAGGAGTTAAATCCAAGGGCCTCTATAGGTGTAGGTACTTATGAATGAACTATGTGGGATTCATTTAACATTCAAATGGGATATGTAAGAAGCCTACTTGATCTGAAAATAAAATACTCCCAAATAAAACCTACTCACTCTAGGAAACATTCTATGTAGTGTCTTATTCCACTTGGGAATTTATATCCTCTCTAGGTTCTCTTGGAAACTTCAGTATAAGTCCTGCACGGCAACTTTACTAGGCATAATTCATTTGGACATCCATCCCACACAATATTAAACAGAATTATTCAGTCCATATCACAGTATCATTAAAGTTATTATGTTCTCCATTTAATTTCACCAAAAAATGATGTTTTGATTCCCTTCAAAAGAATACATAGGGAGTACATTCATGGGTCTAGCCCTGAAATCAAAATAACTCTCATCGCCCTAGATGAAAATATACTCTAGAGCACCCCTCTGCGTGTCATGGAAATTATCATCATCATAGTGACAAGAAATTAATTTCTAATCTATATGTAAAATGATACCATTGATAGAGATCATTATATACATTTAGATGTCTCCATTGATGAAGATCCTAAGGTACATATGGGTGATTCAATGCTCTATAAATCTTAATAATTGATTATTATTTCAAGGGTGTCCCGTGTAACACATGATAATTAATGAAGTATTCATGAAAATATCCTAAATCTATAAGAGATTCCAAAATATGGAAATAATTCCTCCCCAATAGGGTGGGTTGAGGCAACCTATCATCCCCTAGATAAATGTGAGTTCATGAATATTATTGGAAAAACTCCCCAAAAATATCCTACCTTTGTAACGTAGGTCCTTCAAGGATATAATGATGTTCGGAGTTCTTTATTCTACAAAACAACCCATTGGAAGTAGATTGAATTTCGTAATCTGGACAAAAATTATTGTACACAATTTAACCCCATTCAATCTATCAACCTAGAGTCATGTTTTCATTAGAAATAGAATCCTTTAATATTTAATGCACCATAGTTTTAAAATCACACTATTCCATCAGTGGTTTTCATAAAATTCTACAAAAAATATTTACTTTTTATTAGTTGGTATGTGAACCTAATATGAAGAATCTTCGTGCTACTATTCAATGTAGCATTGGGAGAAATTTTTTCATGGATGGATCTCAATATTTTATTCATTTGAATACATGATATAATTTATTTAGGGAAGGCTAAAGATAGCCCTTTCAGTATCCATACAATTTTTCGGGTTTTACCATACTCATATTATTAATACATAGCAGAATAACAGTGTTAAAGAGTAACAATGCTTGGTTTGTAGCTATTGAATTTTATGTGAGATCTCTATGTAATGTTCCCACTTTACCTTTGTGTTCACGGAATAGTATTTATGACCATATTTATTGTATTGAAAAATGTATCCCTAAAAAATATTTTTTGTATATGATTAAGGATGTGGTCTCACACTTCTTTTTTTAAATACATGTTCTTCTACATTTATATAACCCTTTTCCTCTTCATAGTATGACATGGAATAGACAAAAAATCCATAGAATTGATATATCATAGGTGGAAATGTCTTCTTAGTTACCATCCTCCCCATGTAACATTGTTATATAAATGTATTTGACGATAAATAATCCCTCGATACATTTGAATAATTTTCCATTCTTCTTTATTTGATTTGAACCACTCATTATTTGGACATGAGGTGCCTTTGTGTTGTTTACAAATTTCTGCTTCCCTTTATTTTGGATCATCTTTCTTCTAGCCTTTACTGTTTATGATTCACATCCAATTCCACCTTTTCCAACATATGTTTATCTCTAATCATTTAATTCCTTCTCACTCCTTCATAACCATATGTATCTTTTTTATGTGTTTTTTATAATAATCTTCCTAACTATAATTTATTCATCGTGTCCATTGACTTTGATTCAGTTTACTATTTTTACCTTAGTGTAAAAACATCTTCATAAAGCCCATCAACAGTATTATCCTTGTCCAAAATTATGGATAAATGTTCATTGAATAATTTTCCTACTATTCACTCCTGAGCGTATGGTCCATATCTTTTTCTGAGTATTCATGTGTTGTTAAATTTTCTTCTTCCCATCCATTAGACATTCAATTTCTAATTCAAGATGATCATGATATTCAAATGATTCTTCCAAAATAAGACCCATATTTCAGTTTCTACTTCTTTGAATGTAAATGATATCAAGCACACCCTCAATTTATATCTTTAGAAAAAAATAATTAATAAACTGATCATATATATTTTTTAATGGTTCTACAATTTACAATACAACCACCATGGAAAATGGAGTTTTTTATTTAAACACTGGTTCTTCATTATCCATGAAGTCATTATCATATAGTTCTCCTTTATTGAAAAAATCCTTCTCTATAGTTTTTATTCCTAATATAATGTCTCCCTTTTAGTGAAATAATTTCCAAGACATTTTAATAATTCGAGATTCACCCTCTCCATCATCCAAATTCTTTGAACACTAGTAAGAAATTCTCCCAACACTATCATAAAAAAATTTCTATAGGAATAATTACATTAAATAACCCTTTTTATCTCTTGAATTTCTCTATAAAAATAGAAATAAGTACATTGTATTCATTATCTTCATCAAATCTATCTCTAGAAAGCTTGAGTTGTTTTAGGTATTTGAATGCCAACACCTTTTATACCATGGTTTTTGCATCATATGGTTTGGCTCTCTTTTGAAAAGCTATATTTTTTCATATAGACCACCAAAAAAACATAACAGATCCCTTTCTTCAAATAATCATACTTTTATAATGTAAAATGGGCGAATACTTCTATAGAATTCATTAAAAATGTTAATATATTTAATTTAATCACCAAGTCATGACACTTCTCAAAAAACATCAGTAAATTGACTAAAATGGTATCTGAATTTTAATTAGGATGCATTTTCAGATAATCGATAAAACTATTAAAAACATAGGGTTTGGAATCCTTCAAATTATCATCACCTTAGTTTATAGTATATTTTCTTTCCCACATAAATATGGATAAAGTGAATCTTAGAACCTAAAAAATAAATTTTTTAGAAAGAGCTAATGTAATGGTATTTTCTAAAATGGTCACCACATCAAGAATTTTCTTGTCAATATAATTCACTAAATAAACTATTGCATCAGGGACCAGAATCCCTATACAATGAAAAATAATCAATCCTAATATAGCTTAGATTTGATCCCATACTAATCTTCCCATTCTTGAAGCATCATTCATCATAGGGTGGGACTACCCTAAAATGAATTTAATTATCGATGAAAAAATCAGGGGAATATTTTATTCCAACAACATGCACTCTTCGATACCACTTGTAGGACCCCAGAAGACCCTGATATTGGAGGGGTGAATTTCAGTGACAAATAATTTTTTTATTGTGATGGACATTGTGCCCACATTGGTATGAACATTTTAAACCCTTATGATATAATTTTCAAATAATAGGATATTCACATCTATAGAGAAAAGAAAATAGTTTTACAAGGTTCACCATTTAGGGCCAGTTCTAGGGGTATACCCCAACAGCGTGTCGGCATACTTAAATCCACTATACATAACATATTGAGATAAAAAAATACTCAAATACATTCACTATATCATAAAAACATTGACATTACATGACTTTAGGGATAAAACACCGCCTCGGTTGGAACACTACTACTGACTCCCCATAGATCACATCTTGTTGTGATGTATGACTCAATATACAAACATGAAGGTTAATTTATCAGATTTGGAAATAAGCCATTGTCCCTGGATTTCATGAGACTCAAATTTCACAATATTCATGAATTTATGTACCTGAATGATATATTCACATATACCAGATGATCAAAACATATCTTCATGAAGCTCATTATTGAACCTCACAACCTTTAAGAAGATATATTTCCTCATGGAACACAAACTAATAGAGGAATAACAAGTCATCATAAATCACTATTTTCAATGATACCTATGTAGTTGTTAATTTGAAGATATTATTTTTGTGATGATGAGGATATTTATAAATACTTTATTCATGAATCTATTAGTATTTTTGACTTTATATTGATTCATAATTTTGTCAACATATTTTCATTATATAGGATGTGAGTTTACCATACTATTTATAGGAATAACCGTTCATGTTGATCTGACAGAGTCATCAAATTTTTCAAGAAAATCCCAAAACTATTCCTAAAATCACTTGTATTCACAATGTTCCAGTGATATTTTACATGTTAAAGAAACTTATTGTAGTCAAAAAGAGATTCCATTGACCCATTTCTCATTATCAATGGTCTACTTCAAATATTCATTGAGATGTAATGTTGTTCATCTTGTATTCTTGGTTCTTTACACCTTTAGAAACCATAACCTTTTTCAGAACCTAGTCTTATTAAAACCCAATTATCTTGAAAATTTATACCTTGACCATATTTGAAAAGAGTAACTCCCAAAACAAACAACCATTCATTAATCTTTATACATCCTCCTAAATTTGAGCCCAAAAATATGGAAAACAAAGGGAAATTATGGTACCTTAAATGTTGGAGTCATATTGTTCTATAAGATCACTTTCCCTTAAAACTTTGTAGTCATAATAGTTTGGATATATGACAATCATAAACTATAATAAGTTTCTAGTAAGGAAAATTTTTTCCAACAAAAATAGCTATGATAAAATTCATGGTGATGTTTTCTAAGATTAATTTTTCTATGGTTAATAGTTGAACCATCCACATGAATTGTTAATTATCTACATAAAATTGCCAATTTTATAAGAATATTATGTTTTACAATGAAAAATAAATCTTTATGTTATCCCATATAATGTTTTTCACAAATGGAATGTTTAATCTTATTACTTGAGGGTGAATAGAGTAAATAGTTTTTTTTAATAATATAAATTATCAGTCTTTATATTAGGTATTATGTCAAATATAGGTGATTTGAAATTTAATAATCCTACCTTTATTTATGTTTTACAAATAAATTATACCCTGATAAGAATAATTCACAATCCTTTAAAGAAATATACCTTCAATTTTCATTTCTTTTATTTTATATTGAATGGATAATAGGAAAATCAATTACTTAATATATGATTCCATCTCCACCATTAAGATTTTAAATCTATATTTAACTTTTATAAGAATATAAATTTTTTCATTTTTTCAGATTTAGATACAATTTTTTTAGTTTTTATCTATGATGTTATTTAAATGGGTAAAATGGAACATTTTCCATGTGTATGACTTAATAATAATTTTATAATGATTTAATTATTCTAAGGTCATGATATTTTACCAAATGTTGAGTTTTTACGTGATTCAAGACATATATACTTTAAGGTGAATTTAAATATTCCTTAATTATGAAATAATTATCCCATGAAAAAATATATTCAGATATGTTCTTAATCAAGGAAATAGTGAAATTCTAGTGCCGATATTGAGTCCAAAGTTTTTATTTTCCCCTATCTGAGGTATAATATTCATGATGTTGTATTAGGCTATTCAATGTGTAATTTTTTGACTTTTATTAACTATTAGGTTAGAAAAATTATTTGTTATAATGTTAAATTTTTGTTATTTTTGGTTTCTTGACTTCTTCCACATGCTGAACCATATAGAGAGTTATAAGGATAAGTCTTTCATCTACATGAGATTTTAATTGGATATCATGAAAAATATTTTGTTAGATTTTCAATAGAAATTTTTATGTGAGAAGGTGTCATCAACACTCTATTGATGTGATGAAGATTCTAAATGTGTTTGTGTGTTTCTTCACCTTTTTCTATGATGATAATATTTTACATTCATGTTCATGACTTTTTATTATTACCATTACAAAATATTTATCTCACAAACATGTTCACTCTTCCATGATTCATTGATATAAATTACAATCATAGAATAGTTTATCTAAAAAATCTATATAACTCTCCTATTTGTTTCACTAATAATATAATATTCTTAATATGTGTTTTCATCAATTTTTTACAATTGGTGAATGGGAAATATTGGTGGTAGGGGTAACAATGGAGACTATACCCTCCTTCTCTCCTTTCGTATCATTCCGTATGGTAATGGTTCAATGTTATCATTTTCAACAGGTGTCTTTTCAATGATGATGGATTTGTATGACCATTGATAATTCTCTCTTGGGGTAAAACAAATTGATTAAAGATTTATAGTGAAATTTTGATGACCTCAACAATTTTCTGTTTAATTTTGTTTCTAGATAATCATTTTTCTCATATTCATGCGTATATCAGAATATAGAACATATGCACAACATAATAAAAATATAAATATTATAGAAAAGATTTTTAATATTACATTTTGAATAATAATATTCATAAAAAGAGAAACTTTTAAAATGGAAAAATAATCATAAAAAGATATACATAAAAGGAAATATTAACTTTTTTGAACTCTATGAATTTTCACTCTCAAAAAAATAAAATAAAAAGTATCAAAATTGTTTTCATGAAATCAACATTTTAAAATAGGATATCAAATAAAATTTAAAGGAACCATTATAAATGATGACATAAAGTAAGGAACTATATTCATTAGAATAATAAAATGAGTAAAACCATTATAAATTTAACGAAACTATTACAATAGTAAAATGACTTTTAAAATAGTAATTTATCATTGGAACAATAAAAAGAATTTTAGGAAGAGAAATCGGAGTATTAAAATAGTAATGTAACTAAAAAATAATACAATAAATTAAATATAATATTTTCAAAAAATAAAAAAATAAATTATAAATATTATAATGAAAAAATATGTATTCATACTTTAAAATCGGAGAATGAATATTTATATTTGTATGTTCAATATAAAAATTAATAATTTTTATGTTAATTATCAAAATTTCTTACATAAGAAAATTATATTTTTATATTAATATCATTTTCAGTATTAGTGTGTCGAAATTTATTAAAGGTAAATTTTTAATAATTTCCCAATAAACTTTTTTTAGTGACATATAAATACATATTTTTAAAAATATTATGTTTTATTATATAACCAAAAATTGAACAATGACCTAATCGAATCAGTCATTTGTATCATAACCAATGAAATATATTTTAATATAAATTATTCATTTTCAAAAATTAAAAACATTAAATTTCAAATAATAGTCTATAATTTAGAAAATTTTGTTAAAAAATATATTTTTATTTCTAATTTAAATTTTTACTAACAAATGGGTTATTATAGAAGTACTTTTTTGTGTCATGTAGAGAAAATATTTTTAGTCATATATAATTAATGACATTAGAAGTGGATGTATTATAAGGATTAATTTAAAAATAATAATTCAATGTTTTATCCTAAAAACCCTATTAAATAATATTATCCTCACTCCATTCCCATGTAAATCCACTTTCTACAAACTTTTCAATATCTAATATTTTCCCAATTCCATTATCTAATGTCTCCTTAAAACCTTAATTACATTTTGGTTAAATCCCATTCTATGAAATTGAGGATTTATGGGTCATAGTAAAGTAACATCATCAAGAAGTATGTAAGGTTCTGATGTGGTATTATTTTTACATAGTTTTCCACATATATTCAATTAAATTTTAATGATTTTATTAATAATTTTTACACTTTCTACTTAAAATTATATATTTTTTATTTTAATAGTATCCTTATTCAAAATTAAACTTTTATTTGATTTTAAAAAGATCCCACTTAGGGTAAATCGTTACACCTCACAAAAGAAACAAGCCACTACAGCAAAAAACAACAAAAAACTTATACAAAATCATACCTCACTGGATAGGTTACCCAGCTGGATCAACCCAGCACTTCCACGCTAGGTCTTTGATGTCGGTATCGGGGTGTGAGGAGGCAAAACCCACTATGTTGATTGCAATAGAATCCATCAACTTCGGGAATGAGTCCATATCAACCGGAGAGACAAAATCCAGGAACAATACATCAATTTGAGATGCATACAATTCCATCTGTTCTGAGCTGAGATTCTCTTGATGCCTCCCCTTCTCAAGTCTCTCCCACTCCTCTGCTTCTAAGGCATCATCCCCAAATATTGACCTACTCATTTCTTCTTTTGTAGCCTTCCCAAACTTACTTAACACTACTATCATCTTGCCATTAAAACCCAGAGGTCTCACTGTATCTCCCTTTTGATCACCCAAAGTTACACCCACCTCTAAGTGTATGGACTCTGAGAGATATTTTTATGTAAAGGTTCTCTCATAACGTTGGCTCATGGCTCCCCAAGAAGTTCCATTCCCTCTTGCTGATCTATTCAGCATTGGTTTAGGAAGGTAGGAATAGTCTTTATTTTTCTTGGTCTTCTTCTTTGCAGGTGCTAGAAAGTCCCCAGAATCCCGAAAGTCTCCATTCTCATTCTTCCTTCCAGAGAAAAAAAAACATTCGACTAGAACATCTGCTTCCCAGTCATAGGTTGAAGTATATACTTCATCAATCTCTCTTCCATTAATAAAAAACTTTTCAAGAGAAAAGACCTTACTTGATTCAACACCTCCAACTTGATTCGTCTTCTTTCTGGATCTTACTGTTATCCAAGCATCGTCTTCTTTAGAGTTAGGGAAAACCTCTAATAGTGGCCCGAATCAGAATTGGGCCACTAAGGACCCCTATACTTCCCATTGTACATCAGGAAATACATTTTCTTTTCCCTTGTTTCATTGTTTTTTAGGAGGTCTTAACACATCCCCTTGGGAGTTTTTTATCTCACCTCTAACTATTGGAACGACATTCATACATGTAGTCCTCGCAACAAAAATATTGTTCTTATAGTCCACATATTTTCAACCAAGATCTGTTGCCTTCCCATCAACTGGAATCGTTGTCCTGCTAATCACCACTCCAATATCTTATAGATCACAACTCTCTAGTGGGGTGGGGTCTCCCAACGAACCAAAACAGAACTCAGAAATTTCAACTATAGGGAGATTGATGTTTGGTTGGAAAGCACCCGAGACATCCCCAACCACACTGGTAGTCCAACCTCACTGAACATCCTCCATCTATTTTGGATCCTAGGGATTACTACAAACCTATTTGCGGCATATAGAATAATTTTTTCCTTGCCGGTAGCAACATTCACATAAAAGAGGTTTCTCTTCAAAAATCACCTTTTGTTTGAACCAATATTCCCCTGAACTATTGATCCAGATAAAATCAGTGAGACATTTGGATAGGTCATCTTCTACACACACACAGACATAAGAGGGTTGATGTAGCAATGTTGAACGTATATCTGAGCACAAGAATCTACCACAAGAATTCCCTACCAAGCATAAAATTGTAGGATTGAAAAAGGGGATGGGTAAACCTGGAAGGCGCACCCACACCGCATCCATAGGAGGATCCTGACCCATGTGATGGTTAATCAATTATCAAAACAGAAGGAATTGGAATTAACCGAAAAACCAGCATTCTTGTGACTAAGCCCCCATAAAATCTTCCTCATCTTGAAACAGTAGCAAGATACATTTTGAATCAAGAAGGCCAATCAAGACAAAGCTCTTCAGACCCCATGCTGACCTGAAATGTAGTGCAATGTCACGAAAAGATGGACGTCTTCACTCAAAGTGGGGAACCAGCACCATTCCATGTCGATCTAAGGTGACGGAAAACTCCAATGAGGAGATTTCCACCATTGGTAAACCTCCATGATATCAGGAACCTTTGGGCCTATCTCTATGGCCGGAATCTCTGAGCACCGATTCTGATCAGGGCAATGTAACTGAGTAGCAGTAGATCCCCCCTCCCCCATCGGGGGAGGGGCTGTCGCGGCCGACATCGGCCAGCTAGGTCATCATCTGGGTAGGAGCTCCATTTTTTTGTGTCTCACACCAACTATAGGCTCATAAGTGTTGGTTATAGTTTCTCATTACTTTTTTTCAGATTTTTTCTTTTTTGTTTCAAGATTCAAAATCAAACCCACTTCAAAAAATCATCAAAAGTCAAAAGCACCACACCTGCTTGGATCAATGCGCCAAACAAAAAACCAAATCCATAATTTGAAATTCAAAAAAAATGAAAACATCGAGATGGCCCAAACCATGATGCACGACGTTAGCCATCCCGTCATCTCCATCTGCCATCATCAATAGGATAACAAAATCGTAGTCTTCATCATCCTTCCCCACCAGAGCCACCACTGGAGAACATCCAAACCTAGTTACCATCAAAGAAGAACCCACGCCGTCATCGCTGACCCTCATCGACAATCACAACACACTAGATGAAATCACCTAATCCATAAACATAAAAAAATAGATACAGACTTCACAAGAAAAACCATAATCATTTTTTTAGTTGTCGTCACCATCGTCATCGTCCTAAACCGAAAACAATCTCCGAAGAATGTCAGATATCATCATAGCCCCTGAGAAACTACCTTTTCGGACCTTAAAAACACATTACATCTAACTAACTTCATGAATAAATAGTTTAAATTATATATAATATATAAATATGTAATTAAATATTTTTTTATATTTATAGAATTAAATTTTTTATTGTATATATGTAATTTAATAGTATCTATGGAATTGAAACAAAATTTATTATATATAAAGATAAAATGTCATTGAGACTATCTCATAGAAAATTGAAAAAAATAAATGTAAATGTTTATTATTTTGAAATAAAAAATATGTAAGACAATATAGTCTTGGTAAGGACCTAACCTTAAACATTACATAATCTTGAATTATGTAAACAATTCACATTGAGGATCTTTTCAGGATTAGAGTTATAGAGAATTAGGCCATAACTATTACATAACAACTTGAATATTAAATGTAGACACTACTACTCAGTATCCATTTTTTTCATAAATTAAAATCACTTTAACAAAAGAGACATGTATATTTCCATGTTTTAGACAACATGACCTTTCCGTGATCCCATACATGACCCTATTCATCTTTATGTCCTATGAAAAACATTTAAAAACATGGGTTGAGAATAAAAAGCTCAGTAAGGAATATAAAATAAGGAATCAAAACATTATCCCATCAATAAATACAAATCAATGAAACTATACTTTTCAATCATAACATACCTCATGAAATAATAATATTTATGAATAACATAAAGAAATGATAAATCATGAAGGTAACTTATGGAATTCCTAAAATACAAACATTTGACCAATCACAGGTACATATGGGGTCACATTTAGAATACCCATCATAGTATATTCCCTAAATCTCTTAGGATAGAAATTAACGTTTATCTTCGACACGTTACACAATGCATTGGAGAGCTATCTCGGGCTCACCCGCCCTAGGTTTATCCCAGAACAACCCATATACATAAATAATTCCCAATAACCATAACATAATCATAACACATAACTCAAGAATAACGGAAAGATAACATTCCCACATTCTAATCACAATATAAAAATTCATGATATTGAAATAAACAATGCTTAATCAAACCTTATTCAAAACCATTTAAAAGATTTAATAAAGAGATTTTTTAATCAAAGTGTCACATACCACATTGAGACATTTAAATAAATTATCATTTTAAAACATTAATGTCCACATATATAAATCCTTAAAACTCATTTTGAAAACAAGGACGTTAATGGGAAATATTTTGAAGAATAAATCTTTAAAAGATTTAAAACAATATTTCAATAAAATTATTTTTAACAAAATGAGAGATTCTTGAATACTAATAATTGAGAAATAGAATTTAATCCAAACATTATAATATCATGAAAATAAATGTATTCATGATATAATATGCTAAAGGACAGTATATACACCATATTATAGTGAATCGGTGCATAACTACAACGATGTCTCAAGGAAACATAAATTGAGATGAAATCCATTATAAAGATGGTATTCTTAGATTAAAGATAAATAAATTGCCTAATTATGTGTGACGAATATAAATACACCCAATATAAGTGAATATTTAGTGTAAAACTATCAATTTTCATTCACACATATTTAAATAAATACATAATAAACAAGTATAAGTTAAACCCAAAAAATATAAACTATGTTAAGAAGTTCCTTTACAGAAATTTGATAGCCTAACGACACCACATTAAAATTTAGAAAATGGATTGATGAGAGAAAAGGGGTATCTCATCAATTGGACATAAAATTTACAGTAATAAGGATATATAAGAACATATCCCAACATTGGAAGATGTAAATTAAAAGACATAAAAAAATAAGTCTTTTAAAATGAATAGGGTTAAAGGTTGTCTTACCGATTTGGTAACATATGAAACATACACCACATGAAAGAAGAATCATACAATGAATATGTATACAACCATAAATTAATGTATATTCCACAAGGAATAAAATCATGGACAGTACATAAGGCACACAAAAAGAAATAATGAAAAATATAGATTGAATCTCATGGGAATAAAAAGTGAGATGAAAACCCCTTACCACGTTGTAATTAAATCGAGTAATATAAAAAAAGGTAATAACCACAAATATAATCACAGAATACAATGAATATAAAGAAAATAATGATAGTATATATCAAATGTATGTAAAAATTACACCAAATGCAATAAATAAGTTGTGGACAATGTAAATCTCACGGAATTAAAAATGAGATAAGAAATCCCTTACCTCGTGTCCGAATTGAGTTGTTTGTTCCTTATTATTCCTGAATAATAAACATAAGTTAATTTATAGTTGATTAATAACCCTTTTTCATTTTTATTATTACATTTATATAACTTATTACCATCTTATAAACAATATGTAATCATTTATGTTTATAATGGTATTTTTGATGATTTTTGGAACTTGAGTAAAAAATTAACGCCTTATAATTACAAGTTGTCCATGTGGTCAAGATTCTATTATCTCTGGAATGATATTAATGATTTAGATATCATAAATATCATATATATCCAGTATATATATGTTTTAGGAATAATTAATATAGGAATGTAATTTTTTTCTAAAGAATAAAATGTTTAAGAATGTTGTTTATAGACATAAAAATACTATATAGATAATAGATTCATAAATTAAATAAGTTCCTCACTAAGGTTTTATTCTTTTAGAAAATGGTGGGAAATAAGAGGAACCATGAAAATTTGGACCACAACTAACCAGGCACTGATGGCCCTCCAATGGATGCCCAAATTGAAACATTCATGAGAATGATGAACCAATAGACTTGTGTTTTGGTAAATACATTGAATCAAGATGAGAGACCAATTTCACCATGAGGGGAACAAATTTATATTCAGTACATTATGTGGCAATGAACACTAACCTTTAGTGGATCTACAGATTAATTTATTGTTGAATGGTGGAACAGCTCTATTGAAATGATCTTTTCTATGCTCTGATATTCAGAACTAGAGAAGTCATCATGTAGGATTGCCGCTTAGAGGGAGAATTTGATCACTGGTGGGATTTGATTACGAACATGATTCCAGTTGTGGAGGATAAAGCTATAGAGTGGGATGTGTTTAGAGGTATATTCTTCGATATGTATTTCCCTTGTTCGATGAGAACAAAAATGGAGAGGGAGTTTCTCAAGCTGAAGAAAAAGGAGAATGGATCTATTGGAAGCTATAAGATGAACTTCAAAATAAGTTTCCATTTCACCTCACACATTTTCATTGATCCTAATGGGAAGAATAATTAATTTTTTACTAGACTAAGACCTCATCTAGAGAATAATCAAGTCAATCGAGACTATGATTTATATAAGGATATCATGTGGGGTGCTATGAATGTCAAAATAGAGTTCAATGAGACGCAATGTTATCAAAAATAAAACTATAAGAATATATCAATGGATCCAAGATTTTGTTGTACTTTTTATCATGTAATAGTATGATAGAATGTGAAACATCTCATGTGTTGTAAATATGGGAATGGTTATTTGGGTTACTTCATGCTCGAGATATGGAAGTGCTACAATTGTATAAGAGATGGTAATATTCCGCAGAACTATCATAGTGAGGTGAATCATGAACTTCCAAACACTAACAAGAAAGTAAAAATGGTGAAGGACCTACCTTAAGTCCAATACTATATGTGTGTATAGATTGATCACATTTCCAATCACGGTCTAAAACTGAGGGTAGTGGAGGGAAATCTACATCAGCCTCAAAAAATTCCTTGCGAGATGGGTTGTTCTTTTTGTATCCCATTAGATAATTTTGATGCTCTAAATGATGTAGTGGTAGGTACTCTTTCTATTCACTCAAATATATCATGTACATTGTCTGATTCTAGTTATATGAATTCCTTTATTTCCTCCATGTTTTCAAGGAATTTAAAATCAACCCCTGAATTTCTAAAAGTAGAGTTATCAGTCAAGACTCATACTGGGATCATCCAAGCATCATCAGTGTTAGAAAACTATAGTATTTAAATTAGCGAGGATAATCGTATTGAAAATATAGTAGTCATTCCAATTCTCTAATTTATAAATTATACTAGGGATGGAATGGCTATCAATGCATAATGTTAAGATCAAATGTAGAATTAAGGAAATCCGAGTAGTCTTGAATGGAAAACCTATAGTTATCTTCCAATGAGAGATATCTCAACCTGATATTTGTCTACAAGAACTTCTTATATACTTCTTTATGGAGTTGATCGGTGATGAAATTTATATAAATGATAATATAACGTTATAATATGTTCACATCATCCATTAATACATTGACATAGTTCTTGAGGAGTTTTCCAGACCTCCTCTAGAAAGAGAGGTTGAGTTCTCCATTGAAATCATACATCAAACTCATCTGATACCAATGCCACATATAGTATGGAAAGTGTAGAGCTAGAGTAATTAATGAATCACCTCTATAATATTATAAATAAAGAGTTTATTAGACCAATTTTTCTCCCATGGTGAGAACCTATTCACTTTTTGATGAAAAGGGATGGATCAATGTGGATATGTATAGATTGTTGAGAACTAAATGGCATCACAGTAGAGAAAAATAATCTCTTTCAATAATTTATGTCTTTGTTTACCAACTTTGTGGGACTCATTTCTTCTCCAAGATTGATCTTTGATATGGTTATCATCAATTAAGGGTGAAGAATGAAGATATACCATAACCGCATTCTGATTATGATATGGGCATTATGAGTTTTTTTAATGCCCATGGGACTGACTAATGTGCCTATTATTTTTATGTATTTGATTAATAGAGTCTTTAGGGACTACTTTGATAACCTTATGGTATTTTTTATTGATCATATTCTGATATATTTCAAAATTCATAAGTAGCATGAGGATCAACTAAGGGTTATCTTACAAACATTACGTAAGGAGAGAATTTTTAGAAAGTTGACCAAATGTGAACTTGGGTTACAAAAATTTTTATTCATGGGGCTCATTATAACTAATGAAGGAATCATAGTAGACCTTAAAAAGATAGTGGTTTTCGAATAGTTTCCTTATCCTACATCAATAACTGAGATTCATAGTTTCCTTGGATTAGAGGGATATCATTGGTTGTTTGTGAAAAAATTTTAATGAATTTCTAATCCATTAACTATGTTAACTCACAAAGGGGTCAAGTTAATCTGGAAAAAGGTGCTTGGAGAATGTTTACAATAGTTAAAGAATAGATTATTTACTTCACCCATGTTAATTCTTCCCTAAAGAGGATAAGTATTTGTTATATTTTCGAGGCATCGCAGAATGGTCTTGGGTGTTTCCTCATAAAAAATGAAAAATTCATTTCTTATGCATTTCAACAGTTGAAGACTCATGAGTAGAAAAATCATATGCATGATCTTGAGCTGGACACTATTTTTTTCTATGAAGATATAGAGGCTATATCTTTATAGGGATAAATGTGATATATACACAGACCAACAAAGATTGAATTATTTTTTCACCCAAAAAGAATTTAACATGAGGCATAGTAGATGGTCGGATCTTCTTAAAGACTATGATTGTTCAATTCATTATCATCTAGAAAGAGAAAACAATGTTGTTGATGCATTATGTAAGAAGGACCCAGTTATTCAATACATTATAAGGATTCAATGAGATCCCTTGATCCAAGTCCTAGTGAAAATGGACAAGAAAATTATATGGGAAAGGACATCATCAACCCTATCCCAAATGATCTCTCAAATTTCCATACTAAAGAAGATGAAAAGGGATCATAAATAAGTTCCTTTATTACAAAATGATTTTGTGACTATAAAGGATGGGAACTGTCTTGAATTCTATATTTATCAAGAATGTGTACATAAAATAAGTACAAGACTATGAGTTCCATCTATTCTAGAAATAAAGAATGAGATTATTGATTAAGACCATACCTCTACTTTCCATATAAATCGTGGATGTCCAAAAATACATATGGATCTTCCTGATCATTTTTTCTAGGATAATAAGAAAATGGATATTTATAACAGCACTACAATGTTCCTGGTATGTCAACAAGTGAAGGCTGAGAGACATCTACCTAAAGTGGTATTATAACCACTGCCTATACCAGCAAGGATGTGCGTCAATATCACTAGATATTTGTCACTATGCTCCCAATATATGCCATTGGAAACACTATAATATGGCTAATTGTGTACCTTATCAAAATGAATACTGATTTAATCCCTATTCAGGAATATTTCCCTTTTGACAAACCTACTAGGATAAATGTGAAGGAAGTGGTAATGTTTCATGGAGTTCCACATTCTTCCATATCTGGTCGTGATCCAAGGTTCACATCAATATTTTTGGTAAGTATTCAACATAGAAATTGTTCCAAATTGAATTTTAGTATGGCCCATAACCCCCAAATGGATTTCTAGTCAGAAAGGACCATAAAATATATCAATGATATGCTTAGAACATGCTCAATGAAATTTAAATGTGGATGGGATAATCATCTACCATTAGTTGAGTTCTATTAAAACAATAGTTTCCACTCAATCATTAAAATGGAAACCTATGAAGCTCTATATGGGAAGTGATTTAAAAAATATACTTGTGACGATGAAGCTGGAGGGAGGAAGCTTCTTGGGCATGATCTTGTTCAAGAGATGATAGAAAATGTTCATGCCATCCAGCATCACATTAAGGCTTATAAGAGTCAGAAAAAGATCTATGATGAAAACCAGAAAAGGGACATGGAGATTGATGTTGGTGACAAATTCTTTCTTCTAATTTCACCATGAAAGATAATTACATGGTTTGGGAGGAAAAGGAAGTTAAACCCTTGGTACATTTTCCCCTAGGAAATTTTTGAGCGATTTGAAGCAGTGGCCTATTGGCTTTCTCTTCATCCATATATAGCACAGGTTTATGATTTCTTCCACATATCCCTCTTGAGGAAGAACATAAATGAAACTTCATATATTCAAAATCTAGAGGAGGAAAAATAGGAGCATGACCTCTCTTATGAGGAGAAGCCATTGGAGATCTCAGATCATAGAGATAAGGATCTACGCAACAACACTAACCAATGGGTTAATGTGTGGTTGAATAACCATAGTTATTAAGATTCCATGTGGGAACCAGATGAGTGTATGAGGCTGAAGTACAAACAACTTATCACTTTTGAGGGTATAAGATGAAATTTTGGGGACAAAATTTTTTAAGGGGAGAAGAGTTTCACATCCCGAATATTTGAATAATACATTTTTTACTGAATGTTTTTGTCTTACTACGTAATAATCAATAATATATATATATATATTAATAAAATATGACCATTGTGTTTGTCTATTATATGTCCATTGGTCAATATGGCTGTTGGAAATAGTAATAATATTTAATGTTATAGATGTTGGTTAATACATAAATAATAATGGATAACAAATCCAGAAATAATAGTAGATGGCGTCATCCAGTAGACTCGGGATATAAAAAGACTATATATTAGATATTGGGAAAAAGGTAGCATCACTGGGCTTTGAACTGGACCAAGCCCATGTTGAGCTTCAACATAATAATCTTGAATGTAATTATCTTTGGGAGGAGTTCAAGCTGATTGAAATCACCACTTAGGAAATGTTGTTCGATCCACCCCCATGATTCTATTAACATTTACCACCTCAATCTTAGGACTTATGAATGTGTTACAAGAGGCTATGTAATTATGACATAGTTAATTTTTTTGATCATTTTGTACAAATAAAATTGTTTACTTCTTATTACAGAAAAACTATAAATTTAAAATGTCAAAATAAATATATGCTAAAATATTAGAAGATTCTTTTTATTGATTAGTATTGAAAATTATAGAATATATTTAAATATTTTTTATACTTTAAATAATTAATATTGTGAAATGTTTTTCAAAAATTGGTTATATACAGTTCTTATTATGAAATTTAGAGTTTGATAAGATCAACTTAATTTTTGGTGAATAGTAAATTATTAATAGTAATATTACACTTATGAGTAGTGATGTGACCAATTAATTATTAATATCACTTAGGAATGTATAAATATAATTAGGCATCTTGAATGGTAATGTGATATAATAGATTATTTAAATAACTATTTTAGAAATTATTATTTAGGTATTTGTATTTTTTTATAAAAATATTGATTTTACATAAGAATTAAATATAATATATTTATAAAATTATTTTTATAAAATAGAGTTCATATTTGAATTCAGACTATTTATATTAGGTTAGAGTGAATTAATGGGATTTTTTTAAAATGTTTTGTTCTTTAGTGAATAGTAAAAATAGAATATTTTTATTTTTAGTGTGTTTTATGACATCATAATGATTTGATGTGTAATTTAAAATTTTTATTGAATCATTTGGGTTAAAATATTATATGAGGTTTTCCAATTTCTCATAATCATGGACAAATACCATTGAAAATCACATTGTTTTTCAAACACCACTAGTGAGGTGTCCCTTGGAAATTAATAAAACATTCTATTACTTTATATATTAATACTAGCCCATTACTTCATTCCATTCATTCCAAATTCCTCCCAAATGATGATCCAGTCTCTAATAATCCATAATGTTCTCACAAGGTTCCCTCAAGCCCCCAAAGGTCCCAACCATCGATTTTTTAAAGTGACTATTCAAGGAAAGGGACCCATTCACTGTCCTTTTTAAGGAAATACTTCAATTATATTATGTTTTTTAGTTTCCATATTTATTTGGTGGGGTTTTTTCTTATATAATATTATTTATTTACATATTATTTAAATTTATTAGAGACTATTTTTTCTCTCTTAAACTCATTTTTTAATCTTTAAGTGACGTCGTTAGGCTATGGAATTTTCTTAAGGGAATTCCAACATCTTCTATTTAAATTAAATTTCTCTTTTGTGTGGTAAGACATTATGTTTCCTTACCATTTTTTTATTTTAATTTCATTCCATACCACTAATTTATTATGTGTCTTTTATGAATGGTTTTCCCATATCCTCTCTCTTTTTATTATTTTCAAAAACCATGTTGCATAGCCATTCGGTTGCAGAATTTTCTCTCAAAATATATCTATTTTTTATCAATAAATTTAATTATTGTATTTATATCAATTACGAAACATAATTAATTTCATGGTGTATTTATCAATACAAAAAATATATATTTTATTAGGTAATGTACATACATGAAACCCTAATTACCTTTTCCTATGTTATAAATGACAAAATGATCATGTTTTTTAGAACTTTCTATAGCACCATTATGTTGATATGAAAATTATTTATTTTAATATATTTCGTTTATTTATGAAATGTTTGATTATGATCTATATCAAATCAAAAGAAAAAATAAAATATTAAGGGTGGGCCCCATCAGTGTTCCAATTTATTTTGTAATGAAATTAATATCTAGAGAAGACATGTTTTACGATTCCTTGGTTAATATCATTTGTAAATTTTATGACACCATGGGGGTGGACCTAGATGATATGATTATGAATTACTTAATTAAATGTTCTTAAAACATTTTCATGTTACAATTTATGTAATTTTTATTATGATAATTTTCTCATTCCATTTCCCATTATATTATGCATTTCGTCAAGTTCATATTGATATCAGAGGTAAACTGACACCCTTATTAACCGTTAATGGGCTTTATTCTCACCCTTTCCTTTGATATAGGTCCTCAGGTTATGAGATGCAATAATTGTACATAGGAAAATAATTTCAAAAAACCATTCTAGAGGATTAATTTTTTTTTCTATTTTCATTTATTATTTATCTTTTTTCAAAAGACACTCGACGTTAAAGATCATCTGTTTATAAAATATAATGAAAATTTATGTAATAAGAAGGGGACAATATGTAGTTGTAATCAAAGGATAGTTTGGTTATTTGTGGAAATTATGATATGAAATCATCAGTATGAACCATATATTAAATTTTAGTTATAGTAAAACATCCTTGTCATGTGGTGAAATGTTATGTATGTGGATTCCAAAAAAATAAATCATTGTCTTGATAAGAACATGTTGATGTTGCTCTGGAATAGATCTATCTTTTGGTAAATCCCATAAAACACCACTTTAAGATAGACTCAAATGTGAACTGGTGAATGACAACGAGACTTTTTGCACTCCAATTTTGACACTACATGGGGATATTATTGGTTAATCGCATGATTTTTAGTAATTATTATGATGGATTTATATACCAATGTAATTATTTTCAATGAATTATATGTTTCATCATGAGTTTTCATGGAATAGAAATATTTTATAGATAAAAGTTTTGTAAATTAAATTAGTTTCTAATTTATGTTTTATTCTTATAAAAACTGGATGGAAGTTAGAGGAACAGTAAAAATGGAGACTGTAATGGACCATGCACTGACAACCCTTCAATGGAAGCCGGAATGGAAACATTCATGAGAATCATAAACCATATGAGTCATGTTATTGGAGAATACATGAACCATACCAAGAGACTAAGTTCACTATGAAGGTTACAACTTTTTGTTGAGTCCTTTATGCATCAAAAACCACCAACCTTCAGTGGATCTACAGACCCATGATTTCGGAATAGTGGATCAGCTCTATCAATAACATCATTTCTATGATCTGATGCTCATAACAAGGGAATGTCACCCTAGCAGTTTACTACATATAGGGAGAAGCTGATCAGTGCTGGGAACTGATTAAAAACATGATTCTAAGAGTGTAGGTTAAAGATATGGAGTTGTAAGTGTTAAGAGGGATCTTATTCAATAATTATTTCCCCTGTTAGATGAGAAAGAAAAAGGAGAAGGATTTTCTCAAGCTAAAGTAGAATGATAATGAATCTATTTGAATCTATGTGATGAACATTAAGAGAAATTCCCATTACACATCATTCGTTGTAATGGATACAAATGGGAAGGTTGATGCATTAATTAGTGGAAAAAGACTTCATCTATAGAAGAACCAATCCAACCGAGATTATGATATCTATGAGGAGATCATGTAGAATACAATGAAAGTTGAACTAGAGTTTAATGTGATGTAGTGGTCCCATAAATCCAGTGACAACAAGAGATCAAATGGGCCAATTGTAGGGATGAGTTTTGATTGGGTAAGATGAATCAAGAAAATGTAATGTCCCAAGTGTCATAAATGTTGCAAGAGAGCAGAAAGTGCTATTAGTGTGAAGAGATGGCCATATCACACGTAATTTTCATAGTGAGGTGAAGGCTCAGCTTCCCAACACTAATAATAATTGGAAGATGGTGAAGTCTCTACCTAATGTCCAATGAAAAAATTGTGTTCAGCATGGGCACTTTTCCAATCACTATCCAAATTTGAGTGTAGTGGTGGGGAATCACCATTAGAATTATCAAAGGCCAAGGGAGAAAGGTTCTGATTTTTCTTTCCCGATAGCTGATTTTGAAGATCCAAATGATGTTTTTGAAGGGAATCTGGTTTATCTCTCAAATACAGGATATACTTTTTTTATTCTAGTTCTATTAATTCCATTATTTAATCCATGATTGAAAAGAATTTAGAATCAACCCATGAATCTCTAAAAGTATAGTTATCATTCAAGACTCTTGGTGGGATTATCCAAGAAACTCCAGTGTTTAAAACCCCCTATATTTAATTTAGTGAGAACAAGATTATCTCAAATCTAGTATTCATTTGAATGTTAGAAATAGAAATTATATTATCGATGGACTATCTCACAAAGTATAATGATTTGATAAAATGCAGAAGCATGGAAATAACGGTATTCATGAATCGAAAACCTGAAGGTATCTTCTAAATAATGAATTATCATCATGATATTTGTCTTGAAGAACCTTATATATCCTTATTTATGGAGTTGATCAGTGATGAAAAATAAGTAAATTTTTATTCAATGACTTTAAATGTCCCCACTGTCCAGAAATACATTGATGTATTTCCAAAAGAGATACCCAGAAATCACCTAGAAAAAAGAGGTATAGTTATCCATTGAACTCATACATGGATATCATTTCATATCTAAGATCCCATATAGGATGGAATGTGTATAGATGGAGGAATTAATGATGAAACTCCAAGATATTTTAGAGAAGGGGTTTATCTGACTGAGCATGTCTCTATAGGGAGAACCTATTCTCCTTGTGATGAATAACGATGGATCAATGCGACTATGTGTTGATTATAGGCAACTGAATAGGCTCATAGTAATGAACAAAATACCCTCTTCAACGAACTGATGAATTATTTGACCAACATTATAGGACTCAATTATTCTCCAAGATTTAGCTTCGATCTGGATATCATAATATGATTTTATAGAACTAAGATATTCCAAAATCTACCTTCTAATCAAGATATCGGAATTTGGAGTTTGTTTTTATGCCCTTCTGACTGACTAAAGGACCTTCTATTTTTATGGATTTGTTGAATAGAGTCTTTCAGTAGTAGCATGATAACTTTGTGGTAATTTTTATTGATGATATTCTAAAATATTCCAAAAATCATGAGAATCATGAGGGTCACTGAATGGTTATTTTAAAAACACTATAGAAGGAGAGTATTTTTTTGAATGTTTGGCTACTATGAATTTTGGTTACAAAAATATTCTCTCTTGGGGAACATTGTAACTAAAGAATGAATCATAGTTGACCTTGTAAAGACAATGTTTGTAGAATAGTATTTTTAGCCTACAATAATATCTGAGATTTTTAGTTATCATCTATTAAAATGATATTATAGAAGGTTTGTGAAAAACCTTTAATTTCATTATAATCCATTACCTATGTTAAATTGAAAATGGGTCATGATTATCTAGAAAAATGAGTGTGAGGAATGTTTCCAAGAGATAAATAATAGATTGGTTACTTTACCCATGTTAACTCGACCCTCAAGTGGAGAAGGTTTTTTTAGTGATGCATCACTGAAAGGTATTGGATGTGTCCACATGAAAAAAGAAAATTTCATTGATTATGCATCTCGACAGTTGAAGAATAATGAGCAGAACTATTCTATACATGATCTTGAGAGGGAAGTGGTTTTTTTTCACGCATGATATAGAGGGACTATATTTATGAGTATAAATGTGATATATACACAAACCATTAATGTTTTATATATATCATCACACAAAATTTATGTAACATGGGACAAAGTATATTGTTGGATCTTCTTAAAGACTATTAATTTTCAATTCATTATCATTCTGAAAGATAAAACAATGTCAATCCATGAAGATGATTCAAAGAGATCCCTTGCTCCAATGGCTAGTGAAAATTGACATGGAAATTATAAGGTAAAGGTCATCATCAACCCTATCACAAATGATTTCACAATTGTCCTTACTATAAATGATCAAGAAGGATCATAGAGAATGTCCTTTATTAAAGAATATGTTTGCTACTATGAAGTATGAGATGTTTCATGTGTAATATATTGATCAAGAATGAGTAATAAGTTTTAGTACAATAATATGTGTTCTATATATTCCATAAATATAGAAGATATGATGGATCAATATCATAGGTCTCTTTTTTCTATACACCTTTGAAGCAAAAAAATATATAAGGACATTTATGATAATTTTTGTTGGGATAATATAAAAATTGAGATTGCTGACTACACTACAACATGCCCGATATATAATAATATGAAGGAAGATAGACAACATCTGAAAGAGGTATTATATCCACTTCCCATAGCTTGTTGGAAGTGGGACAATATCACTATGTAATTTGTCATTGATCTCCCAATAACTTTTAAATAATGCAATGCGATATGTTTAATAGTGAACCATCTCACCAAGACTGCCCATTTTATCTATATTCAGGAAGATTTCTCTCTTGATCAACTTTTTATGATTTATGTGAAATAAATGGTAAGGCATAATATATTTCAACTTTATATCATATCTGATTGTGATCCAAGGTTCACATCATAATTATTGATAAGTCTTCAATATGCTCTATGTACCAAATTGAATGTCAATACGACCTATAACCCCCAAACTAATGGACAATCTTAATAGACCTTTCAAACAATTGGGGAATTCATAAGAACATACTTAATAGAATTTAATGGTGGATGGGATCAACATCTAACATTAGTTTAGTTCTCATACAACAATAGTTTTCAATCAGGCATTCAAATGTAAACCTATGATGTTTTATATGGGATGTGATGTATATCTCCAACTTGTCAGGATGAAAATGGTGAGAGAATGCTTCTTGGGCATGATCTTTTGTAAGAATTGATAAAAAAAGGATTATGTCATCCAACAACATATTAAGGCTACACATAGTTGGAAAAACAGCTATGTTGATAGGCATAAAAGGGACTTTTTGTTTGATGTCAGTGACAAAGTCTTTCTTTGAATTTCTCCTTGGAAAAGAGTCATGCATTTTGGGAATAATGGTTTGATCAACCCCAAGTAAATTATCCCCTATGAAATCCTTTATCGCATATGAGCAGTGGCCTATTGGACTTCCCTTCCTCCAAATCTATCATTGGTTGATGATATCTTCCATGAATCCCTCTTGAGGAAGTACATACCTAACCTTTCAGCTGTACTAAATATAGAGGTGGTATAAATGAAACATGAAATCTCTTGTAAGGAGAAACTAGTTATGATAATGAATCATATAGACATGGTTCTATAAAACAAGACTATAGAAATGGTTAAAGTGTTATAGGGGACTATAAATTGGAAGCCTCCACATTGGAACTATAGAAGTCTATGAGGGAGAAGTTCCCACAACTTTTTTCTTATGAGGGTTCGAGTTGAAATTCCAAGAATGAAATTTCATAAGGGGGGAATAATGTAATGACCCAAAAATTTGAATAAAATTTTGTTTCCAAAAAATTTATGTCCTAATATTTCCTTATCAATAAAATATATATAAGTATTAAAAAAATGTGACCATTGGGTTTTGACCATTATATGACCATTGGTCAATATAACTGTTATAAATAATAATAATTTTCAACATTATAGTTGTTATTTAAAATATAAATAATAATGTATAATTAATGCAGAAAGAAGAATCAATGGAATCATCTCGTGCACTCAGGCCATAGAAATCTCGTCTATCAGATCTTGAGAAGGAGGTAGAATCATTGGGATTTTCTATGTACCAAGCTCATTCCAAGATTCAACATGTTTATAATGAACATAATCATTATTTGGGGATGTTCAAGATGATAGAAATCAGCAATTGGGAAATGTTTTCCGAGACTCCCCATGATTCTATCACCATTGAACACATTTATATTAGGTTCTATGCTGGTATTATAAGAGGCTATATAACAAGGTACTGGTTACATAATAACGACCCATACTTTACATTAATTTTTAATACTTCAAAAATTGAAGCACACTTATTACAACATATGATAAAACCACAAAGGACCGTATAGGTATAGTGTCTTTAGAAACTGGGAAACATAAACAACTGGTTCATAAATCTTCTACAGTGTCTCCCATTTATTTCATCATATCTAGGGTCCCTTTTAGCATATTCTACTTAATATCCATCTTCCTGACCTGGGGAAAAGAAAACATAAAAGGGTGAGCTCAAATGCTCAACAAGGGAAAATAAAGGAAATAAAAATCATATCATATCTTTTTGAAAATCAAAACCTGCAAAAGAGATCATAATATCTTATCATGGAATAAATCATAGAAGTGAAAATGAGATCCCCATAATCATAACATAAGACTTGAAACTTTGTGGCAAGCACACATAATCATGGAAAATCATTTCTTGTTAGTCATGACTCATTGCCAAGACTATCTTAGTGGACAAAGTCCCTTTCTGAACCGAGTTCACTCCTCGTTTCAGTCCTGTATCACTGAACCGAAATAACCTTCCGTTCCAGCCATGTCTATCTCATGAGATATAAAATCTTTACCCAATGCATTGGAGGGAGATATAGGTCCCACCCATCTTATAATGAATCCTTTCTTATGTGTGCCACATAATCATAAACCATACATCATAGCGTAACCCATGTAATAAAAATGGGATTCTTAAACAACATGACATCATAAAACAATTCATATAAGATAAAGGAATTCATAAAAAATATTTCCATCACAACATAATCAAATCCATGTAATAATAGGGATAAAAATAGAACCCTTTTATTATCTTAGAAGGAAAATAATTTTGATAAAATACTTGAACTTAATTCTTGAGGATAATATCCTTTCTACTTCAAAAACATTTTTCCTTTCATAACATGTCATACGACTTTAAAATAAAAGAAACTGATTAAAAATAAACTTGAAAACTTGTAAAGGAATCTTCTTGGAAATAATGTTTTAAAAATCCATTCATGCCGTATAAGTTAAAAAAAACATTCTTTCATACTTTTGTCGGAAAAGTCAAAAAGTACCTCGTACGAAAAACGACAAAAGATTCCTTTCATATCCTTTACTAAAAACTCACCGAAGGGTAAAATTGGAATTAAACAATTGTAGGTGGATGAAAATAATATTACATATTGAGTAAACATGGATGTGGATGATAAAATACACCCCAGTAAATACCAAAGTATAATCAATCTCGGATAAAAATGAGATTGTGATATTTCCCTTACCTTAGGTCCGATTAGCTTTGTATGTGTCCGAAGCTCTTGTATAATGGTTTAAATAATGTTATTGACGTATTCCAGAATCATACATATTGATATGATATCATATATGGTCATATTATTATCTTCTTGTTAGTAATATTTCATTGTTACTTGTTACTCGGGTCTTTATAACTTTTTGTTCTTATGCGTGTTTTGTCGAATAAATTCTTATTATTATCTTTAGGTTATAGATAATTCATTTCCAGAATGGTATTAGTGTAGTATATACCATATTCATTAATTCAATTCATTTATATAATCATTATGAAATGAAGATCATGTAGAACGAGTCGCATCACATCGTGGAGACGGTATTCCGTACGTACGCACGAGTGATGATATCGTTCCTATGATCGTGGAATTGTATTGGGGTATATATATATTATTTCAGTATCAATATTACTTCATAATAATCATATATAGTTACTCATTACACCATTATACCCATCCTTGTAAGGTGATGGTGGAAAATAGATTACACCACGGCGTGGAGACGGTATTCCGTACGTACGCACGCGCGGTGATTTCATTTTTCCGTAGGATGGATAGAAGGTGAATTAGGGTTGTTTCATATTTATAATACCATATCAGTATGTAAGTAATACTGATGTTATTACTTTATCATGAAACAACTAAATAAGAAGAAGTTGAAGAAGAAAGAAATTGAAAAGATCGGTAATGGATATTACCTCTTCTTTGGAACGCCTCTTTGAATCCTCCACTTAAGGAACTAAGATTGGTCTTTGGAGAAGACCAGGACCTCTAGGATTATTCTAGGGAAGTGGAGAGGAGAAAATGGAAGGGGTTGGCCGAGCTTGAGTGCTCAAATTGGTGTGAGGAGGAGGGGGAGGAGGTGCCCTTTTATAAGGGAGGAGAGGGGCACCTTAGGAATATCCCAAAATATTATTTTATATTAAAGTCAAAATCGGTTTATAATGGTTCACAAGGGTCTTATTTCGAAGCTAAAGTGGGTATGGGTCGAAATCCTATCAACCAATAGTATTTAGACAAGTTTAGGTTATTATTTTAACCTTATCAATTAGATTTAACTCTAAGTTAAATAATTTAACTTTTACCGTGTCTTTTTGTTTTCTTTCACTATATGGTTAATACACTTACTATAACATGCCAAACGAACCCCAAATTGTTTATTATTAATATATATATCCTTAGCTAAGTCATTTGGTCGAACCTTAGATTTTTAGGAATAAAATAACAATTAATAATATAATATTTGATTTAAAAATTATTTTGTGTCAATTTTAACACTATTTGATATATGATTTTTTTGAAAGTCATAATAGAATTATATGTTCGAAACAAGTTGATTCAATCAACACTAATACATCATAGTAACCTAGAAAATTAGTTTAATTCATAAAATGTCTTAAATTACATTCATTTGAGCATTTATAACATCAATTATGTTAATATTCCCTTAAAAGGGTAATTACTGCATCATCGTTGTGTCATAAATAAATTAATTTATTTAAAGTCTAAAAATTATAAATAAAATATCATTATGTAGGAAATCTTTTTAGCTTTCTAATGAATATTTATAGTCGAATTTATCTTATGTATAACCCCATATTAAAAATGTTTTAGTTATTAAACATTGATTTTGATTATTTTAACTATTCATTAAATAATATAATATTAAATGTCATAATCTAATCCAAGTGGACCTAAATGGTCATATTATATTCATAAAGTTGTTTTTTTTCGAATTACACTTATCCAATAGAATTAGGACATGTGTTAGGGTAATAGTAATATCATATTTACCCTTAGTTACCCTATTTACTATTAACCGTGGTAAAAAAAAAGTAAAAAGTTACTATTCACCAAAAATTATTTTCATCTCATTGAACCACATTTTACTTACTGACATCAACCGTGTCTCTCGGATTTTTGAAATTCCATTCACAGAAGCGGTAAAATTAAGATTTATGAAGAAATTAATTTTTTTAACTACCACTTAGTAGTTTCACTATTCATCAAAAATTGATGTTTTTCAGAACAATGCCAAAATTTCATCCTAAGCTATATTTCATATTCCGAATTCAAAAATGAAGTCTATTTTACCAAATTCAGAACATAGAAGTTGCACTAATTAATTTTATAATTAAATCCAGCTGTTAAAACAAATAGCGTGTTTTTAAGAAACAATATCTATCAAAAGATTGACACTTGTTTATGTCTGGTTTAAATGTGCAATTACATCCAATGACCAACATTGTATTAAATTGTAAAAATATATTCTAAATATACTTTAAAACTACTCCAATTAATAATTTATCACTATTAATTATTTCGATTAAAAAAGTTGTTTTTTAGTAATTTTCACTATTCATCAGAATATGAAAGTTATCCGAAATGTACCAAAATTTCACCTTAGGCTAAATTCGATACTCCGAATCCAAAAATGAAGTTCATTTTGAAAAATAAGATTTACAGAGTTTTAAAAAGTGGTTATTACTATTCATAATGGCTAGTTTTAATAATATTTTAATAGCATATCGTTGTTTAGTGAAACTCGGTATTGCTTATTACACACGCTATCGAGGAAGGTCGTGATTGCGTGTAATGCAAGGCAAGTCAAGGATGCGTGTTGTGCAAGCTCCTTTTGGTGTAGCGTACAACACAAGACTTTAATAAAATTAAAAAGAATATTTTTTTTATAAAATATTGGGCTGTTACATTCTACCCCCCTTAAAATGAATTTCGCCCTCGAAATTCATCGGGGTTATAAATGGTTTACTATTTGAAAGTTTCTTTAATAGAAACCCACATCGTAAAAAAGAATATCAAAACCAATATTTAAAAACAAAAGTATGAAACGTAACGGTTACCCAAATAAACTAATCATTGGGTTTCCACATAGGTGAAAATATGGATATGGAAGAGAAATCTAACCATCATGTTCTGATGGAGAGTGGTAGAGAACATGGCTATGGAAAAGCCAATAATCACAAATCCATAGATTTGTGATGATATAAGGTACCATCTGATTCATCAGGTATAAGATCACTAGGACAACATTTTTGGTTTTCAAGATCATTTCCCTAAAGTTGAAAATTTGAATTGGAATAAATACTTTCTTTATTTTGGTACAATCTCACTATTGTTCGTGCCTAGAAATATTTCCACATCATCTCTTAAATAAATGAAGTTGAATTTGTTATTCGTGAAGTGTTAGCAGATCATGTGATAGAATGACGGGTCATTCCATCTGTCTCAAACAAAAGGTTAGCAAAAATTATATACATAAGTCGATCTATAGTGAGATTAATCATATATGGTTCCTAAAATGGACTTATACTTCATATATCATACTGCTTAATATAATAAAACTAGTTTCTACTAAACAGGGACTTCATGTAGGCCAGTGGTAGGCGATAAAGGCCGGTCGCACTTCGGTTTTGGGTTTGATTCCCACATCCTTGTCCGACGCGATGGGCTGTCGCCCGTCCTGCAGGTTGTCCTTTTTCTAAAACTATATTACTATAACATCCCATCAATAATATCAAGAAAAATTCTATCCTTAAACAATACTAACTTATGTCCAACATAATCCATTTCAATCTTTAGGCTTATCCATAATACTGCAGTCCACTCTCATAATATAGTTAAAACGATTACCAGAGATTTAAGACCATCGTTGATCCCCATATATCATAAGATATGTTTTGTTGGTCACATTCCAAACATTAAAAGTCCTTAATCATGTATTCTCTTGAATACCTTAGTGAAAACATGAATGCAGTTTAAAGTTAACACTTTCCACATTCCAAAATCCTCAAAATTCTATATACTCAAACCATGATATCACTTAGTCCTTATATCAATCATGAGCTCATGAATACTATTAAACATTTCATTTTCTCGTTTTCCCTTCATTATGCGCATATAATCTTATTTCCAAAAAATATCTCAATCACTTTGAATACCACATCAATAAATATTGCAATACTCAATGATACAACATTATTTTGGAATCCCATTACATAAACACTTAATCATTCCACCACATCGTTGTCATATTCAACATTGCCAATAGTGATCGCATGTGACTTCCCTTTGTCCTTTGCCTTCAGTGGTTGCTCATGTTGATCATCACTAACCCTTGGATTAGGGCATTTATTAGCATAATGCCCCATTTCCTTGCACTTGAAGAATTGAAGTGTTGGTGGTGCGTTCTCTACAGTGTTTGCTTTATTCACATCATTAGAAACACTTTTTCCATTACTTCGACACTCAGCTGCTCGATGACCTTCTTTTCCACACTTAAAACATTTTCTAGTCCCTTTAAGACAATCTCCACCATGCTTCTTTCCACACTTTGTGCATAAGGAAACATTCATCTTCTTTTCACCATTATTCTGAGATTTCTCCTTGAACTCCATCTTTCGTTTCTTGTCAAAACCATGAGATGATTATGTAACACCAACTTCCATTTCTACCTTGATACCACAACGCACAATTTCTTCATAGCTACTGAAGTCTCTTATAGCTAATGCCCTTCGAAGACTTGGTTTTAAGCCACTGAAAAATCGATCAACTTTAATTTCATGTTGGATGATAATACCAGAAGCGTACCTTGCAAGTCTTGTAAAATTCGCTTCATAGGTACCAACAGATTCATCATCCCTTTGCTTCAGTTCAAGAAACTCTTTCTCCATCTTTGTTCGGAGAATACGAGGGAAGTACTTATTGAAAAATAAGTTCTTGAACTCGTCCCATTCCATAGACTCAATTTCATCCCTTTGCCTCGTATTCTTAATAAGATTCCACCATTGATCAGCATCTCCTTCTAAAAGATACACTACTAGTATGACTTTATCATGTTCAGAACATTGAAGAACTGAAAATATCTTTTCAGTAGTACTAATCCATTGTTCAGCAATTAATGGATCAGTAGACCCACTGAAAGAAGGTGGACGCTTCCTCATGAAGGATTCAACAGAATGTTGCTCCTTCCTTTGCTCGTTTGGAAGTCCTGCATGATTCATAGCTTGAGAAAGTTGTGTGAGCATGGCTACAAGATTTTTCATTCCGGCTCGCATATCGTTTGGTTGCTCAGGGGGACAATCATTGCATTGCCCATCACATTCCGCATTAACATGGTTCCTTCGGGTTCCAGCCATCGTCTAAAACCCCAAAAGAATAGTATGAGAGGCAAAAATCATTCTAGGGAAAACAACATAATAAAGGGGTAGTACCCTCAATATCTAACATCTTAGGTTAAATTCGAAGATCGTTAGCGCAATTCTAGGACTATAACCTATACGTATACTTAACCTTAGAGACATCCCTAGACATACCTTAGAAATATCTCTAGGGATCTCACTAACGTTTTCGCATCCTAGTTTCCAAAGGTTGACTAAACCTTTCCTCTAATACCAACTATAACGACCCATACTTTACATACATTTTTAATACTTCAAAAATGGAAGCACACTTATTACAACATATGATAAAACCACAAAGGACCGTATAGGTATAGTGTCTTTAGAAACTGGGAAACATAAACAACTGGTTCATAAATCTTCTACAGTGTCTCCCATTTATTTCATCATATCTAGGGTCCCTTTTAGCATATTCTACTTAATATCCATCTTCCTGACCGGGGGAAAAGAAAACATAAAAGGGTGAGCTCAAATGCTCAGCAAGGGCAAATAAAGGAAATAAAAATCATATCATATCTTTTTGAAAATCAAAACCTGCAAAAGAGATCATAATATCTTATCATGGAATAAATCATAGAAGTGAAAATGAGATCCCCATAATCATAACATAAGACTTGAAACTTTGTGGCATGCACACATAATCATGGAAAATCATTTCTTGTTAGTCATGACTCATTGCCAAGACTATCTTAGTGGAAAAAGTCCCTTTCTGAACCGAGTTCACTCCTCGTTTCAGTCCTGTATCACTGAACCGAAATAACCTTCCGTTCCAGCCATGTCTATCTCATGAGATATAAAATCTTTACCCAATGCATTGGAGGGACATATAGGTCCCACACATCTTATAATGAATCCTTTCTTATGTGTGCCACATAATCATAAACCATACATCATAGCGTAACCCATGTAATAAAAATGGGATTCTTAAACAACATGACATCATAAAACAATTCATATAAGATAAAGGAATTCCTAAAAAATATTTCCATCACAACATAATCAATTCCATGTAATAATAGGGATAAAAATAGAACCCTTTTATTATCTTAGATGGAAAATAATTTTGATAAAATACTTGAACTTCATTCTTGAGGATAATATCCTTTCTACTTCAAAAACATTTTTCCTTTCATAACATGTCATACGACTTTAAAATAAAAGAAGATGATTAAAAATAAACTTGAAAACTTGTAAAGGAATCTTCTTGGAAATAATGTTTTAAAAATCCATTCATGCCGTATAAGTTAAAAAAACATTCTTTCATACTTTTGTCGGAAAAGTCAAAAAGTACCTCGTACGAAAAACGACAAAAGATTCCTTTCATATCCATTACTAAAAACTCACCGAAGGGTAAAATTGGAATTAAACAATTGTAGGTGGATGAAAATAATATTACATATTGAGTAAACATGGATGTGGATGATAAAATACACCCCAGTAAATACCAAAGTATAATCGATCTCGGATAAAAATGAGATTGTGATATTTCCCTTACCTTAGGTCCGATTAGCTTTGTATGTGTCCGAAGCTCCTGTATAATGGTTTAAATAATGTTATTGACTTATTCCAGAATCATACATATTGATATGATATCATATATGGTCATATTATTATCTTCTTGTTAGTAATATTTCATTGTTACTTGTTACTCGGGTCTTTATAACTTTTTGTTCTTATGCGTGTTTTGTCGAATAAATTCTTATTCTTATCTTTAGGTTATAGATAATTCATTTCCAGAATGGTATTAGTGTAGTATATACCATATTCATTCATTCAATTCATTTATATAATCATTATGAAATGAAGATCATGTAGAACGAGTCGCATCACATCGTGGAGACGGTATTCCGTACGTACGCACGAGTGATGATATCGTTCCTATGATCGTGGAATTGTATTGGGGTATATATATATTATTTCAGTATCAATATTACTTCATAATAATCATATATAGTTACTCATTACACCATTATACCCATCCTTGTAAGGTGATGGTGGAAAATAGATTACACCACGGCGTGGAGACGGTATTCCGTACGTACGCACGCGCGGTGATTTCATTTTTCCGTAGGATGGATAGAAGGTGAATTAGGTTTGTTTAATATTTATAATAACATATCAGTATGTAAGTAATACTGATGTTATTACTTTATCATGAAACAACTAAAGAAGAAGAAGTTGAAGAAGAAAGAAATTGAAAAGATCGGTAATGGATATTACCTCTTCTTTGGAACGCCTCTTTGAATCCTCCACTTAAGGAACTAAGATTGGTCTTTGGAGAAGACCAGGACCTCTAGGATTATTCTAGGGAAGTGGGGAGGAGAAAATGGTAGGGGTTGGCCGAGATTGAGTGCTCAAATTGGTGTGAGGAAGAGGGGGAGGAGGTGCCCTTTTATAAGGGAGGAGAGGGGCACCTTAGGAATATCTCAAAATATTATTTTATATTAAAGTCAAAATCGGTTTATAATGGTTCCAAAGGGTATTATTTCGAAGCTAAAGTGGGGATGGGTCGAAATACTATCAACCAATAAGATTTAGACAAGTTTAGGTTATTATTTTAACCTTATCAATTAGATTTAACTCTAAGTTAAATAATTTAACTTTTACCATGTCTTTTTGTTTTCTTTCACTATATGGTTAATAAACTTACTATAACATGCCAAACTAACCCCAAATTGTTTATTATTAATATATATATCCTTATCTAAGTCATTTGGCCGAACCTTAGATTTTTAGGAATAAAATAACAATTAATAATATAATATTTGATTTAAAAATTATTTTGTGTCAATTTTGACACTATTTGATATATGATTTTTTTGAAAGTCATAACAGAATTATATGTTCGAACCAAGTTGATTAAATCAACACTAATACATCATAGTAACCTAGAAAATTAGTTTAATTCATAAAATGTCTTAAATTACATTCATTTGAGCATTTATAACATCAATTATGTTAATATTTTCTTAAAAGGGTAATTACTGCATCATCGTTGTGTCATAAATAAATTAATTTATTTAAAGTCTAAAAATTATAAATAAAATACCATTATGTAGGAAATCTTTTTATATTTCTAATGAATATATATAGTCGAATTTATCTTATGTATAACCCCATATTAAAAATGTTTTAGTTATTAAACTTTGATTTTGACTATTTTAACTATTCATTAAATAATATAATATTAAATGTCATAATCTAATCCAAGTGGACCTAAATGGTCATATTATATTCATAAGGTTGTTTTTGGTCGAATTACACTTATCCAATAGAATTAGGACATGTGTTAGGGTAATAGTAATATCCTATTTACCCTTAGTTACCCTATTTACTATTAACCGTGGTAAAAAAAAAGTAAAAAGTTACTATTCACCAAAAATTATTTTCATCACATTGAACCACATTTTACTTACTGACATCAACCATGTCTCTCGGATTTTTGAAATTCCATTCACAGAAGCGGTAAAATTAAGATTTATGAAGAAATTAATTTTTTTAACTACCACTTAGTAGTTTCACTATTCATCAAAAATTGATGTTTTTCAGAACAATGCCAAAATTTCATCCTAAGCTATATTTCATATTCCGAATTCAAAAATGAAGTCTATTTTACCAAATTCATAACATTGAATTTTCACTAATTAATTTTATAATTAAATCCCGCTGTTAAAACAAATAGCGTGTTTTTAAGAAACAATATCTATCAAAAGATTGACACTTGTTTATGTCTGGTTTAAATGTGCAATTACATCCAATGACAAACATTGTATTAAATTGTAAAAATATATTCTAAATATACTTTAAAACTACTCCAATTAATAATTTATCACTATTAATTATTTCGATTAAAAAAGCTGTTTTTTAGTAATTATCACTATTCATCAGAATATGAAAGTTATCCGAAATGTACCAAAATTTCACCTTAGGCTAAATTCGATACTCCGAATCCAAAAATGAAGTTCATTTTGAAAAATAAGATTTACAGAGTTTTAAAAAGTGGTTATTACTATTCATAACGGCTAGTTTTAATAATATTTTAATAGCATATCGTTGTTTAGTGAAACTCGGTATTGCGTATTAAACACGCTATCGAGGAAGGTCGTGATTGCGTGTAATGAAAGGCAAGTCAAGGATGCGTGTTGTGCAAGCTCCTTTTGGTGTAGCGTACAACACAAGACTATAATAAAATTAAAAAGAATATTTGTTTTATAAAATATTGGGCTGTTACATACATTGTGTAATTGTTTTGTATAATTAAAATTATAAAAATTTTTAATTTAAAATGTCAAATTAAATATAGGATGAATTTTTAGAAGCTTCATATTATTGATGAATATTGAAAAAATAAAGTATTTTAAAATACTATTTATACTTTAAATATTTAATAACATGCAATGATTTTCAAAATTTAGTTATATACAGTTTTGGTCAGAAATAAATTTAGATATTGAAAAGATCAATATAGTTTTTGGTGAATAATAAATTATGAATAGTAATATTAACCTTATGAATAGTAATGTGACCACTGGAATAGTAACATAACATAAAAAAGTATAAATATAATTTCTTCATCTTGAATGGTAATGATATATAATAGCATAAGTAAATATCTGTTTCAAGAAATTAACAGTTATGTGTTATTATTTTTTAGGTTAATAGTGATTTTACATAAAATATGAATATATCATACTTAGAAAATTAATTTCATAAAATATATATCAATTTGAATTAATATAAATCGATATTATGTCAAGGTGATGTTATTTTGTTTTTATAATATTTTTTATTTTTTATTGAATAGTAAAAATATATTTTTTTGACTTTATGATGTGTTTTATGACATCAAAATGATGTAATATGTAATTTAATTTTTTGACACATTTGGATTAATATATTTTATTAGTTGTCCCAAGGGGCCAAAACTATGTGTAATATCATGGGAAAGCCCCTGGTTTTGCAAATACCACAAATGAGGTGTCCTGTGGAAATGAATAATATATTCTATAACTTTTAATTACATACCAACACAGTCCTTCATTCCATTACTTAGAAATTTCTACGAAATTAAGATATCGTGTTTTTACAAGCCAAAAAGTCTTCCCATGGTTCCCTCATGCTCCCCATGGTCCCAACATTTAGGTTTTTGAAGTTAATCTTCTTGGTATGAGAGCCTTTCACCCTCTTCTTTTAGTCAAGACTTCTTTTATATAATATCTTTTATTCACATTTTATTATGTTTGGGTTTGATATTTTAAGATATTCTTGTTTTCCATTTTATGTACAAATGATTTGAGAACCTTTTCTCTCTTATTAACTCAATTTCTTTTGTTTTAAATGACGTCGTTAGGATACGAAAATTTCGTAAGGGAATTATCAACATCATATTTTCATTAAAATTATCTTCAATGTGTTATGTATTTCAAGATTCCTTATATTTTTATTATTTTAATTTTAATATATCCCACTAATGTATTATGATTCTTTTACTAGTTATTTACCCATATCTTCTCTCTTTTTAATGTTTTCTAAATCCATGTAGCATAGCAGTTATGTTGTAGAATTTTAATCTCAAAATATCAAACATTTTTTTTCAAAAAATAATATTTTTTTCATTGTGTGAATACAAAAACCTATTTAATTTCTTTGGTTATTCATAAATACATAAAAATTATATATTTAATTCTTGAATTAACAAACATAAAACCCTCATTCCCTTTCCTTGGTTTATAAATGACATAATTATCATGTTTTTATGCAATTTTTAAAATGCCATGATTTTGATATGAAACCCATTTCTTTTATTATGTTTGGGTCATTTATGAAATCATTAATTATGATATATGTTTGTCAAATGAAAAAATATACATGTTTGGGGTCTTCCCTGATAGATACACAAATAATTGGGTAATGTAATTAATCTATAAATATGATAAGTTTAATAATACCTTAGTGAATAACCTTGGTAATGTTTATGACACATTGTAGATAGACCTTGGTGATATGATTTTGAATGTCTAAAATAAATGTTGTATCCATATCTTCATGTTATGATTCATTTTATTATTATAATAGTCATCTCTTTCCATTTCCCTTTTCATTATACATTTCATCTTGTCCATATTTATATCACAGGTAAATTGATTCTCTTCTTTACCCTTATCAGGCCTTCTTCTCACCCTTTCCATTGATGTATGTCCCCATGTTATGCGATTAATTAATTTTAAATAGAATGAAAATATAAATAATCATTTCAAGAGGAATAAATGAATTATTTTTATTTTCATGTATTATTTAATATTTTTTCAAGACACTATATTTTAATGATTCTCTATTTCTTAAATGTATTGAAAAGATATGTAATAAAAAGGAATTTTTCTATGTTATATTTATTTCATAGAAACCCAAACTATATATACTCTAACAATGTTTCATGATGTTATCATATACATATAATTATCCCCATGGGTTTTAACAATGTTTTATAAGCCCATCCTCAAAAAATATATAAACACCACTTTGATACCAACAATGGTGACTTGAGACTAACATTAATAAATATTAAATTATATTATATTTTTATTCAATAAAACTAAAAAAAACACATTCCTAATGACCATATATGTTTATTTCCATTCGATATTATACACATAATCATTTCACTTCATTAATGATCTTTAACATTTACCACAATGATCTTCTCACAATGAAAACATCTTGGACATACCATAATTAATAATATTATTTATATCATGAGGAATGAAAAAATAATAAAGGGTTCATAAAAATTCCCATATAGAGTAATTATAATATATTGAAATTAGTTATCATAACTTATAAGAGTAACAGTATGCGAACATGATCATATGATATTATAATATTATAAAATTATTCTTTGATCAACAATCCCAAATAAGGGAATCATTATTTTTTTAGGAAAACAGAGAAATTTCATAACTTCGTTAAATCATTAATAAGAAATCATCATATATGTAGACATATCATAAACAAAAGACATATTTTTTTCATATATATGATGATAATAAAAATATTTTATATAATCAATGATCTCTACCAAGATTATCATATTGGATTAGGTTCTCACCCCATTCTCTTATATTCATAATCATGGTTTACTCCAAACACAATCATAGTGGAAAATTTCTATTATTGAGATACTAACACACCTTAATTCTGTTATAATTATCTTAAGAGATATTCATATATAACTAATTCATTAGAGGGATATTGAATTCAGATCCCACACTTAGCATAATGAAAACCACAAACATGTGTTCAAAATGAAAATAAAACAATTATTATATAATAATAAATAGAATGTAGACAAGTTACATATAAATTTATTCATTTTATAATATATTTGCATAGAGATTAGAAATAAGGTTGAAACAATATTCATCAAAAAATAGTTAACCTATGGGAAATAAATGAGCTTCGTAGAATCAACTTTAAATCATCATTATTATAATACATCTAAAGAAATAATGTTCATGGTATAATATTATTATATCTCAATTAAAGCATAAAAATTATTAAATGATGTTAAAATAGATGACAAAATTATTTTAAATATAATTCTTACATTTATTTTCAGAAATTTAGAAAAATGAAATTTTCGATATCAATTTTACCGAAGATTTCAATAATATTAATTTTTGAAAATGACCAATTAATACTGAAATCTATGATTTAAATAAAATAATGAAAACAGTGGAGGTAATATTGTTTCTTTCTATATATACAAAAGAAATCATTTTTTTATAAAATCATAAAAACTATAGATTAACTTCTTCATAAAACATTTGATAACATTACAATGAATATAGTTGTAAATAATAATAACCTGAACTATTATAATGAAATACCTCTTTTTGATTTTTTTTAAAAGTCTTATTATGTATTATGGTTATAGAAAAAACATGTGGTTGTTTTCTTTTATTATATTAAATTATATTAAAATAAAGGTAAAAATTATTATCATTGAAAATATAATTGATGGACATTGATTATGTGATTGGTATAAATATAGTCTGTCCTACTATGGGAAGAGGCGATGGTCAGTCCGACCACCCTCTCTTCTCTGCAGAGGGGGAGGAATCAATCCTTTTCTCCATTTACTAATCTTCCCCTCCTACTCGATTTTCCCGGAATACACATTGGCATGAAAGTCATGTATCTTCACCTTGAGTCCCCCTATCTTAACCTCTCCCTCTACAAATTATCAGATTCATCGACCTTATTTGGCCTCTCCTAAGTTTCTCATTTTGGTCAGAGACGTTCCCCACATGACAGCTTCGAAAGATTCATCAATGATTCCTAGTCTTTAAAGGAGTGAGTCACCATTGGGCTACTGGATCCTTTACACTTCCTTCTTCATTTCACAAAGGGGGATGAGCTATCTGAGGAATAGAATGAGTGATAGTAGTCTTGCGAGGGATCTCACTTATTTCTATTCAGACAGGGATATGAATTTCACTAGAATAGGGATCCTATAACCATGGTGATTTGGGTATTTTTCCTGAGCATACCCCATTCCTTTCAAAACCCTTCAATCCATCGAATGTTAGGAAATATCTTTGGATGCTTTTTAGAATATGATAACCTTTCATGTTCCATGTTCCACCCCATTTCCTCTCATATCTACGTGGAAATTGTTGTTTCTAAGACTCATGTGGATTCTATATTGATTGAGGTTGATAAAGAACCCATAATTCTTTAGGCATTGGTGATCAAGACATGGTTTAACAAATACTCATCATGTCTTTATTTGGGACACTCGTCACTTTCTTGTAATTATAAAAAAGTTGGTACATGATGAATTTGAGGAGAATATGGCCCCTATTGGTTATTCTAGTGATTGAGGGAAGACCCTGGATATGAACATTTGTAGGTATATTGATGGTAGTGAAAGATATGGCCATGATCCTGGTACTAATTCTTGTATTAAATGTTTACGTAAAGAGGTAATGATAAACCAATCTAACGTATTACCTCATGATATGATTTTAGCATAAACATTTTACAGGCTGAAAAGAGACTTGGAATGTCCCTTAGGCGTCAATATTATTGTAAGGGATACTCATCCTAGTGAAATAAATGATTTTAAATTGGATATTCTCATGGATAAAGCACAATCCCTGGTGGATTTAGTTGGATAGGGGGTTTTATCTTCTAAGGGTTGGGTGTTCCCAATTTCCATCACTGATAATATAGATGTGTGAGAAAGAAGTAGTAAAAACCCTAAAAAATTTATCCATTATTCTTGTGATGGTATCCCAATGGATGGTTGGGAATGGTTGTAACCTATGCTTGGAGAAAGAAGTTTTCTATGTCCCAAACAGGGATCCAATATGGGGAAGAGACTTGCATGAATCAATTTGAACAACCACTTTGAGTGTTTACAGTCCAATGGAGGTATTGAATGAAACTATTTTTGTCATCTTGATGTTGAGTGAGATAGAGAAGGACAATCCTCAGATGACAATGTTATTTGAGAGATCAGTAAATGTTTTCTCATTCCTAAGAGGAAGAAGGGTAGAAAAAAAATAAAGATATGAGGGGATTCATTGTTTCTGAGTAGGTTAAACCAAAAGGTCTCATTAACTACTCCAATATCCCTATGTCGACGCGGGCAGAAAAAAAATTAAACCCAAAGAACATTATGTCCATAAAGTTCTAGAAGAGGATTTATAGCATGTTGGAGAATATTGGTCTCTATAAATGGAAAGGGGGTTTAAAAAGGTAGAGGACAGTTGGGACATTTTGGCGAACCATATGGGGGATGCAGACAAGAGGTGGAAGACTCCGTTTTAGGAGACACCACTGCATTTCTAGGATGAGGCAATCGTGAAGGAGGCCACATTCCCTCATGGACAACATTGTGAAGGGGAGCTATGGGCAATATTTTTCTATCCCGATGAAGAAACTTTGGAGAGATTAGTTCTATTGAACCCCTCAAAAGAGTATGGTGACAAGATGTCTGAGAGATATCTTTGTGTGGGCACAACGCAATTGCAAATGGAGTGGATTGACAAGAAATTTCGTATTTTGGAAAGAGGATTTAATATAGGGGTGTTAAACATAGTTGAATGCATATATATGGGACACATTTTCATTTTGGTTTGAGGTCCTTATCAAAGATGATCCATATTTATAGATAAATGGACTTATCTGGAAACATTCTAGGAATAATCTCTCTATTAGACATAAATTTGATTTCAATGGTTTGTTTATATCTTTTTCTGTTTGATGCTATTTAATTTGTTCTGACATGGGTTCTTACATCCCCTTAAATGTTTATGAAAATAAAAAAGGAATTTTTTCTTTGATTGGTATAAATATATGTTTTTAACAAATCCAATTCATAGAAACAAAGGAATATATTGCCTTAAACAATAAGATAGTAATCTATGAATCCCATTTAATAGAGAGTCTATTGGATATATCATTTCTAGTATTTTCCCTTTGAACAATTCCAAGATGAGATCTAACAACATAATCATGATCGAAACCATTTACGAGAGAATTTTATGTTCATGGAGATCACATCCCGAACCTTGTTCACTAAACCACACAATAAAAGTCCCACCATCGCACAACATACTCTTAGGGAATCGTTAGGTCTGTTAATTGGATATCTATTAAGACGCTATCTTTAATAATATTTAGTTTTTATATTATAATTAATATATTTCCATGCAATTATTTTTTACTTCTTCCATGATTTTTTTCGATTCAATAAAACTGAAATAAAATATTATGTTAATATTAAATTAAAATTAAGGAATTTATTCTAATGAATTAATATATTTTTTAAATTTATATTATTTTAATCTATATTATTAGTAAATAATTTTTATTAAATATACATTATCATATATTTTTATGAATTCAAATGTAATATTATTAAGGTTTTGAAAACGGAAACTGTCAAAAAGACCTAACAATTCTTAATAAATTTCAATTGTACATTAAATGTAGACATTTATATATGAATAAAATTATTTAGAAAAAATTAATTTTTTTTACGAATTATATCATTGAAATTATCCTATATTTATTTTTTCTAACATTCCAAGATAGTCCAATTTTTGTGTAAAAATTAAATATTGTATAAATATGATGTATATATTATGAAATTTTGGTGACCTAAAAGTAATGTCATAATTACTCTAAATGAGATCCATGAGAAAATATATGTTTTACATTAAAATATTGTTATTTTAGGTTTATTTTTTTAATTTTTTTATTCCATTTTAAATCCTCTCAAACATATAATATATTTTAATATTTTAAAATCATTTCATTAAGAGTGTGAAAAACCATCACCTAATGAAGGGAATTATTATAATAATTTTGGCCCTTGGACATATACAATAATTAGAACCACTCCATTTTGGATGAAAAAATTGGAAAAAACAATGGTATGGTTTTTTATTTTGGTTATATTATTATGTATAGTCAAAGGCCAAAATAATTATGAAATTCCATCTTTTTTGTTATAAACCCTCCAAACATCCAACATATATTCACAAAAAATATCTATATAGGAACCATATTCTTACCCACACTCTCTATAGTCTATCACAAGGGTCCCCCAAGCTCTCAAGAAACCTATCCAATTATTTTGGAGTCACACACTTATATAACGGATCCTCACCTTCCTCTCTTTCTATCAAATCAAATAACCTTTTTTGTAATTAGTTATTTAATTTTAATTTGGTTATATTATCATTCATTTATAATCATTACATTAATATTGAGTAGATTTAATTTTATCTAGGTATCATTTATCTTCCCTCATTGGGACCCCTATCTAAGTCGTTACTATGCCGAAATTCTGTAATTGATCCTTACCTTCTCATCTTTATTAGAGTTTATTTATGAACTTTTTTATTCTATTTCCATTTCCTAAATTCAGTACATGTATTTTAATATCCCTATTACTACTAATTTTTTTCCAAATTTTGATAGACCATGATCTCATTCATCAAACCATTTTTTTAGTTTTTAAGTAATGTCATTTTTCTTCTAAATTTCCATTAGTCATTAGAAAATTATTGTGTAGTGAGAAACATAATAATTTTTCTATTCCTGGGATTCATCATTATGAACATATAATTCTCTATTAGTGAAAAACATATTTTCATTCCACATTCCATAATCATGGAATAAATTTTGAGTATTAATAAATCCATGTTTTATAATCTTTTTGTCACACTTAGGCGTGATAATAAAATAAATTTAATGTGTGAACCCAGATAGAACTCCCATGTATTGGTTAATTTTTATTATCATGATACATCACCTTCAGATAGGGGGTGAACCTAATTCCTTTTAGGGTCTTTTTTCACCAATTTAATTTTCCGGGTTTATCCGGGACAATCATTTATGATTCAGTATTTTATGTTGTTTCCACATATCCCATGTTAAAATTATCATGATATATAATTTCTTATTAGTAATAATGCTTTTATTTATCATTGATATGCCTATTTTAAAATGCTTATAACTTATTAATATTTTCTATAGTTGACTCAAAATATAGTAAATTTCCATGAATTCTTCAATGTATGGAAAATATGAAGTTGTCAATGCATGAATTTGACATGGATTTAAAATGAATGAAACCTCATTGAATAGCCGATGTATTCATAAACCATGGTGTTCTAGATGTAGACCGAGTAATAAATTTGGAGGGAGAGTTTCAATCCCATCTAACTGGTGGATCGTGATCTAGGATGGACCTCTTGTATGACCAGATCTATCTCGTCCACTTGGATTAAACAATGTAGAATCCAATCAATCCCATGTATATAGTCGGTTTTCTAATCATCTGGATAACATTTGAGTGTAAAATTTGTTTCACACTGGTGGATTCACTGACACTGCTCATTATGATTGGAGAATTCCATGAGGGAGATATTATATCAAGGTAATTTTCCAATCAATCATTTCCTATAAAACAAGGAGATCTGAGGGGCATGGAATATGTATTCATTCATCAATTCTATTTACCAGATTTTCAATGTCATTTATATTGGTAGTGTTGATGACCCTTTATTTTTCCACACGAAATAACTTGTTTTCTCAGATATTTTCTACAAGACACATATCCAATGTTTTCTAGGAATCAAAAAAAAATTTCAAAGATATATGGATGGAAGGTAACTAACCCATTAGATAGTGGGTCTATTCAAATAGTGTCACAATATCATTCTTATAGATGATATATTCTCCCATAATTTGTTTGATTAATATCTTTGAATTTCCCTTAACATGTATTCTAGGGAAAACAATCTCGATGGATAAAATGAGAAAATTGATGATCCCATGATACTCTGCCACCTTGTTGGGGATTAATTCTGAAAACATCAATGAGTTTGTAAATATGGTCAATGATGGTGTGATAATGATGATACCCAATCCAGTCCTACTATGCTTGGGGTTGTTAGTCTTTCTTCTGGTTGGGATCTATGATGAACCATAAAAATTTATATTCTATAATTGATGAACAAGACCCATTCATATTATAGTATCATATTGGAAATAAACATCCAATGTATGTTCTTTAGGGTCTAGGTTTGTGAGGATGAAATCAACCAATTACAGACCTTTAATATCCTAATGATGGGAAAACCTAATGTCATACTATTAGGGGATCAAATCCTAAAAAACTATTATTCCCATTATCATGGGTTTATTGGAGATATATTTCAATTATTATACTTGAAACACCAGTTATACATCTTCTTCTTGCAGATAATATCGATAATTTATCACTATGAGAACTAAAGCAAAGAAACACTTCTCAATTGTAGAGTATATAATATTTGTTTTGAGGAGCCTTCTACTGAGATAGTATAAGAATATTTTATGCCCTCATTATCTTAATGGGTGATAATGGAATATATGAATCATTCTAGGGAGGTCACATAATTGAAATAGGATTCCCTCCTATAGGGAGCATCTGAACATAATTTTGGAGAATGTATTGATTGAAATCCTCAAACAAGGTCTCACAATCCTCATCTCACTAGTAAATAGTGAATTTCTTTTTGATCCTTGAGAATGGCATACCCATTCACTATAAATTTGGGATAAATAATATTTTCTATACAATGTGGAATTAGAAACCCCATAAACCTCGGAGTTTTATATATGGATAATTAGAATGATGGTTTTAATCATTACATGGTCAAACTCAACATATTTGTTTCTTATGATTAATACTAGATATTTTCCTATTGGTAACCCCAAATTTAGACATTAATAGGTTCTTCTTAATGATTACAGATTATAGGAACTCAAATAATTTAATATGATCCTTGGGATGGTAATGGAAATGGTGGGGTTTGACCACCAAATTTTAATGTACCAAGAATAAATGTGAACATGTAGTGAGTATCCGGCTAATAACTTGATCCTGTAATCTTCAAGCAAAAGGGAACCACCTAAAAGATGAAAGACTCATAGGGTTCCCTACGAATGGTAGACACCCTATCATTAGGGTCCATATGGATCCGATTTCACCATGTCTGTCCATCAATAAAATGTAAATCTTATATTCCTGATATTGAATTGATCTCGAAACATTTAACAAAAAGGGGAAAATAATTATTTGTATAATGGCTGTTGAGGCCTCAAAAGATGATACAGACTCCGAGCATTCTATTTTTTTCCCTTTCTAGGATAAATTTTTCTATACACTTATGTAATTGGGAATGCATTATAAATTTTAATTTGATATGCTTGTCACCTTTAAGTGATTGATGAAATATAGAACTCTGGGTAGAGGCTCTCAAAATTCTTTTCAATCTGAAATGGGTGAGGTTTTCCCCACATAGGACATTAGGGGAAGTGGCGTCGACATGTTTTTGATGCATCTAGGCCTCTGAGAGATACATACCATGATAGAATGGCCCCCTCATTCCCATATTTTTTCTAAATGATTTTAATTACCATCCTATGGATGATCATAGATGGTGAGATGGAGCATGGGTGACCAATGGATGAATGGGACAGAGAATATGACATATGACTATAATTGTGTGGGATTTCCACATCATAATTTATTTTATCCATGTTTCTATTAATAGGAGGTCATCTTCTTCCCATAGATTGAGTACTCTATAGAATGTGTATTTATCCATCAGTATAGGTACATGGAATTTAATGACATATTTCCCTAGCATTGCCCAATCTTGTTGAATCTGGGAAGGATCCACATTGATAATCTTATAAACCAAGGATATTAAAAATTAATTACACCAATTTGCATGTGACTTTCATAATGGTGCCAGTTTTTTCATGGTGGGACCTAGTTTCGAATCCACAAATACAATGAAATGAAAATACATTGATTAATGAGAAGATAATATACCCCAATGTTGAGGAGAAGAGTTTCATGAAAACTTTACAATATCTATTGGTTATTCCAAATTATTGAAATGTGTCGATCTATAGATCTTAAAATCTAGTGTGGTACGAACAATACATGACCTACTGTTTGAGGAAATTTTTACATGGTAATAACCATTTTATTTTTTACACATTCTCCAATTTTATATAAAATTTTGATCACGTATGTTTAACCATGATTTCTAACATTCCATAGGATGGATGATTCTATCATTTTAATCATCATTTTATTTCTCTGTGATCATAATGATATGATGGGATGTTGGTTTCTCCATACATGTATTATTCCATGAATCTCATTTCCTAATATTGGTCTCCATCAAATATTATGTGATTTTATTGGAACTCATTACAAATGACATCTTAAGGTGGACTCTACATAATTAAACCACTTTTGTCTCTCTAGGGAAGAAACCTCCAGTGAGGGTGTGTAGTTGTGTTAGGAATTTATTAGCATGTATTTACATTGGGTATATTGCGAACCTATAAGACATATCTATTTTATATTCATATGAAATTATTAATTTTAGGCATGGAACCTAAGGAATATTATGTTTATCATGAGGTACTTGATTAATGATTAATATGTATACCATTGTTTTATACCGCAATAATAACATTATTACTGCATGGGGTATGTAATCTGGATCAGGGTATGGTTTTACCAGCATGTGGATATGAGAATAGGTTTAATATGTTGTGGGTATAAGATGATTACCCGTTTAATGACATGTAGGGACAACTTGGTAATATGTTTAATTTATTTCTGGGATATGTTAGTTTGTAGGTTTAACATCTTGAGGGGATAAAATGGAAATAGGTTTAATGTTTTGTTGGTTCTATATGGTTGAATTTGTAACATATTTCATTGATAGTATTAGAACATTCTGTTCATATGGATTAGTGGGTAGTGTCCCTAGGATGGAAGAAATCACATATAGGTGATGCTGGTTGTCAGAATTGAACCATATGAAGGCATCATATATACTATGTTTTTGATACTGGGATCAAAGCCCACATTATTTTATCATGTAGGTTAAGATCATTTAACAGAATAGGTCCATGTTATTTAACATCATGTTGTAAAAGTGTTCATGTTGTAAAAGGAGGGTCGACAAGGAATGGAGTTAGGATTACACATATTAGATTAAAATTGTATGAGGATCATCACATGGTGGGGAAGATGGTGGAATCTCATACTGATCATAAGTGTGGAATCCTATTTTTATTAAATAAAAAAGGGGGTGTGGTTTCATACCAATTCAATCGTACACAAGGAATGCAGTATTTATTGAGAAGGGAATGGTTTCAATTTTATATCTTGTGATAAGATATTTTTTTGTTCAGTTTAATTTCATATGATAAGGACAAATAAGTAGAATGTTTTACATCATGAATACGAGGTGTTGTTAGGTCAAATACTTGGTGGGGGACCTCATCACTATTAGAGGAAGACCAATCCCAAAGATACTATATCGATTTTGGTCATAAGATTCCTTTGATGATGCTACCTCTCGGGATTAAATGACCACTACTATTTTTCTTATGGGAGAGACATGGAATTTGGAATTCGGTAGAGGAGTGTACATTAGGAGTCCCAATGTTACTATACCTATTATTATGAGCAATAAGAATTTGGGTACCTATTATTAGGATGAGTAGGATGGAAGGAAGATTTATCCAAAATTGGTGAAATGTGATCTGATGCGAAGATAGGTGGAACTATTCACATAAGCATTTTTTTTGTAGATAAATCAGTCTGGGATTGGTATAAGGGACCCAATAACTCTTCATTTATGAAAAGGTACCACCATAATGGATGCACCATAGTGAGTACTAAAGAATGGTTTTTCTGAAGGATGGGGTTTTGAGGAATCTAGGGTCATCATGATGACTGGGGTTCTTGTAGAGGTCATGGGTCTCACAAATGAGTATTCATTCAGAAATATGGTGACCCTAACTCAAGGAGAATTCTAGGTTCCCATGATATTTGTTTCAAGAAATATACTACCTCGAGAAAACCCTTGAGCCACAAGGGGATTTCTTATTCCATGATGACCATGGGACATCACTAAATGAATCTCCCCATTGGAATAAGGGTCAAAAAAACTCAAGAGATGTATTTTCATGAATGATTGATATATTGGTATATTAATCTAGTTTTCCTCTCACAATTCTTCTGAGTATCCTGACTTCGAATCAATTTATAGTTTCTAAAAGGTTGTTTCCCATTAATAGTCGAATGTAGGGGGATATTTATATGCCCAAACAGAGTCTTGGGTTTGTGTTTAATGATTTTGTGATAATATTATGATACTATATTTGCTCAAAAATTCTCAGTGATCTAGGATTCAATGTTATGTAGATCGGTAGTTATTGTTAAACCTCTATATAGTCTAGTGATGTTAGAAAATGGGGTTCTATGACTTTGAACATACTCTTCATAGAAGTAACGATCAATTGTCTACCCCCTAGAGTCATCCATGAGTATTACACATTACATAAGGTTGAAAATTTCATGAATCCAGTTAATTAAGTGTATTTTTAGGCTATTTTATCCCAATTTTTCATATAATCGACCGTTCCATGCTTGGCCTCTCCTATGGTATGTGAATTTTGGATTTATCATTGAAAAAGAAACTACATTAATATATTTTCGAACAACATTTTCATGATCTTTGGGATAAAATGAATTCTTATAAATAGATGGATTTATAATGAAACCCCAAAACCCCATTGGAATTTATCACAAGGGTATGGTGGTATATATATATATATATTAATTTTTCATAATAATCTTTCTAATATAATTATCTAACTTTATTTTTAATTTTAGTGGTTGGGTATGTTTGTTGAAAAATTATAGAAAAATCCTTCTATATTATTATTGAAATTGTTTGAGTATTACTAATTAGGATCTGTAAATAGATTATTGAATCATCGGGATAATCTGTGTGTTGGAAGATTAAATATTCAATCTGATGACCCAATCCTAATGTACATCGATATTACATTACTTATTTAAAATAATTAATACATTATAAAAAATTAATCTAAATGACTATATTATTTTAGTGACATTGGAATCATGGAACATATTCTTCTAATTTTATGAATGATCTTCAACATCTATAATATATATCTTTGCCTTTAGTTTTTCTACATAAAACATTTTGTTATATCCTGGGAAAAGGAAAAAAAATTAAAAGGGTGAGATCAGATGCCCGGTAAGGGTAAAAAAATAAAATATCAAAAAAAAAGAACATACGAATGTAATAACATGAGCATATATTTTTAAAATCATATCTTCAACAACATATATCAAAAAATTGAGACAAGAAAAAAGTCTTTGTAGTTGATAAGAGATAAAAAATATAGGAACATGACCCATGAGAAAATAGAATTTTCATAAAAAATGGATGTATGGAAAACACATAAGCATTGAAAATAATTTCATATTTGTCAAGGATCATTTCTATGATCGTTATAGTGGACAATGAACATTACCGAACTGATTTCATTCCACGATTCAACCCTGTATTACTAAACTGTTTTTACTTAACATTCCATCCATGTATTACTATACCGAGATCATTTCCCATTCTAGCCCTGTCTATCTCATGATATATAAATCATTACCCAATGCATTGGAAGGAGATATTTTTCCCATTGGTATCATAATGAAATCATTCTTACGCATTTCAAAAAAAAAACATAAATGATTCATCATAGCATAGACCAAGGAATAAATGGGTTTATTATACATTATTATATCATAACACAATCCATATAAAACAAACATATTTAATAAATTAAATTATAGAATAAACACAATAAAATTATATAAAAAATATGGATAGCAACTTAACCCCATTATCAAACGTCATTTGATATGGAATACAATTTTCATAAAACACTGTAAATTTTATCTTGAGGAAAATCTCTTTTATTCTTCAAAAACATTTTCTTTATCGAAATGACACACAGTTTTAAAAGAAAATAATATCATTTAAAATAGACCTGAAATATTGAAAATTAATCTTCATGGAAATATATAGTTGTGTACAAGAAAAAATCCATTAATGTTGTATGTGTTAAATTAAAACATTCTTCTCGTACTTTTGTTAGAATGTCAAAAAAACCTCACATCGAAAACAATAAAGTATATTATTAATATAATTTTTTAAAAATTAATCAATTGGTAAAATTGAATCTAAATAATAGTATAAGAATATTTATAATATTTAATAGTACATTTTTATAAAAAAGGACATGAATGAAAAATATTCCAATGTAAATACCAATGTATAAATAACAGTGGATAATAATGAAATTTAAAAATTGTCCTTTACCTTATGTCTCAAATTAAAATTTATAATGATTTAAATATTTTCATTTACTTATTATATTATCATTGTCATTTTTATGATATCATACATGATCATATTATCATGAATAGTTTAGTGACATTTCATTATTACTGGTTATTCAGTTATTAATGGATTCATTTTATTATTCATGTCTTGTGGAATATATTATTGTTATCATTAATAAATCCTATTTATATATTTAAGAAATGATATTAACTTATTATTTAATATATTTATTCATTATATACATTTATTCTATAACTCTTTAATTGATATCATATTGAATGAATCACATCGCATCGTGGAGATGGTAGGCCTTACATACTCCTAAGAAATGATATCCTACCTTTAATTATGAAAAGGTATATAATTGGATGGTATGTATTTTATTTCATAATCAGTATGATGTTAAATTATAATATATAGTTATTTTTTATTTCATTAAACTCATATAAGTAAAGTGGTGATGAAAAATAGATTACACCACGACATGCATACAATAATCTGTATCTACGCATGTATGGTGATTTAATTTCTCGTAAGACGGCTAGAAGGTGGAATTTGGTTGTTAACTAACTTTAATAACATATAAGTATATATATTATTCTTTTTTATATATTTAAAATGGATACAACAAAGGAATAAGATTTAGAATAATGAAATGGTCTTGAGAGAGCTAGTAAAGGAGATTTCCTCTCCTTTAGTTGGTAACCATTGATGAACATCTTAACCCCTATATAGAGGGTGTTCATTCTAAAATAAGGCATAAATAATGTGAGTAGGTATTCTTGTAAGGGGTTTGGGAAGGTCACTGCCAAAAATATATATTTCTAAAGTGAATGTAATAGAGAAATGGGGGTACCGCATTATAGGACATAGTAGGTTTACACTAGGAAAATATTAAAACATTATATTAATATAAATTAATTTTTAAATCGAAATGACTCGAACATGAGTAATGTAGAATATAAGATTATTATGAATCGAAATACTCTCAACCAAATATTTTTATACATGTTTTTATTTCATTTTAAACCATATTATTTCATTCTATCTTTCATTATATTCTTTTAATTTTAATTATGGAAACAACATTACGATTATTAATAGACAATAAATCATAGTTATATATTGTGAATTTCTCACAAAAGGAAACTTTATTAACATTTAGACCTTATAATAGACTCTCTTTAATTTTTTTAATATTTTTTTGGATTTTTTAAATTATTTTATAAAATATTTTTTTTAAATATCAATAGTGTCAATTTTAAAACTTTTTCTTTCATTAAATTTCAATAAAACCAAAAAAGATAAATAACATAGAAAAAATAACCTAATAGACATATATCAATTAATAATCACTTAGAAAATTCATGGAGTTCCTTAATTAATTAAATTATATTTATTTTAATAATTTTAATATAATTAATTTGATATTTTGATTAATGAAATAATTATTGTATCACTTTTGTGTGAAAATTTATGGTAATTATTTACTCTCTAAAAATTATAAATAAATTACCATGATGTATATTTTTTTAATATATTTATGATGAATATTTATTATGGTTGTTTTATCAGGTTAATCCAGTTATTTTTATTATTATAGTTATAAGAAATAAGAGGTTGACATTTTGAAACATTCATGTCACTTTATTTTAATTTAAAAACAATTATATCATTTTCATCGAAAAAGTAAATTAAATGATAAATAAAGATACATAGGGGTTTAGGGAAGATGGTTACTAATCCAATAGGATTTTTAAGGTTTTAGGATAATTTTATTATCTATATAATATTATTTTGGTACCAAAATTACTCTATTTACCTTTAACCGTGATAAATAAAAAGTATTGTAGTTACAATTCATAATATCCAAAAATACATGTAATATAATAAATTAAATTGGTCTCATTGAATCCATATTTAAAATCCATTTAAATTTAAATATCATTAGTTCGAGTAATGAATTTAAAATTAATCTCGTTTGAAAAAATGAGAAGACTTGTATTAGAAGTAAAACCTTAATAATATTGATATGTATTTATGTCCAATTTCTATGTAAAAATACATAGAATGACGGAAATTTTATTAAATGATAAAATAATAAGATAGTTATACATTAAAATAAACTACCAAAATAATATTACAATATAAATACATTGCATTAATTTTTTATGGAATTTAAATCACGTATTTTTATTATTCATTCAAATATGAAAATTATCAGAAAACCCCAAAAATTTATCCAAACAGAATTTTTATGTAATTATTACAAATAAGATGTTTATTTTTTCATAGAGGAAATATAAAACTATAAAAAACTAGATTTAAAATGTGTTCACAATCAAAAGGTGGTAAAAATGCCCTTTTTGAAAAATGACCATATTATCCGAAAAAATTAAATCTGTTCTTATATCATTTCAAGAAAACATATAAGATTAATTTTAGACATTAAATTGATTATATTAGACACAGACACAGACACATAGTTATATATATATATATCATTAATAAAATCCATCATGAGTGATTTTACTATTACATAAACACATTTATAAAAATTTAAATAGTTTTTTTAGAAAAGTAATTACTTTTATTTAAAAAGTGTTTTATTTTCTTTTATTATTAATTGACCACCCAAATAAGTAACTATATGTACATGTATAAAGTATATTTTCCTAATTTAGTTAATAATATTCATACTCACCATTATAATTCATTGGTTATAAGGTAACATAATAATATTTAGTTGTTTCATAAACATCATTGTGCTTTAAATGAATTATATCAAAAGAACAAGAAATTTTTTGTAACACAAGCCACTCAAATTTTTTGTATACTTAAAGTTAATTCATTGATCCATTTAGCACAATATTATCTTTTTGTATCATAAAACACAAGACATAAATGAAATTTAAAAAACACAATTAAATAAATAAAAGATAATTAATAAAAAAAGTAAAACATATCTTATAAAAATATCAGGGGGAAACATTTAATCATAATTATATTATTAAAATATTTTATTTGAAACCAATAATGAATATTGTGGGATATGATTTTGTGATAAATGAATAATTTTTTTTCATATTCTCTAATGTGTTGGTTAAAAAATGAATTACTCTAGAGTACTATATTATTCAGGAAACCAAAAGGAATAAATTTATAGAGATAATCCCCTTTGAAATTTTTTGTTTCTTATTGAGAAATTCAATAACAAGATATTACCATGAATTAAGAGGTGGTTTGACCAAATAACAATCGAGATTTTTATTTCAGGTGATGATTATCTTCACTACGACATTGAGGACGCCATGTTAAACTCTTCATTGATGTTTTTTTAGTTTTTAATGACTACAATTTAAATTTTTTTAGATAAACACACCATTTTAGTGGGTGTTTGGGTCTAAAAGATCCGATGTGTAGTGAAATATTAGAAAATTGGTATTTTTCGAATAACTAGAGTTCATGGCCTGGATTATGAACTATATTAAATGTCTTGAGTTTGATATTTCCAAAATATACAACTGAAGAACACCAAAAAAATTATTAGGAATGGTGTGTAAGAATCCCACATTAGAGAAATGGGGATTCTAATAATGGGAGGGGGTGATATGTGATATTAATATATAATAGTTAAAACTCTATATTTCAAATACAATGTTGTGAATTTTTTTTGGTGTTTTTATAGTCATGGTGGGAAATTCCAAGATGTTTTTTATATTACATTTGTGTATGGAATATCAACTAACAGGAATTGGATGATAGTGTGTCAAAATTTATTTTCATGTAGATACATATTCCAAAACATGGTTTCTAGAATCATGTTATTTTTTAGTTGATTCATTACTTGAGATAAATAAATTTAAAGAATACACATTTTAGTTATTTATTATTTTTATGGTAGTTATAACATTAAATTTCATATTTTTTATCGGAATTTAGAAATATCTTTTAACTATAATTAATTTGAAATGGTGATAATTAATTATATAATATATTTAAAAATAAGTAATCATCATCAATGTTCAATAGGGTAAATGTTCCATTAAAAAGTGACAAGGTGAAAGAGAAGGGGAATTGCAATTTTAAGTGGAAATGTTAAAGGGGAATATAGATATCTTCAAAAAGTAAAATGTTCACATCAGGTGTTTTTGAGGAGTCTCTTTTCACTCATTATTTTCATCACAATTTTAAAAAATTGAAAAATAATATTTTTTGTATACTTCAATCACCATCATATGATGTAGAAGAAAACACCATGATTAATTGATATTCCCATGTGATGGATTGTATTGATTTTTTTAGATTGGTAGTATTTATACAGCAGGATTAGAAAAGATACTCGAAATTTTTAATCAATGGGTAGTGGGATTTATTGATGATTGAGATGATGGACATTTATTTAAATTTTATATGGAGTATCCCTGTGAGGTTTATCCATGTAAAAGAAATGGTGTAATTTAATAATTTCCAAAATCAAAGGGAGACTAATGGGGAGAGAGTGAAGTTTTTTTCAAATATAAAGAACAATATCAAGATAAATGGTTTAAAATTATTTATTCCATAATACACTGATTGACCCACTCAACTATTTGAGGTTATATTCCCTGATAAGGGACTAACAATATTCATTTTCCCTTAAGGTTCATACTAAATATTGAGATTGATATCATGAATGGGGACTTCCCTTAAAAATGATGATACTTAGTGTTGTATGTATGCTATTGATTTTATATGTTATAATGTCTTGGATGATCTATGTTTCTCTCTATGATGTTAAAAATGGAACATTTTCTTGATACCATACAATATCTGTCACACTAAGCATAAAGAAACCCTCAAATTATATTATTTTATATATTCTAGTTATAACATAGTTTTTAAATTAGAGGCTATGAATCGTATTTATTACATTATGAAATATATATATTTTAAAATAAATATAAATTTAATGATAATTAATAGTAAATAATCAATCAATTTTTACAAATTTAATTTAAATATTGAAAAATATGTTTTTTTGAAAATTATTTTTATTTCAATTTTTTTATGAATTATTATAATTAATTTATAGAAATATTATATTATATATTTGAAAAAAAAAATTATATTTTTAGTCTTCTTATAAAGTTTATCTTACTTTTTACTTTTGAAAATTTTCATAAAATATTAATTTTCAGGTGAATTGTGAAAATACTGATATTTTTTAAAATGATATTTATATTTAATAAATTCAGGAATTTAAAACGGACATTATGTTTTGGATATTATATAATGTAAAATAATTATTAATTATTTTTATTAAATTTAATTAGTTACTATTTAATTATCTTTATATTTATTTTTAGTATAATTTTATTGTGGTTAAAAATGGGTTTTGTTGAAAACTATTTTAATGTTCACAAGGTTTATCCATTTTAATAAAATAGAAAAAAAAAACTAAATAGTAATTAATTAATTTAATTTTATATATTATATATCATGAAAAATTATTTTATTATCATAAAATGATTATTACTACTCTTAGAGTAAATATAAAATCATCTTGTGATCGAAAATCAGAATTCATGAGAATCTTTTTTTTGTCATGTAAATGGTTTCAATTTCAAAATAAATTCTGAAAATTCTATGAATTGATTTTTGTAAAATGAAATCATTATTTATAATAACAATAAAATTTATTTTTTAATATAATAATATAAAATATTTTTAATAATTAATAATGATAATTTTAAATATCTTTTATCGCAGTTATGGTGAAAACGAGAATACATAGGGGTTAAATTAAAAATATAGGAGATTAAATTTCTTAAAAACAAGTGTAAATTATATTGGATAGAAATATACATACCTTTTAATATATAATTATTGAAAATTTTCTACTTTTGGACCTTCATGAATGTTAAAAATATGGATAAATAATTTTCTTTTCAAAAATTAGAAGTGTTCCTCTCACCTCACATATAAAATGACACCCCTCTCTTCTACTTTTAACACATTGAAATACATTTTTTATCATCCATTACATAATCCAATACCTTCCCCAATTCCATAACCATGACCTATATCCCCATTTTTTAATTATAAATCCATCTTGATTTGTATTTTTGTGTTAACCCATGGGGGTTTTCAAATGTAGTGGTATTGTATTTGACCAAGCATTTATTTATTCATCAAATTACTATAAATATTCTTAAATTTTTCTGATATAACTACATAATAAAAAAATAAATTGAAACATTATATTTTATGGTATTAACCTCAACCCATTTCATTTGAAATCAAATTGGTAATGAATCCATCATTTATGTGTGTGGTATACTACCTCCTTGAAATCTAGTATAATTCAATTTTCATTATTTACTCTATTATATTGAAATAATAATTTACTTAAAGAATATATTTTATAAATACAATTTAATTATAATCGGTTAATTATTATATCATGTGTAACTTTTTCATTCAATTCTATAGGGGACATGATAACGTCGATTGTGTGTACAACAGACTATTGCCGCAAGATGTTATGTGATTCATTTTTCAAAGACTTTATACATGTAAGAAAAAACATATACTAGACAAAAAATATTTTATACATATGATATAATTATTAAATTAATGTATTATTTTTTAATCTTGATAAATAATATATCATTTTATTTTTACCATTTCATTTATAGGGAAATGATAATGTTGTTCATGTGTACATGTGTACTACCACCTCCATGAAGCAATGTGATCCTGTATTCATAAAAATTTTTCCGGGTTTGGTTCAAAAGAATAATTTATTGAGACAAATTTTAAATATTTTATGATATTAATTGTGGATATTTTTAAATAATGACCTATTTGACATTGATCAACACACCGAAACAATTTTAAATAATGAATCAAATTTCCTCCAAACACAAAACATAAATTTATTAGATAAATTTTTAATGTATATAATTCAAATAAATAAAATAAATGATATAAGTATATGTTATTTAAGGTATGATAGGATCTTATTAAATAATAAAATTGATATAATCTTATTATATTGTAATAAAGGTGGATGCATTGAAATTACAGACAAATGTTAAGGGGCTTCATCTCAATTTTCATTCATTGGGGGTATATTTTAATGTTATGTTCCTAATAACATTTATATGGTGTATATACTGAACCTTTTAGATTTAATATCATGAATTTTTCATGAATAATTTAAATTTCTATTTCATTTTGAAATATTTTAACCAAAGGGATTTGACATCAATGTTACCATGTGGTAAATAATTTCATAATTCAATTTCATTTCAATGTTATGGTCATTGTAAGGGTATCTCATCTCAACTTGTCTTATTTTGGACATATTATATATTATACAACTACCTTATTTTATGATGTGTATCTATTATCCCATTGAAATTTTATATCATGAAAACGATTTTTTACATAATATCTAAAGAATCATCAGAAATTACTATATTATGGTTCATATGATTGAGGAGTTATTAATGTGGAAAACACTTTAGGTTAATGAATAAAATTATTTTTCGATTGTTTGGGTTCAATGTTCTTCTTGAATAATTCAATCATTCATATTTATTTCAACCCCAAATATTTTTTTCTCCTAGGTATTTCTTTGTTGTTAGAATGATTAATTTTCATTTCCCCAATTATTAATTGATGATAGATCCTAACATAAATTTTTAATTGATATCAATATTTTATCATTATTTTAGATTAGTAATCATTATCTTGCATATCAAATTATTATAAAATGTTTTAAAAAGTGATATTTTTTAAACATAAATGATATTATAATTAATATTTTTCAAGATCTTTTAACATATTTAAAAATTATTTATAAAATGAAATTTATTAACATTTTTCAAATGGTTCACTTTGACTGGAATTTGGAAATGTATGAAAATATTGTTTATTTTTAACATTTAAAAAATTGAAAAATTTTACCACCTACATTAAGACCCAATAATTTAATGACTGTTTTTATTTCTCAAAATTATATTCAATGAAAAATATTTCATCAATTTTTGGGAATTTTTAAGATTATAAATAATTATTTTTATAATGAAGATGATATTTTTCTCTAATAATGACCCATTTGATCTTAAAATATAATTATCCTTATCAGGTGACATCATTTCAAGTTACTCATGAGAAATGGTTATTTTCCTCATGATTTTTTTGATCAATATTTTAGTTGTATTTATTTTCATGAACCACAAAAATCCTAAATAATTTTTTTCTTCACTAGGGATAATTTGTTATGATATTTTCATCATTCATTCTCTAAATGGATTATTATTGTTACAAAGAGATTATCATGGTTCTCATTTCTCTTATACTTTTTAGACATGTTATTAAATGATTGATGGATGTTTCTTTGAGTACCATGAAGAGAAGAATGCTATATTTACATTATTTATGATATTGATTGTTGATAATTTTTAGGAAGGGTTGATCACAACTATAGCTCCTGGGTGAGCCTAATATAGCTTATAAAATGGATTGAACCCCATTATAGCTTAGGATATAATAGTTTCTTTCCTATTATAGTTCATGATATGATAGGTTCGGCACTATTATATCTCTTGATTTGATGGGTTAGCCCCATTATAGTTCCGAAGAGTATTGGGTATGCAATTCAACAATATGGTTATTCTATTTATACGAGTTTTGTAAGGGTTCTAAGAAGATGATGTTCTATGATATAGACATGTTTTATATATTCGTAATATGGTTTCTTATAGATTCCTTCGATCATGATTAAATCACACAGTTTATAAATATTGATTCTTGTGACTCTTTCTATTGATAAAGATTTATTACATGCTTCAGGATTGATCATAGAGGTATTTATAGTTATTGATATTATAATTTTATAGTCATGGAATTTTATTATATTGTTATAATATTATAATATTTTTATTACCAATTGTTAAATTCAATTGAAAATATTTATGTTTACCCTTACTGAGTATTTGATCTCACCCTTATTATATTTTCTTTTAAATAGTCTATGAAATACGTGGATTATATTATTTATTCCTAAAATTGTTTACAAAATAATGATGTTTGTGGGATACTATGAAGAATTGATATAGAGTATTCATAATTGGGTATTTTGGAAAAAATAATCTTTCTAATTCAAGGGTATTGATTATATAAGAGTTTTTATGATTATATAAAACTCTATACATAATGGTTCCCTAGTTAGGTTAGTGATCCAATATTTCATTTTTATTTTTTATGTTTTTTATAAATAAGATTGTGTCACCATCATCGGTGTAATATTTAGAAATGCAATGTTTATGTTCTTAGAATAAGATCTAGATGCGTGGCTTTGGGACAGTTATAGTTGAAAATAGAGTACCATTAAGATAACATTGATGATATGATGTTTTAATTATAGGTTTTCATAAGAGGTATTCATACCATCCTTTTATGTGAGTAATTATAATTATATGTTCAATTTATCAGACACGTGTTTTAAGGTTTTATGCAACATGATACTAAAGTGTCTAATTTTTTTTTTGAGTTTTTTTATTTTGATGATGTGTATATAATGTTTTTTTAGGTTATTATAGAAGATATATTTTTATTTAATTTTATCAAAGTAATTGGAAACCATTAGTGTTTATATGATATTGGATATTGATTTAATTATGGGAACAAATTCTTTAAAATATACATAATAATAAAATTGATGTTTTTTCGGTGATTATGTTTTTAATGTTATTTCAAAAGAAGGAAATTTTATTTTTTCATATAATATGAAAAGCATGATATAACCGTTGAAATTAAAATATTAATTGATTATGAGTTTAATAAAGATATTTGGAATATTATTTTGTTTATTTATGGAATTATTCAATTTGAACAATAGATATTAATGTTTAATTTTATATATTAATGTATTACATCATCATAAAAAGGGTTATTAATTTTTTGGAATTAACCTACAATGTTCCTACAATTTTATTTTCAGATAATGTCTAATGATTAGGTTTATGGACTATGATTCCATTTTATGGTTGTATATTCAATTAAATGTTTCATTTAGTCCTCCATGAATGAAAATTTATTCTTGAATTCTCATCTTTTGGAGAAAATATTAGATTATGATAGAAACTGATTATAGAATGAAATTTAAAATTTCAAGTAAGCATATTTTCTAATTTTTATACTCTAGATTGGTAGGAAATACTCGAACATAGAAAATGATCAGTAGAGATATATTTTTTAAAAAATGATCATTTATATTTATATTATGGTCTTTTAACACCTCATTGGTATATGTTTTTGTGGAAGATAACTTTCTAATGGACTTTCATTTTTGTGTGATAAATGATCTTTATCACTCTCCATCATTAACTATGAATAAATTTTTTATTCAATATCCATATAATCACTTCCCACCATTTTTATCATACATATAAACCTAAGTGTGTGATGATAAATATACCCTTAATACATTCCTCTCCCTTTTTCATGTGGATGTTTTATTAACCCATTTTATGATGTTGGATAACTATAATAGTATTTTGAAATGTTAAGACCTTGATTACCATGTTCATGATCTCATTTCCATGGTGAAATTTATTAAAAATAATAAAATATATCACAACTTGATTTAAAAAAAAGATCCATGCTCGATAGCTTACATTACATGCAACACTGAGCTTAAACAAATCCTGAAAAAATATTATTTTAAATAAGACCATTATAGCCTAGACCTTATATTAGATGGTATAAATAGTTATAACTAAATTATCATATTTATATATACAAACACTTGAATATTTTCTAGTAAATATAATTTTATTGATAAATGACAAGTAAATAAAAATTTATATTTTAGTAATGTAATATTATTCATCAAATGTATGTTTTTTACGGAAAAAATTTAATTTAATTTTGTAAGAAAATATTATAATTAATTTCTTGAATATTTAGAATATTTATTTGAAAAAATTAGAATTAATTTTTAAAATATTCACAAAAATGTAAATATGTTGAAATTTTATTAATTTTCAAGAAATAATGCTTTTTCGGTGGGAATTGAAAAATAATAAATATTTTAAAAATCGAATTTATTTTAAATAAATAGTGTTATTTAAAATTATTTTTGTGTTTTGAATATGATTTAAATTAACATATTTATTTTTTATTTATACATCATTAATATAAATATATTTTAATCAAATTTATGTTTTATTTTTGCATGAGTATAATTTTGTGATAGAAAACTATTTTTTAATTGTTTTAATGAACATAATGTATCCACATATTAAATAATTAATAAATCCCAACTTGATAAATTAGGTAAATATATTGTATTTGGTATATATCCCTAATTATTAATTCATATTCATATAATGATGATTAATATTCTTTTAGTTAATATAGGATCATCATTTGATTTAAAAATAAATTTCTTGATAACCTACTTTACCTTCACGTTTTTGGGATTTATTTTAAAATTAATTTTTAAAAAATGTGAAATTATATTTTTAATATATATTAAATATATATAATCATAATAATTTAATTTTCGTTATAATTTTAAATTAATTTATGGATATAATGAAAACTGTGAAATGTGAAAATCTTTTATCGTGGTTAAGGTGAAATAATTTTATAAGGGAGAGAAACCAAAATGATAATGGATAAAATGAACGAAAAAATTGTCTAAATTCTAGTTTCTAGACATAATATGACATTTAAAAATCCATTATTTGATGAATTTTCATATTTTGGCCTTTCAGAATTTGAATACCCATAGTGATACTTTTTCAATTATAAAATTACTAATGTGTATGCCACCGCACTTATAAAAAGACATCCACTATCCTCTTCTCCTGAGAAATTAAAATACCACAGTATTTTCTTTTTCTTGACCATATACCTTAATTAATTATGTACACATGTTTTATCGGTCTTATAATGATCATAATTCCATCATATTATGTATTTTGGTCCTAAACTATGGAAGTTGTACGAAGACTAGTCAATGTTCTTAATGTACCATTCTTATTTTATTTATTCTTACAAAAAATATAAATTTTGATAAATAATGATGAAATTATTAAAACAGTATATCCCATATACATATTTTCTACTATTTCAATGTAATATTCTAAAATTGTATTTTCATCCATCAAATGGAAAACAAAACTGTTTGTCACATCTATATTGTACTATTGTCTCATGAACTAATGCAACTTGATTTTCATCATCATCTACCATGGATTGTTATAATTAATTATTTAAAGTATATATATGAAATTTTAAAGATATTTATATACATTTAATTATGATATCACATATAAATTTTTAATTTTCATTCCATGGGGTGAAGTATAAAATCCCTCACGTGTACTGCGGACTACCGCCTCATAAAGAGATGTGTTTTGTTTTCAGTAATTTTTTCATGGAATATAATAATGGTAATGGTTATTAATATATATTATTTATATCTTATAATAATGATAATAATTATGTGACTATAATTATAAAAATTTAATATATTATCTAATTTTTACATTTCCATTCACCGATAAATGATAACATCATTCATGAATATATGTCAACTACCACCACTATGAAGAAATGGGGTTATTTTTTATAACCACCTTAAATTATTGGGTTTAAAAGAATAATTTATTAATAGGTATTCTAAATTTTACTTATTATTATTTTGGATATTTTTAAAAACATTCTTATTTTACATCAGTCAATACATCGTAGTCATTTTGAAGTAAGAACTGAACATCCAGAAAACACACAGCATAGACTTGATATATTAAGTATTTAAGTATGTAATTAGTGAAATTGAAATTAATTATTTAATTATATGGTATTAAATCTGAATAAAAAATTCATAAATAATGAAATTTATTATATCTTATTATATTGGTGTAAATGGATGTATGTATAATGTCCATACTTGAGGTAAGAGAAACCATCTGAATTTTCCATCATTTTGAAAACATTTAATGTTATTAACATCATTTTTTATATTGTTTACATATATCTCCTATTATAAGTAATACCACAAATCCTTAAAAAAATAATATTTTTTAAGTGTCAATTTTGAATTATACCATAAGATTGGGTTTGACTTGAATGACTCAATGTGGTAAATAATTTCACAAATCATTTTCTATTGGTTAATATTAATTCTTCAATGAATTTTATATTCTCAGATTATGTGGGAAATTACATATTGTGCTAATATGTTTTCATTCAACATTTTTTTTAATTACATTTTATTCACATAATCTATTCATTTATTATTTCTCACATAATCATTTTGATATTTGTAAGTTTAGATCGTCTGAAATTATATTCATTAGAAAATATGATTTGTTCGAAACGTGTCGTATTTTATGAGGTGTATCTAATATCCATATGAAAAATTATATCCTGGTAATAATTATTTTTATTATATATAATGTATCATTTTCCATTATTCATTAATGAATATTATAACTGAAGATTTACTAAAGTGGAAAAGGCATTATTCTATAAACAACTTTATTGGCGATATGTGAGAAATTTTTATTATTTGTGATACTTATCATGTAACTTTATTTTTAAATGGAAACCATTCTCATCCATATAATAAATATCTGAACTATTTTCAAAATTATTATTTTAAAGTCAAAATTGATTTTATGAACCTATTTTTCAGTAACATTGACCATAATTAATACAATATAAATGAATTAATTTTTTTTATTTTCCAAATGAGTCAATTTTACTATATTTACAAAATGTTTCAAAATAATTTTATTTTTAAATTTAATACATGATCAAATTTCCCCACCATCATTGTAATGACCCGCCAATTCTCATTGTCTTGAGAGTACAACGAGTCATTACGACGCCTTAAGTGATATCCCCAAGAATCCAATGGCTGGAGACAAATGGCGAAGGGTTTCAAATAAAAGTGTGAGATAATTTACCCTTTTGGAAATAAACCAATAAACCTACCAACCAGAACCAAACATTCACTATATGATTCATGAACAAATGAATGAAAACTCAATAACTTCATTTACTCAAAACCACATCCACGTGAGTAACAACATAAGGATAACCAAGTATCAGAGTACACTGCATATAAACTACAAAAGACTCCCCAAGGACCTCCAAACTCCATGCTCCACATGCTCCAAGAACCAAAATATCTGAACATCCCAACATCATGAGGTAGTGATAACAACATTTGAAACATTATCTTTTGCCCTATCCTAGAAGATATCATCTGAAAAATCACCAATGTGCCGAAGCTGGGGTGCGTATAATACTCAGTAGGTTTTCTCTAGTGACTTCCCTACTCAAGTAAATAGGATAAAAGAGTTAGAAAATATTATATAAAATGGTTTATATAAAACAATTTATAAAATTAATTTAAAACTAAATATAAACAAGTTTCTAAAACCATTAATTACCAAAACCATACTAATGAAATTGAAAAAAAAAATCCAACAAGATATTTTTCTTGAAAAATAACTAAAGAATCATTATAACCATTTTATAATATCCCTATATCATTATACCCAACCATTAGTCAAACCAATGAAACCAACCATGCATTCTATGTTATGACAGTTCCAAACTCATGAGCGGTTTCTCTTCTATCTACCAAGTCGTCACAAGGTAATTTTTTCCCATGTTCCATTATTCCTTTGGCACTGAGGAGAATTTCATATTTCAACCAAGCCCTATATATGAAATTCCCATGTTCCATTAATTTTTTGGCACTGATAACATGGTAATATTCCCACCAGGCCCCATATATTCAATATGAACACACAACACATATGACCAATGATCAAGCCAAAATAAACCTTTCAATAAAAACACCTTTTTATTGAATACTATTTATATCAAAACTCTTTGAATTCCAATCCATTTCAAATCCAAAACATTTCAATAAAACTCCAATTTTATTGAAAACCAATTCTATTGAAAACCCCTTTTTCATCTCCCATTTATCAATCCTGGAAAATCCATAATTTAAATTAATCCATTTAAATTAAACCCCCTTTTCACAACAATTCACCATGATTAATCAATTTCACAAAAACCATTAATAATAAGAAATTAATATTTTTACATGCATTTCATAATCAATAAACAAATTGGAATCTAAGATAATCAATTCTAGAAAGTGGATTCGAGAGGGAGCCACCAACATCAAAGGTTTTGACGAAAATTTAACATCATATGAAGAATGCACAAGGAAGCGGGTCGAATCTCCAAGAGTGTCCTTAGAACTATTATCCGAGAAAGATCACAACTTAACATTGAAATATTTGGCATAAATAAATGTATATCTACCCACTATAGGTTTATATCAACAAATGAATGGAGATCGGAGAAGTAGATCTAAGAAGATATAAGAGAACATGAAAAATCTATAATGAATGGTAACATACCTCAAGAATCAGACTTGAAATCATCAAGGGAAGGCTTTGGAATGGCATCAAAGCGTTTTGGGAGGGTTTTCACACCATATAGGGAGATTAATCTTAAATTAGGGGAATTTTGAAACCATCACTAAATAAATAGAGAAAAAACGAGTAAAATATATGAAAATAGGATCTAGATTTGACCTCTACATAATATTGGACCATAGAACTTGTACCATCCTTGTATGGATCATGAAAACATCTTTTTAGTCCCAAAACTCCTTAAAAACCTCAAATTCTTCCATCATTCACCATTAAACCATTTTATAGAAAATATCCCAATTTATATAAACACCCCACATATTGGAAACAACCCACTTTTTGGAAACATCCCACTTTATGGAAACAACCCACTTTATAGAAACATCCCACATTATGGAAACTCTCTATATTATGGTAAATCTCTATTTTATAGAAACACAATATTTTATAGAAACTCTTTATTTTATGGAAACTCTATATTTTATAGAAACCTTTATTTTATGGAAACTCTCTATTTTATGGAATCCTAATCAAAGACACACCAATTTGAAAACTGGATAAAAGGGGGTTATGTACCTAAAACTGGGGTTACTACATTATCCCCACCATTACTATTTCCGTCCTTAGAAAGTTAGAGGGCCTTGCTAGATAAAAAGAGTTCTATCAACTTCCATTTCATTTCCTTCTCATGTTCCCAAGTCTCTTCCTCAATATGACCATGTTTCCATAAACCCCAGACAATGCCAATGATTTCCCCATTCAAGACATTCTTTGGTCTATCCATGATCTACACTAGAATATGTGCCATGGATGCATCTGATTCTAACACAATGTGATCCCATCATAACACATGGTCATGATCAGGGCGATACCTTTTCAACTGGGATACATGGAACACATTGTGCACCAAATTAAACCATTATGGTAATGCCAAACTATATTCCACCTCTCCAAACCATTCCAGTATATCAAAAGGGACAATGTATCTAGGAGTTATATTTACCTACATCTCGAAATGATGATGTCCAAGATATAGAGATACCCTCAAGAAGACATGATCACCCACAACGAACGACAACTACCTTCTACTATGATCTTCATAAGATTTCTCATGACTCTGAGTTGTCTCCAACATCATTATAATCAACTAAATCTTATATGTTGGTTCTTAAACAAGGTTTGGCCCAACTAGTAAAGTTTTATCCATTTCCATCCAGCAAAGTAGAGAACGACAATGACACCTAGACAATGCTTTAAACTGAGCCATGTGTATTGAGGCTTGATAACTGTTATTGTATGAGAACTCAACAATGGGTATATGCTCCTACCATGAGCCACCCAAATCCTTTACACAATCTCGCAACATGTCTTCCATCGTTTGTATCATCTGATCAGATTTCCAATATATTTTAGTTTGATATAAGAGGCTCATAGTCAACTTACTTCCAAGGGCTTGCTGTAATGATTTCTAGAAACAAGAAGTGGTCCTTGGATATCTATATGATATTATTGAAACTGGAACAACATGCCTCTTTACCACTTCTCGGATATATATTTTTGAAGGATCCTCCACCCTATGAGTTTCATAAAAAGGGATAAAATGGGCTGACTTCATTAGAGGATCTACTATCACCAAATGGAATCATGTTTCCAGACCGTTCTTGGAAGACCTGTAACAAAATCCTTGGCTATTTTATCCCAATGACACACTGGGATGGAAAAATATTATAACATAACAGCTAATCTCTGATGCTCTACTTTAACCTGATGTGAAGTTAAGACCCACAAGATTAACTTGGCCACATTGCTTTTCATTCCTCTCTACCAAAACTGCTCATTCAACTACTTATAAAACTTCTTTTTTACTTGGATGTACATCCCATCTTGAATGGTGGAAATCATGAAGGAGTTTTTATTGAAAACCCCAAGGTAAAACCATCGGATCTCGGAAACACAAAACTGAATCCCCATAAAAGTTTCTAGCCCTCAATGGTCTCCCCACCGTTGAGTTTTGAACATACAACCAGACATTCTGCATCATATGATTGTGAATCTTTGTTCATTTTTAATAATTCAGGAACAAGCATAGCTGAAAAGAAAATTGCAACATCACCTCTGTCTTCACATTCCACATGCATGTCAGCTTAGACTGACATCGACTTCAATTCATCTAAAGCTTCTTTCGCCAACTGAGCATATGAATTTCTACTTAATGAATCCACTATCAAATTTACTTTCCTTGGTGTGTACATCAAATCAAATAAAATTTTTTGACGATACTCCATCCATTTCAATTACCTTAGATTCATATCTCACTGTGAGAAAATGTGTTTCAAGATTTTTTGATCCATAGATAGAGTAAATTTCTCACCAAAGAGATAATGTCCCCATGTTTTCAAAGCATGAATAACTGTAGCTAACTCCAAATAATGTGTTTGGTAATTATTTTCATGCACCCTCATATTTCATGAACCATAAAAAACCACATGGTCTCTTTTCATGATAACATAGACCAACCCGGATTCTAAAGCATCATAATACACAACATACCCCTATCCGGATTTTGGTAAGATCAAGATAGGGGTCGATGTAAGCCAAAATTTTAGTTTATGGAAATACATCTAAAACTACTCTATCAATTGGAATAGAGTATTATTCTTTTCAAATAGGTCATTGGTGAATCTAGTCATGATAAATCATGAACAAAGCATCGGTAGTAACCAGATAGACCTTGAAAATTTTGTATCTCAAACACATTCTTCGGTGGCTTCCAAGGGATAATAGCTTCTATCTTTTTAGGATAAATAGAAATGCCTTTCTGTGAAATGAAATGTCTAAGGAAACGTAATTAATGTATCCAAAAATCACACATTTATAATTTGGCATAAAAACAATGATTTCTCAAGATTTGTAACACTGTTTCAAGGTGCACATCATGTTCAGACCTTGACTTTGAATAGAAGAAAAGGTCATCCACATACACCACAACAAATGAATCCAGTTATTTTTGAAGTATCTGATTCATCAATGCCATGAAGATTACTGGTGAATTTTTTAGTCCAAAAGGCATGACTAAATATTCATAGCTTCCATATCTACATCTAAAATATGTCTTTGGAATATCCTCTTTCCTACTTCCCAATTGGGGATATCCTGATCACAAGTCAATCTTGGAGAACCACTTAGCTCCCCTTAATTGATCGAATTGATCATTAATGCATGGAACTGGATATCTATTATTTATCGTAACTTTGTTAAGAATATCATAATCAACACACAACCATGAAGTTCTATCTTCCTTTTTCACAAACAAAAACAGTGCTTCCCATGGAGACTTACTTAGTCGAGTAAAACCATTACCTTCTAGATCCTCTAACTACACTTTAAGTACCCATAACTCTATTAGTTCCATCATATATGATTGAGGGGAAATAGTACTAGTCCCTTGATGGAGATCCATCCTAAAATTCACATCCCATAGAGGTGGTAACCCTAAGACGTTCCTGGGAATGACATCAGGATATTGATCTACGATAGCTGGAAAACTACTTTCCTAGATCTCTTCTATTAATTCCATAGTCAACACTACCAATTGGTAAGATATCATTCCCACCACTGATGCCGAAAATATATTTCCCCTTTTCGTTACAATCCACTCTCCTCTAAAGAGATACTCGATTCAATCCTTAGTCATGAAACTAACTGTTCTCCTATAATAATCAATTTTGATCTTTGATTGTTGTCTGCCAATATATACCCAGGATTACATCATAGAAATACATATCCCACATCTAGAAGTAACATTTTAACTCAACTTAATCAATAGTTATAGAAAATTCTCTACACACAAAGGCTCGACATTATCTTTCACCGAGAGGAGTTTACAATTTCAAAATAGAATGCATCATTTCTAGTTTTAAACATAGCAATCCAAAAGCACGAGAAACAGTGAAGGAATGTAATGGACCAGTATCAAACAACACTTGCACCAAGATAGAATTAAAAAGAATCATACCTATCACTTTAGATGGTATAGCCTTATCATTCTCAATCATCTGCTCAGCTCTATTCAATTGCTTCTTCACTATATTGTTCTCCTTGTTTCCTTACTGAGGTTTCCCTGGTTGAGGAGTCATGTTATTTCTTGAATCATCATGGGTAGCTCTACTCTAATAATGAGACTAATTCATATTTCCTCATCCAATCAAAGTATATTATGCTTGAGATAGCTATGATGTGTTATGAAAACCTGAACTCGGATCACTTTATGGGTACACCAGTATATATAATGGTCAAACTGGCGATGTATATGCTCGAGGATCATGCACGTCAGTGGTAGGATTTAACCGTGTAGTCTAAATTGGATGAAGTACTTAAATGGTGGGATTTTGAGGAATTTTTCAAAAAAAATTATATCCTAAAATGTTAAATATAAGGCCCCATCCTTAAACCTTACTTAATCTTCAGATATTACAAGATTACACATTGAAGATCTTTTCAGGTTTAGAGTTTTAGAGAATTAGATCATAAAACATGCATTACATACCACATTTAAACAAAGTGGTTACATTAAATATAGTACTCATTTTTCCCATCAGTGAAAAAATATTTAAAATAAAACATGGATTATTTCTCGACACTTAATTGACACTCTCATCACATCGTGTACATTTCCTTTGACCTGTGAAAAACATTTCAAAAACATGGGATGAGCATAAAAACCTCAGTAAGGTATATAAAAATATGGAAAGAAAACATGAGTACATGTATACATAAGAATCAATGAAATCATACTTTACTCATAAAGCATAAGCACTTTTTCATACTTCATCAAAACAAGAATAAAACATAGAAATCATAAGTCATAAAGGTAATTTGAGGCATTCATAACATTCTTATGTAGGGAGTAACCCTCTTGGTTACGTTTGGACTACCCGTCACAGTATATTCCCTATATCTCATTAGAGAAACCTTAACGGTTAACTCCTTTGTGTTACCCAATGCATTGGAGAGCTATATCGGGCTCACCCACCCTTAGTTTATCACGGAACCACCCATCTTCATAACAATGCCCAAGAACCATAACATAATCGAATTACATAAAACATGCATAAAGGAAACATAAAATTTCCAAATTTCAATCACAAGATATCAATACAACACATTGATATAATAAAAACATTATGAAAACCATTTTCCAAAAAAAATAAAAGAAAAGTAAAACATGGTATCCATTTTTCATTTAAAAAAGGTATGGCTTGTAGAGGAAGCCAACACTCAAAGAATGGTCACGGCGGTGGAGAAGTCATTGTCGCTGCATACGTACGTAAAAAAACATTCCCTTTTTTCATTTAGTAACCTCTTGGTATAAAATATATTCCTTTGGAATAAACATAAAAATACAAATGGGTTTATACACCGTATAAATGAAAGTTGTGTAAAAAAACAAAATATGCCTCAACAAAAGGAGATTGAGACGGATTCCCATACAAATATCATTTTTTTTAAATAAAATAAATCAATTAGGTTTATTCACTATAATTACACATAATGAAATTAAAAATACAAGATATAACATAATAATATCATGACATAATTTGAAATAGGAGATTAACCCAAAGAATATAAATTGGGTTAAGAAATTCCCTTACCTCGGGTCCGACTTGACTCGATCGTTCTTTAATCTCCAGAATAATAAACATGAGTTAATTTATACTTTCTTAATAAACTTTTTAATGTTCATTATTCCTTTTATATCATTTATTACCATGTCATGAACAATATGTAATTATTTAGGTCAATAACGGTCGTTTTAACGATCATTGGTACTTGAGTCAAAAATAAGCTCTTTATAATTACAAGTTGTTCATGTATCCATTATATCCAGAGTTATACTCGTGATTTAGATATCATATATATCATATATATCCAGTATATAAAAGCATTTATAATATTACATAACTTTTAGAGGTATGAAATGAAATACACCGTTCATGGAGACGGTAAGCCGTACGTACGCATGAACACTACTTTCATTTCTATTTCGTATTTTAAGGAATGGAATCATAACGATATAATAGTATATTATAATTCCAGTATAATATAATATATAATATCATTTATTACATCCTTTATGCATCCCACATATGGCATTAGCGTATCAAATCACTTTGAGGAGTTTGTAGTCCGCACTTCCTAAAATGAAGATATCGAGTTTACCCATAATGGAAACCATACTGGTATGACATAAATGAAAAATTCAGAAGCTTAAGTAAAACATAAACATATTATATATCATATATAAATATATTGTCATCTTAATGGCCTCCTTTGAAGGTGTTAAAAGAATATTGAACAATCATCGTTTCGTGAGGCAGAAATTCACCATCCATTGAAACAGTATGTTCTTTAACAATTAGATGTAGGTGTGTGTAAGTGTAGCTCTAATAATTCTTATAAAAATATCCTAGTATATGTAATATACTGGTTTTGTTACAAAAGAAATGTACAAAAAGTGTTTAGGGGGTTGGAGAAGCAAAATAAAACATAAGAACAGAAAAGAAGACACTACCTTTAAATCGGGTAACTCTTGTTGATTTGAGCTCAAAGGCTTCCTTGGGAAGACTTCTGTCCAAAGTGAGGCTTCTAAGTGTTAATGAGGGATGTGGAGAGACAAAATGGTCAGGTTTTGGTGAGCCAATGTCTTTGGAAGTGTGGGTATGGTGGTAGAGGTTGGAGCCTTTTATAAGAGGAGAGGAGGGGCACTCTTGGAAAGTTATAAAAGGTTACTTTGTAATAAAATGATATTCGGATTTTAAAGGTCCCAAAATTAGATATTTAGAGGATAAGGTGATAAGAGTTCAAAATACACATATAAAATATATTTTTTACATGTTTAGGTCTTATATTTTACATTATCTTTTCATTTTATTTAAATCATTAAATAATGAGCTCATCACTGTATCATCATAGTGTCATAAATAATTTAATTAATTTAAAGTCTAAAAATTATAAAAAAATTATCATGATGTAGGAAATAATTTTAGATTTCTAATTAATATTTATAGTCAAAAGTATGACTTTTATAACCCCATTTGAAAATTGTTTTATTAAAACAACTCATGTTTGTGACATTTTAATTTTAACATTAAATAAAAAGATATTAATGTCATTTTCCTACCAATGTGGCTCCTTTGGGTCCCCAAGTTGACCCATGTATTTTCAGGGTCGGCCTTGACACATCCAATAAGGGTAGGACATTTGTCTAGGTACTTTCATTTTATTATAATATCATTTTTTCCTTAAATTTCACTAATTACCTCTAATCGCGATTAAAAACATAAAAGATACTATTCAACAAAAAATTATTTTAATCCCGTTGAACCACATTTTACTTTTTAATGACAACCATATATGTCGGATTTTTTGAAATTCATAATACAGAGGTGGTAAAATTTCATTTAAATGAAAAATCAGTTTTTTAAGTACCACTTAGTTGTTTCACTATTCATCAAAAATCGACGTTTTTCAGAAAAATACCAAAACTTCACCCTAAGCTATATTTTATATTCCGAATTCAAAAATGATTTCTATTTTAAAAAATTAAAAACATATAAGTTACATTAATTAATTTAATAATTAATTCTCGATGTCAGAGCATATAGTGTGTTTTTATGAAACAATATGTATCAAAATATTGACACTAGTTTAAGTCTGATTTCAAAGTGAAATTAATTCCACGACCACTATTGGATTAAATGGTAAATATATATACAAATTTAACTTTAAAACCAATTAAAAAGATAATATAATCATATAAATAAATTAGACTAAAAATAGCTTTTCAATTAAAATACAACATTTTTCACTATTCATTAAAAAAATGAACTTTATCGGAAAAATACCAAAAATTTACCCAAAGTAAATTTCAATGTTCCAATAATAAATAATAAGTTTATTTCAACAAATAGATCTTATAAAATTGTCAAAATTTTTATTTTAAAATGGGTTTCCATCAAAAGGCAGAAAAACAATCTTTTAAAAATATTAGTGTATTTCATGCTTAAGATTGGATTTATTCTCATTTTAAGCCTCTAAAACACTATCTAATTCATTAATAGACATAGAGAAAAATATCTATTACTCATTACATACTTGGGATGTTACATCCTTCCCCCATTTAGAAAATTGAATCCCCGCAATTTATTTACTTATCGAATATGTGGGGGTATTTAGCCCTCATTGCATTTTCTGATTCCCATGTTGCCTCTTCAATCATGTGGTTTTTCCACAAAACCTTTACCTGATGAATCAGCTTATTTTGAAACACATGCTTTCTATGGTCAAGATTCTGGACCGGGTGTTCCTCATAATATAGGTTCTCTTCCAGCTGAACTACCTCTGGACGCAAAACATGAGATGGATCTGGCATGTACATCCTTAACATCGAAACATGAAAAAAAATTTGTACCTGAGATAAAATCAGAGGTAAAGCCACTTGGTAAGATACTAATCCAACTCTCTCCAGAATTTCATATGGTCCAATGAACCATGGACTCTACTTTCCTTTCTTAACAAATCGCATCACACTTTTCCATGGCGAGACATTAAGAAAAACATGATCACCTACCTCAAAAGAGAGATCCTTCCGCATGTTGTCCGCATAAATCTTCTCCCTGCTCTGAGCTGTTCTCATGTGTTTCTGTATCATCTGAAATTTTTCTACCAATTCGTCTACCAATTATGGTCCCATTAGCTTCCTTTCACCCACTTCATCCCAGAAAGCTAGAGTTTGACACCGCTTCCCATATTCCACCTCAAATGGTGCCATCTGTATACTAGAATGAAAACTGTTGTTATAAGAAAATTCAACCAAAGAAATATTTTGGTTCCATTTTCCTTGATAATCCATCGAACAAGAACGAATCATATCTTCCAATGTCTGAATTGTTCATTCTGACTGCCCATCTGATTGAGGATGAAAAGCTGTACTAAAACTTAATTCAGTACCAATCGACTTCTGAAGGCCTTTCCAAAAGATAGAAGTAAACCTGGGATCATGATCATATACAATAGAGAGAGGAACTCCATGTAACCTGACTATCTTTTTACGATTCAAATGAGAAATTTGATCTAGGGAAAAAGTATACCGTATAGGAAGGAAATGAGCAGATTTAGTTAAGCGATCAACAATAACCCAGATTGCATTATTACCTCGAGGTGTCTTCGGCAATCCCACAACGAAGTCCATGTATATATTCTCCCATTTCCATTCTGGTAATGTTAAAGGCTGAAACATCCATTTTGGTAACTGCCTCTCTGATTTTACCTATTGACAAGTCAAACACTTTATAATAAAATCAGAAATATCTCTTTTCATTCTATCCCACCAGTAATACTCCCGCAGATCTCTGTACATCTTAGTACTGCCAGGATGAACTGAAAATGGAGAACTATGAGCTTCAAATAACAACTCTCTCTTCAACTGTGAATCACCAGGCACACACAATCTCTTCCCAAATCTCAAAACACAATCATTATCAATGTTTAATTCAGGCAACTTACCCTTCTAAACCAGCTCTACCTTTTTCTGCAACTCAATGTCTTGCTTCTGTGCTTGCTTGATTCTGTCTGATAAAGAAGATTTTACTGATACCTGAAACAAAACAGAAGGACATCCTTCACCAAAATCTTTTATGCCAAAGTTCATCAAATCCTTAACAAAAGGATCACGTTCCAAACAAAACAATGTTAATGAAGCATTACTTTTTCGAATCAAAGAATCATCCACTTTATTTGCTTTTCACAGATGGTAATTAATTGTACAATCATAATCCTTGATTAATTCTATCCATCTCCTCTGTCTCATTTTCAATTTCTTTTTGAGTAAATATATTCTTTAAACATTTGTGATCGGTATATATTTCACACATTACTCCATAAAAATGATGCCTCCAAATTTTTAAAGTGAAAACAACAACAGAAAATTCCAAATCCTGTGTAGGGTAATTTACCTCATGAGTTTTCAACTGTCATGAAGCATAAGCAATTACCTGATCATTCTAAATTAGGACACAACCAAGTCCTTTCCCTGAAGCATCACTTTAGATAACAAACTCACCATTCCTAGAAGGTAGTTCCAAAACTGGAGCTTTCACCAATCTTTTTTTCAATTCCTGAAAACAATCATCACATTATTTTGTCAAGATAAACATAACACCCTTCCAAGTTAGCGTAGTCATTGGACTAGATAGCCATGAAATATTTCTAACAAACCTTCGGTAATAGCCTACCAAATTAAGGAAACTACGAATCTCAGTTATATTTGTGGGTCTTGGCCATTTTTTAACTAATTTTGTTTTTGTAGGATCAAAAATTATCCCATCTTTAGAAACAATGTGACCAAGGAGAGAAATTTGTGGCAACCAAAACTCACACTTACTGAATTTCCCATAAAATTTATTTTCATTCAAGGTTTGAAAAATAACACTTAAGTGTATTTCATGCTCCTCTTTACTTTTAGAAAACAACAAAATATCATCAATAAAAACAACCATCATTTTTCAGCTTATTCAACGGAGCCATCACTGCAGTAAACTGCTCAATTTTGATTTTGACCATCTCAGTATGCTGATTTGGACGGTCATTTCCCTCAGTATGCCTTCCCAAAAAAGATTATCTGTTTCCTCTACGAAAAACCATTCTTCACACTGAAATACCTTAGGTGAAAAATATAGTAATCTGTAAATGTTATTCCAATTAAATTTGACCATAAAAAAATTTGGATAATCATTTAATAGAATTCTAACTCCTAATGTTATCTAAACCATCCTCTAATACCAAATATAAATCCCCAGCCTTAAACCTTACTTAATCTTGAGTTATTACACGATTAAACATTGAGGATCTTTTTAGGATTAATGTTCTATATAATTAGATCTTAAAACATGCATTAGATACCACATTTAAACAAAGTGGTTGCATAAAATATTGTACTCATTTTTCCCATCAGCGGAAAAATATTTAAAATAAAACATGGATTGTTTCATGAAACTTCATTGACACTATCATCACATGATGTACCATTCCCTTGACATGTGAAAAACATTTCAAAAACTTGGGATGAGCATAAAACCCTCAGTAAGGGATATAAAAATATGGAAAGAAAACATGAGTACATGTATACATAAGAATCAATGAAATCATAATTTAATCATAAAGCATAATCACTTTAGCATACTTTATCAAAACATGAATAAAACATAGAAATCATAAGACATAAAGGTAACTTGAGGCATTCATAACATTCTTACGTAGGGAGTAACACTCTTGGTTACGTTTGGAAAACCCATCACAGTATATTCCCTAAATCTCTTCAGAGAAACCTTAACGTTTAACTCCTTCACGTTACCCAATGAATTGGAGAGCTATATCGGGCTCACCCTCCCTTAGTTTATCACAGAACCACCCATCTTCATAACAATTCCCAAGAACCATAACATAATCGTATCACATAAAACATGCATAAAGGAAACATAACATTTCCACATTTCAATCACAAGATATCAATACAACACATTGATATAATAAAAACATTATGAAAACCATTTTCCAATACCAAAATAAAAGAAAATTAAAACATGGTATCTAGTTTTCATTTAAAAAAAGGTATGGCTTGTAGAGGAAGCCGATTCTCAAATAATCATCACGGAGGCAGAGAAGTCGTTGTTTCCACATACGTATTAAAAAAACATTCCCTTTTGACGTTTAGTAAATGCTTCATATAAAAAATATTCCTTTTGAATAAACATAAAAAGTCAAAGGGGTTTATACACCGTATAAAAGAAAGTTGTGTATAAAACAAAATATGCCTCAATGAAAGGGGATTGAGACGGAGTCCCATACAAATATCATTTTTTTAACTAAAATAAATCTATTATGTGTATTCACTATAAGTACACATAAAGAAAGTACAAATACAAGATTGGACATAATAATATCATGACATAATTTGAAAAAGGATATTAACCCAATTAATAGAAATTGGGTTAAGAAGATCCCTTACCTCGGGTCCGACTTGACTCGATCGTTCTTTAATCTCCTGAATAATAAACATGAGTTAATTTATACTTGCATAAAAACCTTTTTCAAGTTCATTATTCCTTTTATATCACATATTACCATGTCATTAACACTATGTAATTATTTAGGTTAATAATGGTCGTTTTAACAATCATTGGTTCTTGATTCAAAAATAAACTCTTTATAATAAAAAGTTGTTCATGTATCCCTTTTATCCAGAGTTATACTCATGATTTATATATCATATATATCATATATATCTATTATATACATGCATTTAAAATATTACATAACGTTTAGAGGTAAGATATGAAATGCACCGTTCATGGAGACGGTAAGTCGTACGTACGCATGAATGCTACTTTCATTTCTATTTCGTATTTTATTGAATGGAATCATAATGATATAAAGGTATATAATAATTCCAGTATAATATCATATATAATATCATTTATTACATCCTTTATACGTCCCACATATGGCATTAATGAATCAAATCACTTTGAGGGGGCGATAGTCCGCACTTCCTAAAATGAAGATATCGCGTTTACCCATAATGCAAACCATAAAGGTATGCCATAAATGAAAATTACAGAATCTTAAGTAAAACATAAACATATTATATATCGTATATAAATATAGTTTCATCTAAATGTCCGCCTTTGAAGGTGTTAAAAGAATATTGAACAATCATTATTTCGTGAGGCCGAAATTCGTCATCCACGGAAACAGTAGAATCCTTCTTATAACAACATCATATTATTGGATGATACTGGTGTTGTTACAAAAGAAATGAATAAGAAGTGATTAGGGGGTTATAGAAGCAAAATAAAACATAAGAACACAAGAGAAGACACTACCTTTAAATTGGGTAACTCTTATTGATTTGAGCTCAAAGGCTTCCTTTGGAAGACTTCTGCCCAAAGTGAGGCTTCTAAGAGTTCGAGAGGGATGTGTTGAGACAAAATGGGAAGGGTTTGGCTGTGCCAAAGTCTTTGTATATGTGGGTAATGTGGTAGAGGTGGGGGACTTTTATAAGAGGAGACGAGGGGCACTCTTGGAAAATTATAAAAGGATACTTTATTATAAAATGATTTTTGGATTTTAAAGGTCCCAAAATTATTTATTTCGAGGATAAGGTGACAAGAGTTAAAAATCCACCCATCCAATAGGTTTTTGACATGTGTAGGTCTTAGATATTACATTATATTTTCATTTTATTTAAATCGTTAAATAATGAGGTCATCACTGCATCATCATGGTGTCATAAATAATTTAATTAATTTAATGCCTAAAAATTATAAAAAAATATCATGATGTAGGAAATGTTTTTATATTTCTAATGAATATTTATAGTAAAAAATATGAATTGTATAACTCCATCTAAAAATTGTTTTAGTAAAACAACTCATGTTTGTGATATTTTAATTTTAACAATCAATAAAAAGATATTAATGTCATTTTCCTACCAAAGTAGTTTCATGGGGTCCCCAAGTTGACCCGTGGATTTTCGTGGTCGACCTTGACACATCAAATAATGGTAGGACATGTGTCTAGTTATTTTCATTTTATTATAATATCTTTTTTTCCTTAAATTGCACTAATTACCTCTAATCGCAATTAAAAACTTAAAAGTTACTATTCACCCAAAAATTATTTTAATCCCATTAAACCACATTTTACATCTTAATGACAACCATGTATGTCAGATTTTTTGAAATTCAAAACACCGAGGTGGTAAAATTTTGTTTAAATGAAAAATCAGTTTTTTAAGTACCACTTAGTGGGTTCACTATTAATCAAAAATCGAAGTTTTTCAGAAAAATACCAAAACACCACCCTACACTATATTTGATATTCCGAATTCAAAAATTATTCCTATTTTAAGAAATTCGAAACATATAAGTTACATTAATTAATTTAATAATTAATTTCCATTGTGAGAGCAAATAGCGTGTTTTTATGAAACAATAAGTATCAAAAGATTGACACTATTTTAAATCCGATTTCAAAGTGAAATTAATTCCACAACCTCTATTATATTAAATGGTAAAAATATATTCTAATTTAACTTTAAAACCAATTCAAAATGCAACATAATAATATAAATAAATTATTCTAAAAATAGGTTTTGAATTAAAATAATACATTTTTCACTATTCATTAAAAAATGAACTTTATCGAAAAAATACCAAAAATTTACCCAAAGTAAATTTCAATGTCCCAATAATAAAGAATAAGATTATTTCAACAAATAAAGCTTATAAAATTGTCAAAAGTTTGATTTAAAAATGTGGTTCCATCAAAAGGTAGTAAAACCATCTTTTAAAAATATTAGTGTATTCCATGCTTAAGATTGGATTTATTCTCATTTTAAGCATCTAAAACAATATCTAATTCATTAATAGAAATAGATATAAAATATCTATTACTAATTACTTACATGGGATGTTACATCCTTCCCCTCTTTAGAAAATTGTGTCCCCGCAATTTATTTACTTATCGAATAAGTGGGGGTATTTAGCCATCATTGCATTTTCAGATTCCCATGTTGCCTCTTCAATCATGTGGTTTTTCCAAAAAAACATTTACCTGATGAATCACCTTATTCCATAACACTTTCTCCCTATGGTTAAGAATCTGGACCGGTTGTTCCTCATAAGATAGGTTCTCTTCCAGCTAAACATTCTCTGGACTCATAACATGAGATGGATCTGGCATGTACTTCCTTAACATCGAAACATGAAAAACATTATGTACCTGAGATAAACTCGGAGGTAAAGCCACTTGGTAAGAAACTGATCTGACTCTCTCTATAATTTCATATGGTCCAATGAACCTTGGACTCAGCTTTCCTTTCTTACCAAATCGCGTCACACTTTTCCATGTTGAGACTTTGAAAAAACATGATCACCTACCTCAAAAGAGAGATCCTTCCTCCTGTTGTCCACATAACTCTTCTGCCTACTCTGCGCTGTTCTCATGTGTTTCTGTATCAGCTGAACTTTTTCTATCAATTCTTCTACCAATTCTGGTCCCATTAGTTTCCTTTCACCCACTTCATCCCAGAAATCTGGAGTTCGACACCGCTTCCCATATAATGCCACAAATAGTGCCATTTGTATACTGGAATGAAAACTGTTATTATATAAAAATTCAACCAAAGAAAGATGTTGGTCCCAAATTCCCTGATAATCCATCAAACAAGCACGCATCATATCTTCCAATGTCTGAATTGTTAGTTCTGACATCCCATCTTATTGAGGATGAAAAGATGTACGAAAATTTAATTCAGTACCCAACAACATCTGAAGGGCTTTCCAAAAGTTAGAAGTAAACCTGGGATCATGATCAGATACAATGGATAGAGGAACTCCATGTAACCTGACTATCTCTTTAATATACACATGAGAAAGTTGATCTATGGAAAAATTATCTTGTATAGGAAGGCAATGATGAGATTTAGTCATGCGATCAACAATAACCCAGATTGTATTATTAACTCGAGGTGTCTTCGGCAATCCCACAATGAAGTCCATGGATATATTCTCCCATTTCTATTCTGGTAATGGTAATGTCTGAAACAACCCTTTTGATAATTGCCACTCTACTTTTACCTGTTTACAAGTCAAACACATTACAGTAAAATCAGCAATATCTATTTTCATTCCATCCTACCAGTAATACTCCCACTAATCTCTGTACATCATAGTAATGCCAGGATGAACTGAAAACCGAGAACTATGAGCTTCACATAACAACTCCCTCTTCAACTGTGAATCACCAGGAACACACAATCTCTTCCCAAATCTCAAAACACAATCAATATCAATGTTGAATTTAGGCAACTTACCCTTCTGAACTAGCTCTACCTTTTTCTTCAACTCACTATCTTGCTTCTGTGCTTGCTTGATTCTTTCTGATAGAGAAGATTTCATTGATACCTGAAACAAAACAAAAGGACACACTACACCAAAATCTCCTATGCCAAATTTCATCAAATCCTTAACCGAATGATCACGTTCCAAATGCAACATTGTTAATGAAGCATTACTTTTTTGACTAAAATAATCAGCCGCTTTATTTGCTTTTCCCGGATGACAATGAATTGTACAATCATAAAACTTGATTAATTCTATCCATCTCCTCTATCTCATGTTCAATTCTTTTTGAGTGAATATATACTTTAAACTTTTTTGATCGGTATATATTTCACACTTTACTCCATACAAATGATTCCTCCAAATTTTTAATGAAAATACAACAGCAGCTAATTCCGAATGATGTGTATGGTAATTTATCTCATGAGATTTCAATTGTCGTGAAGCATAAGAAATTACCTGATCATTCTACATTAGGACACAACCAAGTCCTTTCAATGAAGCATCACTATAGATAACAAACTCATCATTCCTAAAAGGAAGTGCCAAAACTGGAGCATTCACCAATCATCTTTTCAATTCCTGAAAACAATCATCACATTCTTTTGTCCACATAAACTTAACAACCTTCCGAGTTAGCATAGTCATTTGACTATATAACCATGAAAAATTTATAACAAACCTTCGGTAATAGCCTACCAAACCAAGGAAGTTACGAATCTCAGTTACATTTGTGGGTCTTGGCCATTCTTCAACAACTTTTGCTTTTGCAGGATCAACAGTTATCCCATCTTTAGAAACAATGTGACCAATGAGAGAAATTTGTTGCAACCAAAACTCACACTTTCTGAATTTCCCATAAAATTTCTTTTCTTTCAAGGTTTTAAAAATAACCCTTAAATGTCATTCATGCTCCTATTTACTTTTAGAAAACACCAAAATATCATCAATAAATACAACCACCATTTTTCAACCGATTCAACTGAGCCATCACTGCAGTAAACTGCTCAATTCTGATTCTGACCATTTCAGTATGCTGATTTGGATGGTCATTTCCCTCAGTATACCTTCCCAAAAAAATCTTATCTATTTCCTCTATGAAAAACCATTCTTAACACTGAAATACCTTAGGTGAAGCAACATGGTAATCGGTAAATGCTATTCCAATTAAATTTGACAATAAAAAAATATTTTTGGATAATCATTTAATAGAATTCTAACTCCTATAGTTATTTAAACCGCCCTCTGATACCAAATATAAGGCCCCAGCCTTAAACCATACTTAATCATGAGTTATTACAAGATAAAACATGCATTACATACCAAATTTAAAAAAAGTGGTTACATAAAATATAGTACTCATTTTTCCCATCAGCGGAAACATATTTAAAATAAAACATGGATTCATTCTTGAAACTTCATTGAAACTATCATCAAACCAAGTACCTTTCCCTTGACCTGTGAAAAACATTTCCAAAACATGGGATGAGTATAAAAACCTCAGTAAGGGATATAGAAATATTGAATGAAAAAAAGAGTACATGTATACATAAGAATCAATGAAATCATACTTTACTCATAATGCATAAGATCATTAACATACATCATCAAAACATGAATAAAACAAAGAAATCATAAGACATAAAGGTAACTTTAGGCATTCATAACATTCTTACGTAGGGAGTAACCCTCTTGGTTACGTTTGGAATACCCATCACAGTATATTCCTTAAATCTCTTCAGAGAAACCTTAACGTTTAACTCCTCCGCGTTACCCAATGCATTGGAGAGCTATATCGGGCTCACCCGCCCTTAGTTTATCACGGAACCACCCATCATCATAATAATTCCCAAGAACCATAACACAATTGTATCACATAAAACATGGATAAAGGAAACATAAAATTTCCACATTTCAATCACAAGATATCAATACAACACATTGATATAATAAAAACATTATGATAACCATTTTCCAATAACAAAATAAAAGAAAAGTAAAACATGGTATCTATTTTTCATTTAAAAAAAGGTATGGCTTGTAGAGAAAGCCGAAACTCAAATAATGGTCATGGTGGTGGAGAAGTCATTGTCGCCACATACGTATGACAATAAAACATTCCATTTTGTCATTTAGTAAATGCTTCATATAAAAAATATTCCTTTTGAATTAACATAAAATGTCAAAGGGGTTTATACACCGTATAAAATAAAGTTGTGTATAAAACAAAATATGCCTCAACGAAAGGAGATTGTGACGGATTCCCATACAAATATCATTTTTTAAATAAAATAAATATATTATGTGTATTAACTATAATTATACATAATGAATGTACAAATACATGATAGGACATACTAATATTATGACATAATTTGAAATAGGAGATTAACCCAGAGAATAGAAATTGGGTTAAGAAGTTCCCTTACCTCTGGACCGACTTGACTCGATTGTTCATTAATCTCCTGAATAATAAACTTGAGTCAATTTATACTTGCTTGATTACCTTTTTCAAGTTCATTATTTCTTTTATATCATTTATTACCATGTCATTAACACTGTGTAATTATTTAGGTTAGTAACGGTCGTTTTATCGATCATTGGTACTTGAGTCAAAAATAAACTCCTTATGATTACAAGTTGTTCATGTATCCATTATATCCAAAGTTTTACTCATTATTAAGATATCATATATATCATATATATCCAGTATATACATGCATTTATAATATTACATAACGTTTAGAGGTAATAAATGAAATGCACCGTTCATGGAGACGGTATGTCGTACGTACACATGAACGCTACTTTCATTTCTATTTCGTATTTCATGGAATAGAATCATAAACATATAAAGGTATATTATAATTCCAGTATAATATCATATATAATATCATTTATTACATACTATTTATGTCCCACATATGGCATTAACGAATCAAATCACTTTGAGGGGTGGTAGTCCGCATTTCCTAAAATGAAGATATCGCGTTTACCCATAATGGAAACCATAAAGGTTTGCCATAAATGAAAAATATAGAAGCTTAAGTAAAACATAAACATATTATATATCTTATATAAATATAGTGTCATCTTAATGGCCACATTTGAAGGTGATAAAAGAATATTGAACAATCATTGTTCTGTGAGGCATAAATTCGCCATCCACGGAAACAGTATGTTCTTTAACCATTAGATGTAGGTGTGTGTAAGTGTAGCTCGAATCCTTCTTATAAAAACATCCTTGTATAGGGAAGATACTGTTGTTGTTACAAAAGAAATGAATAAAAAGAGTTTAGGGGGTTGGAGAATAAAAATAAAACATAAGAACACAAGAGAAGACACTACCTTTAAATCGGGTAACTCTTTTTGATTTGAGATCAAATGCTTCCTTGGGAAGACTTCTGCCCAATGTGAAGCTTCTAAAAGTTATAGAGGTATGTGTAGAGACAAAATGGGCAGGGTTTGGCCGATCCAAAGGCTTTGGAAGTTTGGGTAAGGTGGTAAAGGTGGGGACCTTTTATAAGTGGAGAGGATGGGCACTCTTGGAAAGTTATAAAAGGTTACTTTATTATAAAATTCTTTTCAGATTTTAAAGGTCCAAAAATTATATATTTCAAGGATAAGGTGATAAGAGTTCAAAATACACCCATAAAATAAGTTTTTGACATGTTTAGGTCTTAGATTTTACATTATCATTTCATTTAATTTAAATCATTAAATAATGAGGTCATCGCTGCATTATCATGGTGTCATAAATAATTTAATTAATATAATGTATAAAAATAATAATAAAAAATATCATGATGTAGGAAATACTTTTATCTTTCTAATTAATATTTATAGTAAAAAATATGACTTGTATAACCCCATTTAAAATTGTTTTTAGTAAAATAACTCATGTTTGTGACATTTTAATTTTAAAATTAAATAAAAAGATATTAATGTCATTTTCCTACCAAAGTGGCTCCATGGGGTCCCAAAGTTTACCCATGGATTTTCTTGGTCGGACATGACACATACCATAAGGGTAGAACATGTTTCTAAGTATTTTCATTTTATTATAATTTCATTTTTTCCTTAAATTGCACTAATTACCTCTAATCGCGATTAAAAACAGAAAAGTTACTATTTACCAAAAAATTATTTTCATCTCATTGAACCAAATTTTACTTCTTAATGAAAACCATGTATGTCAGATTTTTTGAAATTCAAAACACAATGGTGGTAAAATTTCATTTAAACGAATAATCAGTTTTTTAAGATCCACTTAGTGGTTTCACTATTCATCAAAAATCGAGGTTTTTCAGAAAAATACCAAAAACATCGCCCTAAGCTATATTTGATATTCCGAATTCAAAAATGATTTCTATTTTATGAAATTAAAAACATATAAGTTAAATTAATTAATTTAATAATTAATTCCCGCTGTCAGAGCAAATAACATGTTTTTAAGAAACAATAAGTATCAAAAGATTGACACTAGTTTATGTCCGATTTAAATGTGAAATTAATTCCTAAAAAACTATTGGATTAAATGGTAAAAATATATTCTAATTTCACTTTAAAACCAATATAAATGATAATATAATCATATATTTAAATTAGACTAAAAATAAGTTTGGAATTAAAATACAACATATTTCAGTATTCATTAAAAATGAACTTTATGGGAAAAATACCAAAAAAATAACCCAAAGTAAATTTCAATGTCCCAATAATAATGAATAAGTTTTTTTCGACAAATATAGATTATAAATTTTTTAAAAGGTTGATTTAAAAAAAAGTTCCATCAAAAGGCAGTAAATCAATCTTTTAAAAATATTGATGTATTCCATGCTTAAGATTGGATTTATTCTCATTTTAAGCCTCTAAAACGATATCTAATTCATTAATAGACATACATAAAAAATATCTATTACTCATTACTTACTTGGGATGTTACATTAATGATCTAGAAAACGATAGACTAATTCAGCCTAAAATAATAGAGTCTCTCAATCACACATTATGCGGCTATGTTCATGAACATAGTATGCTTTGCACCAGAAGTTGCAGAAAGTACCTCTTTGAAGGCATGCATATTCGAATAAGGGTTACGATAAGAGATTCGATCAAATATTTCAATAATTTCTATTACATAATATACAAATATGGTGAACATAGTGACTGTGGCTGAACGTGATATCTCGGGATCTATGGGAGGAGGCATGATGATACCTACAGGAAATGGTGAGAACTCAACTACTGGGAATAAGAGGAAAAGATACATCTTTTTCCATGGTGATAGTGGAAATCAGAACCCAACGATTGGATCAGTAAACCTTCCTCCATGTCCCGAGAGAAAAGAATGTTGTTTTCAATGTGGTTCTCTTGACCAAATAAAGCAAGATGGTATGAAACTACCTATATCCAGTCATAATTGATACAAGATGGGACATCTTCAGCATTATTGATGTAGTGCTCCTAGTTCAGGTGCTAGAGACACTTCTCAGCTATCACAAGCATCGTATGCTTTGACTAGACGAGGATAGCAGAATCAGTCTCATCAGTAGCGTAGAGCTATCCATGGTGATTCTAGAAATACCCTGACTCCTCAACCAGGTCATCCTCAACAAAGAAACAAGGACAACATTATAGCGATGATGCAATTGTACAGAGTTGTGAAAATGATTTTTGATGATCATGCTAGACCATCTATAGTGTGATGTATGATTCTTTTTAATTTTATGTTTGTGCAAGTGTTATTTGATACTATTTCATCTCATTTTTTCATTGTTTCTCATACTGATGACTTTATAAGTTTAAAACATGAAACGATGCCTCTTATTCTGAAACTGAAAACTTCTCTTGGTGAAAGAGAATGTCAAGCCTTTCTGTGTAGATTGTGTGCTATAATTATTGATGGATCTGAGCTATAATGGGATTTCTTGATGTTTGATATGGATATCTATGATGTAATCCTGGTTATGGATTGGATGAAGATTGGTGGGTCATTTCACCGAAGGTCTGTTATCATTGTACCAACTTATTTTTACCATATCAAGTATAGTACTAGTAATGGGTCTATCCATAGGGAAAAAGATGTTATTTTAGTCTTTCTTAACAAGTTTGTATTTTTGTTTTAGTGAAATATGTTGAATTTAATGTCAATTATTGGTTGTTTGGGTTATAGAGGAAAACTGGTTTAATGTTCCTTTAATAAATTACTTAAAAAATAGAAGAAAATATGGGGAAATTGTTATTGATACATATAATGATATAAATCAGTTGGGGTTATAGATATATGTGAAGATGATTATTAAATCAAATTTCTTATAAGGTTGTGTTGTTCATAATAACCCAACACTATAGGTTTCAATTTGTAATAATGTTTCCTTGGACTTGTAAACATTATATTTAGAGAAAAAAAACTAACTCCGTAGTCCGTTAGTTAGTGTTTCACAGTTTTTTTTTTGTCTTAGTCTATTTTTTTGAGTCAAGGAATACATACAATGATCATGAAAATATTTTTTCTATTCTTCTTTTGAATCCATAAAAAAATTATTTCCATGGCCTCGTACATAATTTTCAGTGATAATATGAAGTGATTTATGAAAAATAAAAAGAAGTTAATAGAACAAACACATTCATAGAAAATAATTTAAATTACATCTCTTATATCTAGTACCACCCCAACACACAGGGTATTTAGTTACACATGGAGGAAAAGATAAAACAAAAAACTCTTGATACCTAATGCGATCATTCTTGAAGCTTCAATGTGGGAGTGATTATTCAGTAGAAGGTCGAATGCTGCGAGTATGGCATCAGAAATTCTCTCCTTCAGACCATCAATCCTTTTATCTCCACAATTTCTCTCCACCCACCACCGAACCAGAGGCCAAAGACTCTTTTTATAGAAATAAGACGACATGGAATGTGGTTAATGTACACAACATGTACTATTTTCAATGCACTTTTGTCATTGTTTTCTCCACTGGTAGGCGGCCTAACATGCCTTCTTTGACTTGGATAACAACACCTCTTGGAAGGTAGATATACACTGCATGTATCACCACTATAAACAGCATGTAGTCGCAGTTATTTTCCACCAACCACTTTTAGAAAGGCATACACGATGTGTATAATGTGAACATTACGTGTACCCATAAACCAGCCACATGAACATGTATAATTCTTCTCAACCTCCAACCGCTTCTAGAAGGACATAAACGACATGCATATGGTGAACACAACATGTATCAACTTCTAGTAATAAGGGCGTGCATTTTTTCTATTCAATATATGTCTGAATCAGAATGTACCCCGAATGTATATATGTACACACCATGTAGTTTGTAAATCTTGCTCTGTTCTCCTCCGGTTTGTCTTTTTGGCCCTAAATCATCTGAAAATGAACTGGATTACCAAAATCAATGTACTTTTCCACTAAGAAATAGGGAATTTATGAAAAAAAGTTCTTATATTCAATAATGTATGTGAAAATTACAAATAAATCGAGTGCGTCAAAATCCTCCATACTTTGTCATTTACATTCCCTCAAGAAAATATCATCATCTAATTAAATGTCTATATATTTTAAAAGGATTGAATTCAGTCAATCATTATTTTAAATAATAAGTTACATGATAAAATTACAAAGGGTTCAAAACCAGTTTTAATTCAGATGATATTCTAATCATGCCTTATATATAATTCAATTAACTATTCTCATCCTCTTATAACACATGTTTCAACTTTCAAAAATAATCAATCAACAAGATTATCTTCCTCAGCAAAAATATACTCAACAATCACGATATTTTAAATCAAATTTATTCTCAATAAATGATATATACACTCTATCTATAAGATTACAAGAAATATGGTTCTCCACATCAGAAAATTAATTTTCAAAAATCATGATGACTTTTCAATTTGGATAAGAGTTTTCTAAGTCTAATGTTTGGAATGTAAAGATGTGAAAATGTCTCTATGTCTTGAAAAATTAGGTTAAATTCTTAAATAACAATGCGTGATATTCTAAATTAATCTCATTTTAAAAGAGTCCTCAACATGATCTATCAAATGATCTCATCACTACCATCTCCTTTAGTTGTGTTGAGTTGACAAACCAACAAGTAAGTATAAAGACCCTTTGTCTATATCATTTTTTAAATTGAACATAGGTGACTTTTATAACTTCAATGAATAGATGTTTGGATGAATTTTTTCCCCAAATTATCAATACAATCCCCCCCATACCTAATTCCCGACAATTAACAAAAGTTTTCCATGTGTTTACAATCCATTTTTTATGCTCAAGTGAATAATAATGCAAAATCATAAAAGAATTAGGGTAGGATGGAAATAATTATTGTAATATGGCTTCCTATAAATGCTATACATGGTTTTTACGGGATTCAAGATTATAATGTGTAGGTTAGGTCTGATGTTTAATGGGTTAAAACAATTTAACACCTCAATCATTTTCATTTAATTTAAAAATTCCTCATGTTTCGAAAATAAAACATGAAATTTATGGTAGTTATGTATATTGTAATAATATCTCAAAAAATGGTGTATTAAATATAATATGACAAAAGTTTTATAATAACTCTCGAAAGTGGTGAAAAAAATAATGATAATCTTGTCATGACTTGAAGATAATTGATGAGTCTATTTGATTTAATTACCCAAGAATTACAACTTGCAATTTAAACCATATCAGCAATCATTTAAAAACACTAACAAACCAAAATAAGTTAGAATCTTTTTAAATTTACCACTTTAATCATTATTATTTAGAAATATTATTATCCAAAATGTCTTCACATGCTCAAATATATCTTAAAATAATTATTTTTCCTAGAATGATTAAAACAGAAAAGACTAAACTTGTCGAGAGACAACCCCTCTATACTTAATATCGCACGTGGTCCACCAAGTGCCCAGGAAGATGAAAATGTAATGGTGGGGACACAATAGTTGACCATAATAAGGGGAAGTATGGAAAGAAGTAAAACAATAAAGAAACGAAAACAATGGAAAAACAAAACTCCCCTTGTTCTAGGTGAATAAAGATGGGAGGTGGTGTAAAAGTATCGGCCCAAACATGCAAGAGTACATATGATGGTGGGGGAAAGGGAACACTACATGAATACACCACATATACATGAAAAAGATATCATAAATATATATAAGAAAATACATGTGTCCAAAAACTAGTTATGGGTTATCTTCAGAAGTGGCATCATCCAGTACGGAACCATCTGGTAGAGAAGGACCGGGAGCTGTGGAAACTGGAGGGTTGGAATTTTCACCCGGGAGAGAAGCCATAGAAGTAGGAGCCACAGGTGATGGACTCAGAATAGGATGCTCAGAATCACCCCTAGATTGGATGTAGTGGTGGCAGAAACTGGGCTCTTGGTGGAGAGGATAACATAATCTATGGCTAGTGCAGTAAAGGGCTATTGAGGTACAGTAGTGGGAGTGGTCTCTAAGGAAGGAGCAGCTACTAAAGATGATGGCTCACCAGATGGGGTTGAAATTATGGTTCTTGGAGGCTCCGGGAAGGATGGTGGTGGTTCAAATGTAGTAGGACCATCCATTAATGAGGTAGTGAGTGGTGGAAGGATGTCCAACTGAGAGATCTGGTACACCAGAGAGGAAGGATCTAGAAGCGTCATAGGCTAGAGTCGTATGAGATGATAAATGGGCCTCTCGCCCTCCGTGGTGGAGGGAGGAAACTTCCCATGGAAGGATATCCCTCTACCATATCATGAAAAATAATTAAAAACAAAAAAATGAAAAGAAAATGGAAATGATGAAAAGTTGTGAAAAATGAAAAAAAGTACATGGTGTGTACATCGAGAGTACACGGCATGTAGGTAAAACGAGTTATCATACCGTGTTCTCTAGATAAGCATGCAGAGGGATCAGGGGATAGACCAGAGAAGGATACATGGTGTGTACCGCCCAGACACGCTGTGTTCACAGAATGTGGTCCTGGTCGCATGTGTGCAAAGGCACAGTCACCATTTAAGCAGTTCGAACAAAACAGGACATGCTATGTGTGAGTACAACATAGAATTTTCATGAACAAAGGGTAATGGGTTGTGTGAAATTCGAGACACGGGCCAGCAGAAATTAAAGATATATACAATGTGTAATGAACAAATACACCATTTTACAGATCATGGGTTGTGAGGCTGTGTGAAAAAGGTACTCGGGCACGACGGGTAATGGTACATGTTGTGTACCAAACATACACATTGTGTCTTTTCAGGACCCAAATCATATAGTGTGTGGCCCTATAGATTTGTACATGGCGTGTGTTCTTCATATAGTGCCCATATATCAGGGAATATGAATGGCCGTCTGATCCAAACATCACCCTAAACAGTTATGAAAACATAAAATAAAGGGTGTAGAAGGTTGTACCTGGTCCATGCATCACAATGTAGTAGAAATCAGAACCAAAAACACCCAAAATTTACGGATTTGTGAAGAGGGGGATCGAGTGTCGTATGGGGGAAGAAACAGGGAGAGGGGAAGAACCACGTGACACGGGTTGAAGCCGGGTGGTCTAGGACTTTTATAACTGAGGTACACTACATGTATTATCAGACCACATTCCGTGTAACTCATGTTTTTTATAAATATATATATATAATTATTATAGTAAACTATATAATAATTTATATTAATAATTAAATTAATTAAAATAGAGAGAGAGATATATATATATATATATACATACATAATTAATTAAAAGTAAATCTATATAAGTAATGTATCATGAAATACATACCGTGTGTTCTAAAATTTTAAAAACATAAGTACAACCTTTGGTCTGGTGCTTGGGGTGAGGTATGAACCAGCGATCGACCATTCCGAATGGAAACCCTCAACAAATGGAGAAAAAGTTATATTGTTGTTTATATTATGTATTTAAATATTGTAAATTTAAACCAACCTATATTACATGAGAAAATGTAAATTCACGATGTGTGGTTTTTAATGAGAAAAAAAGAGAAGAAGGGAGATTAGTCATTGTCAAACCCGGGTCTTTTGGAACCAGGGCTGAGACTCTGCCAATCTTCAAACATCACCCACATGAATTTCATTATACAATTTTTTTTAATAAGGAAAAAATTTCACACATGATGTATATCGAAAGACAAGGCATGTGGGTTTTATAAAAAAATACAAGCAATTGAAATGGGGTGGTTTCTAGGATTCGAAGCTGGGTCTTTCAGAGCTATGTTATGATCTTGGCCAACCAATCAATCCCAACCATGGGTTTTCATATAAATATATATATATATATATATCTAGGAAAAATATCACACATTCTCTGTAAGAAAACACGTGGATTAAAAAGAGAATGCCCATGCCGAAGGTAGGCTGGGAGAGATTCAAACCGGTGACGGCTCAGATAAAATCTAGTGACCTTGCCATCGACATCGACATCATCCATGTTCATTACCTTGTTGAGCTATATATTTATGATATTGAGATGATAAATGAAAAGGAATAAGTACCTACTATGCATATAGGTGGTACACGACATGTATCTTCCAGGTTGCCTCCTAGGAAGAGAAATTGTTTTAGGTCGTTTTCTTGACCTACTTACCTCTTATTACTTGAGCTGTATGGTTGAAAATGTTCCCACTGTGTTGTCCATGTTATGGTAATATTTCAACTACTGCTCATTCACCTTGGATGGTTGTCCACCCTCTCAAGAAATTTCCACCACTCCATGATGGAATACGCATATCACATGGGATGGTCCAGACCATCGTCACTTCAACTTCCCTAGGAATAACTGAAGATGAGAGTTAAAGAGAATTACATTATCAACAGGTTGGAAATATTTTTGTGAAATTATCCGGTCATGAATTTCTCTCTTCTTCTCCTTGTAGATTTTGGGGTTATCATACCCCTCAAATCTGATATAATCATGCTCTGACAGTTGGAACTTCCACTTCACTTTAGTTGAATTTATATCACAATTTAGGCCCTTGATGGCCCAATATTCACTATGATCAAATTCTACAGGTATATGGAAAGGTTTTCCATTGATGAGTTGAAATGGGGTCATTCCCAATGGTGTTTTGAAAGCAGTTTGATATGCCCATAAAGAATCATCTATATTCATAGACTAGTCTTTCCACAAAGTATTTACAATTTTCTCCAGGATCTTCATAATCTCCCAATTGGAGAGCTATACTTGTCTATTGTACTGGGGATGATATGGAGTCCCTATATCATTCTTTACTCCATACTTTGATAGTATTCTTCTCATCAGTGTGTTGTCGAAGTGGGTCCCTCTATCACTGATTAGTAGTTGGGGAACTCCAAACCTGCAAAAAAATTTGTTTCATTAAAAAGGTCATGACAACCTTGATTGTGTCGTGAGTTGTAGCAGCAGTTTCCACCCACTTGGAGACATAGTCAACGCAGACCCGAATGTATGTGTTCCCAAAAGATGGGAGAAAGGGTCCCAAGAAATCTATTCCCTAGATGTTGAAAATTTCAACCTCCAGGATGGGGTGCTGGGGAATCCCATATCTACATCCCACATTATCAGTCCACTAGCATGATCACAACAGGAAACAAAGGCCAGTGCATATTTATGCATGGTGGGCCAGAAAAACTCAGATTGCAAATCTTTGCTGTCATACAGTCAGGCCCATGATGTCCTCCAACTGGTGAGGGATGATAAATTTTAGGACTCCATGAACATATTTTTTTGAATGCAATGACATATCAACCCATCTCCACAGAATATGAATAGTAAATGATCCTCCCAGAAGTACCTCTTAACATCAGAAAGAAACCACTTGATTTGCTGGAAGGAGATGTCGAGATGAACGACACATGTATCCAAAAAATTGGAAATATCAGCATAACAATGTCTAGGTGCGTTGTTGATTGAATAGAGGTTCTCATCATGGAAATCCTCCATGATCTCTCAATATTCTTCCTTCTCCAAATAAGGAAACTTGAGGCGGGAGAGAATATCAACAACAACGTTCTCCCTCCCTTTAATGTCTCAGATCTCCAGATTAAATTCTTGTAAGAGGAGCACCTAGCAAATCAATCTGGGCTTCATTTTATTCTTGTTCAGTAGTTACTTTAGAACTGAATGGTCATTATAAAACATAACATTTGTCAACACTAATTAAGAACGAGACCTATCAAATTCGAAAACCACTATATGAATTTTGTTTTCTCTGGTGGTGCAGTTCATCTGTGCCTCATTGAGCATCTGGTTGGCATAATAAATAGGTCAAAAAATTTGGTGATGTCACTGGTCCATGAATGCTCCCACTGTGTAGTCACTTGTGTTGCAGATAGCTTCAAATTTTTCCTCCCAGTTGGGAGAAATCATCACTAGAGCATCCATGAGGTTCTACTTTAAGTGCTCAAAAGCTATGGCACATGTATGATCGATCTCAAATATGACATCCTTGGTCAGAATATTTGTGATGGGCTAGGATATTTTTTAAAACTCAGGGACAAACCGCCTGTAAAAACATGCATGGACCAGGAAGCTGCTAATGGCTCTGATGGAAGTCAGAATAAGTAGTCATTAAATGACTTCTATCTTTCTCGGTTCCTCCTCTATTCCATTTTATATGATTCAGTGTCCAAGGAGATTTCCAATTTTCACCATGAAATGACACTTTCACCAGTTCAAATATAGGTTAGTGTTCTGACATCTTTCCAGAACAAGCTCCTGGTGTCACAAACAACTATCGAATGATTTTCTGTAAATGGAATAATCATCAATGAATACATCCAATATTTGTTCCTCCATACCATAGAAGATAGCCAGTATTCAACGCTGGAAGGTGTCGGGGGCATTGTACATTCCAAATAACACCGTTTAGTAGGAAAATGTATCATAGGGAAAAGTAAATGTGATCTCCTCTTGATCTTATAATGCAATGGAAATCTGGTTGTAGATGGAATATCCTTCTAAGATGCAATAATTTTTTGTGCCCCGTTAGTCTCTATACCATTTGATCCTTGAATGGTAGAGGAAAATGGTCTTTCCCCATGGTGTAATTTAGCTTCCTCTAATCCACAAAGACTTGCCAGCTCGTGACAGTGCGTGTGGGGATGAGCTTGTTCTTATCATTTGATATCACCGTTATACCCACCATTTTGGGTACCACTTGTAGGGTACTCACCCATGGACTATCCGATATGGGATAGATGATTCAAGTATCTAATAATTTAATCACCTTTTTTTAAAAAAAATCTTCTATGGGGGGATTCAGGCACTGTTGTGGTTGTTGAGATATCTTTGAACCTTCTTCATGTGGAACCTTTTGGGTTCAAATGGTAGGGATGATGCCCTTCAAATATGAAATCGTCTATTCAATGGAGTTATTTAACTATTTCAAAACATGAAAAAGTGCATCTTCCTGCTATTGTAATAGTTCTGCACTATGTATAACAGGGAATTATAGATGGTCTCCCATATACCAGTACTTTAGATGAGATGGCAGAGGCTGCAGTTCTAAATCAGTCACCATAAAAATAAAAGTTACAAGTGGTTACGCCTTTTCCCATTCCATACTATCAGGAAAAACTACACATTTCCAGTATTGGCCTCCCTAGACTTCTAGTAATTGTAGGTCCTCTATCTCTTCTTCAATTGGAATATTTGGAATGAAAAAGTTGTCTGATGTAAAAGAACAGACAAGATCATTCCTTCTTCTCTCAAGTGATTATCCATGGTGGTTACCGCATAACATCCATCATGCTCCGAAAATGATTCATGCTTGATGGCCTTGAGAAAATTGTAGTAGAGTATGTTCTCTTACTCAGAAAATTAGCTCCCCCTGGTGCGTGTTGATCATACCTTCCTAGTTGCGAATAATGACCTCAAAAAAGTGATAGTTGCCTCCTGGTCATATTTCGTGTTAAGGATGATGAAATCTGGAGGGAGGTTCATCCTTCCCTCATTGACTATATTGTCTTCTAGTAGCCCCTTAGGATATTGGAGGATCGGTCAGCAAGTTGAAGGACTACTCGGGTAGGCTTCAAATCGTTGAGCCCAAGCTTCTTGAAAACTCCAAGGGGTATGAGGTTCACACTGGCCCCTAAATCATAGTGTGCCTTCCCAAAATTACATGGTCCAATAGTTTAAGTAATAGTGAAGCTACTTGGATGCTGGAGTATGGGAGGAATCAAGTGTTGGACCACTGCAGAACACCCCTTGGTTAAGGAAATGGTGCATAGATCCTCCATCTTTCTTCTATTGGATAGGATTTCCTTCATGAATTTAGCATAAGTGGGCATCTGTGTTAGTGCCTCTAGAATAGGTATATTTATGTGATGCTTCTTAAACACGTCCTTGAATTTGATGAACTGGTGGTCTATCTTTCTTAGCTTTATTCTCTCAGGGAATGTTAAGGCAGGATCAAAGGGTTTGGCAACCTCCTTTTAGTTATTCTATAAATCCACCTACGGTGGTCTTTCGAATGAGTGGGGGTCTGAATATGAACCTTCTTCATCCCCCTGAGGTATGGGTACACCTGGTTTTTCTAGTTTCTGATGTGGTAACTCCTATCCACTTCCAAGAATGATGGAATGAGCTTCCTCCCTCTGGTTCTTTTCAGTGTTACATGGTAGTGCACCAGGTTTTCTTCCCAGGAGTTTGTTTCCAACTGTCCAATCCAGTTTTCCAGGCCTCAAATAGATGCCTCTTGATTTTGAAATTTATTTTCAGCAGTAGATGTAAATTTGGTTATGAGATCCTCTAACATTGAGGTGTTCAACTGCTGAGGTGGTTGTTGTGCTGGTGGAGGTGGTGGCTATTGAGGCTACTATGGTCGAGGGTTTAGATACCCATGTTGTGGATAAGATCCGTGTTGGGGTTGTTGATGCCTCTAGTTCTAGTTCGGATAAGGAGGTTGGTTATAGCCGGGAGGTCACTGGGGTGGAAGATTCTGCTATTGTTGTCCCCAACCCGTGTTCTATTGAGAAGTCCATGTCGGGTTCTGGTATTGTTGGTACTGTTTTGGCCCTCGGTTTTGGGAAACATAACTCACCTCACTTTTTGAAGGGCCACTAGTAGAACCCAGGCATTCTCTGATGATGTGGTTATCACCACATTCCCTACACAGCAAATTGTTTTCCAACTGTACTTGGGATGTGCCTTTGAGATTGAGCCCATCAATCTTTTTCGACACAACGCCCATTGGGTAGCAAGCATATTAGTAGAATGAATTATATGCTTACCTCGTTTATATGTGTCCCACTCAGAATTCCAGTGGAAGCTTCTAGCCGACATGTCTTCCTGTAGATTAAAAATCTCTTTGTGGGATTTCCTCGTTACTGAACCTCCAGCAGCATCATCCACCACGGACTTGGTATTTGTTGGTAGTCCCCCATAGAAGGTTTGGACCTGCATCCAATGTGGAAATTCGTGGTGTGGGAAATTTCACAACATCGCAGTGAAGCACTCCAATGAGTCATATAATGTATCTGATTCCTGCTACTGAATTTTGTGGATTTTGTTCTATAGAGTCAACGTCTTCGAGGGAGGGAAGTATTTAGAAAGGAACGCAAGTTCCAGCTCTTCCCAGGTGAGGTTGGATAGTTGCAAAAATCCTTTGATCCAATATTTCACCTTATCCCTTAGAGATAAGGGGAAGATGAAAATATAGATGGTATAGGAAGACACTCCGTGGTAGTTGAATAGGTCGCAGACCTCCATCAATTTGGAGATATGGGCATTGGGATCCTCACTGGGCAAGCCACCAAATTGATCGGTGTTCTGGATCAGCTACATGATAGCAAACTTGATCTCAATGTATTGGGCCTACATCAGTAGATGGACGATACCCGTGTCAGCTCAATGAATAGATGGAAGGTTGTACTCCATGACAGTATGGCATAGAGGTGGCTACTGAGAAAGTGGAGCTAGCATGTATTGTTGGTCTTGAGGGGATTATTATGGTCCCTGACATGGATATAGAAATGAAATCCTCTCAGGTTGGAGTTCCTGAAGCTGATGCGTATGATATCCTAGATCAAGTGGATCATGTTGGGTTTGGTTGTCATCATGTCCTAGTTTCTATCCAACTCTTTGGAAAATAGGTGGATTTCCATCCTTGGGTTGCACCATGGGATTGTTGTGATAATGCTGGGACATGAGTGCTCGTTGGAGCCCCAAAGTGTCTGTTCGATCACAAGGTCAGTTGGGAAAACCCTAACAAATCAGCGTTCTTGGAACGTGTGAGGTAGCCACTCATACAGCTAACGACATGCACAATTTAAAACACACCAAGCATAAATGAGGAAGAAGAAAGAAAAATAGAAATAAGACTAGAAAAAAAAATTTTTATTGTTTTTTTAACTAACATTTGATACAAACATATATCAAACAAGAAGAAAATTAAATTTTCTATTCCCCAACAACGATGCTAAAATTTGACGAGTTGTTTCACCGAAGTTATGTTATCGGTGTCCAAAATAATTTTTACCCTAATGATTATAGTACCAGTAAGGGGTCTATCCACTTGAAAAAAGAGTTATTTTTCCCTTTCTTATCTAGTTTTTATTTTTTTTAGAGAAATATGCTAAATTTAAAAATGATTTTTTGTTTTTTTGTATTATAAAGAATAAATGGTTTAATATTTCTTTACTATATTACAGAATGTATAAATAAAAATATGGGAAATTTTTTTTTGATACAGATAAAGAGAGAAATGTGTTGGGGTTATGGATATATGAGAAGTTTATTATTAAATCAAATTGCTTATGAGGTTGTGTTGTTAATAATAACCCCACACTCTAGGTTTCAATTAGTAATAAAGATCACATGGTCTAGTAAAATCTATATTTAGAGGTGATGAAAAAAACTCCTTGGTTAGGTAGTTTGTGTTTCAAAATTCTTTATTTGACTTAGTCAATTTTGTTGAGTCAATGAATACTGATAATGATCATGAAAATATTCATTGTTATTATTCTTTTAAATCCCTGAAAATTCTTCCCTTGGTCTGGTTCAGAATATTCTGTGATAATATGAAGTGATTTAAGAAAAATAATAAGAAGTTAATAGAACAAACACATTCATAGAAACTAATATATATTATAACTCTTACATATTTCAGAATCCCAATACACTGGGTATATAGTTACACATGGAGGAGAAGATAAAACTCAAAACTCTTGATACCTGATGTGACCATGGTTGGAAATTCGAGGTGGAAGTGATTATTTCGGTAGTTAGTAGAATGACGGTAGGAGGGAAATAAAGCTTCTCTCCTTCGGACCTTCAACCCTTTTCTCTCCATAATGTCTCTCCACCCACCATTGAAGCGGAGGCCAAGTCCTCTTTTTATAGGAAATAAAACTACACGACATGTGGAAAACGTACACAGTGTGTACTTTTGTCAATGTGATTTTGTCATTTTTTTCTCTGTTGATAGGTGGCTAAACATGTGTCATTGACTTGGAACACGGTTTCACCTGGTAGGTAGATATACACGGCATGTAGCACTACCATACATGATGTGTGGTCTATGTTTTTCGGCACCATCCCCATCTAAAAATGAATACATGACATGTATAAAGTGAACACGTCATGTACCCATCATTCAACCACATGGGCGTGTAGACTTCTTCTCATCTGCCAACTGCTTCTAGGACATACACGATATGTTTATATTGATCATGAAATGTACTGAATTATGGTAATATGGGTGTGCATTTGCCCTATTCAATCTTTGTCTAAATCTGAATGTACATGGAATTTACATATGTATACACCATGTAGTTTGTAAATATTTATCAGTTATCCTCCGGTTTGTGTGTTTGGCCATAAATCTCTTGAAAATGAACAAGATCACCATAATCAAAGTATTTGACCACTAAGAGGTAAGTAATTATGGGAAACTAGTTTTTATTTTCAATAATGTATATGAAAATGTACACATAAATCGGGTGCATCAACAACGTTCAAGGGTCAAATTGAATGTTATAGGAGAACATTTAGTTTCATGATTGAGGATGGCATTGGGAATCTCTTTAGAGGAGAGAGGATTGTAATGAAATATGAAATGAGCTTGTTGGCACCAATGGTGGTAATGATATCTTACAAATTTGCAGCGTTGACTTTGTCATCAATGGAAAAGGATAGAGAAAATAGTTTTCCAGCAGTTGTGGATCAATTTCCAGATGTCTTTCCCAAGAACTCATCAAGGTTACCACTTCTAAGGGAAGTGGGTTTTATGATGGATATCCTTCTGAGGACCAGTCCTATTTCCCTTCCATCATATAGGATAGTACTAACAGAGTTATAAGAATTGAAAATGAAGTTAGAGGATCTAGAAATAAAGGATTTAATTTGATTAAGTATGTCTCAATGGGAAGCAACGGTTTTGTTCGTGAAGAAGGAAAATTGAACTCTTCGGCTATGTATTGATTATCATAAGCCTAACCATGTTACAATAAAGAACAGATATCCACTTCCACACACTGATGATACATTCGATCAATTTAGGGGAGCTTAGTGGTTCTCCAATATTGACTTGCGATCAGGATATCACCAATTGAGAGTTTGGAAAGAGGATATTCTAAAGACAATTTTCAGAAGTAGATATGGACACTATGAATATATAGTCATTCCATTCGGTCTAACGAATGCACCATCGGTCTTCATGGCACTTTTTATTAAGATATTTCAAAAATATCAGGATTCTTTTGTTGTGGTGTTTGGGTATGGCCTTTTGTTCTATTCAACGAAAATGGATGATCATGAGGTGCACCTAGAAACAGTGTTACAAATCATTAGATATCATCGTTTGTATGCCAATTTATGAAGGTGTGAATTTTTCATACAAGAAGTAAATTTCCATGGCCATGTCATTTATGAGAAAGGTGTATCTATTGATCCTAAAAAGATAGAAGCCATTATCTCTTGGAATCCACTGAAGAATGTGTTCGATATACGATGTTTTCTTGGTCACGCTAGTTACTACTGACACATTGTTTGTTATTTCTCACAACTAGCTTCACCAATGATAGCTCTGACAAATAAGAATGCACCATTACAATGGATGGAGGAATGTCATAAGTGTTTCGAGGAATTGAATGTTCGGCTTACATTGACACATATTGTGGTATTGCAAGAATGAGGACATGGGTACGTGGTTTATTGTGATGCTTCAGGATTAGGGTTGTGTTGTGTTCTCATGCAAAGAGATCATGTGGTTGCATATGGTTCAAGGAAGTTGAGGGTTCATGGGAAGAATTACCCAACACATTATTTGGAGTTAGCTAATGTCATCCATGATTTGAAAACATGGAGACATTATATCTTTACAGTGAAATTTACTGTGTTTATGGATCAGAAAATCATGAAACACATTTTCTCACAGCGAGGTTTGAATCTGAGGCAAAGGTGATGGATGGAGTATCTCTAAATGTTTGACTTTTACTTGATGTACACACCAGGGAAAGGAAATTTGGTAATAGATGAATTTTGTAGAAATTCTTATTCTCAGTTGGAAAAAGAAGATTCAGATGAATATCAGTTGTTGTCTTTGTTAGCCGACATGCTTGTGGAATGTGAAGACCGAGGTGATGTTGCAGTTAATTTTTTATACGCTTTTCCTGATTTAGTAAAAATGATCAATGAGGCAAAAACATATTAGGCTAAATGTCTGGTTTTAAGTTCAAAACACAATGGTGGGGAGACCATTGAGGGATTGAAACTTGATGGGGGTTCAGTTTTGTGTTTTAGAGATCGGATGTTTGTACATATGGTTTGTCAAGAACAAATCCTTCATGATTACCACCATTCAAGATGGGATGTATATCAAGCTACACAGAATATGTATATAGAGTTGAAGGCACATTTTTGGGGGATCGTCATGAAAAGGAATATGGCCATGTTCATCTCATGGTGCTTAACTTGTCAGCAAGTTAAATCATAGCATTAGAGACCAGCTGGTATGTTAAAATCTTTTCCCATCCTAGTGTTGAAATGGGATCAAAGAGAAATGGAAATTTTTAAATGTAATCCAGGAATAGTCTGGAAACACGATGCCATTTGGGTGGTAGGGGATCATCTAACCAAGTCGGCCCACTTCATCCCTATTCATGAAACTCATATGGTTGAGGATCATTAGAAAATATATATCCAAAAAGTGGTAAAGAGTCATGTTGTGCCATTTTCAATTGTCTCAGAAAGATATTCAAGGTTCACATTTTGTTTCTGTAAATCAATAAAAAAAATCCCTTGGAACTCAGTTGACTATGAGCAGCACGTATCATCCTAAAATGGATGGGCAATCCGAGTGAATGATACAAACATTGTTTTAGGATTTTTCAATGGATTTTGGTGGCTCAAGGGAGGAGAATATACCCTAATTTTAGTTTTCATACAATAACAGCTATCAAGACTTGATATGCATGGCTCTGTTTGAAGCATTTTATGGGAGTCCTTGTCATTCTCCACTATGCTGGGTGGAAACTGGGGAAACATCACTAGTCAGGAAAATAATTTTCCAATAAACAATAGACGAGATCCTATTTATTAGAAAGAGAATGGAGACTGCTCAGAATCATCAGAAATATTATGAATGTCACCGTCGAAGACCATTGTCATTCGTTGTGGGTGATCATGTCTTCTTTAGGATCTCTCCAAGGCTTGGACATTGTCGTTTCCGGAAGCATAAAAAGTTATATCCTAGATAAATTTTCCCTTTTGAGATACTGGAATGGGTTGAATAGGTGGAATATTGGTTGGTATTACCACCACAGTTTAGTTAAGTCCATATAGTGTTCCATGTATCCCACTTGAAAAAGAATCATCATGATCCTAACTATGTAATCATAAGGGATCACATTTACCTAGAACCAGATGCGTCATTGGTACATATTCCAGTGCATATAATGGATAGGTAAAGGAAAGTCTTTCATGGGAAAATCATCGGCCTAGTACCGGTTTTATGGAAACATTGTCAGATTCAGGAAGAGACATGGGAACATGAGAAGGAAATGAAAGAGAACTGGATGGAACTCTTTTTGGCCAGCAAGGGATTTATACATTCCGAGGACGGAAAGACTAATGGTGGGGAGAATGTAGAACCCCCAGTTTTGGGTACATAACCCCCTTTCTTCAACTTTTTTTAATTTGTGTGTCTTTGATTGGGTTTCCAGAAAATTGAGAGTTTCCATAAAATATAGAGTTTCTATAAAATAGAGAGTTTTCATAAAATAGAGAGTTTCCATAAAATATAGAGTTTCCATAATATAGAGAGTTTCCATAATTTGTGGAGTTTCCATAATGTGGGGTGTTTTTATAAAGTGGGTTGTTTCCATAAAGTGGATTGTTTCCATAATGTGGGGTGTTTCCATAAATTGGCATGCTTCCATAAAATGGTTTAAAGTAGAAGGATGGAAGAATTTGGGGGGGGGTTATGGAGTATTGGGACCAGAAGTAAGGTTTCATGATCCATATATGGTTGGCACAAACTGTGTTGTCAAATCATGCGCATAGGTCAAATATAGATCCTATTTTTTAAAATCTTACTCGTTTTTGCTCAATTTATTTCGTTTTGGCTTCCAAACTCCCCTAATTGGATATTACTCTCCCTAAAATTCTTCATAACCCTCCCCACAAAAGTTTAAGCAATTCTAGAGCCTTTACTTGGTTATTTCGAGTCCTATTCTAGAGGTGTGTCACTATTCTTTATGGATATTTCATGTTTTCATAGATATTCCAAGATCTACTTCTCTGATCTCCATTATTTCTTATATATGAACCTATAGTGGGTATATCAACGTTTTATTATTCTAAATATTTCAATTTTGATTCATTATCTTTCTAGGATAAGAGATCTAAGGCTGCTCTTAGAGAATCAACCCACTTCCTTGTGTGATCTTCGTCTGTTGTTAAAGATTCATCAAAACCATTGAGGTCGGTGGATTATATATCGAATCCTCTTGCTTAAATTTATTTTATTAGATTCAAATTGGTTTATTTATTGTGAAATGCATGTAAAATTTTTCATTTGTGATGACTTATTTTTTTTGTGAAAATGTGTGATCTTGGTGAATAGTTGTGCAAAGGGGGGTTCAATTTAAAATGATGATTTTAAATTTTGGATTTTATAGAATTGATAAATTTTTGATGAAAAGGGGATTTTTAATAGAAATGGTTTTCAATAATAGTGGAGTTTTATTTAAACTGTTTGGAGGTGAACTGGTTTTGAATTGATATGGTTTTGACAGAAATAATTTAAAAAAAAGGTGTTTTTATTGGAATGTTTATTTTTTCTAGATGGTTGGGAATATGTGTTGTGTGTCATATTGTATATATGGGACTTGGTTGAAATATGACCTTGTTCACAGTGCCAAAGGATTAATGGCACATGTGAATTTCCAATACTGGGCTTGGTTGAAATATAACATTGTGCTCAGTGCCAAAGGATTAATGTCAAATGGGAAACAATTACCTTGTGGCGACATGGTAGATCTATGAGAAACCATTCATGAGTATGAAGCTGTCATAACGTAGCATTAATTGTTGTATGCATGGGTTTGAGTAACGGTTGGGTATGCCAATATAAGGATATTGGGACATGGTTGAAAAGATTGTTTGATTATTTTTCTGGAAAATATCTTGCTGGAAAAAATGGTCTCAATTGCACTTGTATGGTTTTGGTAATGAATGGTTTTGGAAACCAGATTATATTTAGATATAAACTGATTATTAGAATTTTTTATATATAAACCATTTTATATAATTGGTGCTAACTCTTCTATACTAGAGGTGTGAGTAGGGAAGTCATTGCGGAAAACCTACTTAGTTTTATACTCACCCCTTCTTTGTCACTTTGGTATTTTTGCAGATTTTATCTTTTAGGATAGGGGAAAAGGTAATGTTTCACACGTTTTTAGAACCTTTTCATGATTTTTCATAGTTCAATACTCATAAGTGGTTTCTCTTCGGTCTACCAAGTTGTTACAAGGTAATTGTTTCCCATGATCCATTAATCCTTTAGCGTCAAGAACAAGAACATTTTTCAACCAAGCCCCGTATATGCAATTCCCATGTGCCATTAAACCTTTTTCACAGAGCACAATGTAAAATTTCAACCAATCCCCATATATGATTTATAAACACACAACACATATTCCCTAGGATCAAGCCAAAATAAACCTTTCAATAAAAACACATTTTTATTGAAAACTATTTCCGTCAAAACCATTTCAATGCCAAAGCATTTCAACTCAAACCCATTTCTATAATACTCCACTTTTTTTTAAAACCATTTATATTGAAAACCCCTTTTTCATAAATTATTTATCAATTCCATAAAGTCCATAATTTAAAATCATCATTTTAAATTAAACCCCCTTTTTCACAACTATTCACCAAGATCACAAACTTTCACAAAAACCTTTTATCATCAAAAATGAATATTTTTCCATGCATTTAAAAAAATAAACTAATTTTAATCTAGGATAATATATTCTAGGAAGATAATTCGAGAGACAAGCCACCTACCTTGAAATATTTGACAAAACTATAACAACAGATGATGAACCCACATGGAAGCGGGTCGATTCTCCATGAGCGGCCTTAAATATCTTATCCTAGAAAGATCATGACTCAAAAATTAAATATTTTTCATAAAAAACATAGATATACCCAATATAGGTTCATATATGAGGAAGAATGAATATTGGATAAGTATATCTAAGAAGATCTTAGAAAACATGGGAAATCCATAAAGAATGGTGACATACCTCAAGAATCGGATTCGATATCACCCAAGGAAGGATTTGGAATGGCTTCAACTCATGTGCGGAGTGTTCTAAAACCTTTTAGGAAGTGTAATCTTCAATTAGGGGAAGTTTTCTGCCAACATGGAATAAATAGAGAAAAAAAAGTATGCTCCTGGAAAATAAGATCTAGATTTGACCTCTGTATAAGATTTGATCACATCGTTTGGGCCAATCGTGTATGGATCATGCAACCTTCCTTTTGGTACCAACACTCCTTAAAAACCCCTAAATTATTCCATCCTTAACATTTACCCCTTTTTATAGAAACATCCAAATTTATTGAAACACCCCACATTATGAAAATAACCCACTTTATGGAAACACCCCACTTTACGGAAACACCCCAATATATAGAAACTCTCTATATAATGATAACTCTCTATTTTATAGAAACACTATATTTTATGGAAACTCTCTATTTTATGGATGATCCCTATTTTATGGAATCTCTCTATTTTATGGAATCTCTCTATTTTATGGAAACTCTCTATTTTATGGAAACCCAATCCAAGACTCGCCAATAAAAAAATGTGAGCAAAGGGGGTTATCTACCCGAAACCAGGGGTCCTAAATTCTCCCCGCCATTATTCTTTCTTTTTTTTAAAGGTAGAAATCCCATTCTTCTAAAAAGAGTTTTGGCCACTGCTTATTCATTTCCTTCTCATGTTCCCATGTCTCTTCTTCAATCTGACCATGTTGCCATAAAACCCGCACTAGGCCAATTATTTTACCACACAAGAATTTAACTCGTCTATCCAAGATCCACAATATAATATGTACCAGTGATGCATCATGTTTTGGCTTCATGTGATCCCATCTGATCACCTGGTTAGGATCGAGGTGATAATTTTTCAACGGGGATACATGAAACACATTATGCACTAATCTAAACCATGGTGATAATGCCAACTGATATGACACATATCCAACCTGTTCCTATATCTCAAAAGGGCCAATGTATAAAAGAAATAACTGTACCTACTTCCAAAAATCATGATGTCCAAGACATGGAGAGATCCTCAAGAAGATATGATCACCTTGAATGAATTATAATGGTCTTCGATGGTGATCTGCATAAGATTTCTGACAAATCTGAGTAGTCTCCATCCTATTTATAATAAACTAAATCTTCTCTGTTGTTTCTTGTACAATGCATGGCCTATGTAGTGATGTTTCCCTTGTTTCCAACCAGCATAGAGGAGAACAACAAGGATTCCCATACAATGATTCAAACAGAGCCATATGTATCAAGGCTTGATAGCTGTTATTTGTATGAGAACTTCACTAAGGGTATATGCTCCTTCCATGAGCCACCAAAACCCCTTACAGAAGCCTGCAACATGTATTCCAACGTTTTTGTTATCCACTTGGATTTCCCATCCATTTGAGGATGATACGCGATTCACATAGTCAACTGAGTTCCAAGGTCTTGCTGTATTGATTTCCAGAAATGAGATGTGAACATCTGATCTCTATATGAGACTATTTACACTAGGACACCATTCCTCTATACTAATTATCATATATAATTTTTTAAAAGATCCTCTAGAATATGAGTTTCAAATATATGGATGAAATGGGAAAAGTTGGTTAGAGGCTCTACTATCACCCAAACGATATCGTGTTTCCACACTGTTCTTGGAAGACCTGTAACAAAATCCATTGCTATTTTATCCAATTTCCACACTAGGATGGGAAATGATTATATCATATAAGCTGGTATTTAATGCTATGCTTTAACCTGATGACAAGTTAATGACCACGAGATGAACTCAGCCACCTTCCTTTTCATGCCACTCCACCATAACTATGCCTTCAATGCCTTATACATCTTCTATGTACCTGGATGTATAGCCCATATTTATTGGTGGTAATCCTGAAAGAGTTGTTCTTGAAAAACCATAGGTACAACCATACGATCTCTAAAACGGAAAACTGAATCCCCATTAATATTCTAGCACTCATTGGTCTCCCCACCATTGAGTATTGAAAATACAACCATACATTATACATCAGATGTTCGTGCCTCTTCAATCATTTTTACTTAATCAGGAACATGTGTAGTAGAAAAGAAAACTGTAACATCACCTTGTACTTCACATTCCACATTCATGTCGGCTAAGTCCGACATCAACTGCTATTCATCTAATGCTTCTTCCTCCAACTGAGCATATAAATTTCTACTCAATGCATCCACTACCAAATTTATTTTCCCTGGTGTGTACCTCAAGTCAAAGTCAAACATTTTGTGATAATAAATCCATATCATTTTCATCATATTCAAATATCCCCATGAGAAAATGAGTTTCCTGATTTTGTGATCTGTAAACACAGTAAATTTCTCAATAAAGAGATAATGTATCCATGTTTTCAATTCATGGATGACTGCAGCTAACTCCAAATCATGTGTTGGGTAATTATTCTCAAGCACCCTCAACTTCATTGAACCATAAGACATCATGTCATCTCTTTGCACGAGAACACAACCCAACCATGATCCTAAAGCATAACAACACACCACATACCCCTGTCCTGATTCTAGAAAGATCAAAATAGGTGTTATTGTTTGCATACCATTAAATTTTTGGAATGACTTATAACATTCCTCCATCCATAGTAATGGAGCAATCATATCTGTCAGAGCTATCATCGGTGAAGCTAGTCGTGAGAAATCATGCACAAAGCGTCAGTAGTAACCTGCGAGACCAAGAAAACTTTGAATGTCAAACGCATTCTTCGGTGGTTTCCAAGAGATAATGGCTTCTATCTTCTCAAGATCAATAGAAATTCCATTCTTATAAATGACATGGCCAAGGAAACGTAATTCATGTATTTTTTATAATTTTTCATACAAATGATGATCTCTCAAGATATGTAACACTGTTTCGAGGTGCACCTCGTGATCAGCCCTTGTCTTTGAATAGACCAAAATGTCATCCACAAACACTACAACAAAAGAATCAATATATTTTTTAAATATCTGATTCATGAATTCCATGAAGATTTTTTGTGCATTCGTTAGACCGAAAGGAATGACAACATATTCATAGGGTATATATCTACTTCTGAAAGCTGTTGTTGGAATATCCTCCTTACGAACTCCCAATTGGTGATATCCTGATCACTAGTAAATCTTAGAGAACCACTCAGCTCCCCTTAATTTATATAATAGATTATCAATGCGTGGATGTGGATATCTATTATTTATTGTAACTTTATTAAGCTTATGATAATCCACACACAACCGAAGAGTTCCATTTTCCTTCTTCACGAGCAAAATTGGTGATGCCCATGGAGACGTACTCGGTCGAATGAAACACTTTATTTACAGATCATTTAACCTAAATTTCAATTTCTGTAACTCTATTGGTGCCATCCTATAAGATGGAAGGGAAATAGGATAGGTCCCCAAAAGAAGATCAATCATAAAATCCACTTCCCTTAGAGGTGGTAACCTGAAGAAGTTCTTGGGAAAGACATCTGGAAATTGATCTACAATAGCTGGAAAAATAATATCCACCATATTTCTCATTGATTCCGTAGTCAATGCTGTCAATTGGTTAGATATCACTCCCACCATTGGTTCCAACAAACTCTTTCCACCTTTCTTTGCAATCCTCTCTCCCATAAAGAGATGCTTGAGGTTTTCCTCATCCATGAAACTAATTGTTATCGTATAACAGTGGATTTGGGCCTCGAACGTTGTCAGCCAATCCATACACAGGATTACATCATTAACATCCATATCCAACATCAAGAAGTACCATTTCATCTTACCTCCATCATCAATTATAACACATTCTCTACACACAATGTCTTGACATTCTCTTTCACCAAGAAGAGTTTTTTGTTTTAAAAAAAAGTATCATTTCCAGTTTTAGACATAGTAAGTAAACAACATGAGAAGAAATGAAGGAATGTGATGCACCAATATCAAAAAAAATCTTCCACAAAGGTAGAATTCGAAATAGTCATAACTCTCACTGTACATGGTCTAGCCTGATCATTGATAATCATCTACTCAGCTCCATACAATTGCCTCTTCACTATACTGTTCTCCTTGTTTCCTTACTGAGGTTTCCCTAGTTGAGGAGCCCTGATATTTATAGAATCACCATGGGTAGCTCTGATCTACTAAAGAGAATGATTCTATTGTCCTCATCCTGTCGAAGCATACGTTGCTTGTGATAGCAGATAAGTTTCTTGAGCACCTGACCATGGAGCACTGCAACAATAGCACTGAAGATGTACCATCTTGTTACAATTATTACATGCTTTAGGATGCTCTGTAAAATATCGCTTTATGTGGTCAAGCTAACCACATTACAAACAACCTGCTTTTCTTGGGGGTTACAGAGGAAGGTTTGCTGATCCAACCGTCAAGTTTTGATTTCCACTTGCACCTTGGAAATTGGTGTTCCTTTTCCACTTGTTCCCAGCGGTTGAGTTCCCACCGTTTCCTATTGGTATCATCATGCATCCTCCTATATCTTCTATCATATCCCTGATTTGAAGATGTGTGCCTTAAAAGAGGCACATGTCGTGACTTATAGTGCAATACGTACTAAGTTCAGGAACTTAGCTGCATACTCTATGAGAGAGAGACTCTCTTGTTTTAGGCTGAATAAGTCCAACATTTTCTAGATCAAGAACATGTGGGGATGTAATTTTTTATTGGAAAATTCCTTAAAATCCTCCCATGTAAGTTTTTTAGCCAATTTATCCAGCACCGCTAAATCCCACCACTGATGTGAAATATCCTCGAGCGTATATGTCGCCAGTTTTAACATTATCTCTTTCGGTGTGCCGATATAGTTGAAGATACGATTCATCCTACAACACCACACCTCCTCCTTCTCGGGTTCGGAATCACCCTGGACATTATGTGCATTCTGCTTCATAAACTAGATGGTATGATCCACATGTCATGGCTCATTCCTCTGGTTCCCTTTGTCCATAACTTGAAAATGTTGTAAAATACTCTAAACAAGCTCTATGTTGACACGTGGTTCAGGTGAAACCACATTCTCTGCAGATTTTTCAGGTTGGTTTCGACGACGCCTACCAGGTGCAAGTGGAAACCTCCCTCGAATACCATTTTAATGACCCTCCAATTCTAATTATCTGTAGATAATAATGAGTCATTACTAGGCCTTAAGCGACATCACAAGATGAAAAAGGCTAGAAATAAATGACAAAGGGTTTCAAATATAAGTGGGGGACGATTTACCTTTTAAGAAATAAACCAATAAACCTACCAACCATAACCAAACATTCACTATATGATGCATGAATAAATGAAAGACAACTCAACAACTTCACACATTCAAAACCACATCGAATAAGCAACAACTGAAGGATAACCAAGTATAATAGTACAAAATAGATAAACTACACAAGAATCTCCAAAGACCTCATGACTCCATGCTCCACATTCTCCATGCTCCAAAATCTCCATGAAAACTAACATCATGAGTTAGTGCTAAACACAATTGAAACAATACCATTTCCCCTATCCCATAAGATAACATCATCAAAAGCACCAAATTGCCAAAGAATGGGTGAGTATAAAAATTAGTATGTTTTCCCCAATAACATTCCCATTCATTCCACTATGATAGAAGAGTTAGCAACAATTATATAAAATATTTTATATAATTTTTTTTCTCAAAAGCAGTTTATAACAAAATATAAACAAGTTTCCAAAACCATTCATTACCAAAACCATACAAGTGCAATTGATGAAAAATTTTCTAATAAGATATTTTACCGTAAAAAACCAAAAAAACATTAAAACCATTCTTGAATATCCCTCTATTGGCATACCCAACCATTACTCAAACCCATGCAACCAACCATGCATTCTACGTCATGACAGTTCCATACTCATGTGTGGTTTCTCATCGATCTACCAAGTTGTCATAAGGTAATTGTTTCCCATGGGACACTATTCCTTTAGCACCGAGCACAAGGGAATATTTCCACTAAGCCCTATATACACAATTCAAATGTTCCATTAAACCTTTGGCACTGAGTAAAAGGTCATATTTCAACCAATCCCCGCATATGAAATATGAAAACACAACACATATGCCCAATGAACAAGCCAAAATAAACCATTAAATAAAACCACTTTTTTATTGGAAAGTATTTCTGTCAAAACCATTTCAAATCTAAACAATTTAGAATAAAAACATTTCATTAAAACATCACTTTTATTGAAAAACATTTCTATTGAAAACCCCGTTTTCATCAATCATTTATAAATTCCAAAAAACCCATAATTTAAAATCATCATGTTAAATTAAAGCCCCTTTTTTAAAACTATTCACCAAGATCACGCAATTTCACACAAGCCATAAATCATCACAAATGAATATGTTCCTTGCATTTCACAATAAATAAACCAATTTGTATCGAATACAGCAAATTTTAGTAATATGGGTCAAGAGAAAAGCCACCTACCTCGAAGGTTTTGAAGAAACATTAACAATAGATGAAGAATGCACAAGGAAGCAGGTTGATTCTCCAAGAGTTGCCTTAGATATATTATCCTAGAAAAATCACAACCCAACATTGAAATATTTTGCATCAAAAAACGTAGATCTACCCTCTATAGGTTGAGATCTGAGAAATAATGGAGATTGGAGAAGTAGATCTACATAGATCTAAGAAAACATGACAAATCCATAAATAATGGTGACATACATCAAGAATCATACTCGAAATCACCAAGGGAAGGCTTCATAATGGCTTCATCTCGTGTGGGGAGGGTTATAAAGTCTCTCACAGAGTGAAATATTAAATTAGGGGCGTTTTGAATCCAAAACAGAAAATATATTGCAAAAACAAGTAAACTCTTTAAAAATAGGATCTAGATTTGACCTCTGCGCAATATTTGACCACACGGTTTGTGCCAACCATGAATGGATCATGAAACCTTCCTTTTGGTCCGAAAACTACATAAAAAACCCCAAATTCTTCCATCCTTCAGCTTGAAACCATTTTATGGAAGCATCCCAATTTATGGAAACACCCCACTTTATTGAAACAACCTACTTGATGGAAACACCCCACATTGTGGGAACACCCCACTTTATGGAAACACGCCTCATTATGGAAACTATCTATATTATAGAAACTCTATATTTTATGGAAACTATCTATTTTTGGGAAACTCTTTATTTTATGGAAAATCTCTATTTTTTGGAAACTCTCAATGTTATGGAAACTCTCCATTTTATGGAAACCCAATCAAAGATACATTAATTAAAAAAATAAGGAATGGGGGTTATGTACATGAAACTGGGGGTACTACATTTTCCCCATCATTGGTATTTCCTTCCTCGGAAAGTAGAAATCCCTTGTAGTCCAAAAATAGTTCCGTCCACTACTCTTTCATTTCATTCTCATGTTCAAATGCCTCTTCCAGAATCTAACCATGTTGCCATAAAACACGCACTAGGCTAATGATTTTCCCACACAAGACTTTCACTTGTCTATCCATGATCCTAACTAGAAAATATACCAGGGATGCATCCGGTTCTAGCTCAACGTAATCCCATTTGATCAAATGGTTAGGATCAGGGTGATACTCATTCAACTGGGATACATGGAACACATTATGCACCGAACTAAACCATGGTGGTAATGTCAACTGATATTCCACCTATCCAATCGATTCTTGAATCTAAAAAGGGCCAATATAACTAGGATATAACTTTCTATTCTTCCCAAAATGATGATGTTCAAGCGTTGGAGAGATCCTCAAGAAGACATGATCACCCACAATGAATGAAAATGGTCTTCGATGGTGATCTGCATAAGATTTCTGACGACCAATAGTTGTCTCCATCCTCTTTCTAATCAATTAGATCTTTTCTGTTGTTTCTTGGAAAAGTCTTGCCCGACAACTGATGTTTCACACATTTCCACCTAGTATTGTGGAGAATGACAAGGATGCCCATACAATACTTCAAACGGATCGATGTGTATCGAGGTATGATAGAAATTAATGTATGAGAACTCCACTAAGGGTATATGATCCTCCCATGAGCCACAAAAATCAATTACACAAGACAGACACAAGTCTTCCAACATTTGTATCGTCTGCTCCGATTTCCCATCCATTTGAGGATGATACTCGGTGCTAATAGTAAACTGATTTCCAAGGCCTTTCTGTAATGATTTCTAGAAAAAAGATGTGAAACTCTGATCTCTATCTGAAAATATTGACTTTCGAACACTATGCCTCTTTACCACTCCTCAGATATAGATATTTGAACAATCCTCCACCATATGAGTTTCATGAACAGGGATGAAATGGCCTGACATAGCTAGACGATCCAATATCACCGAAATGGCATCATTTTTCCAGACCATTCTTGGACGACCTGTAACTAAATCCATTGTTATTTTATCCCATTTCCACACAGGGATGGTAAAAGGTTGTAACATACTCGCTGGTCTCTGAAGCTCTACTTTATCCTACTGACAATTTAAGAACTGCGAGACAAACTCAACCACCTTCCTTCTCATGCCGCTCCATCAAAAATGTTCCTTAAAAGACTAATACATCTTTTGTGTACCTGAATTTACATCCCATATTGAATGGTGGTGAGATTGAATGAGTAGTTCTAGGAAAACCATAGGTACAAACATCTGATCTATGAAATAAAAAACCGAATCCCCATTAAGATTCCATCCCTCAATGGTCTCTCCACCATTGAGTTTTGAACATACAACCAAACATTATACATCAAATGTTTCTGCCTCTTTGGATGTTTTTACTAAATCAAGAATAAGGGTATCATAAATGAAAATTGCAACCACAACTTAGTCTTCACATTCCACATGAATTTCGGCTATGACCGACAACAACTACCATTCATCTGATGCTTGTTTCATCAACTAAGCATATAAATTTCTTCTCTATGCATCCTCTTCCAAATTACCTTTCCCTGGTGTGTACATCACGTCAAATTCAAAAATTTGGAGATACTCCATCAATCTCCTTTGACTAAAATTCAAATATAACTATGAGAAAATGTGTTTCAAGATTTTGTGATCTGTAAACACAGTAAATTTCTCAACAAAGAGATAATGTCTCCATGTTTTCAAAGCATGGACAAATACAGCTAACTCTAAATCATGTTTTAGGTAATTCTAATCATGAAATATCAACAGCCTTGAACCATAATCATCCAAGTGTTCTCTTTGAATGATCAAACAACCCAAACCTAATCCTGAAGCATCACAATACACCACATAACCCTATCATAATTCGGGAAAGATCAAGATATGTGCCAATGTAAGCCGAACATTCAGTTACTGGAAAGACTTTTGAAATTCCACCATCCATTGGAATGGATCATTCTTCTTTGTCAGAGCTATCATTGGTGAAGCTAGTCATGAGACATCATGCCCAAAATGTTGGTAGTAACCTGCTAGACCAAGAAAACATCGTATATCGAACACATTATTTGGTGGTTGCTAAGAGAGAATGGATTCTATCTTTTCAAGATCAATCGAAACACATTTCTTAGAAATGACATGGACAAGGTAACATAATTCCTAAATCCCTAAAATGACATTTTTATAATTTGGAATACAAATGATGATCTCTCAATATTTGTAACACTGTTTCAAGGTGCACCTCATGAATAGCCCTTGTCACTGAATAGACAAAAATGTTGTCCACAAACACCACAACAAAAGAATCCAGATATTTTTGAAATATTTTATTCATCAATTCAATGATGACTACTGGTGAATTCGTTAGACCGAAAGGAATAACTACATATTAAAAGTGTCCATATCTACTTCTGAATGCTATCTTTTGAATATCCTATTTCTAAACTCTTAATTGGTGATATCTTGATCGTAATTCATTCTTGGAGAACCACTGAGATACCCTTAATTGATTGAATAGATCATCAATGCATGGATGTGGATATCTATTCTTTATAGTAACTTTGTTAATCCTATGACAATCAACACATAGCTGAAGAGTTCTATCTTCATTCTTCATGAACAAAACGGGTGTTGCCCATGGAGACGTACTTGGTAGAATGAAACCCCTGCTTTACCGCTCCTCTAACTACACTTTCAATTCATGTAACTCAGTTGGTTCCATCCAACAAGATGGAAGGGAAATAGGATTGGTCTCCAGAAGGAGATCAATCATAAACTCCAATTCCCTTAGATGTGGTAACCCTGAGAAGTTTTTGGGAAAGGAATATGTAAATTGAACCACAACAGATGGAAAAATATTTTCCTCAATCATTTCTATTGATGGAAAATTAGACATTTCCAATTGGTAAGATATCCTTCCCACCGTTGGTGCTAACAAACTCTTTGCACATTTCTTTAAAATCCTCTATCCTTTAAAGCAATGCTCAATGTTGTCCTCAGTCATGAAACTTAATGTTCTCTTGTAACATTCAATTTGATCCTTGAACATTATCAACCAGTCCATACATAGGATTACATCATAGGAATCCATATCTAACATCAAGAAGCCCCATTTTAGCTCAGCTCCATCAATAGTTATAACACATGCTCTACAAACAAAGTCTTGACATTCTCTTCCACCAAGAGGAGTTTGCAGTTTGAAAACAGAAGGCATCATTTCCAGTTTTATACATAGAAAGTAAACATCATGAGAATAAATGAAGGAATGTGATTCACCAGTATTAAACAACACATGAACAATGGTAGAATTTAAAATAATCATACCTCTCACAGTAGAGGGTCCACCCTGATCATCGAAAATTATCTTCTCATCTCCCTATAATTGCTTCTTCACTATAATGTTCTCCTTGTTTCCTTGATGAGGTTTCCCTAGTTAAGGAGTCATGGTATTTCTCAAATCACCATGGCTTGCTCTGCTCTGTTGACGAGGCCGATTCTATTGTCCTCGTCCAGTAAAAGCATACAATGCCTGCAATAGCTAAGAACTGTCTCGAGTACTTGACCATGGATCACTGAGACAATAGCATTGAAGAGGTCTCATCTTGTAATAATTATGAAATTCTCTAAGTTGTGTCATACCATCTAGCTTTTTGTGGTAAGGAAAACCACATTGAAAACAATCAGCTTTTCTCTAGTGTTATGGATGAAGGTTTACTAATTCAGTCCTTAGGTTCTGATTTCCACATGCACCATGGAAATATGTGTGTCTTTTCCTCTTGTTCCTAGTGGTTGAGTTCCCGCCGTTTTATGTAGGTAACATCTTGCATCCTCCCATAGATCCCATGATATCACATTCAGCCATAGTCACTCTGTTCACCATCTATGTATTGTCTGTAATATAAATTACTTCAATATTTGATCAAATATCCTGTCATATCCCTGATTCAAAGATGCGTGCCTTCAAAGAGGCACTTGCCGAGACATCTAGTGAAAAGCTTACTAAGTTCATGAACATAGCCACATACTCTATGATAGAGAAAATATATTGTCTTAGGATAAATATTTCAGTCATTTTTTGGACCATGAATGTGTGAGGATAGAATTGTTTGTTGAACAATTCCTCAAAATCCTCCCATGCAATTCCTTCAGCCAATTTCACATGCACCGCTAAATCCCACCACTGACGTGTAAGATCCTCAATCATATATATCACCATTTTTACATTTAGCTCCACTAGTTTTCCAATGTAGTCGATGATACAATTCATCCTACATAACCACACCTTCGACTTTTCATGTTCGAAATTACCCCTGATGTTTGGTGGATTTTGCTTCATGAACTGGATGTTATGATTCACATGTCGTGGATCATTCCTCTGGTTCTCTGTGTCCACATCTTGAAAATCTTGTACAATACTCTGAACCAGCACTTTGTTCACATGTGGTTCAGGTGCAACCACATTCTCCACAACATCTTCAGGTTGGTTTCGATGATGCCTACCAGGTGCAAGTGGAAACCTCCCTCTGATAACATTTGTAATGACCCACCAATTCTCATTGGCATGAGAGTACAATGAGTACTTTCTAGGACTTAAGAGACATCACCATGATAACAAAGGATGGAAATAAATTCTGAAGGATTTAAAATACAATAGTGGGATGATTTACCCATTCAATAATAAACCAATAATCCTTCCAACCATAATGAAACAGTCACTATATGATGCATGAGAAAATGAAAGAGAACTCAACAACTTGAGGCACTCAAAACCACATCAAAGTAATAAAAAAAGGATGGATAACCAAGTATCAGAGTACACAACGGATACACTAAACAAGGCTCACCAAAACCTCAAGACTCCATGATCCACATGATCCATGATCCAAAATCTTCGAACAACCTAACATCACGAGGTATTCTGAAACACCTGTAAAACATTACCCTTTCCCATGTCCCGAAATATAGCATCTGAAAAATCTCCAAAGTGCCAAAGCATGGGTGAGTACAAAACTCAATAGGATTCCCCCAATAACTTTCCTACTCATTACACAAGGATAGAAGAGTTAGAAACAATTAGATAAAATGGATTAAATAGAACAATATCTCAAAAGAAGCTTACAACTAAATATAAACAAGTTTCCCAAACCATTCATTCCCAAAACCATACAACTGAAATTGAAACCAATTTTTCCAGAAAAATAACCAAAAAATCGTTACAACTATTTCCCAATATCCCTATATCGGAATACCCAATCGTTACTCAAACCCATGAAACTTACCATGCATGCTACGTTATGATAGTTCCATACTCATGAGCGGTTTCTTGTCGATCTACCATGTCATCACAAGGAAATTGTTTCCCATGTGCCATTAATACATTGTCACCGAGCACAACATCATATTTCAACCAAGCCCCGTTTATGCAATTACCATGTGCCACTAAAAAATTGGCAATGAGTACAAGGTTATATATCAATCAAAACCTATAGATGAAATATGAAAACACAATACATATGCCCAATGATCAAGTCAAAATAAACCATTCAATAAAAACAAATTTTTATTGAAAATTATTTCCATCAAAACCATTTCAATTCCTAACCATTTCAACTCAAAAACCATTTCAATAAAATTTCACTTTTATTGAAAACAATTTCTATTGAGAACCAATTTTTCATCAACCATTTATAAATTTTGAAAAATCCAAAATTTAAAATCATAATTTTAAATTAAACCGCCTTTTTCATAATTATTCACCAAGATCACGTAATTTTACCAAAAACATAAAACATCACAAATGAATATTTTTCCATGATTTTCATACTCAATAAAACAATTTTAATATATGAAAATCAATTATTTCAAGAGGAGTCAAGAGATAATCCAACTACATCCATGGTTTTGAAGAAACATTAACAACAGACGAAAAATGCACAAGAAAGAAGGTTGATTCTCCATGAGCGACCTTAGTTCTCTTATCCTAGAAATATCAAGACCCAACATTGAAATATTTGGAATCCAGAAACGTAGATCTACTGACTATAGGTTTAGATCTGAGAAAGAATGGAGATCAGAGAAGTAGATCTTCACAGTTCTTAGAAAACACGACAAATCCATAAAGAATAGTGATATACCTCAAGAATCAGACTCGAAATCACCAAGGGAAGGATCCAAAACGAACAAAACATTTTTGGGGAGGGTACTAAAGAATTATAGGGATAGTAATCCCAAATTAGGGGCGTTTTGAATCCAAAAAAAATAAATAGATATAAAACAAGTAAGCTCCTAAAAAATAGGATCTAGTTTTGACCTCTGCGCAAGATTTGACCACACGGTTTTTGCCAACCAAGTATGGATCATGAAACAATCCTTTTAGTCCAAAAACTCCTTTCAAAATAACAACTTTCTTATGTCCTTCACCTTTACTCCTTTTTATGGAAGCATCTCCATTTATGGAAACACCCCACTTTATGGAAACGACCCACATTATATAATCATCCCACTTTATATAAACACCCCACTTTATGGAAACACCCATCATTATGAAAACATACTAAATTATGGAAACTATCTACTTTATAGAAACTATATATTTTACGGAAACACCATATTTTATGGAAACACGTTATTTTATGGAAACTCTTTATTTTATGAAAAATCTCTATATTATGGAATCTCTCTATTTTATGGAAACCCAATCAAAGACACACCAATTAAAAAAATTTGAGAAAAGGGGGTTATATACCCGAAACTAGGGGTACTAATTTCTCCCAACCATTGGACTTTACGACATCAGAGAGTAGAAATACCTTGCTAGCCAAAAATAGTACCAACCACTGCCCTTTCAATTCCTTCTCACATTCCCAAGTCTCTTTCTGATCAAACCAAGTTTCCCTAAAACCCACACTGGGCCGATGCTTTTCCAAAGCAATACTTTCTCTTATCTATCCATGATCCGTACTGGCATATTTACTAGTGAGGAATCCGGTTCTTGCTCAATGTTATCCCATCTAATCACATGGTCAGGATCAGGGTGATACTTTTTCAACTGGGATACATGGAACAAATTATGCATCAAAATAAATTGTGGTGGTAATGCCAACTGATATGCTACCTCTCCAACCTATTCTAGTATCTAAAAAGGTACAATGTATCTCAGAGATTACCTGACCTGCTTCTTGAAATGATGATGTACAATCCTTAGAGAGATCCTCATGAAGACATGACCACCCACAATGAATGACAATGGTTTTTGATGGTGATCTGCATAAGATTTTTGATGACTCTGTGCTCTCTCAATCCTCTTTCTAATCAACTTAATATTATCTATTATTTCTTGGAAAAGGCTTGGCCCAACTAGATAAGTTTCACCCGTTACCACCCAGCATAGTGGAGAATGACAAGGACACCCATATAATGCTTCAAACGGATCCATGTGTGTTGATTTTTGATAGTTGTTATTGTATTTGAAATCCAAAAAGTGTATATTCTCCTCCCATAAGCCTCAAAAATCCATTAAAAAATCCCACAACATGTCATCAAACATTTTTATCACCCGCTCGAATTTCCCATCCATTTGCGGATAATATGAGGTGCACATAGTAAACTGAGTTCCAAGGACTTGATGTAATAATTTCCAGAAATGAGATGTGATCCTCGGATCTCTATCTAAGACTATTGAAACTGGAACACCATGCCTCTTTACCACATCTCAGGTATAGATTTTTTAATGATCCTCTACTATTTGAGTTTCACGAATAGGGATGAAATGGGCCGACTTGGTTAGACGGTCCACTATCACCCTAATATCATTTAATTTTCAGACTGTTATTGGAAGACTTGTAACAAAACACATTAATATTTGATATCATTTCCACACTAGGATGGGAAAATATTGTAACATACCAGTTGGTCTCTAATCCTCTGCTTCAACTTTCTGACATGTTAAGCACCACAAGACAAACCTGTCAACTATCCTTTTTATGCCGCTCCACTAAAACACTCCCTTAAACACCCTATACATTTTCTATGTACCTGGATTTACATCCCATCTTGAATCATGCTAATAATGAAGGAGTTGTTCTTGAAAAACAATAGGTACCAATATCGGATCTCTGAAACACAAAACTGAACCCCCATCAGGATTACATCCCTCAATGGTCTCCCCACCATTGAGTTTTGAACATACAACCAGAATTCAACATCAGATGTTTGTGCCTACATGATCATTTTTACTGATTCAGGAACAAGCATAGTAGAAAAGGAAACTGCAACATCACCTTTGTATTCACATTACACATGCATATAGGCTATGACCGACATCAACTGCCATTCATCTAAAGCATCTTTTTTCTAACTGACCATATGGCATTATACTCAATGCATCCGCAACATAATTTCATTTCCCTAGTGTGTAAATCAAGTCAAAGTCAAACATTTGGAGATACTTCATCCATCTCCTTTTCCTTAGATTAAAATATCACTTTGAGAAAATGTGTTTCAAGCTTTTGGGAACTGTAAACACAGTAAATTTCCCACCAAAGAGATAATGTCTCCATGTATTCCATGCATGGATGACTACAGATAACTCAAAATCATGTGTTGGGTAATTCTTTTCATACACAATTAATTGCCTTGAACCATAAGAAATGATGTGATCTCATTTAATGAGAACACAACCCAACCCTGATCCTGAAGCCTCACAATATACCACATACCCCGATCCTAATTCTGGAAAGATCAAGATATGTGTTGATGTAAGCCTAACATCCATTTCCTAGAAAGACTTCTGACATTTCTCTATCCATTGGAATGGAGAATTATTCTTTTTCAATGCTAGAATTGGTGAAGATAGTCGTGAGAAATCATGCACAATGCCTCAGTAGTATCTTTATTGACCAAGAAAATGTTGAATCTCGAAAAAATTCTTTATTTCTTGCTAAGATATATTGGATTATATATTTTTAGGATCAATAGAATCAAAATTATCAGAAATTAAATGGCCAAGAAAAAGTACTTCTGTATCCAAAAATCACAATTTGATAATTTTGAATTCAAATGATGTTCCCTCAAGATTTATAACATTGTTTTTAGGGGCACCTCATGATCAGCCCTTGTCTTTGAATAGAACAAAATGTCATCCAAAAACACTACAATAAAAGAATCTAGATATTTTCAAAATATCTGATTCATCAATTGTAACACCATTAGATTTTATGAAAAATATTCATTTAATTTCATTAATGTCTTGTGTTGTATTCTACACCAAGATTACCTTGCGCTATACGCAACACCGTATTATCTTGCAGTATACGCAACACTATTCTTGGATCGTGTTACACACAATTTTGATAACAGTTATTCTACGCAACATTGAGTATATATATATATATATTCAATGTATAAATGAAATATGGTTGGATTCTGTCATACACAACAACAAAGGAGTCGTGCACTACACGCAACCCTTACTTGTCTTTCATTACAAGCAATCGCGACCTTCCCTGATAGCGTGTGTTGTACGCAATACCGGGTTTTACTAAACAACAATATATTATTATAATATTGTTATGAACTAGCCATTATGAATATTATTAACTAAATTTTGAATTTTATAACATTATTATTCATCTGACACATTTTCTAGAACATGGTATAAAACAAAATAAAATTTTCGGGTAAAATAAGTATTTTTAAAAAAATACAATTTTGCCGCCTTTTGATGGCGCACCCACATTAAATATAGTTTTTGAAATTTTTATAAGTTCAATTCGACAAAAAAAATTCTTCTTTTGAATCAGGATATAAAAATTTACATTAGATAAATTTTTGATATTTTTCCGATAACTTTCATATTTTAATGAATCGTAAAAACACGCTATATTTTAATTAAAAAAAACTTTTTTCATCGTAATATATTATGTGGTTAAATTATAATATTTAATGGTTTTAAGGTATAAATAGAATATATTTTTACCATTTAATATAATTTATTTCATTAGCATTGATTCTACCTTGAATTCGTAGGATAAATCAATTCAATCTTTTGCAATGTTTTAAAGAAAAACCTGTTTTCTTTCGACAACGTGATTAACTTTAATTTAATTTCTGCAACTTTTGTGTATTGAAATTGGAAAAATGGATTCCATATTTTGAATCAGTGGATCCAAATTATGTTAATAAGCTACTTTTTAATTTTGGGAATTATGAATAGTAACTATGGTAAATTTTATTTACCATAGTTAAAGGTAAATCGAGCAATTAAGGGTAAATATAATATTATAAAATTACCCTAACACATTTAAAAATCCTATTGGATGTCTAAAAGTCTACCCATATCACCTAAGGGTCGGATTAGATTCATTTAATGGACTTTTTTCCATGAAAATAATTTAATTATTATTAAAACCAAAGAATGTAACAACATGTAACTTTCTTAAATCTTATAAGTATAATAATTTTAATTTAGTGATAAACCTCATGAAACTTAGAAAATTAATATTATCAAGAAAGATAATACAATTATATATATCATAGGAATTTATTTACAATTTTTAGGGATTAAATAATTATCATCTAATATGACACAAAAATGATGCAGTAATTGTCTTATTGATGAAATATTGACATAATTGATGTTATAAATGCCCAAATAAATGTAATTTTAGAATTTTTATGACATACATTAATTTTCTAGGTTAATATGACATGTTATTGTTGATATAAGTAACTTTGTTCGAACTTATCATTATTTTATGAATTTTATAAAAATCATGTACCAAATAGTGTCAAAATTGACATAAATTAGTTTTTCAAAAAAATATTATATTATTAATTGTTATTTAATTCCTCAAAATCTATAGTTTGGCCAAATGACTTATATATGGATAAATATATTAATAATAAACAACTTGGGGTTCTTTTGGCTTGTTATGGTAAGTTTATTAACCATACAGTGTAAGAAAACAAAAAGACACGGTAAAAGATAAATTATTTAACATAGAGTTAAATATAATTGATAAGGTTAAAATAATGACCCAAACTTGTATAAATCATATTGGATGAGATGCCTTAGACCCATAAACACTTTATCTTCTAAATAAGACCCTTTGGAACCATTATAAACCGAATTTGACCTTAATGTAAAATAATATTTTGAGATTTTCCAAAGGTGCCCCTCTCCTCTCTTATAAAAGGGAACCTCCTCCTTCTCCTCCTCACACCAATTTGAGCATTCAAGCTCGGCCAAACCCTGCCCAAAACTCTTATACACTTCCATAGTATCATCCTAGAGGTTCTGGTCTTCTTCAAAGACCATCCTTAGTTCTTTAAGTGGAGGTTAAGTGAAGGCGCGTCAAAAAGAGGTAATATCCATTACCGATCTTCTTCAATTTCTTTCTTCTTCAACTTCTTCTTATTTAGTTGTTTCATGATAAAGTAATAACATCGGTATTTCTTATATACTGATATATTATTATAAATATGAAACAACTCTAATTAACCTTCTATCCATCCTACGGAAAAAGGAAATCACTGCGCGTGCGTACGTACGGAATACCGTCTCCACGCCGTGGTGTAATATATTTTCCGCCACCACCATAATTGGATGGGTATAATGGTGTAATGAGTTACTATATATGATTATTAAAAAGTGATATTGATTCTGAAATAGTAAACATACACTCAAATACAATTCCAAAATCATAGGAACGATATCATCACTCGTGTGTACGTACGGAATACCGTCTCCACGATGTGATGCGACTCATTCTACATGATCTTCATTACATAATGATTATATAAATGAATTGAATGAATTAATAAGATATATATTACACTAATACCATTATGGAAATGTGGTATCTATAACCTAAAGAGATGAATAAGAATTTATTCGACAAAACACACATAAGAACAAAAAGTAATAAACACCCGAATAACAAGTAGTAATGAAATATTACTAATAAGAAGCTAAGAATATGACTATATATGATATCATAATAATAATTATGATTCTGGAATAATTCAATAACATTATTTAAATCAATATACAGGAGGTTCAGACACTTACAAAGCAAAACGGACCTAAGGTAAGGGAAATATCACAATCTCATTTTTATCCAAGATTCTTTATACTTTGGTATTTACTGGGGTGTATTTTATCATCCACATCCATGTTTCATCAATATTTAATATTATTTCCATCCACCTAAAATTTTTTAAATCCAATTTTACACTTTGGTGAGTTTTTAGTAAAAGATATGAAAGGAATCTTTTGTCATTTTTCGTACGAGGCACTTTTTTAACTTTTCCGACAGAAGTACGAGAAGAATGTTATTTTTAACTTATACGCATGAATGGATTTTTAAAAAATTATTTCCAAGGAGCTTCCTTTACATGTTTTCAAGTTTATTTTTAATCAACTTATTTTAGTTTAAAGTTGTATGACATGTTATGAAAGGAAAAATGTTTTTGAAGAAGAAAGGATATTTTCCTCAAGAATGGAGTTCAAGTGTTTAATCAAAATTATTTTCCATCTAAGATAATAAAGGGTTCTGTTTTTATCCCAATTATTACATTGATTTGATTTTGTTGTGATGGAATTATTTTTATGAATTCCTTTATCTTATATGAATTTTTTTATGATGTCATGATGTTTAAGATTCCCATTTTTATTACATGGGTTATGCAATGATGTATGATTTATGATTTTGTGGCACACATAAGAATGGTATCATTATGAGATGGGTGGGACCTATAGCTCCCTCCAATACATTGGGTAAAAATTTTATATCTCATGAGATAGACATGGCTGGAACGGTAGGTTATACCAGTTCAGTGAAACAGGACTGAAACGAGGAATGAACTCAGTTCAGAAAGGGACTTTGTCCACTAAGATAGTCTTGGATATGAGTCTTGACTAACAAGAAATGATTCTCTATAATTATGTGTGTATGCCAAAATTTTTCATGTTTTATGTTATGATTATTGGGATTACATTTCACTACTATGATTTATCCCATGTTATGAAATTTTGATCTCTTCTGCAGGTTAAGATTTCCAAAAGATATGTTCTTATGAATATGATGAGATTGATATTTTTTTTACCCTTACTGAGAATTTGAGCTCAACCTGTTATGTTTTCTTTTCCCCAGGATAAAAAGAAAGGTTTTAGGTAAGAAAAAAAAGGGAAGATCTTAATGGGAGATGTTGAAGATCGTTCACCACGATTAGAAGATTATATTCCGAGTCTCCAAAGACGCTAAACTATTACGGTCCTTGTGTGTGTGTTTTTGTAATGTACTAAGTATTCCAAAAAAGTAATGTAATGTCAATGTATGTCAACCTTCGGGTCTCTACAGTTGGTATCAGAGGAAAGGTTTAGTCAACCTTTGGAAACTAGGATGCGAGAACGTTAGTGAGATCCCTAGAGATATTTCTAAGGTATGTCTAGGGATATCCCTAAGGATAAGTATACGTATAGGATATAGTCCTAGAACTATGGTAACGATATTACATTAAACCAAAGATGTTAGATATTGAAGTTACTCCCCATTTATTTTTATTTTTTCCACTCACACTATTCTTTTTGGGTTTTAGAAAATGGCTGGAAATAGGAAGATTCATGATAATGGAGGATATAACGGACAATGGAATGATATTATTCATGAGCAACCAAATGAAACTGGATTTGGAAGTCCAAACATCATTATTATGCTGAATTAGCAATCTCATAATATGATCAATAAACTCAAATTTTGTAAGTTTACTGAATCAGCTAATAAGAGATAGATGGATTTTCATGATGATCATAGAGGAAAAAAAGTTAAATTTCCCCTATCTAAGTCATGTGGGAAGAGGCATCAAGGAGAATGTTTCAAAGGAACTGGAAGATGCTTTGGGTGTGGAAAAGAAGGACATAAATCCAATAAGCGCAAAGGAAAAGGTTCAGTTAACACCATGGATGAGGATAATGGTATTGCTACGACATCAACAATGGTAAAAAGTTTTAATTGTGGAATGTACGAGCATTATGCAAACCAATGCCCTAAGAGAAAGTCTCATGAAGAGAATCAGTATGGTCGTATGGGTAGTATTTATGTTGATGAAGAGAATACAAATGATATGTGAGATGAAATAATTGTTGAAGCTCGGTCAATGGTTTAAGAAGGTAGTGGATTGATTACGTGTTTATCAAGTGTAATTTTGTATAATTAATCTCATGGTACAATGGAATAAAGAGACATCTAAGGATTGTTACATTGTATTCTTTCCTTGAGTTTTGAAAGTGTATGATTAATGCTACCAGTATCCATGAAAGGTTATTCAGATATTTTTGGAATATAAAGGATATGCGCATAATGAAGGGATAAGGATAAAATTAAATGTTTGATAGTATTCATGAGCTCATGATTCATATAAGGACTAAGTGATATCATGGATTGAGTATATAGATTTTTGAGGATTTTGGTATGTGGAAAGTGTTAACTTTTAACTGCATTCATGTTTTCACTATGGTTCAATTAATGGGTATTCATTCTTCAGGAGAATACATGATTAAGGTATTCACATGATTGTAATTTGACCAACAAGATATATCTTATGATATATTGGGGATAAATGATTGAATTCACATGATTGTTATGTGACATTGCAAGTAATCATTTTATTTATACTATGAGCTTGGACCAAAGTATTTTAGATAAGCATAAATATTGGAATGGATTATGTTTGACATAATTTAGTATTAAGGATAGAAGTTTTTTCGATATTATTGATGGGATGTTATAGTAATATAGTTTTAGAAAAAGGACAACCTGTAGGACGGGCGACATCCCATCGCGTCGGACAAGGCCGTGGGAATCGAACCCACAACCGAAGTGCGACTGGCCTTTATCGCCTACCACTGGCCTATAGGAAGTCCCTGTTTAGTAGAAACTAGTTTTATTTTATTAAGCAGTATGATATATGAAGTATAAGTCCATTTTAGGAACTATATATGATTAATCTCACTATAGATGGACTTATGTATTTTTTTATAACTTTTCTAACCTTTTGTTTGAGACAGATGGAATTACCCATCATTCTATCACATGATCTGCTAACACATCACGAATGGAAAATTAAACTTCATTTCTTTGAGATATGAAGTGGAAATTGTCCAAAGAATGACAAACGGTGAGAGAATACCAAAATCACGAAAGTATTTCTTCTAATTCCAATTTCATCAACTTTAGGGAAATGATCTTGAAAACCAATAATGTTGTCCTAGTGCTCTTATATCTATTTGATCAGATGGTACCTTAGATCGTCACAAATTTATGGCTTTGTGATTGCTTTCTTTTTCATTGCCATGTTCTCTACCACTCTCCATCAGAACATGATGGTTATATTTTTCTTCCATATCCATATTTTCACCTATGTTCTCCTACGTGGAAACCCAGTGATGAGTTAATTTGGGTAACCGTTAAATTTCATACTTTAGTTTTTAAAGCCATGTTTTGGTATTTCTTTTTACGATGTGGGTTTCTATTAAACAAACTTTCGAGTAGTAAACCATTTATAACCCCGAAGAATTTAGAGGGAGAAATTCATTTTAAGGGGGGTAGAATGTAACACCCCGAGATTTTATGAAAAATATTCCTTTAATTTCATTAATGTCTTGTGTTGTATTCTACACCAAGATTACCTTGTGCTATACGCAACACCGTATTATCTTGCAGTATACGCAACACTATTCTTGGATCGTGTTACACACAATTTTGATAATAGTTATTCTATGAAACATTGAGTATATATATATATATATATTCAATGTATAAATGAAATATGGTTGGATTCTGTTATACACAACAACAAAGGAGTCGTGCACTACATGCAACCCTGAATTGTCTTTCATTACACGCAATCCGGTCTTCCCTGATAGCGTGTGTTGTACGCAATACCGGGTTTTACTAAACAAAAATATATTATTATAATATTGTTATGAACTAGACGTTATGAATAGTATTAACTAAATTTTTAATTTTATAACATTATTATTAATCTTACACATTTTCTAGAACATGGTATAAGAACAAAATAAAATTTTTGGGTAAAATAAGTATTTTTCAAAAAATACAGTTTTGCCACCTTTTGATGGCGCACCCACATTAAATCTAGTTTTTGAAATGTTTATAAGTTCAATTTGACAAAATAAAATTCTTCTTTTGAATTAGGATATAAAAATTTACATTAGATAAAGTTTTGATATTTTTCCGATAAGTTTCATATTTTAATAAATAGTAAAAACACGCTATATTTTAATTAAAAACAACTTTTTTCATCGTAATATCTTATGTGGTTAAATTATAATATTAAATGGTTTTAAGGAATAAATAGAATATATTTTTACCATTTAATATAATGTATGTCATTAGCATTGATTCTACCTTGAATTCGTAGGATAAATCAATTCAATCTTTGGCAATGTTTTAAAGAAAAACCTGTTTTCTTTCGACAACGGGATTAATTTTAATTTAATTTCTGGAACTTTTGTGTATTGAATTTGGAAAAATGGATTCAATAATTGGAATCAGTGGATCCAAATTATGTTAATAAGCTAATTTTTTTTTTGGAATTATGAATAGTAACTACGGTAAATTTTATTTACCATAGTTAAAGGTTAATCGGGTAATTAAGGGTAAATATAAATTTATAAAATTATCCTAACCCATGTAAAAATCCTATTGGATGACTAAAAGTCGACCCATATCACCTAAGGGTCGGATTAGATTCATTTAATGGAATTTTTTCCATGGAAATAATTTAATTATTATTAAAACCAAAGAATGTGACAACATGTCACTTTCTTAAATCTTATAAGTATAATAATTTTAATTTAGTGAAAAACATCATTAAACTTCGAACATGAATAGTATCCAGAAATATAATACAATTATCTACATCATAGAAATTTATTTAGAATTTTTAGGGATTAAATAATTATCATTTATTATGACACAAAGATGATGCAGTAATTGTATTATTAATTAAATAATGACATAATTGATGTTATAAATGCCCAAATAAATGCAATTTTAGACTTTTTATGACTTAAATTAATTTTATAGGTTAATAGGACATGTTATTGTTGATATAAGTAACTTGTTTCGAACTTATCATTCTGTTATGACTTTCATAAAAATCATGTACCAAATAGTGTCAAAATTGACATAAATTAGTTTTTAAAACAAATATTATATTATTAATTGTTATTTAATTCCTAAAAATCTAAGCTTCCTCCAAATGACTTAGAGAAGGATATATATATTAATAAAAAACAACTTGGGGTTCTTTTGGGTTGTTATGGTATGTTTATTAACCATATAGTGTAAGAAAACAAAAGGACACGGTAAAAGTTAAATTATTTAACTTAGAGTTCAATCTAATTGATAAGGTTAAATTAATAACACAAACTTGTCTAAATCCTATTGGAAGATAAGATTTAGACCAATCCACACTTTAGCTTCTAAATAATACCCTTTGGAACCATTATAAACCGAATTTGACCTTAATATAAGATAATATTTTGAGATTTTCCTAAGGTGCCCCTCTCCTCCCTTATAAAAGGGCACATCCTCCCTCTCCTTCTCACACCAATTTGAGCATTCATGCTCGGACAAACCCTGCCAAAATCTCTTCTCCACTTCCATAGTATCATCCTAGAGGTCCTGGTCTTCTTCAAATACCATCATTAGTTCTTTATGTGGAGGTTAAGTGAAGGTGCGTCAAAAAGAGGTAATATCCATTACCGATCTTTTTCAATTTCATTCTTCTTCAACTTCTTATTATTTAGTTGTTTCATGATAAAGTAATAACATCAGTATTTATTATATACTGATATGTTATTATAAATATTAAACAACTCTAATTAACCTTTTATCCATCCTATGAAAAAGGAAATCACCGCGCGTGCGTACGTACGGAATACCATCTCCACGCCGTGGTGTAATATATTTTCACCCACCACCTTAATTGGATGGGTATAATGGTGTAATGAGTAAGTATATATGATTATTATAAATTGATATTGATTCTTAAATAGTATACATACACTCCAATACAATTCAAAAATCATAGGAATGATATCATCACTTGTGCATACGTACGGAATATCGTCTCCACGTTGTGATGCGACTCGTTCTACATGATCTTCATTGCATAATGATTATATAAATGAATTGAATGAATGAATATGATATATATTACACTAATACAATTCTGGAAATTAGGTATCTATAACCTAAAGAGAATAATAAGAATTTATTCGACAAAACACGCATAAGAACAAAAAGTAATAAACACCCGAATAATAAGTAGTAATGAAATATTACTAATAAGAAGCTAATAATATGACCATGTATTATATCATAATAATAATTATGATTCAGGAATAAGTAAATAACATTATTTAAATCATTATACAGGAGGTTCGGACACTTATGAAGCAAAACGGACCTAAGGTAAGGGAAATATCACAATCTCATTTTTATCCGAGATTGTTTATACTTTGGTATTTACTGGGGTGTATTTTATCATCCAAATCCATGTTTCCTCAATATTTAATGTTATTTCCATACACCTAAAATTGTTTAAATACTATTACACTCTTCTTTGAGTTTTTAGTAAAAGATATGAAAGGAATCTTTTGTTGTTTTTCGTACGAGGCACTTTTTAACTTTTCCGACAAAAGTACGAGAAGAATGTTATTTTTAACTTATACGGCATGAATGGATTTTTAAAACATTATTTCCAAGAAACTTCCTTTACAAGTTTTAAAGTTTATTTTTAATCAACTACTTTTAGTTTAAATTTGTATGACATTTTAAGAAAGGAAAAATGTTTTTGAAGAAGAAAGGATATTTTCCTCAAGAATGGAGTTCAAGTGTTTTATCAAAATTATTTTCCATCTAAGATTATAAAGTGTACTGTTTTTATACCTATTATTACATTGATTTTATTATGTTGTGATGGAATTATTTTTATGAATTTCTTTTATCTTATATGAATTGTTTTATGATGTCATGATGTTTAAGATTAACATTTGTATTACATGGGTTATGAAATGATGTATGATTTATGATTTTGAGGCACATATAAGAATGGTATCATTATGAGATGGGAGGGACCTATATCTCCCTCCAATGAATTGGTTAAAGATTTTATATCTCATGATATAGAAATGGATGGAACGGTAGGTTATACCAGTTCAGTGAAATAGGACTGAAACGAGGAATGAACTCGGTTCAGAAATGGACTTTGTCCACTAAGATAGTCTTGGAAATGAGTCTTGACTAACAAGAAATGATTATATATAATAATGTGTGTATTCTACAAATTTTCATGTTTTATGTTATGATTATTGGGATTACATTTCACTACTATGATTTATCCCATGTTATGACATTGTGATCTCTTCTGCAGGTTAATATTTCCAAAAGATATTTTCTTATGAATATGATGTGATTGATATTTATTTTGTTTACCCTTACTGAGAATTTGAGCTCACCCTTTTATGTTTTGATTTCCCCAATATTCAAAGAAAGGTTTTAGGTATGAAAAAAAGGGAAGATCTTTATGGGAGATGTTGAAGATCTTTCACCATGATTAGAAGATTATATTCCGAGTTTCCAAAGACACTAAACTATTACGGTCCTTGTGTGTGTGTTTTTGTAATGTACTAAGTATTCCAAAAACGTAATGTAATGCCCATGTACGCCATGCTTCGGGTCTCTACATCAATTATATGAAGACTACTAATGCATTCATTAGACCGAAAGGCATGAATACATATTCACAGTGCCCATATATACTTCTGAATGTTGTCATTGGAATATCATCTTTCCTAACTCTGAATTGGTGATATCCTGATCATAGGTCAATCTTAGAGAACCAATTAGATCTCTTTAATTGATCGAATAAATCATCAATGTGTGGAAGTGGATATCTATTCTTTATCGTATCTTGGTTAAGCTTAAGATAATCAACCCAAAACTGAAAATTTCCATCTGCCTTCTTCACGAACAAACTGGTGCTTCCCATGGAGATGTACTTGGTCAAATGAAACCATTTCTTTCAAGCTCCTATAAATTCACATTCAATTCCCATTACTATGTTGGTGCTATCATATAAGATGGAAGGGAAATATGACTGGTCCCCGGAAGCAGATCAATCGTAAACTCCACTTCCATTAGAGGGGTAACCCTAAGATGATCTTGGGAAAGACATCTAGAAATTGATCCACAATAGCTGGAAACATATTTTCCCTAATATCTTCATTGATTCCAATGTCAACACAACCAATTGGTAAGATATTGTTCCCACCATTGGTGCCAACAAGATCTTTTCACCTTTCATTAGAATCCTTTTTCTTCTAAAGATTTTCTCGATGTTTTCCTCAGTTCTGAAACTAAATGTTCCCCTATAATAGTATATTTGAGCCTTGAACATTGTCAGCCAATCCATTCCCAGGATTAATTCATAGAAATCCATATCCAACATTGAGAAGTCCTATTTTAGTTATGATCCATCAACATTTATAGAACATTCTCTACACACAAATTATTGACATCCTCTTTCACCAAGAGGAGTTTTCAGTTTCAAAACAGAAGGCATCATTTTCATTTTTAATCATAGAAATTCAAAAACATTAGAAGAAATGAATGAAGGTGTTGCACCAGTATCCAAAAACACTTGCACAAAGGTAGAATTCAATAGACTCATACATATCACTGTAGATGGTCTATCCTTGTCATCGACATTCATCTGCTCAGCTCCATACAATTGCTTCTTCACTATACAGTTCTCATTATTTCCTTGCTGAGGTGCCCTGGTTGAGGAGTTGTGGTATTTATATAATCACCATGGCCAGCTCTACTATACTTACGGGACTGATTCTATTTCCATTGTCCAGTCAAAGCATAAGATGCTTGCGATAGCTGAGAAGTGTCTCAATAACCTGACCTCGGAGCACTATGACAATAGTTTTGAAGATGTTCAATCATGGTACAATTATGACATGCTCTAGGTTGTGTCATACAATCTCATTTTCTGTGGTCAAGAGAACAACATTGAAAAAAACCTGCTTTTCTCTCAGTCATGGTGGAAGGTTTACTAATCCATCCATTGGGTTCTGATTACCAGTTCCACCATAGAAATAGGTGTCCATTTTCCTATTGTTCCTAGCTGTTGAGTTCCCACCGTTTCATGTAGGTATCATCATGACTCCTCCCATAGATCCCGACATATCACGTTCAGCCCTAATCGCTATGTTCTCCATCTCTGTATAGTTTGTAATGATAAGTAATGAAATATTTTACCGAATCTCCTGTCGTAGCCCTGATTCGACGATGCGTGCCTGCAAAGAGGCACTTGCCGCAACTTCTAGTGTAATGTGTACTATGTTCATGAACATAGCCATATACTCTGTGACAAAGAGACTCTCTTGTTTTAGGCTGTATAATTACATCATTTTCAAGATATTGAATGTGTGAGGATAGAATTGTCAGTCAAACAATTCCTTAAAATCCTCCCATGTATGTCATTAAACCAATTTAGCCTACATTGGTAAATCCCACCACTAACGTGCAAGATTCTCAAGCATATACATTGCTTGTTTGACCTTTATCTCTACTGTTGTTCCGATGGAGTCGAAGATACGATTCATCCTACATAACTACACCTCCTCTATATAGGGTTTGGAATCACCCTGAAAATTAGGTGGATTCTGATTTATGAACTAGATGGTATGATCCAAATGTGGTAGCTCATTTCTCTGGTTCCCTGTGTCCACAGCTTGAAAATCTTAGACAATACTCTGAACCACCTAATGATTTACATGTGGGTCAGGTGCTACCACATTCTCCACAGCTTCTTCAGGTTGGATTCGACGATGCTTACAAGGTTCCATTTTCTAATCTATCAACAAACTCTGTTGATCTCACTCTCTAGCAACTGTTGGATTATCATTTCAAATTCATTCACATCAAGTGTCATAATTTTTTTTCAAAATAATCCTTTTTCCCATGATCAAATATTTTTTAAACCAATTAAAATGATTTTGAAAAATAAACCATTTTCAAAATACAATAATCATTCACCTTTTATAACTAAATATAAACATGTTTCCAAAAACATTCATTACAAAAACCATACAAGTGCAATTGAAACCAAATTTTCTAGCATGTTGTTTTTCCAGAAAAATAACCAAACAATCATTACAACCATTTCCTAATATCCTTATATCAGCATGCCCAACCATTACTGTAGAGACCCGTATCTTGATGTACATGGACATTACATTACTTTTACAGAATACTTAGTACATAACAAAAACACACACACAAGGATCTTAATAGTTTAGTGTCTTTGGAAACTCGGAATATAATCTTCTAATCGTGGTGAAAGATCTTCAACATATCCCATAAAGATCTTCCTTTTTTTACCTAAGACCTTTCTTTATATCCTGGGGAAAAGAAAACATAAAAGGGTGAGCTCAAATGCTCATTAAGGGCAAATAAAAGATATATCAATCACATCATATTCATAAGAACATAACATTTTGGAAATCTTAACCTGCAAAAGAGAGCATAATTTCATAACATGGGATAAATCATGGCAGTGAAATGTAATCACAATAATCATAACATAAAACATGAAACATTGTGGAATACACACATAATCATAGATAATCAATTCTTGTTAGTCAAGACTCATTGCCAAGACTATCTTAGTGGAAAAAGTCCCTTTCTGAACCGAGTGACCCTCATTTCAGTCATGTTTCACTGAACCGGTATAACCTACCATTCCAGCCATGTCTATCTCATGAGATATAAAATCATTACCCAATGCATTTTAGGGAGATATAGGTCCCACCCATCTCATAATGATACCATTCTTATGTGTTCCACAAAATCACAAATCATACATCATTGCATAACCCATGTAATAAAAATGGGAATCTTAAACAACATGACATCATAAATCAATTAATATAAGATAAAGGAATTCATAAAAATATTTCCATCACAACATAATCAAATCCATGTAAAAATAGGGATAGAAACAGAACCCTTTATTATCTTAGATGGAAAATAATTTTGATAAAACACTTGAACTCCATTATTGAGGAAAATATCCTTTCTTCTTCAAAAACATTTTTCCTTTCTTAAAATGTCATAAAACTTTAAACTAAAAGAAGTTGATTAAAAATAAAATTCAAAACTTGTAATGGAAGTTTCTTGGAAATAATGTTTTAAAAATCCATTCATGTCGTATAAGTTAAAAAAAACATTCTTCGTACTTTTGTCGGAAAAGTCAAAAAGTACCTCGTACAAAAAACGACAAAAGATTCATTTCATATCTTTTACTAAAAACTCACCAAAGGGTAAAATTGGATTTAAACAATTGTAGGTGTATGGAAATAACATTAAATATTGAGGAAACATGGATTTGGATGATAAAATACACCCCATTAAATTTCAAAGTATAAACAATCTCGGATAAAAATGAGATTGTGATATTTCCCTTACCTTATGTCCGATATGCTTTGTACGTATCCGAACTTCCTTTATAATGATTTAAATAATGTCATTAACTTATTAAAGAATCATATTCATTGTTATGATATCATATATGGTTCACTTATTAATTTATATTACCTGTTCTTTTGTAAATTCCATGTTAAAGAAGCGTTTTGGGTAAAATCGTTTCATTTATCGTAGGTGTTTGGACTTGTTGTTCTTGACATTATTATTACTTATATAATGATTTACTTACTTATAGAATATAAAACATGATTTATATATCATATATATTTAATATATATATATATATAATAGATAGATAAATGAAATGAAACACATCGTTCATGGAGACGGTAGTCTGTACGTACGCATGAACGTTGTTTTCCTTTCCTTATTGAGTTGAACGGAATTAAGTAGATGAAATACATATATGTACACATAAATACAGTATCATTATTATGTCATATATTTCATGATTACTTATTATATATACTTTACAATCATTCATTAATGGTTAAAGTGGAGAATAAATCTCATCGCGTCGTGGAGACGGTAGTCCGTACGTACGCACGAGCGATGATATCGTTCTCATGATCGTGGGACTGAATTGGAGTGTATGTATACTATTTCAGAATCAATATCACTTTAAAATAATAATATATAGTTATTAATTACACCATTATACCCATCCAAGTAAGGTGGTGGTGGAAAATAGATTTCACCACGGCGTGGAGACGGTATTCCGTACGTACGCACGCGCGGTGATTTCATTTTCCGTAGGATGGATAGATGGTGAAATAGGGTTGTTTCATACTTATAATAACTTATCATTATATGAGTGATACTGATGTTATTACTTCCTAATGAAATAACCTAATAAGAATAATTGGATGAAGAAATAAAGGTGAAAGAATCGGTAACAGAAATTACCTCTTCTTTGAAGCGCCTCTTTGAGACCTACTCTTAGGGAACTAAAATTGGTCTTTGAGGAAGACCAGAACCTCTAGGATGTTTCTAGGGAATTAGAGAAGAGAATTTTTCAGGGGTTGGCCTCGCTTGAAGGCTCAATGTTGTGTGAGGACGAGAGGGAGGAGGTGACCTTTTATAAGGGAGGAGAGGGGCTCCTTTGGAAAAAACTAAAAATATTATTTTATTATAAAGTCAATTTCGGTTTTAAATAGCTCAAAATTGATTTCTTTTGAGGCTAAGGTGGGGATGGGTCGAAATCCTCTCATCCAACAGAATTTATACAAGTTTAGGTTCCTATTTTAACCTTATCATTTAGATTTAACATTAAGTTAAATAATTTTACTTTTACCGTGTCTTCTTGTGTTCTTACACTATAAGTTTAATAAACATACTATAAGAAGCCAAAAGAACCCCAAATTGTTTATTATTAATATATATAACCTTATCTAAGTCATTTGGCCGAACCTTATATTTTTAGGAATAAAATAAAAATTAATAATATAATATATTGTTTAAAAACTATTTTATGTCAATTTTGACACTATTTAGTAATTGATTTTTGTGAAAATCAAAACAGAATGATAAGTTCGTTAAAATTTAATTAAATCAATAATAAAATATCATATTAACCTAGAAAAGTATTTTAATTCATAAAGAGTCTCAAATTATATTTATTTGGGTATTTATAAAATCAATTATGTCAATATTTCTTTAATAAGATAATTACTGCATCATCGTTGTGTCATAAATAAATAAAATTATTTAATGTCTAAAAATTACAAATAAAATACCATTATGTAGGAAAGCCATTTAGCTTTATAATAAATATTTATAATCTAATTTATCTTATGTATAACCCCATATTAAAAATGTTTTATTAAATAAACTTTGATTTTAACTCTTTTAACCCTTCTTTAAATAAATTAGTAATAAATGTCCTAATCTAAATCAAGTGGGCCTAAATGGTCATATTTTATTCCTAGTTTGTTTTTGGTCGAATTACACTTGTCCAATAGAATTAGGACATGTGTTAGGGTAATAATAATATCATTTCTACCCTTAATTGCCCTATTTACTTTTAACTGTGGTAAAAAAAGTAAAAAATTACTATTCACCAAAAAATTATTTTCATCTCATTGAACCACATTTTACTTACTGACATCAACCGTGTCTCTCGTATTTTTGAAATTCCACTCACAGAAGCGGTAAAATTAAGTTTTATGAACAATTCAGTTTTTTTAACTACCACTTAGTGGTTTCACTATTCATCAAAAATTGAAAGTTTTCAGAAAAATACCAAAAATTAGGCCTAAGATATATTTGATATTATGAACTCAAAAATGATGTCTATTTTACCAAATTCAAAACATATCAGTTGCATTAACTAATTTAAAAACTAATTCTCATCGTCAAAACAAATAGCGTGTTTTTAAGAGATAATAACTATCAAAAGATTGAATCTTTTTTATAACTGGTTTAAATGTGAAATTATATACAATGACCATCATTGTATTAAATTGTAAAAATATATTCTAAATATACTTTAAAACCACTAAAAATAATAATTTATCACTATTAATTATTTTGATTGAAAAAGTTGTTTTTAATTAAAATTTAGTAATTTCCACTATTAATTAAAATATGAAATTTATCCGAAAATTACCAAAATTTCACCCTAAGCTAATTTCGATATTCCAAATCCAAAAATGAAGTCCATTTTGAAAAATTAAATTTAAAAAATTTCAAAAAGTGGTTATTACTATTCATAATGGCTAGTTTTAATAATATTTTAATAGCATATCGTTGTTTAGTGAAAATCGGTATTGCGTATTACATAGGTTATCAAGGAAGGCCGCGATTACGTGTAATGAAAGGTAAGTCATGGATTCGTGTTGTGAAAACTCTTTTTGGTGTAGTGTACAACACAAGACATTAATGAAATTAAAAAGAATATTATTCATAAAATCTCGGGGTGTTACATTCTACCCCCCTTAAAATGAATTTCGCCCTCGAAATTCGTCGGGGTTATAAATGGTTTACTATTCGAAGGTTTCACTAATAGAAACCCACATCGTGAAAAGGAATACCAAAACAAATATTTAAAAACAAAAGTATGAAACGTAACGGTTACCCAAATAAACTAATCACTGGGATTCCACATAGGTGAAAATATGGATATGGAAGAGAAATCTAACCATCATGTTCTGATGGAGAGTGGTAGAGAACATGGCTAGGGAAAATCTAGCAATCAAAAAGCCATAAATTTGTGATGATCTAAGGTACCATCTGATTCATCAGATATAAGAGCACTAAGATAACATTTTTGGTTTTCAAGATCATTTCCCTAAAGTTGATGAAATTGGAATTAGAAGAAATACTTTCGTGATTTTGGTATAGTGTCACCGTTTGTCATTCTTTGGACAATTTCCACTTCATCTATTAAAGAAATGAAGTTGAATTTTTCATTTGTGATGTGTTAGCAGATCATGTGATAGAATGATGGGTCATTCCATCTCTTTCAAACAAAAGGTTAGCAAAAGTTATAAGTCCATCTTATGGTTTATCGTATATGGTTCCAAAAATGAACTTATACTTCATATATCATACTACTTAATAAAATAAAACTAGTTTCTACTAAACAGGGACTTGTTGTAAGCCAGTGGTAGGCGATAAAGGCCAGTCGCACTTCGGTTGTGGGTTCGTTTCCCATAGCCTTGTCTGACGCGATGGGTTGTCACTCGTCCTGCAGGTTGTCCTTCTTCTAAAGCTATATTACTATAACATCCCATCAATAATATCGAAAAATAAACATTTTATCCTAACTTATGTCCAACATAATCCATTCTAATCTTTAGGCTTATCTAAAATACTTCGGTCCAAGCTCATAGTATAAAGAAAATGATTACTTGAAAGGTCGTCAACCAAGCATGTGAATACCATCATTTATCCCCCATATATCTTGTTGGTCACATTCAATCATGTGAATAACTTAATGATGTATTCTCTTGAAAAATGAATACCCATTAAACCTTAGTGAAAACATGAATGCTTTCAAAAGTTAACTCTTTCCACATACCAAAATCCAAAAATTCTATATACTCAAACCATGATATAACCTTCTCCTTATATCAGTCATGAGCTCATGAATACTATCAAACATTTAATTTTATCCTTATCCCTTCATTATGCGAATATCATCTACATTCCAAAAATATCTGAATAACCTTTCATGGATACTGGTAACATTAATCATACACTTTTAAAACTCAAGGAAAGACAACAGTGTAACAATCCATATATGTCTCTTTATTCCATAGTAGCATGAGATTACTTATACAACATTACACATGATAAACATGTAATCATTCCACTACATTCCTAAACCATTGACCGAGCTTCAACAATTCATTCATCTCACATATCATTTGTAGTTTCTTCATCATCATCCACATAAATACTACCCATACGACCATACTGATTCACTTCATGAGACTTTCCCTTAGGGCATTGGTTTGCATAATGCCCGTACATTCCACATATAAAACATTTAACCATTGCTGATTTCGTAGAAATACCATTATCCTCTTCCCTGGTGTTAACTGAACCTTTTCCTTTACACTTACTGGCTTTGTGTCCTTCTTTTCCACACCCAAATCATCTTCTAGTTCCTTTGAAACATTCTCCTTGATGCCTCTTCCCACATGATTTACATAGGGGAAATTGAACTTTCTTTCCTCTATGATCATCATGAAACTCTATCTTTCTCTTATTAGCCAAGTCAGGAAACTTACCAAATTTTACTTTATTGATCATATTATGAGATTTATGATTCGGCATAATAATTATTTTTGGACTTCCAAATCCCATTTCATTTGATTGCTCATGAAGAATATCATTCCATTGTCCATCATATCCTCCATTATCGTGAATCATCTTGTTTCCACCCATTTTCTAAAACCCAAAAAGAATAGTGTGAGATGCAAAAAACATGCTAGGGAAAACAACATAATAAAAGAGGGAGTAACCTTAATATATAACATCTTAGGTTAAATTCTAATATCTTTAGCGCAATTCTAGGACTATAACCTATATGTATACTTAACCTTAGAGACATCCCTAGACATACCTTAGAAATATCTCTAGGGATCTCACTAACGTTTTCGCATCCTAGTTTCCAAAGGTTGACTAATCCTTTCCTCTGATACCAACTATAGAGACCCGTATCTTGACGTACATGGACATTACATTACTTTTTCGGAATTCTTAGTACATAACAAAAACACACACACAAGGATTGTAATAGTTTAGTGTCTTTGGAAACTCGGAATATAATCTTCTAATCATGGTGAAAGATCTTCAACATCTCCCATAAATATCATCATTTTTTTATCTAAAACCTCTCTTTATATCCTGGGGAAAAGAAAACATAAAAGGGTGAGCTCAAATGCTCAGTAAGGGAAGACAAAAGAAATATCAATCACATCATATTCATATGAACATAACATTTTGGAAATCTTAACCTGCAAAAGAGAGCATAATTTCATAACATGGGATAAATCATGGAATTGAAATGTAATCACAATAATCATAACTTAAAACATGAAACTTTGTGGAATACACACAAAATCATAGATAATCATTTCTTGTTAGTCAAGACTCATTGCCAAGACTATCTTAGCGGACAAAGTCCCTTTCTGAACCGAGTCACCCTCGTTTTAGTCATGTTTCACTGAACTGGTATAACCTACCATTCCAGCCATGTCTATCTAACGAGATATAAAATATTTACCCAATGCATTGGAGGGAGATATAGGTCCCACCCATCTCATAATGATACCATTCTTATGTGTGCTACAAAATCACAAATCATACATCATTGCATAACCAATGTAATAAAAATGGGAATCATAAACAACATGACATCATAAAACAATTCATATAAGATAAAGGAATTCATAAAAATATTTCCATCACAACATAATCAAATCCATGTAAAAATAGGGATAGAAACAGAACCCTTTATTATCTTAGATGGAAAATAATTTTGATAAAACACTTGAACTCCATTCTTGAGGAATATATCCTTTCTTCTTCAAAAACAATTTTCCTTTATTAACATGTCATACAACTTTAAACTAAAAGAAGTTGATTAAAAATAAACATGAAAACATGTAAAGGAAGTTTCTTGGAAATAATGTTTTAAAAATCCATTCATGTCGTATATGTTAAAAAAAACATTCTTCGTACTTTTGTCGGAAAAGTCAAAAAGTACCTCGTACGAAAAACGACAAAAGATTCATTTCATATCTTTTACTAAAAACTCACCAAAGGGTAAAATTGGATTTAAACAATTGTAGGTTGATGGAAATAACATTACATATTGAGGAAACATGGATGTGGATGATAAAATACACCCCAGTAAATTTCAAAGTATAAAAAATCTCGGATAAAAATGAGATTGTGATATTTCCCTTACCTTATGTATGATATGCTTTGTACGTATCCGAACCTCCTGTATAATGATTTAAATAATATAATTAACTTATTACAGAATCATATTCATTTTTATGATATCATATATGGTTCACTTATGAATTTATATTACCTGTTCTTTTGTAAATTCCATGTTAAAGAATCGTTTTGGGTAAAATTGTTTCATTTGTCGTAGGTGTTTGGACTTGTTGTTCTTGACATTATTATTACTTATATCAGGATTTACTTAATTCAAGAATATAAAACATGATTTATATTTCATATATATTTAGTATATATATATATATATAATAGATAGATAAATGAAATGAAACACACCGTTCATGGAGACGGTAGTCCGTACGTATGCATGAACGTTGTTTTCCTTTCCTTATTGAGTTGAACGCAATTAAGTAGATGACATACATATATATAAACATAAATCCAGTATCATTATTATGTCATATATTTCATTATTACTTATTATATATACTTTACAATCATTCATTAATGGTTAAAGTGGAGAATTAATCTCATCGTGTCGTGGAGACGGTAGTCCCTACGTACGCACGAGCGATGATATCGTTCTCATGATCGTGGGACTGAATTGGAGTGTATGTATACTATTTCAGAATCAATATCACTTTAAAATAATAATATATAGTTATTATTTACACAGTTATACCCATCCAAGTAAGGTGGTGGTGGAAAATAGATTTCACCACGGCGTGGAGACGGTATTCCGTACGTACGCACGCGCGGTGATTTCGTTTTCCGTAGGATGGATAGATGGTGAAATAGGGTTGTTTAATACTTATAATAACATATCATTATATGAGTGATAATGATGTTATTACTTCATAATGAAACAACCTAATAAGAAGAAGTGGAAGAAGAAATAAAGGTGAATGAATCGGTAACAGAAATTACCTCTTCTTTGAAGCGCCTCTTTGAGACCTCCTCTTAGGGCACTAAAATTGGTCTTTGAGGAAAACCAGAACCTCTAGGATTATTCTAGGGAATTGGAGAAGAGTATTTGGCAGGGTTTGGCCGAGCTTGAAGGCTCAATGTTGTGTGAGGAAGAGAGGGAGGAGGTGTCCTTTTATAAGGGAGGAGAGGGGCTCCTTTGGAAAAACTAAAAATATTATATTATTATAAAGTCAAGTTCGGTTTTAAATAGCTGCAAATTGATTTCTTTCGAGGCTATGGTGGGGATGGGTCGAAATCCTCTCATCCAACAGAATTTAGACAAGTTTAGGTTCCTATTTTAACCTTATCATTTAGATTTAACATTAAGTTAAATAATTTTACTTTTACCGTGTCTTATTGTGTTCTTACACTATAAGGTTAATAAACTTACTATAAGAAGCCAAAAGAACCCCAAATTGTTTATTATTAATATATATAACCTTATATAAGTCAGTTTCCCGAACCTTAGATTTTTAGGAATAAAATAACAATTAATAATATAATATTTTTTAAAAAACTATTTTATGTCAATTTTGACACTATTTAGTAATTGATTTTTGTGAAAATCATAACAGAATGATAAGTTCGAAAAAATTTAATTAAATCAATAATAAAATGTCATATTAACCTAGAAAAGTAGTGGAATTCATAAAAAGTCTCAAATTATATTTATTTGGGTATTTATAACATCAATTATGTCAATATTTCATTAATAAGATAATTATTGCATCATCGTTGTTTCATAAATAAATTAAATTATTTAATGTATAAAAATTACAAATAAAATACCATTATGTAGGAAAGCTTTTTATATTTCTAATGAATATTTATAGTCGAATTTATCTTATGTATAACCCCATATTAAAAATGTTTTAGTAAAAAAACTTTGATTTTAATTCTTTTAACCCTTCTTTAAATAAATTAATAATAAATTTTCTAATATAATCCAAGTGGGCCTAAATGGTCATATTTTATTCCTACTTTGTTTTTGGCCGAATTACACTTGTCCAATAGAATTAGGACATGTGTTAGGGTAATAATAATATCATTTATACCCTTAATTACCCTATTTACATTTAACCGTGGTAAAAAAAGTAAAAAGTTACTATTCACCCAAAAATTATTTTCATCTCATTGAACCACATTTTACTTACTGACATCAACCATGTCTTTCTGATTTTTGAAATTCCACTCACAGAAGTGGTAAAATTAAGTTTTATGACCAATTTAGTTTTTTAACTACCACTTAGTGGTTTCACTATTCATCAAAAATTGAAAGTTTTCATAAAAATACCAAAAATTAGGCCTAAGCTATATTTGATATTATGAACTCAAAAATGATCTCTATTTTACCAAATTCAAAACACATCAGTTTCATTAACTAATTTAAAAATTAATTCCCATCGTCAAAACAAATAGCATGTTTTTAAGAGATAATAACTATCAAAAGATTGAAACTTTTTTATAACTGGTTTAAATGTGAAATTACATCCAATGACCATCATTATATTAAATTGTAAAATTATATTCTAAATATACTTTAAAACCTCTAAAATTAATAATTTATCACTATTAATTATTTCGATTGAAAAAGTTCTTTTTAAATAAAATTTAGTAATTTCCACTATTCATTAAAATATGAAAGTTATCCGAAAATTACCAAAATTTCACCCTAAGCTAATTTCGATATTCCAAATCCAAAAATGAAGTCCATTTTGAAAAATAAAATTTACAAAATTTCAAAAAGTGGTTATTACTATTCATAACGGCTAGTTTTAATAATATTTTAAGAGCATATCGTTGTTTAGTGAAACTCGGTATTGCGTATTACACAGGCTATCAAGGAAGGCCGCGATTACGTGTAATGAAAGGTAAGTCAAGGATGCCTGTTGTGCAAGCTCCTTTTGGTGTAGCGTACAACACAAGACATTAATGAAATTAAAAAGAATATTATTCATAAAATCTCGGGGTGTTACAATTACTCAATCCCATGCAACCATCCATGCATGCTATGTTATGACAGTTCCATAATCATGAGCGATTTCTCATCGATCTACCAATCGTCACAAGGTATGTATTTCTCATGTGCCATTAATCCTTTGGCACCGAGCACAATGTAATATTTCAACCAAGCCCCGTATATGCAATTCCCAGGTTCCATTAATCCTTTGGAATTGATAAAAAGGTCACATTTAAACCAATCCCAGTAAATGCAATATAAACCCACAACACATATCCCCAACGATCAAGCCAAAATAAACCTTTCAGTAAAACACCTTTTTATTGAAAACTATTATCGCCAAAACCATTTTAATTCCAAACCATTTCAACTCCATATCATTTCAATAAAACTCTAGATATATTGTAATTAAATTCTCTTAAAATCCCATTTTTCATCAACAATTTAGCAATTCTGGAAAATCCATAATTTGAAATCATATTTTTAAATTAAAACCCCTTTTGCACAACTATTCACAAAGATCACACAATTTCACAAAAACCATAAATCATCACAAATGAATATATTTACACACATTTCATAATCAATAAAAAATTTTGAATATATGAAAATAAATTCTATCAAGAGGAGTCAAGGGAGAAGCCACCCACCTCAATGGTTTTGATGAAACTTTAATAACAGACGAAAAACGCACAAGGATGTATGTCAATTCTCCAAGTGCGGCCTTATATCCCTTATCCTAGAAAGATCATGACTCAACATTGACATATTTAGCGTCCAGAAACGTAGATCTACCCACTATAGGTTCAGATCTGAGAATGAATAGAGATCAAAGAAGTAGATCATAGTAGATCTTAGAAAATAGGGAAAATCTGTAATGAATGGGGACATACCTCAAGAATCGAACACGAAATCGCCCAGGGAAGGCCCCATAATGGAATAAAATCCCGTGGGGAGGTTTATATAGCCTTATAGGGAGATTAATCTCTAATTAGGGGCGTTTGGAAGCCAAAAAGAAATAAATATAGCAAAAACGAATAAGCTCCTAGAAAATAGGATCTCGATTTGTCCTCTAGGAAAGATTTGACCACACGGTTTGTGCCAACCGTGTATGGATCATGAAACCTTATTTTTGTCCACACACTTCTTAAACCCCCCCCCCCCCCCCAATTATTCCATCCTTCAACTTTACTTCTTTTTATTGAAACATCCCAATTTATGGAAACACTCCACTTTATGGAAACAACCCTCTTTATGGAAACACCCCACATTATGGAAACACCCCACTTTATGAAAACACACCACTTTATATAACCACTCTATATTATGGAAACTCTCAATTTTATGGGTACTCATTATTTTATGGAAACTCTCTTTTTTATGGAAACTCTCTATTTTATGTAAACACTCTATTTTAGGAAAACTCTCTATTTTATGGAGACTCACTATTTTATGGAAACCCAATCAATGACACACTAATTATAAAATGTGAGGAAAGGGGGTTATATACCCGAAACTATATGTACTAAAATCACGACCACTCATTGTTTTAAATATCATATTTTAGGTTCTAAAGGTAATTTAAAATGAAATTTTTTTCTTTAATTTTTAATAATATTTTGTATTTTAAATATGTTTTCTAAAAATCAAAGGTGTATTTTCCTTATGAAATTCTCCAAGTGATCTTTTAATATAATCCGACAACCTATAATGTTACTTAACAAAAACATTATTTTAATTATGAATTTTTTTAATGATATTATAATGTTATTTAATCCATCAATGTGAATAGCCATTGATTTTACATTTTATCACTGAGGAAATTTTCTAGTGATAAAATCCACATTATTTTTTCAGATATATTAAAATTTTTATAATGATATTTTCAGGGAACCTATTTCTTTTCCATGCACTAATCATGTTGTGAATTGAATATTGGTTGTTACACTGATTTTTATGATGATATGAATTGTATATGTACTGAATTTCTTTTTATGTTTAATGGGTGTTTCTTATGAATGTGTCATCCCAATTATAGCTAATGTATGACCCTAATAAATATTATACAATTGGATGATCCGCATTATAACTCATGATATGATGGGGTGATACCCATTATAGATCAAGAAATTATGGGTTGAGTACCATTATAGATCACAATATTAAGGTTGATCCCAATTATAGATCTCCAAATAAATTGTTATGGAAGACATACATATGGTTATTCCATTTATAAAGAGTCTGTATGGAATTTTTCCAGGATCAATGGAGATCATGTTAAAATATATAAACAAATTTATTTTAGGCTTTATGTGGGTTTCTAATGACTCCATTGATCATGATTGAAATAACTTGTCACATAATTTTTAATCTTAATACTCTTTCCTTTGATAAATATTTATGAAAAATTTAATGATTGTGGATCCAAGTATTGATGTGTATCAATATTTGTATGTAATAATCATACTCATTGATTGATTAATCATACCCTTATTCTCATTGCATGCTCACTAATGATATTTATTTTTTAATTATTACGTTTACCCATTTTAAGAATTCATGTTCTTATGTTTAATATTATGAATTTTATAATGATATATGATTGAATTACGTTCTTCTAGGAAGGTTTCTAAAATGATGAACTTTGTGGAAGATGTTTTAGCCTTAATTTGGAATAAAAAACATGATATACTAGAAAAATTAATCCTGTGAATAAATTGGGATTTATTATGTTATAGTTTTTCTTAATTATTTAAAACTCTAAACCCAAAATATCCTCTTGTATGTATGTATCTAGTATTATCTTTTGATGATGTATGATTCATACGATAAAAAATATTTCCCCATCATTAATTTCATGGAAAAAAATTAAAGTAAATTATTTTAGAGAAATATATTATAGTATAATTTCATGTATGTAATAATGTTACTATATAATTTATTTTGGTTAAAAATTAGAATTTTTAACTCTTGTTTAGGTAGAATTTATCCTTGGATATAGTGGTAAAAATTATTAATTATCTAGTTTTCTAGGACTATATACATCAGATTGGTGTGGATTGGTCCATCGGTAGGAAATTTTAGGACACAATGACATTTTCAAATATTATATATATATATTATTAGAACTATAGTATCATATTTCAGATGGGAAATGCAATATAAAAAATAGGTGGTTTTCACAGGAGGATGTGACAATGTTTTCAAACTGAGATGAAGGTGTGTAGTTTCCAATAATTTTAATGGAAGGAAAGATAAAAAGGATTATACATTCTTGATTATTTTACTAGTGACAGTGATGATAATTCCTTGATTAATTATTGATGAGTATACACTAAATAATATGAAGGAGATATATTTATCTTATAATTCTTCTCAAGCTATTGTGGAATAGTCAAAGTGTGCCTAGTAGAGGGGTTCAACAAAGACAATTTGATCCCATGTACTAGTCATATAAAACAAATTAAGGGTAGGGTGATTACTATACCATATTAGGTGGCCTTATTTATAAAAAAATAATTAGATTAATTCAATTTCATAATTATTTACATTCATCCCATATGGTTTAATGAACGTTTAAGAAATATTATTATTTTTGGAGGCCATTATATAATCACATTATGGGAGAAAATAAATCAACTTTGGATTTTTATTTGAGATAAATTTATGTGAAATTATAATTTTACGAATATAAATTAATTAAATAATATGTAGATGTAAATGTATAATTATGATATTCCTTTATTGTATAGATTTTTTCTTATTGCTTAATGTTATTTGAAATGACGTGCTGAATGATCTAAAAGAGATAGTGGATTGTTATTCAGAATGATTTTGTTTTTAGAGATTTCAAATTTAATATACATTATTATTTATTTTGCATGTATAAAATGATTTAACATGTGTGAGAACTAAAGTAAATCAAAATTTTTATTATTTTTTAAAACTAAATTATTTTACTAAAAAAGTTCCTTCTCTTTCAATGGATATTTTTTTAAATTTACCCAATAATATAACATCATTATAATTTTCATACTATTCATTTGATAATGCAGTTTGGTGTTTTCCCTATAATTATTTTTTTATATTTTTTTGGAAGTATTCATTTTATTATTTTTTATTTTCTATTTATTAAATAATAATAAACTCAAGAGTTTGGAAGATGATATCTTATTAATAATGTAATGATAGAAATTATTGTAACCATGTTTTAGTCTAAATTGAGTTGTTCCTTCTAATATTGGTTTAATTTTAACTCTATAGTGTAAAGGTGGAAGCTATTTATTTTTGGGTCATTTATTAAAATTTTGGTTTACCCAATTATGGATTAACAATTTCCATATATAAAATTTTATATAAGATTATCCAATTCATTAATTATCAAACCCTAGAAATATTTAGAGTGATTTGGGATCTTCCTTTGAGTGATCATAAAATGTGTTTTAAGTGATATGCAACTTCCATATTAGTTAGTGTAATAGTGATTATAATCGAAAATTAAAATGAACCATGAATGAATAAATGGTTCTCTATTATGTAGGTATTTTATGTCCACATTTTCCATATTCATTATGTTATTTGGACATAATTCGCTGTTTTTTAAAATTTTATTTATATTTTTTTTATATAAAAAAATTTCACATTCATTTATGAATATTTAACATATAATTATTTATAAAAAATAATTTCAGAATCTTATAATAATTTCAAAATAAATCTCTGAATCTAAGATCATTATTAAATTGAACTTGTTTAATTTATAATATTGTATATATAATACTATGTAGTTAATTCATTTGGGGTCTATAAGAATCCATGTTCGCACCATAGAAAATACTCTCCCATATTTTTCCTCAAACTAAATGTTCTCTTTCAACCATCACCATATAAACAGTTTGGATATTTCGGGTCTTATATGTCTAAAAATTATGATATGGTAGTGATAAAACCAATAAATCAAGGAACCATAGTGATGGAATGCAATATCATGGTATGGAAGTGGGGTGGTGTAATGCTACATTATTTTATTTTAGTTATGTATTGACCCTTGTTTAGTATCTATTGAGTTCGGTCTTATTTTGGGGTGTTCTCAGGAGATTTTATGAAATGTTTTAGGCCGATGGGGTTGCCTATAGTTGGTGAATGGTTAGGGAAACCCACATTTTTTTGCCCAAAAAATTTAGGGTTGTTTTGATCAACTAAAGGGGGAACACCATTCCCCCAAAAAAACCGCCACTTAATTATTTTATTTACCCTTGGATAGAGTGGTTTTCAAGGATGGCACTTTTTTTAAATAATATGTATATATAAAATGTAGAACCCAAAGAAAATATTATATTAGGGCTCACGGTTAAGGTGCATGGTTACTCATGACTATGTGGCCTCTCCAAAAAACCATGAATTTGGGGTATTAGTACTCCAATATTTGAATTAAAAATAAATGGGAACTCAATTTCCCCTCAAATGACAATATAGACTCTTATTTCCTTAAACTAATCCTTTCTAAGATATTTAAAAGGCTATCTATTTGGATTAAATGATGATATCCTTCATTCATGATAGATCGTCTCAAAGTTTGATGCCTTTTTATATCATTTTTCCTTTTCAAATGAGATTATCATTGGATCTCATATAAAATCATCATTCATAAGATTAATTAAAATATTTATTATAGATATGAGGGGGTTGATTTAGAATCAATTTTTTTCCTTAAGGATATAGGATCAGAGGACGTATATACTATTATTTTGGTTTTGTTTTCAATAGTTTTTTATCTAACTCTATTTTTTAGGTAGGTGTTTCAATGAAAGATTATAATTATATGAAATACTTATTTTTCTAATATATTACGTTGTTTTATTCATTTAATAGAATTTATTTAAGATTTTAAATGGTTTTAGGGAAATAAATCATTCTTTTAAAGAGTGTTTTGATTTTAAATTGTTTGTAAACACCATGTGTTTGATTAAATTATTTAATAACTATATTGGTATCAAAATGATATATAAACACTAATATGGATTGGTTATCCTTTTAATTTTATTATAAATTGTAATCATAATTAAAAATGTATTTAGAATAATTTATCACATTTGGAAGAATTGGTTTATCAGGAATAGACAAGTCCCTTACAATGAATGTAATTTCACTATAAGTTTTCTTTAGCATTGGATAGTGAAATTCCACTAGAGGTTATATTAGTTGGATCCACTATAATAATGGATTTAATTGCGATCCTGAATTTTCATACATTAAAATAAAAAAAATTGTGTAATACTTAAATCATTATACAAACTGATTCCCAATGACTGTAAAAGCCTAGTTCAATTGGAAACACAAAAACATAAACATTGATACATAAGTGAGCTACATTATCAACCAATAGCTTCTTCGTAACTAGAACCCTTGTTGGAAAAAAAATAATAAATTTCCTAATAACATTAAGAAGGAAATATAAAAATAGGTGATACCAAATGCTCAATATGGGAAATCAAGGAAGATATGTAATCATAATCATGAGCATAAGGGTATGAGAACATAATAATTAAAAAAATATCACAAATTCATTATCAAAGATCTTATACATGAATCATGGCCTAAATATTGTTATTCCATATGTTATGAAGCATAATGAAATAATGAACAAAATCCATTCAATCATAACAAAGGAATAAAACATGGAATTTTTGTAGAAATATATGTATGAAATATTATTTCAATAGTAGCCAAGGAATCACTTCAAAGAACATATTTTTAATATTGGTTCACTATCGATACTATATTGGTATTCATGGTTCACTCTAATGGTCATATTAGTAGCATGAGTTCACTCGTCACACCATATTGGTAGTCATGGTTCAATATAATGACCATCATAGTAGTCCATGTTCATTTCCAATAACATCATAGTATATCTGAAGAGGTATAAAAATATACCCAATGAATTGAAGGGAGATATAGGTCCTACCCAGCTCATAATGAAAGAAAACATATATGTGTCATAGGAAAATATCTAATCACATCATAACCCATGAAATAAAATGAAAATTATAAACACATAAACAAATCATTACCTATAGACAGATATAGGTTTCCTAATTATTTCCCCCAATGGCCCAAAGGCCTACATTTTTTATTGATTTTAATAATCTACCTTTAAAGGGGTGAGGTGGAACACTTACATGGCCTGTAGGCGTAATTATTACTTTTCCTATAGGACATAGAAGAATTCATTGCCCGTAGGATTCAAACATTAAATTTAACCCAGACTAACTACTTGGAACTTCTCCTCCCCAGCATCTTCATCGTGAAATCAGCTCTCCACCTTCGCATGGATATTGGGCTAGGATTTCCCGTGCATTCACAGGCTTGTCTCAGTGGCAGGTTCCATAACCTATCATTATTGCAATCTTTTTAGCTTCGGCTAAGGTGAAATCTCATTTCCCCTCCTCCATGTGAAGCTTGTTCCTTGTAGGTTGTCTGGTTTGTATATGCACTTAAGGTGGCCCTAAAGCCTTGAGGTGGCCCGAAGGCATTATTGACCTAAAGTCCTAGGTGGCCAGAAATCCCTAAAGGACTGAGAGACCAAATCAGTGGCCTGAAGGCCCAAACGGGGGAATATTCCCAGCCACTAAAGTTCCAAACAGTGCCTGCTACAGTACCTTCTACAGTTCTGTACAGTTCCTGCTATAGTCCCTGCTACAGTACTGATACAGTACTACTACAGTACCCAGAAATTAGCCTCTTCCTGGATTTTATCTCGGGTCTATTGGATGCACTTAAGGATTCCTCACCAACTGGGATGAGGATCGTGTGCAGGTTTTGTAAAATTTTTATTATAAACATAACCCATGAAAAGAAGTGATTTTAAAAGGAATATAAATCGTGAAAAATCATTCAAATATAATTGAAAACTTATAAAGGAATCCCTAAAAACAAAACAAATTAAATATTTTTTCTTTAAATATGGGCTTAAAATATATTTGAAAAACTACATGGTAAAAAAAATTATAAAATGTTTTTTTAATACAACTGATTTCTATCGGAGAGAGAGATGTGAATATTTTACACAAAAAAATTATATTAAGTTCTAAAGAGTGAAAAAATATTAATAATAAATCATTATATCCTGAATTAATAATGGAAAAAAAATATAATGAGAGTCTGTGAGTCATGTATCATAATATTTCTTCAATAAGATCATAAACATAAACACTCTCAAAAAAATGATGAGATTGTCTCAATGAACTATTATAACTTAGTTACATGTAATCATACTTTAAATTTAAGAAAGAGAAATTACATGAAGCCCAAAATATCATTAAACATTGGATATTAATGAAATAGAAAATAGAAGTATATACAACTTAAAAGGGAATTTAGGATCATAACAAAACATGAGTCTCAGCGAGGGTAAATTATGGCCAAAATATTTTACCGATTTGGTGTCTTTTGAAACATAAACGACATAAATTAATTATATTTAAACAGATATATGAATATCCATAAGTTTTATTATAATGTACATAGAATACAATCTTGGTCAGTAAATACATCATTTAAAGGAATGTGTGGCGAACATATCATGTATCTCAAAAAAATAAAAAGTGATATGAAATTCCTTTACCATGTGGGTTTACTCTTATCAATGTCATTCAAACCTCCTTTATAATATACATGGATTTATTATACATATGTTAAAGTAACAAATTGTTATATATATGGTTTTATTATGTCATTATATTACCCTATTGTTAAAAATAAAATATTAATGTTTCACTTTGGGTAATATTCACTCAATTCTTCCCATGTGTATTAATTTGTTATAATTTTTGTATTTATACATTATTTCATGATTAACAGAATTTAAAACATGATATAAATATCATTTATATAAATCATATGTGTATTATAATAATCTAGTTAAAATAAAAGTATGAAAAATAGAAAACTATTAATGGAGAGTGTATAACATACATACATTTGAACACATTTTTTTATTAAATGGCATGTTGAAAGAAATAATGCAAAAGACACATATTTTTATATATACAATTATTATAGTATATTTATTGTATCATATATGTCATATATACTCACTAAAACCATCCTTAATACAATATATGAAGTGAATGAATGAATTGTATCAATTTAAGGATAAATGTGTTGGTATATTGGCATGGAAAAAATAAATTGGAGGGGTGGTGAAAGAAAATAAAAGAAATTACATGACATAAAATGATACCTCTTAATGGGGTAACTCATTTTGGATTGTCGAAAAAGGAATCCATTGATATAAATCCTCTCAAGTAAAGGATACAAGAATTATGGTATGATTTAGGGGATGTGTGTTGGGAATATATTGTCCAAAATTAAAAGGATTGAGAGGACAGGGAATGTGGGAGCGGAGGTGGCCATTTATAGGGTAGTAAAATGACTCACTAAGAAATTTTGAAAAAAATTGATGTAAAACTTTTATACATAGAAAAATTCATACAAACTCATCCTAAATCAATAATGGAAGTTAAATGGATGATTAATTACCATCCATTGGGTTTTATACATGTGGATATGTTATGTATCCCCCTATGATTATGGTTTAGTCCCTTACTATTTTTAATTTTACCATAATTACTGTGATTAATTTTAATCACTTTTTAAAATATATTTTTTAAATTAGCAAGATATAATTAGAATATAAATATTATTAATATTACAATGGTGTAGGTTAGTTTTTAGAAAATCAGTTTCGATAGGTAGAAAAACTAAGTATAATTCTAATCCTGTAGATGGGGAAGAAATTAAAGTTCTTTAATGTATAAAAAATGATCAAAAAATGATTATTTTTTATATGCAATTCTAATGTGAAATTGATTATAATGAACTAAATTTTATTAATTGTTTTTTCATTGATATAATGATACCATAAAACAAATTTAATGTAATGTGTGACATTAATAACTATTTAAAAAAATTACAATTTGAACCTAAATTAGTATTTACACTACTCATAAAAAATTTACGTTTCTCTGAATAAAAACAAAAATTCAACCCTAATCTAATTTATAAATTATAAATTCAAAAAAGAGGTTTTCTATCAAATTAAATTTATAATCGTCTCAAAAATTAATTTTTTTTTGTAGGATATTAAAAGAAGATCATTTGGGAAAGCTATATTTTTAAACATATAATGACTTTTCCAAATATTATATCTTTAATTATCAAAATATATTATTTATATAAAAAATTTTAAAAAAATTGAAACATATTTATTTTTATTCATAACACTGGGTCTAATGGATATGTTGTAATTATCTCACTTAAATAATTATAAAAATAAAATTATGTTTCATAGAAACGTCATTATTACATTATACATATTCCAAGATTTTGTTGTATGTAATGTACACTGAGTTATTGTTCAATGTAACATAAAACAAGATGGAGTTATGTAATATAGAACATGTAGGTTCTGTGTGAATGGATGTATTTACATAGAGCATTGTAATAAATAAATTAATATTTACTTTTCATGAAAAAAAGGTCCATAAAAAGCTCATGGTGTTAAATTCTACTCCCATTAAAATGAAATTCAACATAAAAATTCATCACATAGGTAATAAAAATGAAGAAAATTATGATTCACCATATCCATGAATTCCTACATAGCTTCTTATAACTCGTGATTCCTCTACAATACATAACCAGGTTAGTGGTCTTGTTTTGTAGAACATTATCTCTACAATCCAGAATTTCAACAGGTTTACCCTCGTAAGAAATATATTACTCTAATAGTATAACGTCTAAGATATGTACATGTGATGGGTCGGTTATATAGTTCCTTAGTAGAGATATAAGGAACACATAATGGATTTGAGAGAGATTTAGAGGAATTTCTATGTGATAGGCTATCATCTCGACATGATCAAAAATATCAAAAAGACGGATATACCTAGAGATTAGTTTCCCATTCTTCAAGAATATCGTAATGTTCTTCTCAGGTGAGATTAATAGAATATTTTTTGACTAACTTCAAATTTCAGAACACACCATCTGTAATCATCATAAGTTTTTTACTGAATTTGAGATACCCTGATATGTTGTGGAATAGTTCTAACATTGTCATATATATCTTTAAAAAAATCAGGTCCCAATATCTTTCAATCTCCAACTTCATCCGAACATGTTTTTGCTCTACATTTCATCCCATAATAATATTTATAAGGATCCATCTGAATATATTAGTGAAATATATTATTGTAAGAAAACATAGAAAGGGGAAGGTGTTGACCACAACCACCATTGAAATCCATAGAATAATATATCAAAATTTCATCAGGGGTTTTAATTTCTCTTTCATACTGAACATATATATGAGGATGATAAGAAGTGTTGAAACCCAATTCTGTGTCAAGTTATTTCTGATGACATCACTAGATCATTGATGTGAACCTCATATCCTAATCCAATATAATAGAATGTGGTACACCATGAAACCATACCATTTACTTAATCTGTATCATTTTATGAAAATATAGACATATTTATTCTATGATAGCAATAAGTGTTCTAAATTTGTATAGAAATAAACAACCACTGATATTGAATTAAACCCTTTAGTGGTTTTGGGTAGTCTAATAAAAAAATAAATAGTAATTTTCCCCTATTTCCATTATGGTATGGGTTGCGGATTCAAAACCCCCTTTGAAATTTGTCTTTCACCCTTAACATGTTGACATACAAATAATTGAGATATAATTGTTTCTATATTTATCTTAATTCCATCCACCGAATGAAATCCTTCAAGTCTATATACATCGTCATACTTATAGGATGAATATTAAATGAATAACTAAGAGCTTCTTCTATAATCTCCATCTTCAAATCTACTATATATGAAACACAAACATATTTATTGAACCTTATCATTCCATCCTTATCATGTTTAAACTATGGAAAATTTATGACTCTGTTTATCAGCACTATATATTCTTTTTGTGCCTCTTTAATCTTCACTGGGATACAGGACTTAACCATAATTTGAGAAAGATAGTCTTTTCCCCTTTATTTATGATTTCTAGATACATCATTTTCTAATCTAATAATATTGGATCTTTATTTTATCATCATTATGGATAAGCTAGAACGATCCTCCAAACTTAAATCATCAACCACCTTGTTCGCATTCCCATGGTGTTATTGTATTTAGCATTTATAATCGTTTATCAACTATAACCATTTTATCTGGTGCATGATCAACTCCTCCAGTTTGAAGGTATATTTATTAATTTTTTGATCTGTATATATATCATACATTTCTCTATATGTATAATGCATATATATCATTAATGTAAAAAATAATACTCCTAACTACAAATCATGAGTTTAGTTATTTTTCTTATGAATCTGCAACTGCCATGAGGCATAAGTGATAACCATGTTAGTCAACATAATTAGACATCCCAATACCTTATTTGTTACACCAATTATGATTACAAATACTTCCTCACAACATGGATATGTATGCACATGTGAACTGACTAACCTCACCTTCGGTTCCTTGAAATTTACCTCACATTCATCTATCTAGAAGAACTTGACACCCTTATGAGTTAATTTCGTTAGAAAATTAGAGAGTATTGATACAATATCCACAAAAATTCTATAATATATAACTAAACCAAAAATGATATGGATCTAAATCTTTGTGGTTTGTCCAGGATGACATTCAATAGCATCTGTCTTTGATGTATCTACTATTATACCATCTATTTAGATTATGTGACCCAAAAAGAAAACAGTTTTCATCAACAATTAAAACATTTTATCTTTTTCATATATCATATGATTCCTTATTGTCCTCGGTGAAATACATAATTTATATTTATACTCTTCCTTTATTTTTTAATAAATAATAATATCATAGATAAAGGCTACTGAAAATTGTCGAGGAAATATCTAAATACACTATTCATTAAATCTATATCGATTTTAAGAGTATTTGTATGACCAAAAAGAGTCACTATATATTCATAATGTACATTACTTTTATATAATGTCATATTTTGTATCTCCTATTTTTCAGCCCTCATATTTTGATATCTGGAATGAATTTCAACCATCGATACATATTGATCTCCACGTAATTGATCAAACAATCATCAATATGTGTAAGAGGATACATATTCTTGATTGTGCTATTATTCATGTCCAAATAATTAATGTAATGTTTCATTTATCCATATATATTTCTTTTAAAAATGAACAGGTGTACCACTATGTGACACACTTTTCCAAATGGACCCCTTATTAAGGTTTTAATGGATTTTCTTTCTAAATTCCTACAAATTAAATTCGGACATTCTATAAAGACTATTTGAAATTTTTGTGGAATCAGGTATGAGTTCTATTGAGAACTCAACATTGTGTTTTGTTGGAATACAAATAAACTATTATGGAAATACATCCACAAAATCCTAGCCAATAGTCATATCATCAATGATTAATTTCATTCCAACCAAATAAGATAAAGAAACCTTTTAAATGGTAATTAAGACCCATTTTATGGATGTAATCTCCATATGATGTTCATATATATCATCACATTGATTGATTATCATAGGTGGGTTTGAAATATCAAAATTACCATCCCTTCTTTGATGATTTAAGTGGGATTTATGAAGTGAAAGACAATCCGTTCCTGTGATGAAATCAAATTCAACAAAGGAAGAATGGTAATATTTTCTTAAAGAACATTCCCAAAAACATCAACAGGAGGGGAATCATATAATTGAGGTGTATATATCATACCATTAATAATTCCATATATAATTATTTTGGTGGAATCATAACACCCATATAAATTTCTTGATATACGAAATAGTGGGTAGATCCAAAATCAATTATGATATTTGTAGTTCTAGAGTTGATGGTAAGTGTAACTTTCTTCACGTCATTATCACAACCCTCATCTGAAATAGTAATTTCATGAGATTTCCCCTTTTGAATTTTCTTATTATGTTGATTACATAGATCATCATCACCATCCCATATGTTTGGATAGTGGTTAACATAAATCTCATTGTCCTTAGACATGTAGCACTGAATCAGGGGAGGTTTATTCTGTGCCACTTTTTCACCATTCACAAATGTTATCAATCTTATTCCCATGAATACAAAATTAAAATTCCCTATGTTCTTCCCTTCCAAAATATAAAAAATTTATTAAAACCCTCAATGAAATTTCGTTATTGATTATTCTCATATTTTTAGAATAAATGGAAGTGCATGTTTTTCTCATCATGGATTTTGGATTTTCCTTTGAAATCCATCATCCTTTTCATGTCAAAACCTGTTTGTTGCAACATGAATCCAACATCCATTTCAAACATTGTTTCAAAATGTAAAATCTCTTCATAACTACAAATTTTTCTGATGTCCAACAACCATATGAGACTTGGAATTATGAAACTAAGGTACCTATCAACTTTACGTTCAGGTTGGATAATAATTCCCAATGTGTAACACCCAAGTTACATTAAATTTTCCTCATAGGTACCAATATATTTATTATCCATTTTTATAAACTCATGTAAATCTTTATACATATTGTTCTGTAGAATTTGGAGAAAGTACTTATTGAAAAATAGGTTCTTGAACTTGTTCCATTCCCTGGATTCTATATCATTCTACTGCCTAATTAGAGTCCACCACTAGACTTATGCACCTTCACATTGTTAGAAAACTAGAATGACTTTATTATTCTATAAAAACTACAAAATGAAGAATATATTTCTAGTTGTATAGATATATTTTTCAGAAAGAAGTGGGTTAGAAGACCCTCTAAAATAAGGAAATAGTTTCCTTTTAAAGACTCAAAATAATGTTATTACTTTTTTTCTTATTTGGAAGTACACCACGACTCATAGATTCAAAAAGCTATGTTAGAATAACAATGGTGTTTTTAATTACTTCTCCCATAACATTCTATTTCTCATGATGAAAATTACTACATTTTCCATCACATTAACAATTAACATAGTTCCTTTAGTTTCTATCCATTGACTAAAATAAAAAAACATAGAGTAAGAAAAATTCATCATATCTAAGAACCATATAATCATGAAAGTTCACTTATAGGATGTATAAGTTACGAAAACTTCTTTAATATATGACAAATTTTTACTATCCTCAGTTATTAATAGACAACATCTATTTAAATACATTATAATGATTCATGAAGTGTTTTCAAATTCTCAAAGCATATCCCCTCGGAGTGTCAAACCAAGTGTGAAAAAATTTCCCTTTTCATGTACCAAATTAACCTATTTCATGCCCAGAACATCTTGCAATGTTATTAACACTAGGTCCAACAATTGTAGAGCCACATAAACATATAAAATTCAAAATAGAATGTATTTCTAGGAAACCAATCACACTATCCTACAAATAATTTCACGACATATTCCTATGAATTTACTTATGCTTGTACTTATACATAGACATTTCTATAGGGTTCTCACTAATTCTTTATCATAATAGAAACCAAAGGATAACTAAACCTTCACTCTTATACCAACTATAGATACCCACACTATTGATTCATTAAAATTACATAACATTTTAGGAATACTCAAAACATTATATAAAGAGACTCCCAAAGACCGTAATAGTCTAGTGCATTTGAAAGCATGGGAACAAAAAAACCAATTTATAAGTGAGTTTAATTTCCAAACAATAGGTTATTCATTCAATTAACCCTCTTAGAAACAAAAAAAATAATAGATATCTTCATAATCCTGGGAAGAAAATAGAAATCGTGGTGGGTTCAAATGCCCAGAAAGGGTAAACAAGGAAGATTTATAAAAAAATATTATGATAATAAGGTTATGAAAACATGATCCTTAAAAACATATCATAATATATATATATAATTTCATATATATGAATCAAGGAATAAGAAATTGTTGTTCATAAAAAATAAATAATAAGGAAATAATGAACAAAATCCATTAAAGCATAGCATCAGAATGAAACATGGAATTATGGAAGACACATATGCATATAATATGATTTTAGAAGTATATAATGAATTTCTTCCACTACCATATTTTTAGTATGGGATTACTACTATACAATTTTGGTAGTAATTTTTCACTTTTATGGCCCTCTTAGTATCATGAGTTCACTCCTCATACAATCTTGGTAGTCATAGTTTACTCCCATAACCATCTTATTAGACCTATACCATTCCCAAGACCATCTTATTATATCTCATGAGATATAAATAATAACCCAATTCATTTGTGGGAGACAACTGTCACTCCTATTTCATAATTAAATCATTCATAAATATACCATTATATCATAAATAATCATATAATAACCCATGAAATGAAATGGTAATTATAAACATGTAATTATATCATTACAAGTGGAAAGAGAAATTCTTAGTAATCATTTCATCATAAACATAACCAGTGAAAATAATTGGTTTTAAAAACCTAGAACCCATTAATGTGAAACTGTTTTCAAAAATATCATGCCATCAAAACATAATCAATTTGTAGAAATAATATGAATGGAATAAATGAATAATTTCCCCAAAAAGAAATGATTAACATGAATATTATATATCCTAGATGTGAAATTATTTTGAAATGTCTTTTACATATATTTATCTAGGAATATATCTTTTATGCATTGAAAAACATTTTTAAAACATTAAAACATTTTGAAAAAAATTTTCTTTGTAAATAACATTGATGTATTATAAATGAATCTTTGAAAAACATAATTTTTTTTATAATTAATTTCCATATGAAATTGGATTCAATGATATTTTAAAAAAATAGAAAATTTTTTATAAAACATTTTTGAGAACACGATTACTAAATTCAATAGATTTTTGACAGGAGGGATAGATTGTCAGAATTTACTTAAATAAATTATATTAAGTACCAATGTGTGGGAAGATGGTAACAATACACTACAATATCCTGAATAAATATAAGAGAAAGAATATCATGAGGTTTCTTGAGATAAGGACCATATGACTTTATCAATGGAATCAGAAGCATGAAAGATAAAAAAATACATGTGATTGTCTCTATAAACACATATAACAAGGTACCATTGGATCATACTATCCATGTTCAAAAAGTAAATTTTTTGAAGATTAAAATATCATAAATTACATTAAATTCAAGATATAACATGTAAAATGGATCTATATACACCTTGAAAAAGAATTTAGGTGCATAAAAATCTTGAGTCTCAACTAAGGAAAATGGAGACAAAACAATTTTACCTATTTGGTAACTTTTAAAATAGAAACCCATTGAATTAAATAACAAAAAATGGATATGTGAATACCCAAAAATTTATATATAAGGTAAATTTAATAAAATCATGGTAAGTATATAAACCACACAAAATTAAAGAGTTGCGAACATAGCATGAATCTCATGGAAAGAAAATGTTAGATAAAATACCCTTAATACGTGTCTTGACGCACTTCTTAATCGATTAAAACACTATTATAATTAATATAAAATTATTATAAATATTTTAAATAACCACATTATAATATATATGTATTTTATGACCTTATATTACCCATTTGATAACAATATTATGTTATGGTTTCACTTCATGTAATATTCTCTTTATTCTTCGTATGTGTCGTAATTTGTTATATCATTGGTATTTATACATTATATAATGATTTATATAATGAAAAACACGATACAAATATATTTTGTAAATTGTATATATTTTTTATAATAATATATAAATTATATAATTTTGAAACAAAATACACCGGTCATGGAGAGAGTAGGTCATTCGTATGCAAGAACACTATTTTTGTTTTATTTTCATGTTGAAAGAGTGAAGGTAAAATAAATATATGTATATATATTTTTACTAAATTATATTTATGATGTCAGATATTTCATTTCTATAAACTAAAACCATACCTAATACAATCCATGTAGTGTATGAATGAATTATATCACATTGAGGAAGTTGTAGTCAACATTTCATCAAACGAAATTACCATGTTATCGAAAAAGGTAAAGTAAAAATATATGTTTTCTAAAAGGAATAAATAAAATAAAATAAATAATAATTATAACATATAAAATATATATATCGATTTTCCATCATAATTTTCTCTATGAGAGGTGGTAATAGAAACTGGACAACCATCGTTTAGTGAGGAAATAGTTCATCGTACACATAATCATTATTTCGTTATATATTGTATAGTGGTGTGTGTATTTGTAGGTTTAAACACTCAAATAAAAAAAACAAAGTATATTACAGCTAATTGATCTGTTATACATGAAAGGAAAAAATAATGTGGAGGTGGTGGGGAACAAAAATAGAATAAAGGACTTGAGAGAAGACATTGTCTCTATATCAAGTAACTCCTTATGGTTTGTGCCAAAAGGCATCATTGGATTTCCTTATGGAATAGGGAAGAATTATATAAGTAGATTAGAATTTTTTGGATGTGTATTGGGAAGGACAATTCTTTACCTAAGAGGTGTGAGAGGTTTGATGTAGTTGGAGAGGTGGTGGCCTTTTATGGGGCAGGAAAAAGACTCAGTTAGAATTTTTGATAACATGTTTGGTGTACAAATTTTGTTACCTAAATAGATTCATAAATAATAATCCTAAAAAAATAATGTTTTATATATGTATTAATAAATTACATAAATTTTGATTCTAATAATTTTTAGGTCATTTGGGTCCCTATGATTATGGACTATCCTTTAATTAAGGTTAATTTGACCACAATCGTTGTGATTAATTTTAATCACTTTTACAAATCATTTTGGTCAAAAATTAACATTACCTATTTAGACTGTAAATATTATACTAATTACATTTATGTATGTAATTTTTATTAAATTTAGATCATAGTTGCGGAATATTTTTATTAATTATAGTATCGTAGATAAGACAAAATTATAGGTCTTTAAAGTATAAAAATGATCAAAATATTGTTAATTCTTTATATTCAATTCCAAAATGCAATTGATTCTAATGACCTAATATTTATTAAATGACTGATTATTTATCTAATGTTACCATACATAAATTTTAATTTAAAATAAAATATTAATAATTATATAAATTAAAAGGCATTTTTAATGTTAAAGTAGTATTGTACACTTTTCATAAAAAAATTACATTTCCCTAAAAAATCCACAAAATTTACACTAATATAAATTTAAAATAAAAAATTAATTTTTTGTTATTTTATCAAATTAAATTTGTAAAAAGTTTTAAAATTAATTTTCATATTTTTCACAGAATTTTATTAAAAGGAGTTCTTCGATAAATCAATATTTGAAACTTATAAAGACTTTACAAAAATATATATCATTCATTAATAATGTGTTTTATTTATATAAAAAAATTATAAAAATATTTTAAAATTAGTTATTACTATTCATATAACTAATATTTACAGTTATGTTAAAATTTTCAATTTTAAATGATTATAATAATAAAATGGTGTTTTGTAGAAATATTTTTTTTGTGTAACATATTCCGAGATGGTGTTGTGGTTAACGTGTGTCGAGTAGGTTTTCTATCTAATGTATATTGTCTTGGTACCATGTAACTTATTCTATTTAGTTTCCATGTTAATGTAAATTTTTATTTAGTTAAATTTAATACAAAAATTACATTATTTAAAAAATGTCTATATAAAAATCAGGGTGTTATAATTAGCGATTTCATTTATGTATAGTACGTATTCCCATTTTATAGAACCCATATTTATGTTTTTTATAATGTATGATTTAACATTCACATGATGGATTAATAATTTTTATTTTCTCACATTAATTCACATGATAGTTTGATAATGGTTTTATTCTTACATGTTTACTTAATGGTTTATTCACATATTGTATTGAATATTCAGTCATGATTTAAAACATTTCATATTAAATTATTTGATAACATGAAATGATTTTATAAAAAATAAATATATGAATTAAAAATGGTTTTTATTGATTCAAATTCTTTGTAAAGATATGTTTTTTTAAACATAGATTTGATTCATTCTTGATATTAGTCCTTATATAGTCTCTATGGGGTTATCCTAATGAGATTTTTTCACAGACCCTAATTAGTTTTTGGTTATTATTAGATGTTCTTTTTCAAGATGTAAGAATGGTTAAGGTATGTATATAGTATGTCACCTTTTTTTCATTGTTGCCTTCATAGTAGGAGGATTGAGAGGAGAGAGTTGGTCACATGTGGACTTATTGTTCTTGTCTCAATTTAATTTTTGTTTTATTCCAGTTTGTATTGGTTTGTATGGATCGTATAAGAATAATTTTTCTTATAATTATATTATTTTTTTCTCTCATTTTCTATTATAATTTTGACTTTTCACAATTTTCTTTTTTTACTTCAACATAATGATGGGCCAAATCTGGTGGCTTATATAGTTGACTCTATTTTTTTAAATAGAATGGGATCATTGGATTGATCAGACTGATGTGTGTTAAGATTCCATGGGATTGGATCTATTTTTTGGGTATATTAGAGTTAATACCATCATAATTTGGGTTTTATTTGTAGGTGGTTCTCTATTTATCATACTTCCATTCCAGAAATCACTAAACATGGGTTATAATAAATTCTTTACTGGTTCTGAGACTTGGTGTTTAAGGTAATTTGAATGAAAAAAGTGTGTATTATATTTAAATAGTCATGTTCCTTTATAATTCACTTTTTTACATTCATGTAATTAATAACTACTTTAAATTCAGGATGTTTTAAACCACAGATGTAAAATTTTATTATTTTTTATATTAATTTGTAAAATTCTAAAATGATAAATTTTCATTGTCTTATTCTTAATAGACATTAAATTTCTGAAGGAATCTTCGACATATTATTGAAAAATCATTGATAGGGGATTCACAGGATAATAATCTAGGGTATTTTTTTGTTGAATCAATAATCTATAAAATTTTGACACTAGGTCAATTGAATTTTGGGAACCCAAGAAAAAGAGTATATCATGTCTTGGAATTTACCAAGCAGTATGAACCCATTATTAATGGTGAAAATTGACCATAATAATTTGAGGAGGTGAATGAGAATATTGAGTGGATTTTCAACATCTTGAAGATGCATGTGGAAGCATTGGGTTGTTTTCCACATACATTTTCAAGTGAGTGGGAATGAGATAGTGGGATTCTATTATGGAAGCTATTGTTCATGAGGACCTTAACTATATTTCTATCAATAAAATGTTCTATCAAGAGTTTTTCCCTGATATTCTATGTGTATTGAAGTACCAAGAGTTATTGACATTATATTTTGGTGACCATACCATTCTGTAGTGTTCCACCCTCATATCTAAGCCAGTACATCAGGAACCAGAATATGTCACCATTGAGTATCTAATATATTTGAGGATTTCATTGGGACTAAGGATGAATATTTACTTGTTTTTGATTCACATGATCCTTCTTATCCTTATGGGGGTATTTTCAAAATAATATTTTCTTGTGGTATAAATAGATAGAAATACTTTTTTGTTGAGTTTTAGTGGATGGAGTTGTTAACCATGGAATGTCTTATGAATAGAAAATGAAGTGAATGGATGGTTTGTTTAATTAAGGACCATCACCAGGGGTATCATGATTACATAATTATTTTTTTTAAAAGTGTTGAATGTGTGATCATATCAATCCTAAAAATAATGGGAAACCATACTCATTCAATCATACTGGAATATTTTGAAATTTGTGGTGTTTTTTTCTGGACGGATATCTTAGTGTTGTATGTATGAATCAACTCTCACCAAGGGTACCCAGTTTTGTACATATTCTTCCATGCATGGTGGGACTAATCTTCAAGAAAAGGAAATATTCATGTGGCCATCACTGTATGAAATTATTTGATGGAGTGTATACTAGAGGAATATGAAACATATCTAGATACTCTTAGAGGTACAAAGTTGTTTTCATCCCCAATGGTACTATCTTTGTTTGTTAGTGGTGATACTCATTTCTATGTATAATCCTAAATATTTAATGTTTTTTTATTTTGTAAACTTATTTCATTCTTGTTATATCTTTCTAAGAAATTTTGAAATAGTTATGAACATTTCATCATGAGTACTGGGTTTCAGGTGGTTATAGATGACCATAAGGCAATATGTTGATTTCTAATTCTTTTTATTGACATCATGGTCCTAGAACATGGTATGGTTTGATGATCAAATTTAAAGACCCAATACACTGTTATCACCATCGCGTTTAGTTTTTTTATTATATTATGGGGTCACTCGTGGTTTTTATGGCGAGTTTGGATCTAGATTAGGAAGGATGGGGACTTCTTTTCCTAATTTTGGGATAATAATATTCCTATTTTCAGAGATTCATCAAGATTATGTCAGTACCTGCATGGGTAGTGAAATTCATACCATGTTGTGTGTGTAACCATTACATATTTCAAAATAATATTTATGTGTTACCATTAAAAAGATATGTAGATTATACTTTTGAAGTACTCCATGGTATGATGCTCATTTATATGGCATCTTATCGAATAGAGCCTTTTGAGTTAATGGCACCTAATGTCAATATTGAGGACCTAGAGGTTAAGGGATTAATTCATCCTATTAGGTAATAATTGGATTCACACATCCTATTTTTTATGATGGATTATAGTATTAGAATACTTTTCATATTCTATCAAAAGTTTTATTGTGTGACCGTTAAGAAAAAATATTCTTTTCCTAGGACTGATGATGTTTTTAACCATCATAGAAAGGCATGTTAGGTTTCAATGATTAAAAAATATTCAGTGAAACACCTTTTGAGAGTAAGAGATGATTATAAAAAGATTATTGTGTTTTGGAGATGGTATGTGCATTTAATGTTTCTGGTCATGACATTCGATCTGACAAACTCTTCAGTAGTGTATATGTACTCGATTAATTGAATTATATATTAGTGCATGGAATATATTTTTTGTTCATGGGTAACATTTTACAAGTACTCTATTTAATATGATGAAAATATATACTATTTTGATATCATTATTTGAACCTTGGAATAATACCATTTATATGGAATGATTTCAAAATTTGTGTTTTGGATTTGGAAAGAGAAATTTCTTGTTGTTTTGATATTCGAGACAAGTTTCTCTATGGATCCTGAAATGATTCTGGATATTATTTCCTAGGAGTTCCCAAAAACTTTCTCTCTATTTGATGATTCAGGGTTTTTTCTTATTATTATAGATGGTTTTTTCATGTTTTATCCATGATTTAATATTTTATGACCGCATTAATCCATAAATGTGTAATGTTTGAATGTAATGAAAAATATCCGTTATCGTTTGAGGATGTCAATGTGAGTCTGACATCAATACTAGTTTTGATTCTTCCAAATACATTTTTGGGTTATAATTTTTTTTCTATTATAATTATAGTACATTATTTAGAAATTTAATTATGTAGGTTAAGTAGGTGGTTGCATATGGATTTTTTATCCCTCATTAGAGGAACTATTCTACTATGGACTTAATTTTGAATCATTTTTTCAGGAATTGAAATCATTGAATAACTATATCTTTAGGGAGTAGTTTTTAATGTATCATATTTATAAGAGACAAAATATATTTTTAGTTAGATGGATCTAAACTTGTGATAGATATTCTAGGTGGAGTATCATTAGAATTAGTGTTTCGATATTTCCTAATCTAAGGATAGTAAATGTGGTTTTTGATGCATTGAGAATAAAACTAATGTCAACTGCTGTGAAGGAATCAGTCAATGATTGGTCTCAATTTTGTTTGTTTTCTAAGATGATATTAGGAGTTAATGAGGTTTTGGTATAGGTGATCATGGATTATTTTAAATATCACTCATATTTTTATGAGTGAATTGGGACAAAGTAGGTGATATACACCATGTTCTAGTGAATTAGAAGAATCCATTATGGTCAGAAGACCTCAAGTGTGTGGTTTTGATCTCTTAGTAATTCCTTTTGCTTCCATAGTAGTTTTGTTGTTATAATCATTCTAAAGAATGATTTTATAGATAGTGGACATCAGTAATGATGGTCCATGCACAATAAGGCTATGATGATGTATCCTGACAAGATATGTCAATACTGGTGGCCAGGGAGGTGCTGGAAAATTTCAGATTATGATTCACAGTGTCACATTTTCCCAAAGATTAAGAAGGAACACAAAATTCATGTTGTTTTGTTACAACCATTTCCAATTTTATTATGTAAGTGGTTTTAGATTTCCATGAACAATGACATTAGTTTTCCATGGAATCATAGTGGTAAATATGAAATTAGGATGAACTATGACATTAGTTTTCCATGTAGATATTGCTTTTGATTTGGTGAGTTGGTGGAGCTATCCTTTTGTAGCCTGAGTCAATTTCATGATACTATAGAAAAGCCACAGTTGATATGTGTGAATTTGGTCACATAATATTTCCAACATATATCATATGTGGACCATCATCATCATTATCAAGTGTTTGAGATTGGTAATTAGGTTTTTCGATGATTTTTACCTCACATGGGACATTATATATAGGGTAAGTAGGGTAATCCATCAACAAGGTTTTCTTTCCCCTTGGAGATCATAGAGAAACATGGAAAGGTGATATATTTGTTGGACATGAAAAATATGATGATTTTGAACCACGATGTGGTTCATGTATCCCTGGTGATGATGTATCTCCGAGATCCTTCCCATGTGATTGAATATAATGATTTTCAATCTTGATACTAATACTACCATTATTGAGAAACCAGTTTAGGCTATGGTCTAAAATTTTAACGTACCACGTTGTAAAATGATTCCCATTTTCAAGGTATTATGGATGTGCATATGGGAGAGCCCTGATATTTTAAAGATAGAATAATTTTTGAGGAAGTGGTGTACTTTTTTTTGAAATTGTAGGATCTTTAGAACATTTAGGGGATATAATTCCATTATAGAGGGGTGATTTTTATCATTTTGTTAATTATATATAGGTACATTGAGACAAATTTTTAGTGTCCAATTTTTTTATTTTAGGGTCATCAGAAGAGGTTTTTGGAAATATTGAGGTCCCATGGGGTGATTCATGGGTGGAACACTATTAGAGACACCCATTCATTTTTTTCTAACAAACCATACATCCTGACTGGAGCCACTAAATGTGGTGCATTGTTTTTCCGAAAATAGTGTGTCCATCGAATGAAAATCATAAACCCTTACAAATACGAGTCTTCATGGTTTGATAATTATTAATATATCTATGTGGAAAAAAATATTAACCCTAGAAATAATCGTCATATACATAGCATGGTTAAGGTGCATGGTTAATATTAAACAAGAATCATGTCCATAAAACAAAATGTGGTGGGTATTAATACTATAAATTTTTAATTAAAAATACGCTATACCCAATATTAACATATAATGATCCCATAAACATTTGTTCTATCTACCTAGTCCTACACAAATAATCTATTGTATTCTATCTTTAGATTTTAGGTTGATCTATGTTGTTTTTTATAGATCTTCTAAAGGAATGATTCATTTTGGATTTATTTTTGCATTTTCATCTTTGTTCTGCATTGGATCTCATATCCTATAACTTATATTAACCAAATGGGGTTTTTCTAAATATAATGGGTTTTATATATGATTGATATGTTTCATATGGATCTAGGATTATGGGTACCAATCTACTCTTCCCGGGTCTCTATTTTTTAAGATAGCTAGATCTCCCTCTGTTCTCTAGGATGGAGATTATATACAAAGTGTTCATTCAATGAATTGTTATTTTTTATAAATTTAGTTGGTTTATTCAATAAGTTCAATTTTTTATGATTTCATTGGTTTCTTAAACATATTTTTCTATTTTTTATATTTTAAAATAGTTTTTACCCACAATGTGTTCGATTAATTTCTTAAATGGTGGTTTTGGTTTAGAAATGGTTTTTCAAACATAGAGGAAGATGTTATTTTCATTGAAAATGTTTAAAAAAAATTAATCATTAGTATTCACTTTATTTATAAAACAATAGATCATTTAAAACCTTTGGTATGTTGGGAATTAATATGTCACTAATATTTTGTGTAATTCCACTTGAGGATTTCTTTCACATTAGTGTGATGATTTCCACTAGAGGTTGTTTCAGTTGGATCAACTGTATACTTATATTGGAAAAATATTTTTATTTATATTATGTATACCCTTATTCTAGGGCAAGGATGGTGTGAATTTTCATTTATGATTAGACATTAAAATCAAGGGTTGGTGTTGGATATTTTCTAACTTTAATTAATATTATGTATTGATTATTGTTACTTTCATATATGATTATCTTATAAAGTATTCATGAACAGTGTTGAATATGATATCATGCTTTATCACTTTTCATATTCATTAAAATGATAAAATGAAATGATTTTATGAAAAAACAAGTTATTATTTACAAATGGTTTTCACTTATGAACATTCTTCAAAACAGTATACTGGGATTAAATCTGTAACTACTATATTATGGATAATAAACTTTATAGGGAATTTGTAGTTTTATTCTACTATGATTTCTTCTCAAATCCTAATTTTTAAATGATACAGTTGTCGAAATTTTTTTATAGGACTTATGTAAAGTAAAGTTCATTATGTAGTATTCATGCTTATCTATTCATTAATTCCTTCATAAAATAATGGTTTGCAAATAAAATTTGGTCACATTGGGACTTTTTGTTCTTGTCCTTTTTTCCATTCTAGTTTATTTGTTATGTATTTTTTCATAAATTTGGATTGTATATTTTTTTCTTTAACACTGTACTCTATTTTTATGTCCTGATGTGTTATACTCAAGGATTTTTTACATAATCTTATTGAAAATAACCACCATCACATGCTGACTCATGTTCCCAGTTAAATTGACATGGTTTTGTAGTTAATAATAGGGTCATTCCAAATAATCTTATAGTGGTGGTTCAATGTGGAATATAGTTGAGGGACATTGGATAGTACCCTTGGAATTAATGGGATCATGATATAGTATGATAGGTCACAACAATAAATAATTTCAGTGTCATAAAACAAAAATGGTGGTACTAGAAGAAAAATCAGTGGGACAATTGGGGAATCAAAATTTTCTACATGATTTAGGTGTAGAAACCAAAATAAAATATGTATATCCTATTTTATAATAATCTTGTGTTAGTCCAATTATTATAGAATTGATTATTAGAGGTCATAAATAGTGAACATGTTTTGATATTAGGTTAATTGAAGTGAAAATTGTGAATAAATAAAAAAGTATGTACTTGTGTACACCCTATCTAAACCCAGTGAATCTATAGGCAAGGTGGAATAGACAAAATACATTGTATTTTATGACCTTATTACTTGTGGAACCACATATTAAACACCCATCCAACAAGTTTATCTATAATGGAATGTAGTTGATGTGAAAAATATATACATTATGGGTGATGTGGTCTATAATACAATACATATCAAGCGAGATCCTTATGTACCAAATTTCTTGTATCACCAAAGACATGATTGTTAATATTGGACTACATGACACAAGAATCGTGTTTTGCATTCCAGGTGTCTTGTGGGTTTATGAAGTAATATAAAAAAATCAGACACATTATGTATATCAACCACATATAGAATTATGAGTTATATTATATGAATTGTTACTACTTTAGAATCCCACATGACACACCCTGTCATACATGTTGTTTTCAAATTGACATTTGGTGTTTTTCCTGATTTCACACTTGTGGAATATATTTTTTGTAGATAAATAGTTCATCATTTATGATTATATATATATGATAAAATTATTTATTCCACTTGTAAATTTTATACAATTTATGAGGCATAATTAATTTTAGGATAATAGCTCTCTAGATGATAAAACTAGGTTTAGGTAGGATTATTAATGTTGAAATAATGTTGGGAAGACCCATAAAAATGTGTTGATGATAGGGAATATGTCCCCAAAATTCGTTGTGAATTTTTTTACTCCTACACAAACTAAGGTATTGGGTCTTATAAATTCAATTGTGCGTTTAAAACTCCCTTGTGTTAGATAAATAGAAGGTCTCACGGAAAATTGATATAGTTAAAAACTACCCCACAATTAAAGAATGGGCCATATGTTGCATTATTTTTTTAATACCTATTTTGATTTGTTTTAATCAGAATGGTGGATGTCATCCGTATATGTTTGGTTAGTCCCTTGACCATCAAATACCCCCTCCTAAAATTGAGGTCCCCAATTATGGATTTTGTTGACGTTTTTCTATTTATTTCCATTCCATGTATTTATGAAGATAGTGATTATTATTGTCCTGACCATTTAAAAAAATAGACATGGTCCATGTTAAAAAAATAATTAATGGTGACATAACAACTGTAAATTTTTTTGGTCTCCCCTCTTATGATATACATACCTTTGTGTGGTATATGATCTAATTCCACGTTTTAGGGTACATCGATGAAAATGATAACTGATGAAAATATTTTAGTCCCTAAAACTCATTAGGAAGTCATGGATTTATAGTTACGCATTTTGATGATTGGATCTCATCATAAAACGTTGTGAACCTTTCATTGATATAGGAATTAAATTTTATAGTGAAATACTATTATTTACAAATCATGCATAATATGGTTTAGAATTTTCTATATCCATATATTGTTATTTATATAACTCATATAGATTCATTTACCTTTTCTAATAACCTTCATGTTTTACTTTCTTGTGTTTCTTATCAATGATTCAGAGAATTGTACATATTATTTTTATTTTAACATAGGAATGTGTGTTTTCAACATAAATTGTGAATATATATATAGTTATAAAAATATTTAGGTATGGTTTCTATAGACATGGAGTTGTTGAGATTTTTTTGGATCTGATACATGGGGGTTCCTGGTGGTCCATAATGGTGGGGGTAATAATTATGGTTTGAGATCAATACACATGTAACTATAGATAGGGGGATATTTCTAGCGTCTCAATTATTTTTTATTCAAAGAAATTTTTTATTTTTTTATTTCATTTTTCATTTCATATTTTGTGATGTTATTATCATTTCATGTCTCTATTATTTCATATATAAAGATTAGTTTTTTACATATGCTGTTTTTGTTTTTCATATATATCAAATTAGTCATATAAGTATTATCTTTGTTATTTCAGTCTCAATACTTTAACATTTATTATTTTTTATTAGAGAGTGTTACCGTCTATGCAACTAAACAAGTTAATCCTAGGGTGTCGTATTCACCATATAGCCGAACCAGTTAGGGGCATAGTGGGTTTTGTCATGTTAGTGAAGAAACACTAATTTTCAATCCACATTATTGAAGTGAACACATATTTCTTTTTAATAATATAATTAAATACATTATTCATCATCATATGGTAGTTTTGATTTTTTTATTCATAGTCCTTCATTTAATTTAACCATATTTTTGGATCCATGTCCCACTACTTCTACATGAATATATACTTTAAACTATTATAGTCCACATATAAATCAGACTTGTGTCTAGAAAAGTAGTCACTATATATTATTAATGAAAATATTTTAGTTTCTACTCATAAAATCATGATTCACTTAATTAAATTCAATTTAATTTGGTTTCAATGAGGAAAAAGACATCATGTCATCATTTTACATAAGCATTTCTCTTAATACATTCAATAATGAACATTTTTACATTACTAAACATTCTACACATGATGGTAGAGTGAGTTATAGTTTTATAAAAATCACCATCTTGATATGTTTATACATTACATTACTTTACATATATATATATATATATAGATCTCATATAAAATTATATGAATAGTTTTCCAATTATTCATGATATATTTATCTGAATTTCTGTGATGCAACAAGATGAGTGAATATATTTTTAGATCATTATGAAAAATGCTACAATATTCCATTCATCAATTACCTTGATCATTGATGGGTTCATATATATTACCTTTCATGGGATCGCATTAACATGACATGACCAACTAGAATCCCACCAATCCCAACAATAGGCCAACAGTACCACCCCATTCTCATATATAGTATGCCATGGGCTTCCAACTAGCACTAGAAGTAAATGTCTACAAAGGAGAACATATCCAATAATAATATATAATTGATATAAAACTCAAATATGTAAAATACATTTCAATAACTAGAAAATGATAAGTAGCCAAATATTATAAAAAATATTGTATCAGTTTATAGTTATCCAATACAAATCCATGGATAAATTTTATTTAAAAATGAAATTTGAACAATAATAACAGAAATAAGATAATTCAAAATATTTACTCACTAAATGATCCCTTGTGATGTCCATGAAAATAAATACCACTGATAAAAACTATTAAGAACCTCCTACACATAATATCCCATAAAATAATTTATCAACATCACATATGCTTTTTTCATCCACATACCACCCCATGATTTTAAAAGAACATTATTCATTATTGCATATTCAATATTACACATAGAATTTAAAAGAACCATGGTATAACATTAAATTATCATTATTTTAATATGGACTATATAACATGGACATCAAATTTGAAGGTCCAAATATTATTCAATTATTTATGAAATTTATATAACATTTATTATCAATATATATATATACACATATTCTTAATAAATAATAACTCAATATTAATGATGATATTTTATTATACAAAACAAAAAATCTATCTTTTTATTTTGTGAAAAATTATTTCAATTATCACATAATACATTATAATTGTTATTTTATAAAATTAAAATCTTTTTTATGTTAATAAATTTATATTTTCATAGAGTGAAATATTTGTTTTGGAAAATATCAATTTCTCAGTGAATTGTGAAAAATCCTAATTTTTATTAAACTGAACTGTCCTTTATTAATTTAAATAAATTTAAACTATTTTTATTATAATTTTCATTTAAAAGTAAAATAATTGTTATTTATTAATACATGATAGAGTAAATAACATTTATATAACCTCTATACTATATTTTAGTTTAGTTTTATTTTTTATTTAACACAACTTTTCTAAAAATAATTCAAGTCTATATTGTTTCTCCATTTTAACGTATTAAAATGAACCCTAATATGGAATGATTGAAATTAAATTCTTATATTAGGTATCAATAAATTTTAAATTTAATTATTTTAATTATCATTTCTTTTCATATAGTGATTATAATATCATCGTTTTCCTGAAAGATGCATTTCAAGAAAAAGTTATCTTTGATACATGTGTGTGATTAATTTTCAAATAAATAAAGAAAATTATATGAATTTAATTTTATATAATAGGTAAAATATTTATAATACTTATTTTAAACATTATATAATAATTTATTGTTAATATTTTTTCATAATGAATTTTAAAAATTGACTATTATGTTTGCACGATAAATCTTATAACCAATATACCAGGGGTGAAACTAATGATGTTAACGGAATTTAATTTTAAAATTTTATATATTTTGAATTTTTTAGTTTCCTATATAACTTATATATCCCATAATCCTTTATTTTCCAATTATTTTATCCATTGTGTTATCAATCACTTCCCATTATTGAATTTTTTTCAGTATTTACGAGAACATCACCCCTCATGTCTTACAAAATCGAACCCACATTCCTATCATTCATGAAATTCAAACCCAATTGGTTTTGAAAATACCTACCCATATACCATCATTAATTTATACCATATTTTATAGGCCTTATAATGGTTATAATTCTAATCTAGGTGAGCTTAAGGTATATTCCTAAAGAGGTTGTCCAAATAAGTTGTGTTGATCTTAACCAAGGGACATTGTTATATTTATTCTTAAAATTACACAATATATTTCTTATTAACCCTAATATTAAAAAAACCCCACATAGTAAAACATTATTATATTAATTTAATAACCTAAATCAATATCCACATCATTAAAATTCTACATGAATCCATTTTTTTAGTTCACTACAAAATACAACTTCACAGACTAATGTAATTTATTTTACATCATCACCTAAAATGGATATTTATGTAGATGTAATTTTTATTTATTTGATATCCCAAAAATATAAATAAATTTTAAATATTAATATATCATATACCTTTGTACCTTACCATTATTTGAAAATGGTAATGTCTTTCTTTTGTATGTGGTACTTCCACCTCACGAAGAATTGTTATTCATTTTTTATTACCATATCAAATAGTTCATATGTGTAAGTATATTTAATGAAATAATATTTTATTTAATATTTTATTATTATTATTAAAATATAAAAAATCACTTTCTCTATGTTTATCATGATCATTGAAAAATGTAATGGTTACTCATGTGTTTGTATGACTTAACATCTCCATGATCATAACATAGATTATTTTTCATAAACATATGTCATTATTGGTTTTAAATGTATAATTTATTTATAATATTGATAATTATATCATGATTATTATATTTTAAAGTATAATAAATAATAACTTTTTCCTTATTCAGATTTCTAAAGAAATTTTATTCTTATGAACCAAAGATTGTCAAAAAAATTAACTTGGAAATAAATGAATAAGTAATTTAATATTATATGATGATAAATATAATATAATAAATAATACATTTAATTTTTTTATAAGAAAAAAATAGTAAAAATACATTTATTATTAATTCATATAAAGAACATATGTTACAAATTATCCTTGAGGTATGAGTTTCTTCTCATAATATCATTCATTAAGTGACATGTTATTTTATAAACATAATTTTTTTCAATGGTGTTTATAATACCCATTTACATTTTACGTCACAAATACTAAATAATTCATTATATTATTTGTTATAGTTAAATTTATTCATTCATTGGAATTATGATTCAAATGTTACCAAGGTTGTAATGGTTGATCAATTTTAATGTCAATTTAATCAAGATTATTTGATTTTTGAATTACCACTGTAATATATTAGTTGAAAATAAAAATAATAAAACCCATTAATTTTATTATAATCTAGTTATTGATGAAATATTCAATTCATAGAACCATTTTTCTATTTGGTACTTAAAATTATTGAGAAAATGTAATAAATAAAAGATTACATCATTTCTCACTTCTATTCAAACTAATTTTTTCCAATATCAATGTTTTCAAAAATATTTTCATGAATGTCTATAAAATTGTAAAGATATTGTTTTAAATAAATTTTTTCACATGGTTGAATTTTTATTAAATGTTTTGAATGGAATAGTTTGGAATGTTTTTAATGAAATATTTTTTTATTCTTTTTACAATATTTTAAAGGTATGTTTTTAAATTATAATGAATGTTTATAATTACCCAATTACTTGATAACTAAATTTTTTTGTATAATCATTTATAAGAATTAAATGTTGTTTTCAAAGAAAAAATCATAAATAATATTTTGGAAATATTTAATTTTTCAACATGTTATTTTAATTTTAAGAGGTAATTGTTATCACGAAATATTCCATTACATATTTTAATGACATATTCATCAAAACAACAAAATTTGATGTTATAGATTGATATTAAAAAATTTATATTTTTATCTCGCATATATACCAATATTATTATCTCTTAAATTAATTGGGGTAATACATGGCTTATGTTCACCTCTCAAATTCCATCATTATGAAATTCCATTTTAATATTATATATGATAGGATCACACTACCCGTTTTCATTACATGGTTCAATATTATGTTTTTGATTTATGATTCACTAATATGTTGTGAAAATATAACCATTGACATGTTATAATGTATTTCTAGACAACAGTCCAATATATTGGCTAATGATTTAGTATTATGAGTAATCATTTAAGTGACTATAGAGTAAACCAAGTCCGTTATAAGAATATTTACACAATGTGATTCTATCTAAGAAATTATACATGAATCATTTTTATGGCATGTTATCTGTTTTTCTACATTTTATTTTAATCAATGTTCTTATGAATCCAATTTCACTGTGTTGTGATTCCATGTGATTACACATTATACTTCTCTTTTATGATATCATGTAATACCTTTGACTCATAAATTATGTTCCCTTTTCATGTTTAAACCCTTATTAATATTTTTTTCACAGAGCATTTTTTCAATTTATTCAACAGGTTATACCTTTCAAAATTTGGATCTAAAAATTATTTAGGTGCTCATTATGGAGAAAAAGATAATGATATCGCACATTATATTTACATTGATAAAGTATGTTTATAGTATTCCAATGAAACTTGGACACATTATCATAGCATTGTAATTAATATATGTTTACGTTAAAAATCAATAGATGTTATGTGTTAATGGAATGAGGGTATATAGTTGGTAAGAAGAAAAATGTGTACTTATAAAATGTATAGTAGTATGAGGCAAAATTAATGATAAACCTAGGTATTAATATGGGGAAATTTTTTTGTATAATAGAATATTCTTCAATTTTAATGAATGAGATAAAGAGTTGTTTTTGAGTATTTATATCCATGTCGGGAAAAACAAGTGGATGTGGCTCTAGAATAGCTATACACATGAGTAATAAATTAAAGAATAGAATATTTGGCGGGAATCAATCATTTCTTGTTTCATTAAAATTGTCCTTTCATCACATCTTGTTTTCCAATCATGGGGTATATGCATTAGAAATTAAAATAACATTATATGAACGGTTATTAAAGACTATAAAAAATATTTTATAAAACCTAATAGAAATCATTATCGTGGAAAAATAGTATTAAATTCAAGAGACTAAAAATTAAAAATTTACCTATCATTTATTCATTATTCCTTTTATGTTTATACATTTCCCTTTTATGTGATAATATATACTAATATAGACTTTTTATTTGTATTTAATAGCGAGAAATGTGAGAAAGCATACCAAAAACCAATGTGGCGGAATATTTATAGTTTTCCTAATAAGATTCATAACACAATGGTGATGACTGTTAGAAATTTTCTTATCATAAAAAACAGGGAATATTGATTTATTAATAATAACTATATGACAGCGGAATTACCTGACACAACATTAAAAAATGGATAGAGTCAAATGGATGTTCAAGTGTAAAATTTTCTTATGAAATGGGGATTCAATTTCTTATTTTTTAACAATTTGTAATGATGAAAAATGAAAAATTCACTGTAGGAACTGGAAGATAGTTTATTCAAATAAAATGATGGAAAAAATAAGATACTTTATGATAAAAATAGAATATATGATTAAATATACATAGGATAAAAATATAAACCTGATGTGCCAAAAATTATTCAATTAAAATCATTTTGGGGACAAGGTCATTATCAGATTCAATTCAATAATCCAATTTTAAATTAATATGGTCATGTGTAATTCAAATCATTTAAGTGGAATGATTTATGTTTTTAGCATTTGGAACTAGGGAATAATGTAGTTGAAGTATTTTTATCAATGGTAAACCAGTTAAAGGAACCATGAAACATAACATAATTATTCTACAATATTTTCTTTATTGTATATTTTCAAGAATATGTTATATGGTACTAAAGAGATACAAATATAATTTAATTGTAAGTAGATATTTTATGAAAAAAATACATGATTGGGGAATATATAATAATATATATGGTTCATATTTTTTGGTAACTATATTATATTTAATTAAATTAACTATACGTCCAAAAATATGTTTTATTGAATACATTAGTGTTTAAAAAATTTCATGAATAACATTGATTTGATGATGTACATGATAGTTATGGGAATTTTATTATATTTATATTGGTAATGTTTTAGAAAAAAGAAAACTAACATCTTGGTTAAAAACACATCATATCCAACAAAGATATTGGAGTTTAACTCATAGATTAAGGTTAATATGTATGAAGTCACTACTGCTGGAATAAACAATATATTTATTACTATGATAAATTTTGTATGTATATTAATTAGTTAAACAATTTAATTTCTATTTTTCGAAACCTAATATAGAATCATTTTCTTGAATATTTTCTGATTCTAGGAGATTAATGATACCATGTCAAACATTTTTTAGTTCATTTTATTCATTTAAAATAGAGTTTTAACAAAATGCATTATTTTGGAAGAATTATATTCATTTTGAGATATAAGATGAGTGGTATGAGATTTTTTGTTTTGTGTAAAACCATGTTTATTATTGAGATAATTTTGGATATAAATATATTATAAATGATATATGTTAAAAATTTGGATTCATTACTGAACATTGGAAATTACTATATTCATATTCGTTCTTGGTATAATATTTCATTTTGATAAACATTATGGTTTTAATGAAAATATGATGAATAAAATGATTAAATTTTATGAATATTATGATCTTTTAAAAGTAAATTTTTTTGTTTCAGGATTATCAATATTATATATTGTAAATTCAATCTGTAAAGAAAGATATGATGTGAAACCTGATCGATTCACAATAAACAAATTAATTTTGTTCTAAAATATTATAATATTAATTAATAATATTTTAGGTTTTTTCTTTATTTATATAAAATTAAACCATCAACACTAGAAAATGGATATTGAAGGAAAAGAATACATCATATTCCCTTCATATTCGATGAATCAATGATATTAAAATGATTTACAGAATAATAGATTTGTTATTATTAATTTTTACTCAATAATTCACTTTCACATGATCAATTATATCTACCAAAATCCATGATTATGTATTATTTTTTTCATATTTAAATATTTTAACTCCCCACTAATGTTTTATTACTTTGAAACCGCATCTATTGTTTTTTCTCATGGATTTTGTATTTTCCTTTCCATAATTTATGAGGATATTTTATTATCATTTTAAATGATGTGGGTTTTCAACAATTGATTTTCTGAAAGACAAAAAAATGATGGTAAATAAAAAGATAATATTTCAATGATGTAACTGGTTAATTGGGTATAATGCAACACCCCAATATTTTAATATAATACTATTCCCAACAGTGTATTCAACCCAAAATAATGACATTAAATAAACCATGATATTATGATATGATATTATTATTTAAACATTATAAGTATAACCAAGACAATAGAGTAAAATGAATGAATAGTATAAAAAATGTTATTAAATTTATATATAAATTTACTAATCAATATAACTTTATTTACTAATTCATAATGAATGAGTACTAAACGTTAATTAATTTTTGTTATTATATAAATAATAAGTTTCTTTCCAAAAATATTTATGTTTCTTTTATGACCAAATATGATAATTATTTTTGTGAAATTATATAAATTTAATGTTATATGTTGAAAATAATTTAATGAATCAGAATGTTGATTTAATGGAAGGGTGAGATTTTTTGATTTTAACGGAAAATATTTATTTCACATTTTATCATGAAACTATATATTTTTTATTAAAATTTTATTTCTATTAATAATTATATTATTAAATATTAAATTTTTCATATTAATTTTATTTAAAGGTTACATAATTAATAATTACTTTAAAATAATCGAAATATATATATATAAATCACCTTTATACAGTATTTTTGTTGGGACCAAGTTGCATAGAGAAAGAAGTTTGAAGAGATAGCCTTTGCAGAGTGTTGTATTCTGTTGTCAATGAAGATAAATCAATTCACATTGTATAAGGGTCACAAATCATACGATGCATTTTTGGTATGTATTTCACATATATCATGAGTTAAGAGAACTTGTGATGTAAGCCTTATGAAGGAAAGGGGGAGAAATGATGATGCCAGTCATATAAAGTGACGATGCTAAATCTGACCTATCAAAGGATAAATATCATGATAGTGGGATTCATGATAAGAGCTGATGAATGGTTATGGAAAGTAGTGAAGAGAGAAAATGACAAAGAAAGGGACAATCGAGGGACAATAGAATAGCACAGTTTAAGGTGGCGCTGTTTTCCAGTGTTTGCCAAATTTTAGGGCCTGAAAATCAGGAGATAAAGAAATGTGTTTGGAAATGTATGGAGCACGAAAGTCTAAATATGATTTAGATTTTTTCATGCAAGGCATGATTCAAGTTCAAAGCATAGAAAAATCACAAAGGCATGGAGTGCGAGGAAATTTAGGCAGGTTGCACGAAAAAATAATGTGGTGCGCGAAATAGTAGCGGGATGTGCGAAATATCTGTGGAATGTGCGAAATAGAGGAATGATAATTTTCGAACAAAAGGTGTTTCAAGATTAGAAGATCAAAAATTTACAAAGGCATGAGCAGCGCGAAAAATTGGATCATTGCGCGAAATACGATGTTGCGTGAAATGACGGGTTTGCGGACAATATGGAACGTGGTGTAGAATTTTGCGCGCAATTTTAGCTTTATGCATAGAAGGATGAAAAATGAAAAAGGCAGGAGGTGTGGGAAATATTGAAGCATTGGGCGAAATATGAAGTTTCATAAATGAGTTTTTACACGCATGATGGAGGTTTTTCCGGGAAGATTAGTGTTTTTCATGGGGGGTCCAAAATGCCTATAATTATGAGGTGACCCCCAATAATTTTCCAATGCTCGACAGTTAGAAGAAATTCCGATCTTAGGTTCACATAAAATATTACGCTAAGTAAGTTGCGCAAAAAAAGAGGTTTTCATGAAATAAAGAATGTTGCATGAAAAATTGGGAAGCTGCGTGAAAAGTGAAACTGTGCGTGAAAAAGGGAAGTTGCGCGAAATTGTTTTCTGCGCCAAAAGATAATTTTTACGTGCAAGCCATTTGACTTGCGCGCAAGGAACCCTAAAGGATACATGAAATATTTTGGGTCTTCGAACGTATTCAGTAGTGCGTAAAAGAGTTCTTACCATCTTCTCAGAAAGAAAGTGAAGATTTGTACTTCAGAGAAGATATCTGTTCAATTGTAAAGAATCACTGAAACATTGTGTTACCCTATTTTTGCTAAGAGGGAGCACATGCACTATTGGATTGTTTTAAAAGTTTTTCACAAGTGTAAGGGGATATACTACTCATTTTATTCCACATAAAAGATTGTTTTCTAGTGGACTGTGTGGTACTGGATTGTTTCCATACCATACCATGGACGTAGGTACTCATGTTGAGTGGTGAACCTTGTAAATCATGTGTTCCTGTGGTTGTGTGTGTGCAACAGGGAACAAAATCTTTAACAGGAGGAGAAGGTGTAACGCCCCGACCCTTGATACCCAGAGTCGGTGCATTATTACGTAACATTGGCATGATCACAAAGGATCATGTCTCGAAAGACCGATTAGTTTAGTAGTCTTGGAAACACTAGATATATTCATAAGTCTTACATTACATCATAAGGTAAATAAAAAACTACAACAACATATTGCCTTCATATCCCCTCATACTATCCCTACAGGTCATTCATAAATTACTTCTTCACATCCTAGGAAAAATAAAACTTTGAAAGGGGTGATATTAGATGCTCAGTAAGGATAACAATATAGCAAAAGCTTTCATAGATAAGCATAAACACTTAAAGAAATTTTTAACTAAAACAAAATCCTTTGAAAATTGAACTCCAGCATAATATGGAAAAGATAAAATTAAATAATTCTATTTACTTATTCACATGGATATTCTACTAGTCGAAAAATCACATGCAATATCAATAACCACTTTCATAATGATGGAATGCATAATGCCAAACTATCAGAACCCCATAGCCAAGGCCTCGTGCCAAGACTACAAATATGATTTTTTGAAGGCCTTGTGCCAAGACACTAGTTTGTCTCATGAGACCTACCGATGCATCGAGGAGCTATAGCGGGATCCACCCATCACTTATTAAGTCCAATGCATTCCTCATATGAACAGGTTTAAACATAACATAAACATTCGTATTAAAAATAGCATACGAAATGTCAATACTTTAACCACAAACCATGAATGGTATAAAAATAGCACATCCACAGTCAAACATAACTCATTCGATACAATATGGAAGATTTTATTGTATCACATTAACCTCAATCAAGAATAATGAAGGATATTGACATTAATATAATCATCAAACTATTAAGGGAAATATCCCTCTATTCGTTAAAACATTTAAAGGTCACACTATTTGTCAAGAAGCCATTTAAAAATAGATTTTTGAATCAAAGTGTCCCATACCACTTTGAAACTTTTAAAAGGTGTTTTAATTTTAAAACTTTAATTTCTATATAAATAAATTCTTAAAACCTTTTTTAAAACATGGACATTAATGAGTAAGATTTAGATGAATAAGTCTTCAAAACACGTAAAATTTATTTTAGTTAGAGTTTCTAACTAAAAGAGAGACACTTGAATACAAATAATTGAGGTAATAAAAAATTTATAATATCATGAGAATTAAGGGATTCATGATATACTATGTCAAAGTACATTATATACACCACATAAAAGGGATTTGGTGTATAACAACAATGAAGTCTCAATGGAATGTAAATAGAGATGAAATCTCTCATAAAGGCAGTATCCTTAGGTTGAGGATAAATCAACGACATAATTATGTGTGACAAATATAAATAAACTAAATATGATTTTATATTCAGTGTAAAACAATCAAAGTACATTCACACATATTCTAATAAAAACAACACCAATGAATTGGATGTTTGTTTCAACAAATTGAGATTGAGTAAAAATTACTCTTATCAAGTTCAGACCGATGACTTGAGAATTTATCAATGGAGTGATTATGTTTATAAAAAGTATATCCACAGAAAGGGGAGTGGAAATTACGATATAATCAAATGAATAGTGATTCCACACATAATCTTGGAGTAATATAATCAATGAATTATGTGTAAAGCCAAATGAGTGGAAATTGAAATTTCAAATTCCCTTATCGATTAGGTAACATAAGAAACATACACCCATGAAAGAAGGATCATACAATGATGATATAAATATACATAAATTAAAGTATAATACACAATTAATAGAATTATAGGTAGTACACATACACCACATGCAATAAATATGTGGTGAACAATGGAATTCTCACGAAATTAAGAGTGAGGTAAGAAACCCCTTAATTTTTACTTTTTCCTTGGTCAATGGTAGGTTAAACTCTTTTATAATGGTGAAATAATTGTTATTTAATTATACAAGAATCATATGCATTAATATGATATCATATATGATCTTTTAACATTGATTTGTTAATAATATCTTAGAATTATCGTCATTTCGGGTGTTAACGGGTTCATTTTACTTTATATTCTTTTTTATGTGAGCCATATTTTTTATTAATGGGATGTATATTATTCATATCCAGAATGATATCAAGTCCTTAAATATTATTTTTAATCATCAAATGTGAATTATACTTGAATGGATACGATGGAGAATGAATCTCATCGCGTTCGTGGAGACGGTAGTCCGTACGTACGCACGAGCAACAATATCATTCTCTTGATGTTAAAATAATATATAATTGGATGGTATATAATATATAAAGAATATTTATCATGTTATATTTATAATTTACATGAATTAAACATCATTATTATACCCATCCAAATAATAATGTATTGAATAACAATTACACCACGACGTGGAGATGGTAAGTCGTATGTACGCACGTATGGTGACATGTTATTCAAAAGAAAGTTATAATACTGAATATGGTTGTACCGTATATATAATTAAATCACATTAAATATAATATACTGGAGTTATTATTTTATAATGGTTATAACAAAGAAGGAAGAAGTGGAAGAAGAAATGAATTTGAAAAAGGGTGGTGAAATCATTACCTCTTCTTCGGCTTCTTCCTTTTGATTTCAACAATAGGGCTCTTAGGTTGGATTTCAGACTAAAGGAAGGATTCTAGGATGAATTGAGTGAAGTTGAGAGAGTATTTGGTCAGAGGTTGGCCAATCCAGAAGGCTTTGAAGGTGTGAGTTAATGAGAAGGGAGAGTTCCCTTTTATAAGAGGGGTGAGGGGCACCTTTGGAAAAGCTAGAAATATTATTTTATAATAAATTAATATTCGGTTTATAATGGATCCAATGTAGATTATTTACATGTTAAGGTGGGGATAGGTCGAAAACCACTCAACCAATAGGATTTAGACAGGTTTGGGTAACTATATTAACATTATCTTTAAATATTAACTCTTAGTTAATTAGTTTCACTTTTACAATGTCTCTTTGTAGTTTTATATTACATGGTAAATAAAACTACTATATACAGCCAAGAGACCCCCAAGTGGTCCATTAATGATACAAATATCATTATATATGTCTCTTGGACGATCCTTAGTTTTTTAGAAATTTAATATCAATTAATAATATAATATTTGTTTTAAAAACTCTTTTATGTCAATTTTGACACTATTCAATAATTGATTTTGTTTAAAACATATAACAGAATGATTACTTCTAAAAATGTTAATTAAAGAAATCCTAACAAGTCATATTATCCTATAAAATTAGTTTAATTCATTAAAAGACTCAAATTCCATTTATTTGGTTATTTACAATATCAATTATTTTAAGTTTTCACTATTATGGTAATTACTGCATCATCATTATGTCATAAATAAATTAAATTATTTAATGTCTAAAAATTATAAATAAAATATAATTATGTTAGGAAATAGTTTTATATTTCTAATTAATATTAACAATTGAATTTATCTTATGTATAACCCTATATTAAAAATTTTATAGTAAATAAACTTTGATTTTAAATCTTTTAACTCTTCTTTGAATTAAATAATAATAAATGTCCTAATCTAATCCATGTGGACCTAAATGATAATATTTTATTCTTAAGGAATTTTTTTGGTCGAGACACACTTGTCCAATAGAATTAGGACATGTGTTAGGGTAATATTAATATCATTTTTACCCTTAAATACCCTATTTACTTTTAACCGTGGTAAATAAAAGTAAAAAGATACTATTCACCAAAAATTATTTTAATCTCATTGAACCACATTTTACTCCTTGATATTAACCGCGTCTCTCGGATTTTCGAAATTCCAATCACAGAAGCAGTAAAATTATGTTTTATGAAAAATTCAGTTTTTTAACTACCACTTAGTAGTTTCAGTATTAATCAAAAATTGAAGTTTTTGGGAAATATGCCAAAATTTCCCCCTATGCTATAATTGATATTCCAAATTCAAAAATGATTTCTATTTTACAAAATTCCAAACATTTTAGCTGCATTAATTAATTTTATAATTAATTCTCGCTGTCACAACAATTAGTGTGTTTCTATGAAATAATATATATCAAAATATTGACAATTGTTTATGTCCAATTTCAAAGTAAAAATAATTCTAATGAATAACATTGGATAAAATGGTAAAAATATATTCTTATGATACTTTAAAACCACTCAATAATATAATTTATCACTATAAACTATTTTTATTAAAAAAGTTGTTTTTAAGTATTTTCACTATTCATAAAAATTGGATGTTCTCAGAAAAATACCAAAAATTCAACTTAGGATAATCTTTATATTCCTAATCCAAAAATGAAGTCCGTTTTGAAATAAAATATATATACTTTCAAAAAGTAGGTATTACTATTCATAACGGCTAGTTTGATCGGTTGTGGTGTGTGTTAGAACTGGATGTTGCGTACAACACACGCTATCACATTATTCAAAGGGAAACGTACCGTGGAAGCTTGGGGTGTTACATTCTCCCCTTCGTCAATAAATTGCATCCTTGAAATTATTTTTTTTAAAAAAAATTAGGCTTGAGAATATAATGGAAAGTCCCACATCGGAAAAAGATTCCATAAAACTATCACTTTAAAAGAAAGGAAGAGAGGTATAAAGGTCACCCAAGATAACCCATTCTAGGGTTCCATGTAGGAAAACATGGATGTGGACGATAAACTAAGTGTTCAGTTCTGATGGAGAGGGATAGAAAACATGATTAAGAGAAAGTTAACAATAAAAAAATCACAAACTTGTGTTGGTACAAACGGTCCTTAGTCTCCAAGTAGGAAAAGTAAACGGACAACATTTTTTTGTTTTAAGTTACATTACATAAGGACGAGTAATTCATTTATGATATTGACTAATAACATAAATAGATATACTTAATTTTTTTAAGTAGAGTTTCATTATTTAATAACTTTTTACCACTAACTCATTTTTTGAACAATGAGTATTCAAGAAGACTTGGTCACAATGAAAGAGCTAGAATAAACTTTTGTAGAAATACATGATCTATGTAGGATAAACTATATATTTACCTTGTCTTTAGAGATTTATCAAACCCAAAATGGTTTGAATAATATCTGATGACCCCCCCCCCCCAAATGGATATTCCATTAGAGAAAAAACAGTAATCTTAATTTCTAAAATTAAACCATTAATACCCCAAAGTTAAATAAATACCATTCAATAATCAATTTTCCTTAAAATCCTTTAATATAATCCAAACTAATATTTAAACCTAAAACTTATAATAATGTAGTCTTCCACGTAAAATTGTATCTCCAAATGACATTAATTACTCTTAATGTCACATACTTAAAAGTAATTAATCTAATCATTTCCATAAATAACCCAAATCACTATAAATCCACAATAAAAATATAGATAAAAACCCACCATTACTCCTCAAATGAAAACCCATACTACTCTATTTTCCTTTGGCATATAGTGTTCACAACAAAGCGAACAACTTCCAAAATAACATTTATCACTTATTCTCCAAATCATTTTCCTATACTAAGGGTATTCATTTGATAAGACATAATATCCCAAATCAAATTATTATTGATCAATAAAATCATTTAACTAAAAATAATAGTCACACTAACCAGGGACTTCATGTAGTCCATGTGTAGGTGATAAATCCCACTCGCACTTTGGTTGTGGGTTCTATTCTCACAGCTTTGTCTGACGCGATGAGTTGTCACACGGTCTACGTGTTGTCCTTTTTGAAAAACTATATTTTATAACATTACCAAAATGAGATAAATTCCTCAAAATACCATAACATAATTTAACCACAATTTTTATATCATACCATTCATTTTCATCCCAAATTATAATAACTTATAATTCTCTCAAACCCCAATGATCATATAAAACCAAATGGTTATTTATAACAATATTCACAAGTGAAAAGATAATTATTCCTCAAATATCATTCTCACATGGAAAACTGCAGGGTTAAAAATACAAGAGAAAATTATTCCAAAGTAAACCCATCAACAAGGAGAACTAATACTTTTTAAACATTTCTCCAACCATTTATTTCCACAGAGCTTCTTCTTTGACCAAGAAAATATCCTATAGAATAGGGAATTCACTTGGGTAATGGCCAGGTCCCCTACATTTACGTCAAATGACTATAAATGGAATCTTGGGACCATTTTTATCTTCTTCCATAGAACTCTTCATTTTTTTGGCAATTCATCACATTATGTCCTTCCTTCCCTTATGTAAAGCATTTCATTGTCCCATTGAGACACTTTCTTGGGTGTCTCCTTCCACATTTCCTGCTTGATGTAAATTGATGATTCCTTTCTCCATGGTCTCCACTGCTGGAGCTCTTATCCTTCATCACATTTCTCTTCTTTTTTGAGTCCGGTAATTTGTTAATATATATATTGTTGATCATATTTTTGGAAAAAATATTTGGAATAAAGAAGATATCTTTTCCGCCTATCAACATTCCATTTTGTTGCTCATTGCCACCACCGTTCCCACCTTTTACATCATTCTCAAAGTCACTATGACTTCCTTGGAATCCATCCATTGACTAAAACAAGAAAACATTGTGTGAGTAACAGTTGTCATAAAATCATTTAGGGATTAACATGTCACCATATTCTAAATTTGAAACACATTAAGATTAACCAAGGCCATTTACTCTCATCTTATATATTTAATACTTCAAATCGGTTAGTAAAGAAAATTTGAATTATCCTAAGTATATCCCTCGAGAGTATCGTAACCAAGAATGCAGCAAGGACCGTTGTCGTGCACCAGTTCCCGTTCGACTCTAGCTCAAAGTGGTGTTTTCGTGATTTACCCCTAGGTACATCTGTGCCAGAGTCGCCTCTACCTTCTCGTATCTAAACAGGGATGTATTGCTCCGAAAACTCACAAAATTTCTACAATACCAAAATTTTAGGAAGTTCTTCTATACTAATCCTCAATGTCCAAATTAGGTCTATGTGATCTAATTAGAGTTTATCTAAATCTAGATTCCAAGGTTTGTACTAAACATCCTCTTATACCAACTGTAATGCCCCGACCCTAGATACCCAGAGTTGGTGCATTATTACTTAACATTGGCATGATCACAAAGGGTCAAGTCTCGAAAGACCGATTAGATTAGTAGTCTTGGAAACACTAGATATATTTATAAGTCTTACATTACATCATAAGGTAAATAAAAAACTACAACAACATCTTGTCTTCATATCCCTTAATACTATCCCTGTCGGTCATTCATAAATTACTTCTTCACATCCTGGGAAAAATAAAACATTGAATGGGGTGAGCTCAGATGCTCAGTAAGGATAACAATATAGCAGAAGCTTTCATAGAAAAGCATAAACACTTAAAGAAACTTATAACTAAAACAAAAGCCTTTTAAATTTGAAATCTAGCATAATATGGCAAAGATAAAATGAAATAATTACATTTACTTATTCACATGGATATTCTACTAGTCGAAGAATCACATGTAATATCAATAACCACTTTCATAATTATGGAATTCATAATTCCAGACTATCATAACCCCATAGCAAAGGCCTCATTCCAAGACTACAAATAAGATTTTTCCAAGGCCTTGTGCCAACACACTAGTTTGTCTCATGATACCTACCGATGCATCGAGGAGCTATAGCGGGCTCCACCCGTCACTTATTAAGTTCAATGCATTCCTCATATGAACAGGTTTAAACAAAACATAAACATTCGTATTAAAACAAGCATATGAAATGTCAATACCTTAACCAGAAACCATGAATGGTATAAAAATAAAACATCCATAGCCAAACATAACTCATTCGATACAATATGAAATATTTCATTCTATCACATTAACCTTAATCAAGAATAATGAAGGATATTGACATTAAAATAATCATTAAACTGTTAAGAGAAATATCCCTCTATTTTATCGAATCCCAATCAAAGACACAACAATTTGAAAACTGGATGAAAGGGGGTTATGTACTTAAACTGGGGTTACTACATTATCCCCACCATTATGCTTTCTTTCCTTAGAAAGTAAGAGGCCCTTGTTAGATAAAAAGAGTTCTAGCCACTGCCCTTTCATTTCCTTCTCATGTTCCCAAGTCTCTTCCTCAATCTGACCATGTTGCCATAAACCCCACACAATGCCAATGATTTCCCCATGCAAGGCATTCTTTAGTATGTCCATGATCTACACTAGAATATGTTCCGTGGATGCATCTGATTCTTACACAATGTGATCCCATCATAATACATGGTCATGATCAGGGCGATAATTTTTCAACTGGGATACAAGGAACACATTATGCACCGAACTAAACCATGGTGGTAATGCCAAACTATATGACACATCTCCAACCCATTCCAGTATCTCAAAAGGGACAATGTATCTAGGAGTTATCTTTACCTACATCTCGAAACGATGATGTCCAAGACTTAGAGAGATCCTCAAGAAGACATGATCACCCACAACGAACAACAACTACCTTAGACTATGATCTGCATAAGATTTCTCATGACTCTATGTTTTCTCCAACATCATTATAATCCACTAAATCTTATATGTTGTTTCTTAAACAAGGTTTGGCCCGACTAGTGAAGTTTTATCCATTTCAACCCAGCATAGTAGAGAATGACAATGACACCAAGACAATGCTTTAAATGGAGCCATGTTTATCGAGGCCTGATAACTGTTATTGTATGAGATCTCAAAAATTGGTATATGCTCCTACCATGAGCCACCCAAATCCTTTACACAATCTCGCAACATGTCTTCCAATTTTTGTATCATCTGATCAGATTTCCAATATATTTTTGGACAATATAAGAGGCCCATAGTCAACATACTTCCAAGGGCTTGCTGTAATGATTTCTAGAAAAAATATTTGAGCCTTGGATATCTATATGATATTATTGACACTGGAACACCATGCCTCTTTACCACTTCATAGATATATATTTTTGAAGGATCTTCCACCGTATGAGTTTCATAAAAAGGGATGAAATGCGATGCCTTCATTAGAGGATCTTCTATCACCAAATGGCATCATGTTTCTAGACCGTTCTTGGAAGACCTATAACAAAATCCATGGCTATTTTATCCCAATTACACACTGGGATGGAAAAATATTGTAACATAACAGCAAATCTCTGATGCTCTACTTTAACCTGATGTCAAGTTAAGACCCACAAGATTAACTTGGCCACCTTACTTTTCATTCCTCTCTACCAAAACTGCTCATTCAACTACCTATAAAACTTCTTTTTACTTGGATGAACATCCCATCTTTAATGGTGTAAAGAATGAAGGAGTTTTAATTCAAAACCCCTAGGTAAAACCATATGATCTCTGAAACACAAAACTGAATCCCCATAAAAGTTTCCAACCCTCAATGGTCTCCGCACCATTGAGTTTTGAACATAAAACCGGACATTCTGCATCATATGATTGTGAATCTTTGATCATTTTTAATTATTCAGGAACAAGCGTAGCTGAAAAGACAATTGCAACATCACCTCCGTCTTCACATTCCACATGCATGTCAGCTTAGACCGACATTGACTTCAATTCATCTAAAGCTTCTTTCGCTAACTGAGCATATGAATTTCTACTTAATGAATCCACTATCGAATTTACATTCCTTGTTGTGTACATAAAACCAAAGAATTTTTTTTGATGATACTCCATACATTTCAATTGCCTTAGATTCATATCTCACTGTGAGAAAATGTGTTTCAATATTTTTTGATCCATAGACACAGTAAATTTCTCACCAAATAGAAAATGTCCCCATGTTTTCAAAGAATGGATAACTGTAGCTAACTCCAAATAATGTGTTGCGTAATTATTTTCATGCACCCTCATATTTCATGAACGATAACAAACCACATGGTATCTTTTCATGATAACATAACCCAACCTGGATCCAAAAGCATCACAATACACGACATTCCCCTGTCCGGATTCTGGTAAGATCAAGATAGGTGTCGATGTAAGCCGAACTTTTAGTTCATGGAAAGATGTCTAAAACTCCTCCATCCATTGGAATAGAGGATTATTATTTTTCAAAGAGGTCATTGGTGAAGCTAGTCATGAGAAATCATGAACAAAGCATCGGTAGTAACCAGATAGACCTTGAAAAATTTGTATCTCAAACACATTCTTTGGTGGCTTCAAAGGGATAATAGCTTCTATCTTTTTAGGATAAATAGAAAAGCCTATCTGGGAAATGAAATGTCTAAGGAAATGCAATTCATGTATCCAAAAATCACACTTTTATAATTTGGCATAAAAACAATGATTTCTCAAGATTTGTAACACTGTTTCCAGGTGCACCTCATGTTCAGCCCTTGACTTTGAATAGAAGAAAATGTCGTCCACATACACCACAACAAATGAATCCAGATATTTTTGAAGTATCTGATTCATCAATGCCATGAAGATTACAGGTGAATTTGTTAGTCCGAAAGGCATGACTAAATATTCATAGCTTCCATATCTAATTCTAAAATATGTCTTTGGAATATCCTCTTTCCGACTTCCCAATTGGGGATATCCTGATCACATGTCAATCATGGAGAACCACTGAGCTCCCCTTAATTGATCGAATTGATCATTAATGCATGGAAGTGGATATCTATTCTTTATCGTACCTTGGTTAAGCATATCATAATCAACACACAACCATGATTTTCTATCTTCTTTTTTCACAAACAAAACCAGTGTTTCCCATGGAGACATACTTAGTCGAGTGAAACCATTACCTTCTAGATCATCTAACTGCACTTTCAGTACCCATAACATTGTTAGTTCCATCATATAAGATGGAGGGGAAATAGTATTATTCCCTTGATGGAGATCCATCCTCAAATTCACATCCCATAGAGGTGGTAACCCTAAGAAGTTCTTGGGAATGACATCTGGATATTGATCCACAATAGCTGGAAAACTACTTTCCTAGATCTCTTCTATAAATGCCATAGTCAATGCTGCCAATTGGTAAGATATCATTCCCACCACTGATAACAAAAATCTATTTCCCCTTTATTTACAATCCACTCTCCTCTAAAGAGATACTCGATTCAATCTTTAGACATTAAACTAACTATTCTCCTATAATAATAGATTTTGATCTTTGATTTTTGTCTGCCAATCTATACCCAGGATTACATCATGGAAATATATATCCAACATTGAGAAGTAACATTTTACCTCAACTCAATCAATAGTTATAGAAAATGCTCTACACACAGAGGCTCGACATTATCTATCACCGAGTGGAGTTTACAATTTCAAAATAGAATGCATCATTTCTAGTTTTAAACATAGTAAGCCAAAAGCAAGAGAAACCATGAAGGAATGTAATGGACCAGTATCAAACATCACTTGCACCAAGATAGAATTAAAAAGAATCATACCTATCACTTTAGATGGTATAGACTTATCATCCTCAATCATCTGCTCAGCTCCATACAATTGCTTTTTCACTATATTGTTCTCCTTGTTTCCTTGGTGAGGTTTCCCTGGTTGAGGAGTCATGTTATTTCTTGAATCATCATGGGTATCTCTACTCTACTAATGAGACTAATTCATCTTTCCTCATCCAGTCAAAGCATATTATGCTCGATATAGCTGAGATGTGTCATGAAAACCTGAACTTGGAGCACTTTATGGGTACACCAGTATATCTAAAGGTCAAACTGGCGATGTATATGCTTGAGGATCATGCACGTTAGTGGTAGGATTTAACAGTGCAGTCTAAATTGGATGGACTTAAATGGTGGGATTTTTGAAGAATTTTTCAACAAAAATTATATCCTCAAATGTTAAATATAAGGCCCAATCCTTAAACCTTACATAATCTTGAGTTATTACAAGATTACACATTGAGGATCTTTTCAGGTTTAGTGTTTTAGAGAATTAGATCATAAAACATGCATTACATACCACATTTAATGAAAGTGGTTACATTAAATATAGTACTCATTTTCCCATCAGAGAAAAAATATTTAAAATAAAACATGGGTTCTTTATTGACACTTAATTGACACTATCATCACATCATGTACCTTTCCTTTGACCTGTGAAAAACATTTCAAAAACTTGGGATGAGAATAAAATCCTCAGTAAGGGATATAAAAATATGGAAAGAAAACATGAGTACATGTATACATAAGAATCAATGAAATCATACTTTACTCATAAAGCATAAGAAGTTTAGCATACTTCATCAATACATGAATAAAACATAGAAATCATAAATCATAAAGGTAATTTGAGGCATTCATAACATTCTTACATAGGGAGTAACCCTCTTGGTTACGTTTGGAATACCCGTCACAGTATATTCCCTATATCTCTTTGGAGAAACCTTAACGTTAAACTCCTTCGTGTTACCCAATGTATTGGAGAGCTATATCGGGCTCACCCACCCTTATTTTATCATGGAACCACCCATCTTCATAACAATGCCCAAGAACCATACCATAATCATATCACATAAAACATGCATAAAGGAAACATAACATTTCCAAATTTCAATAACAAGATATCAATACAACACATTGATATAATAAAAACGTTATGAAAACCATTTTCCAATACCAAAATAAAAGAAAAGTAAAACATGGTATCTATTTTTCATTTAAAAAAAGGTATGGCTTGTTGAGGAAGCTAACACTCAAATAATGGTCACAACGGTGGAGAAGTCGTTCTTTCCGCATACGTACGACAGAAAAACATTCCCTTTTATTGTTTAGTAAATGCTTGGTTTAAAAAAGATGCATTTTTAATAAACATAAAAAGAAAATTGGGTTTATACACCGTATAAATGAAAGTTGTGTATAAAGAAAAATATGCCTCAACAAAAGGAGATTGAGATGGATTCCCATACAAATATAATTTTTTTAAATAAAATAAATCTATTATGTGTATTCACTATAATTACACATAATGAAATTAAAAATATAAGATACAACATAATAATATCATGACATAATTTGAAATAGGAGATTAACCCAATGAATAGAAATTGGGTTAAAAAATTCCCTTACCTCGGGTCTGACTTGACTTGATCATTCTTTAATCTCCTGAATAATAAACTTGAGTTAATTTGTACTTTCTTAAGAAACGTTTAAAGTTCATTATTCTTTTTATATCACTTATTACCATGTCATGAACACTATGTAATTATTTAGGTCAATAACGGTCGTTTTAACGATCATTGGTACTTGAGTCAAAAATAAACTCTTTATAATTACTAGTTGTTCATGTATCCATTATATCCAGAGTTATACTCATGATTTAGATATCATATATATCATATATATCCAGTATATACATGAATTTATAATATTACATAACTTTTAGAGGTATGAAATGAAATGCACCATTCATGGAGACGGTAAGCCGTACATACGCATGAACGCTACTTTCATTTCTATTTCATATTTTATGGAATGGAATCATAATGATATAAAAGTATATTATAATTCATGTATAATATAATATATAATATAATTTCTTACATCCTTTATACATCCCACATATGGAATTAACGTATCAAATCACTTTGGGTGGGTTGTAGTCTGCATTTCCTAAAATGAAGATATCGCGTTTACCCATAATGGAAAACATAATGGTATGACATAAATGAAAAATGCAGAAGCTTAAGTAAAACATAAACATATTATATATCATATATAAATATATTTTCATCTTAATGGCCTCCTTTGAAGGTGTTAAAAGAATATTGAACAATCACCGTTTCGTGAGGAAGAAATTCGCCATCCATGAAAACAGTATGTTCTTTAACCATTAGATGTAGGTGTGTGTAAGTGTAGCTAGAATATTTCTTATAAAAACATCCTAGTATATGAAAGATACTGGTTTTGTTTCAAAATAAATGGATAGAATGTGTTTAGGGGGTTGGAGAAGCAAAATAAAACATAAGAACACAAGAGAAGACACTACCTTTAAATCGGGTAACTCTTATTGATTTGAGCTCAAAGAATTCCTTGGGAAGACTTCAATCCAAAGTAAGGCTTCTAAGAGTTAATGAGGGATTTGGAGAGACAAAATGGGTAGGGGATGGCCAAGAAAAAGGCTTTGGAAGTGTGGCTATGGTGGTAGAGGTTGGAGCCTTTTATAAGAGGAGAGGAGGGGCCCTCTTGGAAATTTATAAAATGTAACTTTATTATAAAATTATTTTAGGATTTTAAACGACACAAAATTAGATATTTAGAGGATAAGGTGATAAGAGTTCAAAATACACCCATAAAATAGATTTTTGGCATGTTTAGGTCTTATATTTTATATTCTCTTTTCATTTTATTTAAATCGTTAAATAATGAGCTCATCACTCCATCATCATGGTGTCAAAAATACATTAATTAATTTAAAGTCTAAAAATTATAAAAAAATATAATGACGTAGAAAATATTTTTAGCTTTCTAATGAATATTTATAGTAAAAAATATGACTTTTATAACCCCATTTAAAAATTATTTTATTAAAACAAGTCATGTTTGTGACATTTTAATTTTAACATTAAATAAAAAGATATTAATGTCATTTTCCGACCAAAGTGGATCCATGGGGTCCCCAAGTTGACCCATGGATTATTTTTGTCTGCCTTAACACATACAATAAGGTTAGGACATGTGTCTAGGTATTTTCATTTTATTATAATACCAATTTTTCCATAAATTTCTTTAATTACCTCTAATCGCGATAAAAAACTTAAAAGATACTATTCACCAAAAAAATTATTTTAATCACATTGAACCACATTTTACTTCTTAATGAAAACCATGTATGTCAGATTTTTTGAAATTCACAACACAGAGGTGGTAAAAATTCATTGAAATGAAAAATCATTTTTTTGAGTACCACTTAGTTGTTTCACTATTCATCAAAAATCGAAGTTTTTCAGAAAAATACCAAAACTTCACCCTAAGCTATATTTGATATTCCGAATTAAAAAATGATTTATATTTTAAGAAATTCAAAAAATATAAGTTAAATTAATTAATTTAATAATTAAATCCCGCCGTCAGAGCATATAGCGTGTTTTTATGAAACAATAAGTATCAAAAGATTGACACTAGTTTAAGTCTGATTTCAAAGTAAAATTAATTCCACGACCACTATTGGATTAAATGGTAAGAATATATTCAAATTTAACTTTAAAACCAATTGAAAATATAATATAATCATATAAATAAATTAGACTAAAAATAGATTTTGAATTAAAATACAACATTTTTCACTATTCATTAAAAAATTAACTTTATCGGAAAAATACCAAAAATTTACCCAAAGTAAATTTCAATGTCCCAATAATAAATAATAAGTTTATTTCAACAAATAGAGCTTATAACATTGTCAAAAGTTTGATTTAAAAATGGGTTTCCATCAAAAGACAGAAAAAAAATCTTTTAAAAATATTCATGTATTCCATGCTTAAGATTGGATTTATTGTCATTTTAAGCCACTAAAACACTATATAATTCAGTAATAGACATAGATAAAAATATCTATTACTCATTACTTACTTGGTATGTTACATCCATCCCCCATTTAGAAAATTTCGTCCCTACTATTTATTTACTTATCAAATAAGTGGGGGTATTTAGCCCTCATTGCATTTTCAGATTCCCATGATGCCTCTTCAATCATGTGGTTTTCCACAAAACCTTTACCTAATGAATCACCTTATTTCGTAACACATGCTCCATGTGGTCAAGATTATGGACCAGTTGTTCCTTATAAGATAGGTTCTCTTCCAGCTGAACTACCTCTGGACTCAAAACATGAGATGGATCTGGCATGTACTTCCATAACATCGAAACATGAAAAACATTGTGTACCTGAGATAAACTCGGAGATAAAGCCACTCGGTAAGCAACTTATCCAACTCTCTCCAGAATTTCATATGGTCCAATGAACCTTGGACTCAGATTTCCTTTCTTAATAAATCGCATCACACTTTTCCATTGTGTGACATTAAGAAAAACATGATCACCTACCTCAAAAGAGAGATCCGTCCTCCTATTATCCGCATTACTCTTCTCCCTGCTCTGAGCTGTTCTAATGTGTTTCTGTATCAGTTGAAATTTTTCTACCAATTATTCTACCAATTCTGGTCCCATTAGCTTCCAATCACCCACTTCATCCCAAAAAGCTGGAGTTCGACACCGCTTCCCATATTTCACCTCAAATGGTTCCATTTGTATACTGAAATGAAAACTGTTATTTAAGAAAATTCAACCAAAGAAAGATGTTGGTACCATTTTCCCTGATAATCCATCGAACAAGAATGTAGCATATCTTCCAAAGTCTAAATTGTTCGTTCTGACTGCCCATCTGATTGAGGATGAAAAGTTGTACTAAAATTTAATTCAGTACCCAACGACTTCTGAAGGCCTTTCCAAAAGTTAGAAGTAATCTTTGGATCACGATCAGATACAATGGAGAGAGTAACTGCATGTAACCTGACTATCATTTTAATATACAAACGAGAATGTTGATCTAGGGAAAAAGTATCTTGTATAGGATGGAAATGAGCAGATTTAGTCAAGCGATCAACAATAACCTAGATTGCATTATTACCTCGAGGTGTCTTCGACAATCCCACAACGAAGTACATTGATATATTCTCCCATTTCCATTCTGGTACTGTTAAAGGCTGAAACATCCATTACGGTAACTTCCACCCTGCTTTTACCTGTTGACAAGTCAAACACGTTACAGTATAATCAGCAATATCTCTTTTCATTCCATCCCACAAGTAATACTCCCGCAGATCTCTGTACATCTTAGTACTTCCAGGATGAACTGAAAATGGAGAACTATGAGCTTCAAATAACAACTCTCTCTTCAACTGTGAATCACCAGTCACGCACAATCTCTTCACAAATCTCAAAACACAATCATTATCAATGTTGAATTCAGGCAACTTACCCTTCTGAACCAGCTCTACCTTTTTCTACAACTCACTATCTTTCTTCTGTGCTTTCTTGATTCTATCTAATAAAGAAGATTTAACTGATACCTGAAACAAAATAAAAGGACATCCTGCACCAAAATCTTTTATTCCAAAGTTCATCAAATCCTTAACAAAAGGATCACATTCCAAACAAAACAATGTTAATGAAGCATTAATTTTTCAACTCAAAGCATCAACCACTTTATTTGCTTTTCCCAGATGGTAATGAATTGTACAATCATAATCCTTGATTAATTCTATCCATCTCCTCTGTCTCATGTTCAATTATTTTTGAGTGAATATATACATTAAACTTTTTTGATCGGTATATATTTCACACTTTACTCCATACAAATGATGCCTCCAAAATTTTAAAGCGAAAACAACAACAGCAAATTCCAAATCCTATGTAGAGTAATTTACCTCATGAGTTTTCAACTGTCGTGAATCATAAGCAATTACCTGATCATTCTACATTAGGACACAACCAAGTCATTTCCATGAAGAATCACTATGGATAAAAAACTCACCATTCCTAGAAGGTAGTTCCAAAACTAGAGTATTCACCAATCTTCTTTTCAATTCCTGAAAAAAATCAGCACATTCTTTTGTCAAGATAAAATTAACACCCTTCCGAGTTAGCATAGTCATTGAACTATATAACCATGAAATATTTCTAACAAACCTTCAGTAATATCCTACCAAACCATGGAATATACGAATCTCAGTTATATTTGTGGGTCTTGGCCATTCTTCAACAACTTTTGTTTTTGCAAGATCAAAAATTATCCCATCTTTAGAAAAAATGTGACCAAGGAGATAAATTTGTGACAACCAAAACTCAAACATGCTGAATTTCCCATAAAATTTATTTTCAATCAAGGTTTGAAAAATATCCCTTAAATGTATTTCATGTTCCTCTTCACTTTTAGAAAACACCAAAATATCATCAATAAAAACAACCAACATTTTTCACCTGATTCAACTAAGCCATAACTACAGTAAACTGCTCAATTCTGATTTTGACCATCTCAGTATGCTGATTTGGAAGGTCATTTCCCTCAGTATGCCTTCCCAAGAAAGCTTATCTGTTTCCTCTACTAAACACCATTATTCACACTAAAATACCTTAGGTGAAAAATATGGTAATCTGTAAATGCTATACCAATTATATTTGACCATAAAAAAATTGGATAATCATTTAATAGAATTCTAACTCTTAAAGATATCTAAACCAACCTCTGATACCAACTGTAAGGCTCCAGCCTTAAACCTTACTTAATCTTGAGTTATTACAGGATTAAACAATGAGGACCTTTTCAGGATTATAGTTTTAGATAATTATATCATAAAACATGCATTACATACCACATTTAAACAAAGTGGTTACATAAAATATAGTACTCATTTTTCCCATTAGCGGTAACATATTTAAAATAAAACATGGATTATTTCTTGACACTTAATTGAAACTATCATCACATCATGTACCATTAACTTGACATGTGAAAAACATTTCAAAAATTTGGGATGAGCATAAAAACCTCAGTAAGGGATATAAAAATATGGGAAGAAATCATGAGTACATGTATACATAAGAATCAATGAAATCATAATTTACACATAAAGCATAAGCACTTTAGCATACTTCATCAAAACCTGAATAAAACATAGAAATCATAAGACATAAAGGTAACTTGAGGCATTCATAACATTATTACGTAGGGAGTAACCCTCTTGGTTACGTTTGGAATACCCATCAAAATATATTCCCTAAATCTCTTCAGAGAAACCTTAACGTTTAACTGCATCGCATTACCCAATGCATTGGAGAGCTATATCGGGCTCACCCATCCTTAGTTTATCACGGAACCACCCATCTTCATAACAATTCCCAAGAACCATAACATAATCGTATCACATAAAACATGCATAAAGGAAAAATTACATTTCTACATTTCAATCAAAAGATATCAATACAACACATTGATATAATAAAAACATTATGAAAACCATTTTACAATACCAAAATAAAAGAAAATTAAAACATGGTATCTATTTTTCATTTAAAAAAAGGCATGGCTTTTAGAGGAATCCGAATCTCAAATAATCGTCACGGCGGCGGAGAAGTCGTTGTCGCCGCATACATACGATGAAAACATTCCCTTTTGTCATTTAGTAAATGATTCATATAAAAAATATTCCATTTGAATAAACATAAAATGTAAAAGGGGTTTATACACCATATAAAAGAATGTTGTGTATAAAACAAAATATGCCTCAACAAAAGGAGATTGAGATAGATTCCCAAAAAAATATCATTTTTTTAAATAAAATAAATCTATTATGTGTATTCACTATAAGTACACATAATGAAAGTACAAATACAAGATATGACATAATAATATCATGACATAATCTGAAATAGGAGATTAACCCAATGAATAGAAATTGGGTTAAGAAGTTCCCTTACCTCAGGTCCGACTTGACTCGATCGTTCTTTAATCTCCTGAATAATAAACTTGAGTTAATTTATACTTTCATAAAAACCTTTTTCATGTTCATTATTCCTTTAATATCACATATTACCATGTCATGAACACTATGTATTTATTTAGGTTAATAACGGTCATTTTAAAGGTCATTGGTTCTTGATTCAAAAATGAACTCTTTATAATTACAAGCTGTTCATGTATCCATTATATCCAAAGTTATACTCATGATTTAGATATCATATATATCATATATATCTAGTATATACATGTATTTATAATATTGCATAATGTTTAGAGATAAGAAATTAAATTCACCATTCATGGAGACGGTAAGCCGTACGTACGCATGAACGCTAATTTCATTTCTATTTCGTATTTTATGGAATGTAATCATAACGATATAAAGGTATATTATAATTCCATTATAATATCATATATAATATCATTTATTACATCCTTTATATGTCCCACATATGGAATTAATGAATCAAATCACATTGAGGGGGCGGTAGTCCGCACTTCCTAAAATGAGGATATCGCATTTACCCATAATGAAAACCATAAAGGTATGCCATAAATGAAAAATAAAGAATCTTAAGTAAAACATAAACATATTATATATCGTATATAAATATAGTGTCATCTTAATGTCCACCTCTGAAGGTGTTAAATGAATATTGAACAATCATCATTTCGTGAGGGAGAAATTCGCCATCCACAGAAACAGTTGAATCATTCTTATAACAACATCCTATTATATGGATGATACTGGTTTTGTCACCAAAGAAATGAATAAAAAGTGTTTAGGGGGTTGGAGAAGCAAAATAAAACACAAGAACACAAGAGAAGACAATACCTTTAAATCGGGTAACTCTTTTTGATTTGAGCTCAAAGGCTTCCTTGGGAAGACTTCTGCCCAATGTGAGGCTTCTAAGAGTGAGAGAGGTATGTGGAGAGACAAAATGGGTAGGGGTTGGCTGATCCAGAGGCTTTGTATGTGTGGGTAAGGTGGTAGAGGTGGGTTCTTTTTATAAGAGGAGGGGGGGGGGCACTCTTGGAATGTTATAAAAGGTTACTTTATTATAAAATGATTTTCAGATTTTAAAGGTCCCAAAATTATTTATTTCGAGGATAAGGTGATAAGAGTTAATAATCCACCCATAAAATTGGTTTTTGACATGTGTAGGTCTTAGATTTTACATTATCTTTTCATTTTATTTAAATCGATAAATAATGAGGACATCACTGCATCATCATGGTGTCATAAATAAATTAATTATTTTAATGTCTAAAAATTATAAAAAAAATATAATGATGTAGGAAATATTTTTATATTTCTAATGAATATTTATAGTCAAAAATATGAATTGTATAACCCCATTTAAAAATTGTTATAGTAAAAAAAATCATGTTTGTAACAATTTAATTTTAACATTAAATAAGAAGATATTAATGTCATTTTCCTACCAAAGTGGATTCATGGGGTCCCCATGTTGACCCATGGATTTTATTGGTCGGCCTCGACACATCCAGTAATGGTAGGACATGTGTCTAGGTATTTTCATTTTATTATAATATCAATTTTTTCTTAAATTTCACTAATTAACTCTAATCGCGATTAAAAACATAAAAGTTACTATTCACTTAAAAAATTATATTAATCCCATTAAACCGCATTTTACTTCTTAATGACAACCATGTATGTCAAATTTTTTGAAATTCAAAACACATAGGTGGTAAAATTTCATTTAAATGAAAAATCAGTTTTGTTAGTACCACTTAGTGGGTTCACTATTAATCAAAAATCGATGTTTTTCAGAAAAATACCAAAACATCACCCTACACTATATTTGATATTCCGAATTCAAAAATTATGCCTAATTTATGAAATTAAAAACATATAAGTTACATTAATTAATTTAATAATTAATTTCCTTTGTCAAAGCAAATAACATGTTTTTATGGAACAATAAGTATCAAAAGATTGACACTAGTTTAAGTCCGATTTCAAAGTGAAATTAATTCTACGACCAATATTATATTAAATGGTAAAAATATATTATAATTTCACTTTAAAACAAAATCAAAAGACAACATAATAATATAAATTAATTAGTCTAAAAATAGGTTTTGAATTAAAATACAACTTTTTTCACTATTCATTAAAAAATGAACTTTATCGGAAAAATACCAAAAATTTACCCAAAGTATATTTCAATGTCCCAATAATAAATAATAAGTTTATTTTGACAAATAGATCTTATTAAATTGTCAAAAGTTTGATTTTAAAATGTTTTTCCATCAAAATGTAGTAAAACCATCTTTTAAAAATATTAATGTATTGCATGCTTAAGATTGGATTTATTCTAATTTTAAGCCTCTAAAACAATATCTAATTCATTAATAGACATAGATAAAAAATATCTATTACTCATTACATAGATGGGATGATACATCCTTCCCCCCTTTAGAAAATTGTGTCCCCGCAATTTATTTACTTATCGAATAAGTGGGGGTATTTAGCCCTCATTGCATTTTCAGATTCCCCTGCTGCCTCTTCAATCATGTGGTTTTTCCAAAAAACCAATACATGATGAATCACCGTATTCCATAACACTTTCTCCCTATTGTCAAGAATCTGGACCGGTTGTTCCTCATAAGATAGTTTCTCTTCCAGGTAAACTACCTTTGGACTCAACACATGAGATGGATCTGGCATGTACTTCCTTAACATCGAAACATGAAAAACATTGTGTACCTGAGATAAACTCGGAGGTAAAGCCACTTGGTAGGAAACTAATCCAACTCTCTCCATAATTTCATATGGTCCAATGAACCTTGGACTTAGCTTTCCTTTCTTACCAAATCGCATCACACTTTTCCATGGTGAGACTTTGAGAAAAACATGATCACCTACCTCAAAAAAGAGATCCTTCCTCCTATTGTCCGCATAACTCTTCTGCCTACTTTGAGCTGTTCTCATGTGTTTCTGTATCATCTGAACTTTTTCTACCAATTCTTCTACCAATTCGGGTCCCATTAGCTTCCTTTCACCCACTTCATCCCAAAAAGATGGAGTTCGACACCGCTTCCCATATAACACCTCAAATAGTGCCATCTGTATACTGGAATGAAAACTGTTATTATATGAAAATTCAACCAAAGAAAGATGTTGGTCCCAACTTCCCTGATAATCCATCAAACAAGCACACAACATATCTTCCAAATTCTGAATTATTCATTCTGCCTTCCCATCTGATTGAGGATGAAAAGCTGTACGAAAATTTAATTCAGTACCCAACGACATCTGAACGGCTTTCCAAAAGTTTGAAGTAAACCTGGGATCACGATTAGATACAATGGAGAGAGGAACTCCATGTAACCTGACTATCTCTTTAATATACACACGAGACAGTTGATCTAGGGAAAAAGTATCTCGTATAGGAAGGCAATGAGGAGATTTAGTCATGCGATCAACAATAACCCATATTGTATTATTAACTCGAGGTGTCTTCGGAAATCCCACAACGAAGTCCATGGATATATTCTCCCATTTCCATTCTGGTACAGGTAAAGGCTGAAACATCCCTTTTCGGTAATTACTGCTCTACTTTTACCTGTTTACAAGTTAAACACTTTACAGTAAAATTAGAAATATCTCTTTTCATTCCATCCCACCAGTAATACTCCCACTAGTCTATGTACATCTTAGTACTGCTAGGATGAACTGAAAATGGTGAACTAAGAGCTTCACATAAAAACTTCCTCTTCAACTATGAATCACCAGGAACACACAATCTCTTCCCAAATCTCAAAAAAAAAATCAATATCAATGTTGAATTCAGGCAACTTAACCTTCTAAACTAGCTCTATCTTTTTCTGCAACTCACTGTCTTGCTTCTGTGCTTTCTTGATTCTTTCTGATAGAGAAGATTTCACTGATACCTGAACCAAAACAGAAGGAAACACTACACCAAAATCTTCAATTCCAATTTTCATCAAATCCTTAACAGAAGGATCACATTCCAAACTCAATATTGTTAATGAAGCATTACTTTTTCGAATCAAAGAATCAGCTGCTTTATTTTCTTTTCTCGGATGGTAATGAATTGTACAATCATAATACTTGATTAATTCTAGCCATCTCCTATATCTCATGTTCAATTCTTTTTGAGTGAATATATACTTTAAAATTTTTTGATCAGTATATATTTCACACATTACTCCATACAAATGATGCCTCCAAAATTTTGAAGAGAAAACAACAGGAACTAATTCCAAATGATGTGTATGGTAATTTACCTCATGAGTTTTCAACTGTCATGAAGCATAACCAATTACCTGATCATTCTACATTTGGACACAACCAAGTACTTTCAATGAAGAATCACTATAGATAACAAAATCACCATTCCTAGAAGGTAGTGCCAAAACTGGAGCATTCACCAATCTTCTTTTCAATTCCTGAAAACAATCATCACATTCTTTTGTCCAGATAAACTTAACAACCTTCCGAGTTATCATAGTCATTGGACTAGATAACCGTGAAAAATTTATAACAAACCTTCGGTAATAGCCTACCAAACCAAGGATGCTATGAATCTCAGTAACATTTGTGGGTCTTGGCCAATCATCAACAAATTTTTTTTGTAGGATCAACAGTTATCCCATCTTTAGAAACAATGTGACCAAGGAGTGAAATTTGTTGCAACCAAAACTCACACTTGCTAAATTTACCATAAAATTTCTTTTCATTCAAGGTTTTAAAAATAACCCTTAAATGTCTTTCATGCTCCTCTTTACTTTTAGAAAACTCCAAAATATCATCAATAAAAACAACCAAAATTTTTCACCTGATTCAACTAAGCCATCACTGTAGTAAACTGCTCAATTCTGATTCAGACCATCTCAGTATTCTGATTTGGAAGGTCATTTCCCACAGTATACCTTCCCAAAAAAAAGCTTATTTGTTTCCTCTATGAAAAACCATTCTTAACAATGAAATTCCTTATGTGAAGCAACATGGTAATCTGTAAATGCTATACCAATTAAATTTGACCATAAAAAAAAATTTTAGATAACCATTTAATAGAATTCTAACTCCTAATGTTATCTAAACCAACCTCTGATACCAACTATAAGGCCCCAGCCTTAAAACATACATAATCTTGAGTTATTACAAGATTACACATTGAGGATCTTTTCAGGTTTAGAGTTGTAGAGAATTAGATCATAAAACATGCATTACATACCAAATTTAAAAAAATTGGTTACATAAAATATAGTACTCATTTCTCACATCAGCGGAAACATATTTAAAACAAAACATGGATTCTTTCTTGAAGCTTCATTGACACTATCATCAAATCATTTACCTTTTCCTTGACCTGTGAAAAACATTTCAAAAACATGGGATGAGTATAAAAAACTCTCTAAGGGATATAAAAATATGGAATGAAAACATGAGTACATGTATACATATGAATCAATGAAATCATACTTTACTCATAAAGAATAATAAATTTAACATACTTCATCAAAACATGAATAAAACATAGAAATCATAAGACATAAAGGTAACTTGAGGCATTCATAACATTCTTACGTAGGGAGTAACCCTCTTGGTTACATTTGGAATACCCATCACAGTATATTACATAAATCTCTTTGGATAAACCGTAACGTTTAACTCCTCCGCGTTACCCAATGCATTGGAGAGCTATATCGGGCTCACCCGCCCTTAGTTTATCACGGAACTACCCATCTTCACAACAATTCCCAAGAACCATAACATAATTGTATCACATAAAACATGCATAAAGGAAACATAAAACCTCCACATTTCAATCACAAGATATCAATACAACACATTGATATAATAAAAACATTATGAAAAACATTTTCCAATACCAAAATAAAAGAAAAGTAAAACATGGTATCTATTTTTCATTTAAAAAAAGTTATGGCTTGTAAAGGAACCCGAAACTCAAATAATCGTCACAGTGGGGGAGAAGTCGTTGTCTCCACATACGTATGAAAAAAACATTCCATTTTGTCGTTTAGTAAATGCTTTGTATAAAAAATATTCCTTTTGAATAACCATAAAAAGTCAAAGTGGTTTATACACAGTATAAAAGAAAGTTGTGTATAAAACAATATATGCCTCAATGAAAGGAGATTGAGACAGATTCCCATACAAATATCATTTTTTAAATAAAATAAATCTATTATGTGTATTAACTATAATTACACATAAATAATGTACAAATACAAGATAGTACAAACTAATATCATGACATAATTTGAAATAGGTGATTAACCCAATGAATAGAAATTGGGTTAACAAGTTCCCTTACCTCGGGTCCGACTTGACTCGATCATTCTGTAATCTCATGAATAATAATCTTGAGTTAATTTCTACTTGCTTAAGTACCTTTTTCAAGTTCATTATTCCTTTTATATCACTTATTACCATGTCATTAACACTATGTAATTATTTAGGTTAGTAACGGTCGTTTTAACAATCATTGGTACTTGAGTCAAAAATAAACTCTTTATAATTACAAGTTGTTCATTTATCCATTATATCCAAAGTTATACTCATGATTTAGATATCATATATATAATATATATCCAGTATATACATGCATTTATAATATTACATAACATTTAGAGGTAAGAAATGAAATGCACCGTTCATGGAGACGGTAAGTCGTATATACGCATGAATGCTACTTTCATTTCTATTTCGTATTTCATGGAATGGAATCATAACGATATAAAGTTAGATTATAATTCCAATATAATTCCATATATAATATCATTTATTACATCCTTTATACGTTTGATGTATGGCATTAACGAATCAAATCACTTTGAGGGGGTGGTAGTATGCACTTCCTAAAATGAAGATATCACGTTTACTCATAATGGAAACCATAATGGTATGCCATAAATGAAAAATAATGAATCTTAAGTAAAATATAAACATATTATATATCTTATATAAATATAGTGTCATCTTAATGGCCACCATTGAAGGTGATAAAAGAGTATTGAACAATCATCGTTTCGTGAGGCAGAAATTCGCCATCCACGGAAACAGTATGTTCATTAACCATTATATGTAGGTGTGTGTAAGTGTAGCTCGAATAATTCTTATAAAAACATTCTAGTATATGTTATATACTAGTCTTGTTACAAAAGAAATGAATAAAAAGAGTTTAGGGGGTTGGAGAAGCAACATAAAACATAAGAACACAAGAGAAGACACTACCTTTAAATCGAGTAACTCTTTTTGATTTGAGCTCAAATGCTTCCTTGGGAAGACTTCTGCCCAAATTGAAGCCTCTAAGAGTTATGGAGGGATGTGTAGAGACAAAATGTGTAGGGGTTTTCCGAGCCAAAGGCTTTGGAAGTGTGGTTATGGTGGTAAAGGTGGGGGCCTTTTATAAGAGGAGAGGAGGGGCACCCTTGGAAAGTTATAAAAAGTTACTTTATTATAAAATGATTTTCGGATTTTAAAGGTCCCAAATTATATATTTCTAGGATAAGGTGATAATAGTTCAAAATACACACATCAAATAGGGTTTTTACATGTTTAGGTCTTAGATTTTACATTATCGTTTCATTTTATTTAAATCATTAGATAATGAGGTCATCGTTGCATCATCATCGTGTCATAAATAATTTATTTATAATAATGTATAAAAATTATAATAAAAAATATCATGAAGTAGGAAATATTTTTATATTTCTAATGAATATTTATAGTAAAAAATATGACTTGTATAACCCCATTTAAAAATTGTTTTAGTAAAACAACTCATGTTTGTGACATTTTAATTTTAACATTAAATAAAAAGATATTAATGTCATTTTACTACCAAAGTGGCTCCATGGGGTCCCCAAGTTTACCCATGGATTGTCTTGGTAGGACATGACACATCCCATAATGGTAGAAAATGTTTCTCGGTATTTTCATTTTATTATAATATCATTTTTTACCTTAAATTGCACTAATTACCTCGAATCACGATTAAAAACAGATAAGTTACAATTCACCAAAAAATTAATATAATCTCTTTGAAACAAATTTTACATATTAATGAAAACCATGTATGTCGTATTTTGTTAAATTCAAAACACAGAGGTGGTAAAATTTCATTTAAACGAAAAATCAGTTTTTTAAGTACCACTAAGTGGTTTCACTATTCATCAAAAATCGATGTTTTTCGGAAAAATACAAAAACTTTGCCCTATGCTATATTTGATATTCCGAATTCAAAAATGATTTCTATTTTACAAAATTCAAACCATATAAGTTACATTAATTAATTTAATAATTAATTCCCACAGTCAGAGCAAATAGGGTGTTGTTATGAAACAATAAGTATAAAAAGATTGACACTAGTTTTAGTCTGATTTCCAAGTGAAATTAATTCCACAAACACTATTGGATTAAATGGTAAAAATATATTATAATTTCAATTTAAAACCAATATAAAAGATAGTATAATCATATATATAAATTAGACTAAAAATAGGTTTTGAATTAAAATACAACATATTTAAGTATTCATTAAAAAATGAACTTTATCGGAAAAATACCAAAAAAATTACCCAAAGTAAATTTCAGTGTCCCAATAATAAATAATAAGTTTTTATTCGAAAAATAGAGCTTATAAAATTTTCAAAAGTTTGATTTCAAAATTGTTTGCCATCAAAAGGCAGTAAAACAATCATTTAAAAATATTAGTGTATACGATGTTTAAGATTGGATTTATTCTCATTTTAAGCCTCTAAAACACTATCTAATTCATTAATAGACCTAGATAAAAAATATCTATTACTCATTACTTACATGGGATGTTACATTAAATATCTAGAAAATGATGGACTAATTTATCCTAAATCAATAGAGTCTCTCTATCACAGATTATGCGGCTAATTTCATGAACATAGTATGCTTTGCACCAGAAGTTGCAGAAAGTGCCTCTTTGAAGGCATGCATATTCGAATAAGGGTTACGATAAGAGATTCTATCAATGATTAAAATAATTTCTATTACATAATATACAAATATGGTAAACATAGTGACTGTGGCTGAACGTGATATCTCGGGATCTATCGGAGGAGGCATGATGATACCTACAGGAAACGGTGAGAACTCAACTGCTGGGAACAAGAGGAATGATACATCTTTTTCCATGGTGAAAGTGGAAATCAGAACCCAATGACTGGATCAGTAAACCTTCCTCCATGTCCTGAGAGCAAAGAATGTTGTTTTCAATGTGGTTCTCTTGACCAAATACAACATGATGGTATGAAACTACCTATATCCAGTCATAGTTGTAACAAGATGGGACATCTTCAGCATTATTACTATAGTGCTGCTAGTTTAGGTTCTAGAGACACTTCTCATCTATCACAAGCATCGTATGCTTTGACTATACGAGGATAGAAGAAGCAGTCTCATCGGTAGAGTAGAGCTAGCCATGGTGATTCAAGAAATACCCTGACTCCTCAACCAGGTCTTCCTCAACAAAGAAACAAGGACAACATTATAGCGATGATGAAATTGTATGGAGTTGAGAAAATGATTTTTGATGATCATTCTAGACCATCTATATTGTGATGTACGATTCTTTTTAATTTTATGTTTGTGCAAGTGTTATTTGATACTATTGGATCTCATTTTTTCATTGTTTCTCGTACTGCCGACTTTATAAGTTTAAAACATTAAATGATGCCTCCTATTCTGAAACTGAAAACTTCTCTTGGTGAAAGAGAATGTCAATACATTGAGTGTATATCTTGTGCTATAATTATTGATGGAGCTGAGCAAAAATTGGATTTCGTGATATTTGATATGGATAACTATGATGTAATCCTGGTTATGGATTGGATGAAGATTGGTGAGTCATTTCACCGAAGGTCTGGTATCATTGTCCCAACATATTTTTACCATATCAAGTATAGTACTAGTAATGGGTCGATCCATAGGGAGAAAGATGTTGTTTTAGTCTTGCTTAACAAGTTTGTATTTTTGTTTTAGTTAAATATGATGAATTTAAAGTCTATTATTGGTTTTTTGGATTATAGAGAAAAAATGGTTTAATGTTCCTTTAATAAATTACATAATAAATAGAAGAAAATATGGGGAAACTGTTTTTGATACATATAATGAGAGAAATCAGTTAGGGTTACAGATATATGAGAAGTTGATTATTAAATCATATTTCTTATGAAGTTGTGTTGTTCATAATAACCCAACACTATAGGTTTCAATTTGTAATAATGATTCCTTGGAGTTGTAAACATTATATTTAGAGAAAAAAAACTATCTTCGTAGTCCGTTAGTTAGTGTTTCACAGTTGTTTATTTGGCTTAGTCCATTTTGTTGAGTCAAGGAATACATACAATGATCATGAAAATGTTTTTCTTATTCTTCTTTTGAATCCCTAAAAAATTATTTCCTTGGTCTCGTACATAATTTTCAGTGATAATATGATGTGATTTATGAAAAACAAGAAGAAGTTAATAGAACAAACACATTAATAGCAACTAATTTAAATTACATCTCTTATATCTCTTACCACCCCAACACACAGGGTATTTAGTTACACATGGAGGAGAAGATAAAACAAAAAACTCTTGATACATAAGGCGATCATGCTTGAAACTTCAATCTGGGAGTGATTATTCAGTAGAAGGTCGAATGACGGGAGTATGGCATCAGATATTCTCTCCATCAGACCATCAATCATTTTCTCTCCACAATTTTTCCCCACCCACCACTGAACCAGAGGCCAAAGACTCTTTTTATAGAAATAAGACGACACAGAATGTGGTTAAAGTACACAGGATGTACTATTGTCAATGCACTTTTGTAATTGTTTTCTCCACTGGTAGGTGGCTTAACATGCCTTCTTTGACTTGGATCACAACACCGCTTGGAAGGTAGATATACACTGCATGTATCACCACTATACATATCATGTAGTATCAGTTATTTTCCACCAACAACTTTTATAAAGGCATACACGATGTGTATAATGTGAACATGATGTGTACCCATAAAACGGCCACATGCACATGTATAATTATTCTCAACCTCCAACCGCTTCTAGAAGGACATAAACGGCATGCATATGGTGAACACATCATGTTTCAAATTCTAGTAATAAGGGCATGCATTTTTTCTATTCAATATGTGTCTGAATCAGAATGTACACTGAATGTATATATGTACACACCATGTAGTTTGTAAATTTTTCTCAGTTCTCCTCCGATTTGTCTGTTTGGCCCTAAATCTTCTGAAAATGAACTGGATTACCAATATCAATGTAATTTTCCACTAAGAAATAGGAAATTTATGAAAAAAAGTTCTTATATTCAATAAAGTATGTGAAAATTACCCATAAATCGGGTACATCAAAAGCCTCCATAAATTTTCATTTACATTCCCTCAAGAAAATCTCAACATCTAATTAAATGTTTATATATTTTAAAAGGTATGAATTCAATCAATCATTATTGTAAATAATAATTTACATGAGAAAATTCAAAAGGGTTCAAAACCAGTTTCAATTCAGAAGATATTCTAATCATGCCTTATATATAATTCAATTAACTATTCTCATCCTCTTATAACACATGTTTCAACTTTCAAAAATAATCAATCAACATGATTATCTGCCTCACCAAAAATATACTCAACAATCACGATATTTTAAATCAGATTTATTCTCAATAAAAGATATATACACTCTATCCATAGGATTACAAGAAATCTGGTTCTCCACATCAGAAAATTAATTTTCAAAAATCATGATGACTTTTCAATATAGATCAGAGTTTTCTATGTCTAATGTTTGGAATGTAAAAATGTGAAAATAACACTATGCCTTGAATAATTAGGATAAATTCTTAAATAATAATACATGATATTCTAAATTAATCTCATTGTAAAAGCATCCTCAACATGATCTATCAAATGATCTCATCAATACCATCTCCTTTAGTTGTGTAGAGTTCACAAACCAACAAGTATGTATAAAGACCCTTTGTCTATACCATTTTTTAAATTGAACATAGGTGACCTTTTATAATTTCCATGAATATATGATTGTATGAATTTTTCCCCAAATTATCAATAGAATCCCCCCCATACATAATTCCTGATAATTCACAAAAGTATTCCAGGTGTTTCTAATCAATTTTTTATGATCAAGTGAATAATCATGCAAAATCATAAAATAATTAGGGTAGGAAGGAAAAAATTATTGTAATATGGCTTCCTATAAATGCAATTCTTGTTTTTTACGGGATTCAAGATTATATGGTGTAGGTTAGGTCTGATGTTTAATGGGTTAAAACAATTTAACACCTTAATCATTTTAATTTAATTCCAAAATTCCTCTTGTTTCGAAAATAAAACATGAAAGTTATGGTAGTTATGTATAATGTAATAAATTCTCAAAAAAGGGGATATTAAAAATAAAATGACAAAAGATTTATAATAAATCTCGAAAGTGGTGAAAAAAATAATGAAAATCTTGTCATGACTTGCGGATAATTGATCAATCTATTTGATGTAATTACCCAAGAATTACAACTTGCAATTTAAACCATATCAGCAATAATTTAAAAACACTAACGAACCAAAGTAATTTAGAATCTTTATAAATTTCCCACTTTAATCATTATTATTTAGAAATATGATTATCCAAAATGTCGTCACATGCTCAAATATATCTTACAATAATAATTTATCCTACAATGATTAAAACAGAAAAGACTAAAGTTGTCGAGAGATAACCCCTCCATACTTAATATTGAACGTGGTCCACCAAGTTCCCAGGAAGATGAAAATGTAAAGGTGGGGACACAATAGTGGACCAGAACAAGGAGAAGTAAGGAAAGAGGTAAAACAATAAAGAAATGAAAACAATGGAAAAAAAACTCCCGTTGTTCTAGGTGAATAAAGATGGTAGGTGGTGTAAAAGTACGGGCCAAAACATGCCAGAGTACATATGATGGTGGTGGAAAGGGAACACTACAAGAATACACAACATACACATGATCAAGATATCATAAATATATATAAGTAAATACATGTGTCCAAAAACTAGTTAGGGGTTATCTTCAGAAGTGGCATCATCCAGTATGAAACCAGCCAGTAGAGAAGGACCAGAAGCTGTGGAAACTGGAGGGTCGGAATTTTCACCCGGGAGAGAAGCCATATAAGTAGGAGCCACAAGTGATGGACTCAGAATAGGATGCTCAGAATCACCCCTAGACTAGAAGTAGTGGTGGTAGAAACTAGGCCCTTGGTGGAGAGGAGAACAGAATCTTTGGCTAGTGCAGTAAAGGGCTATTGAGGTACAGCAGTGGGAGCGGTCTCTGGGGAAGGAGCAGGTACTGAAGATGATGGCTCTCCAGATGGGGTAGAAATGATGGTTCTTGGAGGCTCTGGGCAGGATGGTGGAGGTTCAAATGTACTAGGACTATCCATTGATGAGGTAGTGAGTTGTGGAAGGATGTCCAATGGAGAGATCTGGTACACCGGATAGGCAGGATCTAGAAGCGTCATAGGCTAGAGTCGTATGAGATGATAAATGGGCCTCTCGCCCTCCGTGGTGGACGGAGGACACTTCCCATGGGAAGGATATCCCTCTACCATATCTTGAAAAATAATGAAAAACAAAAAAATGAAAAGAAAATGGAAACGAAGAAAAGGTGAGAAAAAAGAAAAAAAAAGTACATGGTGTGTACATCAAGAGTACACAGCATGTAGGTAAAACGGGTTATCATACCCTTTCTCTAGATAAAACACCGAGGGATCAGGGGATAGACTAGGGAAGGATACATGGTGTGTACCTCCCAGACACATTGTGTTCACACAATGTGGTCCTGGTCGCGTGTGTGTAAAGGCAATGTCACCATTTAAGAAGTTCGAACAAAACATGACATGCTATGTGTAAGTACAAAATAGAAGTTTCAAGAACAAAGGGTAATGGGTAGTGTGAAATTCGAGACACGGGCCGGAAGAAAGTAAAGATATATACAATGTGTAACGAACAGATACACTATTTTACAGAACATGGGTTGTGAGGCTGTGTGAAAAAGGTACTCGGGCACGACGGGTAATGGTACATGTTGTGTACCAAACATACACATTGTGTCTTTTCAGGACCCGAATCATATAGTGTGTGGCCCTTTACATTTGTACACGGCGTGTGTTCTTCATGTCGTGCCCATATATCAGGGAATCTTAATGGCCGTCCGATCCAAAAATCACCCTAAACTGTTATGAAAACATGAAATAAAGGGTGTAGAAGGTTGTACCTGGTCCATGGATCACAATCCAGTGGAAATAAGAACCAAAAACACCCAAAACTTACGGATTTGTGAAGAGGGGGATCGGGTGTCGTACAGGGGAAGAAACAGGGAGAGGGGAAGAACCGCGTGACACGGGCTGACGCTAGGTGGCCCCAGACTTTTATAACTAAGGTACACTGCATGTATTATCAGACCACATTCCGTGTAACTCATTTTATATATATATATATATAATTATTATAGTAAACTATATAATAATTAATATTAATAATTAAAATATTTTAAATAGATATATATATATATATATACACATACATAATTAATTAAAAGTAAATCCATATAAGTAATGTATCATGAAATACATGCCGTGTGTTCTAAAATTGTAAAAACATAAGTACAACCTTTGGTATGGTGCTTGGGGCGAGGTTTGAACCGGCGATCGACCATTCCGAATGGAAACCACCAACAAATGTAGAAAAAGTTATATTGTTGTTTCTATTATGTATTTAAATATTGTAAATGTAAACTAGACTATATTACATGAGAAAAAGTAAATGCACGATGTGTGGTTTTTAATGAGACAAAAAGAGAAGAAGCATGGAGATTAGTCATTGTCAAACCTGGGTCTTTTGGAACCAGGGCTGAGACTCTGCCAATCTTCAAACTTCACCCACATGAATTTCATTATACAATTTTTTTAAAAGGAAAACATTTCACACATGATGTATATCGAAAGACAAGGCATGTGGGTTTTATAAAAAAACAAGCGATTGAAATGGGGAGGTTTCTAGGATTCGAACCTGGGTCTTTTAGAGCTATGTTACGATCATGGCCAACCAATCAATCCCACCCATGGGATTTCTTATAAGAATATATATATATATATATAGGAAAAATATCACAGATTCTCTGTAAGAAAACACACGGATAAAAAAGAGCAAGCCCATGCCGAAGGTAGGCCGGGAGAGATTCAAACCGGTGACGGCTCAGATAAAATCTAGTGACCTTACCATCGACATCGGCATCATCCATGTGCATTACCTTGTTAAGCTATATATTTATGATATTGAGATGATAAATGAAAAGGAATAAGTACCTACTGTGCATATAGGTGGTACACGACATGTATCTTCTAGGTTGCCTCCCAGGAAGAGACATTGTTTTAGGTTGTTTTCTTGACCTACTTACCTCTTATTACTTGAGCTGTATGGTTGAAAATGTTCCCACTGTGTCATCTATGTTATGGTAAGATTTCAACTACTGCGTGTTCACCTTGGATGGTTGTCCACCCTCTCAAGAAATTTCCACCACTCCATGATGGAATACGCGTATCGCATGGGATGGTCCAGACCATCGTGACTTCATCTTCCCTAGGAATAACTGAAGATGAGAGTTAAAGAGAAGAACACGATCAACATGTTCGAAAGATTTTTGTGAAATTTTCTGGTCCTGAATTTCTCTCATCTACTCCTTGTAGATTTTGGTGTTATCATGCCCCTCAAATCTGATATAATCATGCTCTGACAGTTGGAACTTCCACTTAACTTTAGATGCCTTTATATCACAATATAGGCCCTTGATGGCCCAATATTCACTATGATAAAATTCTATAGGTAGATGGAAAGGTTTTCCATTGATTTGGTGAAATGGGGTTATTCCCAATGGTGTTCTGAAAGCAGTTTGATATGACCATAAACATCATCTATATTCATAGACTAGTCTTTCCACAAAGTATTTACTATTTTCTCCAGGATCTTCATAAGCGACCAGTTGGAGAGCTACACATTTCTACTGGAATGGGGATGATATGGAGTCCCTATATGATTCTTTATTCCATACATTGACAGTATTCATCTCATCAGTGTGTTGTCGAAGTGGGTCCCTCTATCAATTATTAGTAGTTGGGGAACTCCAAACCTGCAAAAAAATATGTTTCATTAAAAAGATCATGACTACCTTGATTGTGTCGTGAGTTGTAGCAGCAGTTTCCACCCACTAGGAGACATAGTCAATGCAGACCCGAATGTAAGGGTTCCCAAAAGATTGGAGAAAGGGTCCCAATAAATCTATGCCCTAGATGTTGAAAATTTCAACCTCCAGGATGGGGTACCGGGGCATCCCATCTCTACATCCCACATTATCAGTCCACTAGCATGATCACAACAGGAAATAGAGGCCAATTCATATTTATGCATGGTGGGCCAGAAAAACTCATAATGAAAATCTTTTCTATCATACGTTTAGGCCCATGATATCCTCCAACTGGTGATGCATGATAGAATTTCAGGACTCCATGAACATCATTTTTTGAATGCAATGACATATCAACCCATCTCCATAGGATAGGAATAGAAGAGGATCCTCCCAAAAGTAACTCTTGACATCAGAAAGAAACCACTTCATTTGCTGGAAGGAGAGGTCAGGATGCACGACACATGTATCCAAAAAAATTGTAAATATCAGCATAGCAATGTCTAGGTGCGTTGTTGATTGAATAGAGGTTCTCGTCATGGAAATACTCCTGGATCTCTCAATCTTCTTCCTTCTCCAAATAAGGCAACTCCAGGCGGGAGAGAAGATCAGCAACAACGTTATCCCTCCCTTTAATGTCTCAGATCTCCAGATTAAATTCATGTTAGAGGAGCACCCCATAAATCAATCTGTGCTTCATATCATTCTTGTTCAGTAGTTACTTTAGAACTGAATGGTCATTATAAACCATAACATTTGGCCACACAAATTAAGAATGAGACCTGTCAAATTCGAAAACCACTATATGAATTTTATTTTCTCTGGTGGTGTAGATCATCTGTGCCTCGTTGAGCATCCTGTTGTCATAATAAATAGGTCAAAATATTTGGTGATGTCACTGGCCTATGACTGCTCCCATGGTGTAGTCACTTGTGTTACAGATCACTTCAAATTTTTCCTCCCAGTTGGGAGAATTCATCACTAGAGAATCCATGAGGTTCTACTTTAAGTGGTCAAAAGCTATGTCAGATGTATGATCGATCTCAAATATGACATCCTTGGTCAGAATATTAGTGAGGGGCTAGGATATTTTTTAATAATCATGGACAAACCGCCTGTAAAAACATGCATGGACCAGGAAGCTGCTAATAGCTCTGATGGAAGTCAGAATAAGTAGTCATTAAATGACTTCTATCTTTCCTGGTTGCACCTATATTACCTTTTCTAAGATTCAGTGGCCAAGTAGATTGCCAATTTTCACCATGAAATGACACTTTCCCCAGTTCAAATCTAGGTTAGTGTTCTGACATCTTTCCAGAACAAGCTCCTAGTCTCACAAACAACTATCGAATGATTTTCTGTAAATGGAAAAATCATCCATGAAAACCTCCAATATTCGTTCCTCCATGTCATAGAATATAGCCAGTATATAATGCTGGAAGGTGGCGGGGGCATTGTACATTCTAAAAAACATCGTTCAGTAGGCAAATGTATCGTAGGGAAATGTAAATGTGATCTCCTCCTGATCTTATAATGCAATGGAAATCTGGTTGTAGAAGGAATAGCCATCTAAGATGAAATAAATTTTTGTACCCCATTAGTCTCTATAGCATTTGATCCATGAATGGTGGAGGGAAATGATCTTTCCCCATGGTGTCATTTAGCTTCCTCTAATCCACACAGACTCACCAGCTCATGACAGTACGTGTGGGGATGAGCTCATTCTTATCATTTGATATCACAGTTATACCCACCTTTTTGGGTACCACCTATAGGGTACTCCCCCATGGACTATCCGATATGGGATAGATGATGCATGTTTCTAACAATTTAATCACCTTTTTTTAAAAAAAAATCTTCATGGGGGGATTCATGCACTGTTGTGGTTGTTGAGATATCTTTGAACCTTCTTCAAGTAGAACCTTTTGGGATCAAATGGTAGGGTTGATGCCCTTAAAATATTAAATTGTCTACCCAATGGAGTTATTTCACTATTTCAAAACATAAAAAAGTGCATCTTCCTGCTATTGTAACAGTTCTGCACTAAGTATAATAGGAAATGATTGATGGTCTCCCAAATACCAGTACTTTAGATGAGATGGGAGAGGCTTCAGTTCTAAATCAGGAACCTTAAAAATCATAGGTACAAGTGGTTACACCGTTTCCCATTCCACACTATTAGGAAAAACTACACATTTCTAGTAGTGGCCTCCCTAGACTTCTGGGAATTATAAGTCCTCTATCTCTTCTTCAATTGGAATATTTGGAATGAAAAAGTTATCTTATGTAAATGAACATAAAAGATCCTTCCTTCATCTCTCAAGAGATTATCCATGGTGGTTACCGCATAACATCCATCATGCTCAGAAAATGATTCATTCTTGATGGCCTTCAGAACATTGTAGTAGAGTTTATTCTCCTACTCATAAAATTAGCTCCCCCTGGAGCATGTTGATCATACATTCCTAGTTGTGAAGAATGACCTTAAAAAAATTATAGGTGCCTCTTGGTCATCTTTCGTGTCAAGGATGATGAAATCTGGAGGGAGGATCAGCCTTCCATCCTTGACTAGCATGTCTTCTAGTAGCCCCTTTGGATATTTGACGGATCGGTCAGAAATTTGAAGGGCTACTCGGGTAGGCTTCAAATCGTTGAGCCCAAGATTCTTGAAAACTCCAAGGGGTATGTGGTTCACACAGGGCCCTAAATCATAGTGGGCCTTCCCAAAATTAAATGGTCCAATAGTTCAAGGAATAGTGAAGCTACCTGGATCCTGGAGTATGGGAGGAATCAAGTGCTAGACCACTGCAGAACACCCCTTGGTTAGGGAAATGGTGCCTAGATCCTCCATCATTCTTCTGTTGGATAGGATTTCTTTAATGAATTTAGCATAAGTGGGCATCTGTGTTAGTGCCTCTACAAAAGGTATATTTATGTGATGATTCTTAAACACATCCATGAATTTTCTGAATTGGTGGTCTAGATTTCTATACTTCATTCTCTCTGGGATAGTTAAGGCATGATCAAAGGGTTTGACAACCTCCTTTTCTTTATTTTGTAAAGCCACCTTCGGTGGGCTTTTGAATGAGTGGGGGGTCGGAATATGCACCTTATTCATCCACATGAGGTGTGGGTACACCTGGTTTTTCTGGTTTATGATGTGGTAACTCCTATCCACTTCCATGAATGATGGCATGAGCTTCCTCCCTCTGGTTCTTCATAGTGTAACATGGTAGTGCACCAGGTTTTCTTCCCAATAGTTTGTTTTCCAACTTTCCAATCCAGTATTCCAGGCCTCAAATAGAAGCCTCTTATTTTTGAAATTTATTTTCAGCAGTAGACGTAAATTTGGTTATGAGATCCTCTAACATTGAGGTGTTCAACTGCTGAGGTGGTTGTTGTGCCGGTGGAGGTGGTGGCTACTGAGGCTACTGTGGGTGAGGGTTTAGATACCCATGTTGTGGATAAAATCCTTGTTGGGGTTGTTGATGCATCTAGTTATAGTTCTGATAATGAGGTTGGTTGTAGCTGGGCGGTCACTAGGGTGGAAGATTCTGCTGTTGTTGTCCCCAACCCATGTTCTATTGAGCAGTCCATGTCGGGTTCTGGTATTGTTGGTACTGTTTTGGCCCTCGGTTTTGGGAAACATAACTCACATCACTTTTTGAAGGGCCACCAGTAGAACCCATGCATTCTCTAATGATGTGGTAATCACCACATTCCCTACACACCAGATTGTTTTCCAACTATACTTGGGATGTGCCATTGAGATTGAGCACATCGATCTTTTTCGACACAACGCTCATTGGGTAGCAAGCATAGTAGTAGGATGAATTATAAGCTTACATCTTTTCTATGTGCCCCGCTCGGAATGCCAGTGGAAGCTGCTAGCCGACATGTTTTCCTGTAGTTTAAAAATACCTTTGTGGGATTTCCTTGTTACTGAACCTCCAGCAGCATCATCCACCACAGACTTGGTATTTGTTGTCAGTCCCCCAAAGAAGGATTGGAATTGCATCCAATGTGGAAATTCGTGGTGTGGTAATTTGCACAACATCTCAGTGAAGCACTCCAATGAGTCATATAATGACTCTGGTTCGTGCTACAAAATGTTGTGGATTTTGTTCTGTAGATTCACCGTCTTCGATGGAGGGAAGTATTTAGAAAAGAACACATGTGCCAGCTCTTCCCAAGTGAGGTTGGATAGTTGCAGAAATCCTTTGATCCTGTATTTCACCTTATCCCATAGAGAGAAGGGGAAGATGAAAATATAGATGGTATATGTAGACACTTCGTGGTTGTGGAATAGGTCGCAGACCTCCAGCAATTTGGAGAGATGGACATTGGGATCCTCGCTGGGCAAGCCACCAAATTGATCGGTTTTATGGATCAACTGCATGATAGCAAACATGATCTCAATGTATTGGGCCTACACCAGTAGATGGACGATACCCGTGTCAGTTCCATGAATAGATGAAAGTTCGTACTCCATGACAGTATGGCATAGAGGTGGCTACTGAGAAAGTGGAGCTATCATGTATTGTTGGTCTTGAGGGGTTTATTATGGTCCCTGACATGGATATAGAAATGCAATCCTCTCAAGATGGAATTCATGAAGCTGATTCGGATGATATCCTAGGTCAAGTGGAGAATGTTGGGTCTGGTTGTCATCATGTCCTAGCTGCTATCCAACTCTTTGGAAAATAGCTGTATTTTCATCCTCGGGTTGCGCCATGGGATTGTTGTGAAAATGCTGGGCTATGAGTGCTCATTGGAGCTTCAAAAGTGTCTGTTCGATCACTAGGTCAGTTGGGAAAACGCTGACGACTCAGCGTTCTTGGAATGTGTGAGGTAGCCACTCATACACCTAACGACATGCACAATTTAAAACACACCAAGAATAAATGAAGAAGAAGAAAGATAAATAGAAATAAGATTAGAAAATAAATTTTTGATAATTTTTTATTTTTTTAAGTAACATTTGATACAAACATATATCAAACAAGAAGAAAATTAAATTTTCTATTCCCCAACAAGGACACTAAAATTTGACGAGTCATTTCACCGAAGTTATATTATCGGTGTCCAAAATTATTTTTACCCTAATGATTATAGTACCAGTAAGGGGTCTATCCACATGAAAAAGAGTTATTTTTCCCCTTCTTATCTAGTTTTTTTAAGAGAAATATGCTAAATTTAAAAATTATTTTTTGTTTTTGCTATTATAAAGAATAAATGGTTTAATGTTTCTTTACTATATTACATAATGAATAAATAAAAATATGGGAAATTTTTTTTGATACAGATTAAGATAAAAATGTGTTGGGGTTATGGATATATGAGATGTTTATTATTAAATAAAATTTCTTATGAGGTTGTGTTGTTAATAATAACCCAACACTCTAGGTTTCAATTAGTAATAATGATCACATGGTCTAGTAAAATCTATATTTAGAGCTGACGAAAAAAACTCCTTGGTTAGGTAGTTAGTGTTTCACAATTCTTTATTTGACTTAGTCAATTTTGTTGAGTCAATGAATACTGATAATGATCATGAAAATATTCGTTTTTATTATTCTTTTGAATCCCTGAAAATTATTCCATTGGTCTGGTTCAGAATTTTCTGTGATAATATGAAGTGATTTAAGAAAAATGATAAGAAGTTAACAGAACAAAAACATTCATAGAAACTAATATATATTATAACTCTTACATATTTCAGAACCCCAATACACTGGGTATATAGTTACACATGGAGGAGAAGATAAAACTCAAAACTCATGATACCTGATGTGACCATGGTTGGAAATTCGAGGTGGAAGTGATTATTCAGTAGATAGTAGAATGACGTTAGGAGGGAAATAGAGCTTCTCTCCTTCGGACATTCAACCCTTTTCTCTCCATAATGTCTCTCCACCCACCATTGAATCGGAGGCCAAGGCCTCTTTTTATAGGAAATAAAACTACACGACATGTGGAAAAAGTACATAGTGTGTACTTTTTTCAACGTGATTTTGTCATTTTTTTCTCTGTTGATAGGTGGCTAAACACATGTCATTGACTTGGAACATGGTGTCACCTGGTATGTAGATATACACGGCATGTAGCACTTCCATAAACGACGTGTGGTCTATGTTTTTTTTGGCACCATCCCCATCTAAAAATGAATACATGACATGTATAAAGTGAACACGTCATGTACCCATCATTCAACCACATGGGCATGTAGACTTCTTCTCATCTGCCAACCGCTTCTAGGATATACACGATATGTATATATTGATCATGAAATGTATTGAATTCTGTTAATATGGGTGTGCATTTGTCCAATTCAATCTGTGTCTAAATCTGAATGTATATGGCATGTACATTTGTATACACAATGTATTTTGTAAATATTTCTCAGTTATCCTCTGGTTTGTGTGTTTGGCCATAAATCTCTTGAAAATGAACAAGATCACCATAATCAAAGTATATGACCACTAAGAAGTAAGTTATTTTGGGAAACCTATTTTTATATTCAATAATGTATATGAAAATGTACACATAAATCGGGTGCATCAACAACGTTCAGGGGTCAAATTGACTGTTATAGGAGAACATTTAGTTCCATGATTGAGGATGGCATCGGGCATCTCTTTAGAGGAGAGAGGATTGTAATGAAATATGCAATGAGCTTGTTGGCACCAATGGTGGGAATTATATCTTACCAATTAGTAGCATTGACTTTGTCATCAATGGAAATGGTTAGGGAAATTAGTTTTCCAGCAGTTGTGGATTAGTTTCCTGATGTCTTTCCCAAGAACTCATCAAGGATACCACTTCTAAGGGAAGTGGGTTTTATGATGGATATCCTTCTGAGGACCAGTCCTATTTCCCTTCCATCATATAGGATAGTACCAACAGAGTTACAAGAATTGAAAATGTAGTTAGAGGAGCTAGAAATAAAGGTTTTAATTCGACTACGTATGTCTCCATGGGAAGCAACGGTTTTGTTCGTGAAGAAGGAAGATGGAACTCTTCGGCTGTGTATTGATTATCATAAGCCTAACCATGTTACAATAAAGAATAGATATCCTCTTCCACACATTGATGATATATTCGATCAATTAAGGGGTGCTTAGTGGTTCTCCAAGATTGACTTGTGATCAGGATATCACCAATTGGGAGTTTGGAAAGAAGATATTCCAAAGACAATTTTCAGAAGTAGATATGGACACTATGAATATATATTTATTACTTTTGGTCTAACTAATTCACCATCGGTCTTCATGTCACTTTTTATTAAGATATTTCAAAAATATCAGGATTCTTTTGTTGTAGTGTTTGGGAATGGCCTTTTGTTCTATTCAACGAAAAGGGCTGATCATGAGGTGCACCTAGAAACAGTGTTAAAAATCATTAGATATCATCGTTTGTATGCCAATTTATCAAGGTGTGAATTTTTCATAGAGGAAGTAAATTTCCTTGGCCATGTCATTTATGAGAAAGGTGTATCTTTTGATCCAAAAAAGATAGAAGCCATTATCTCTTGGAATCCACCGAAGAATGTGTTCGATATACGATGTTTTATTGGTCACGATAGTTACTACTGACACTTTGTTTGATATTTCTCACAACTAGCATCTCCAATGACAGCTCTGAAAAAGAAGAATGCACCATTACAATGGATGGAGGAATGTCGAAAGTGTTTCGAGGAATTGAATGTTTGGCTCACATTGACACATAACATGGTATTGCAAGAATCAGGACAGGGGTATGTGGTTTATTGTGATGCTTCAGGATTAGGGTTGTGTTGTGTTCTCATGCAAAGAGATCATGTGGTTGCATATGGTTCAACGCAGTTGAGGGTTCATGAGAAGAATTACCCAACACATGATTTGGAGTTAGATAATGTCATCCATGATTTGAAGACATGGAGACATTATCTCTTTAGGGAGAAATTTACTGTGTTTACAGATCAGAAAAGCACGAAACACATTTTCTCATAGTGAGGTTTGAATCTGAGGCAAAGATGATGGATGGAGTATCTCCAAATGTTTGACTTTGACTTGATGTACACACCAGGGAAAGGAAATTTGGTAATAGATGCATTTAGTAGAAATTCATATGCTCAGTTGGTGAAAGAAGATTCAGATGAATGTCAATTGTTGTCTTTCATAGCCGACATGCTAGTGGAATGTGAAGACCGAGGTGATGTTGTAGTTACTTTTTTCTACGCTTTTCCTGATTTAGTAAAAATGATCAAAGAGGAAAAAGCATCTAAGGCTGAATGTATGGTTTTATGTTCAAAACACAATGGGGGGGAGACCATTGAGGGATTCAAACTTGATGGGGGTTCAGTTTTGTCTTTCAGAGATCGGATGTTTGTACCTATGGTTTGTCAGGAACAAATCCTTCATGCTTACCACCATTCTAGATGGGATGTATATCAAGGTACACAGAATATGTATATAGAGTTGAAGGCATAGTTTTGGGGGATCGTCATGAAAAGGAATGTTTCCATGTTCATCTCATGGTGCTTAACTTGTCAGCAGGATAAATCATAGCATCATAGACCAGCTGGTATGTTACAATCTTTTCCCATCCTATTATTGAAATGGGGTCAAATAGAAATGGACTTGTTTACAAGTCATCCAGGAATAGTCTGGAAACACGATGCCATTTGGGTGGTGGGGGATCATCTAACCAAGTCGGCCCATTTCATCCCTATTCATGAAACTCATATGGTAGAGGATCATTAGAAAATATATATCTGAGAAGTGGTAAAGAGGCATGTTGTGACATTGTCAATTTTCTCAGAAAGATATTCAAGGTTCACATTTTGTTTCTGGAAATCAATAAAACAAATCCCTCGGAACTCAGTTGACTGTGAGCAGCACGTATCATCCTCAAATGGATGGGAAATCCGAGTGAATGATAAAAACGTTTGAAGATGTGTTTCGGGATTGTGCAATGTATTTTGGTGGCTCAAGGGAGGAGCATATACCCTAAGTGGAGTTTTCATACAATAACAGCTATCAAGACTTGATATGCATGGCTCTGTTTGAAGCATTGTATGGGATTCCTTGTCGTTCTCTACTATGCTGGGTGGAAACTAGTGAAACATCACTAGTCGGGCAAATAATTGTCCAATAAACAACAGAGGAGATCCTATTTATTATAAAGAGAATGGAGACAGCTCAGAATCATCAGAAATATTATTGTCACCGTCAAAGACCATTTTCATTCGTTGTGGGTGATCATGTCTTCTTGAGGATCTCTTCAAGGCTTGGACATTGTCGTTTCAGGAAGCAGAAAAAGTTATATCCTAGATAAATTGACCCTTTTGAGATACTGGAATGGGTTGAATAGGTGGAATATCGGTTGTTATTACCACCACAGTTTAGTTAAGTCCATATAGTGTTCCATGTATCCCACCTGAAAAAGAATCATCATGATCCTAACTATGTGATCATAAGGGATCACATTGACCTAGAACTAGATGCATCTTTGGTACATATTCCAGTGCATATAATTGATATAAAAAGGAAATTCTTTTATGGGAAAAGCATCGGCCTAGTGCCGGTTTTATGGAAACATGGTCAGATTCAGGAAGAGACATGGGATCATGAGAAGGAAATGAAAGAGTAGTGGCTAGAACTCTTTTTGGCCATCAATGGATTTATACTTTCTGAGGACAGAAAGACTAATGGTTGGGAGAATGTAGAACCCCCAGTTTCAGGTACATAACCCCCTTTCCTCACGTTTTTTTAATTTCTGTGTCTTTAATTGGGTTTCTAGAAAATTGAGAGTTTCCATAAAATAGAGAGTTTCCATAAAATAGAGAGTTTTCATAAAATAGAGAGTTTCCATAAAATATATAGTTTCCATATTATAGAGAGTTTCCATAATTTGTGGAGTTTCCATAATGTGGGGTGTTTCCATAAAGTGGGTTGTTTCCATAAAGTGGATTGTTTCCATAAAGTGGGGTGTTTCCATAAATTTGTATGTTTCCATAAAATGGTCTAAAGAAGAAGGATGGAAGATTTGAGGGGGGTGTTATGGAGTATTGGGACCATAAGTAAGGTTTCATGATCCATATATGGTTGGCACAAACTGTGTTGTCAAATCTTGTGCATAGGTCAAATCTAGATCCTATTCTTTAAAATCGTACTTGTTTTTCTCAATTTATTTCTTTTTGGATTAAAAACTCCCTTAATTGGATATTACTCTCCCTAAAATGCTTCATAACCCTCCCCACACAAGTTTAAGCAATTCTAGAGCCTTTACATAGTTATTTCGAGTCCTATTCTTGAGGTATGTCACTATTCATTACGGATTTATCATGTTTTCATAGATATGCCAAGATCTACTTCTCTGATCTCCATTATTTCTTAGATATGAACCTATAGTGTGGATATCAACGTTTATTATTCTAAATATTTCAATTTTTATTCATTATCTTTCTAGGATAAGAGATCTTAGGCTGCTCTTAGAGAATCGGACCACTTCCTTATGCATTTTTCATCTGTTGTTAAAGTTTCATCAAAACCATTGAGGTAGATGGATTCTATATCGAATACTCTTGCTTAAATTTATTTCATTAGATTCAAATTGGTTTCTTTATTGTAAAATTCATGGAAAAATTTTCATTTGTGATGATTTAGGTTTTTTGTGAAAATGTGTGATCTTGGTGAATAGTTGTGCAAAGGGGGGTTCAATTTAAAATGATGATTTTATATTTTGGATTTTATAGAATTGATAAATGGTTTATGAAAAGGGGGTTTTTAATAGAAATGGTTTTCAATAATAGTGGAGCATTATTTAAATTGTTTGGAGGTGAACCGGTTTGGCATTGATATGGTTTTGACAGAAATAATTTAGAAAAAGGTGTTTTTATTGGATAGTTTATTTTTTATAGATGGTTGGGCATATGTGTTGTGTGTCATATTGTATATATGGGACTTGTTTGAAATATGACCTTGTTCACAGTGCCAAAGGATTAATGGCACATGGGAATTTCCTATACTAGTCTTGGTTGAAATATAACCTTGTGCTCAGTGCCAAAGCATTAATGGAACATGAGAAACAATTACCTTGTGGTGACTTGGTAGATCGATGAGAAACCAGTCATGAGTATGAAACTGTCATAACGTAGCATGAATGGTTGTATGCATGGGTTTGAGTAATGGTTGGGTATTCCAATATAAGGATATTGGGAGATGGTTGAAAAGATTGTTTGATTATTTTTTTTGGAAAATATCTTGCTGGAAAAAATGGTTTCAATTGAACTTGTATGGTTTTGGTAATGAATGGTTTTGGAAACCAGATTATATTTAGTTATAAACCGCTTTTGAGAATTTTTTTTATATAAACCATTTTATATAATTGGTGCTAACTCTTCTATACTAGAGGCGTGAGTAGGGAAGTCATTGGGGGAAAACCTACTTAGTTTTATACTCACCCCTTCTTTGTCACTTTGGTATTTTTTCTGATTTTATCATTTAGGATAGGGGAAAAGGTAATGTTTCACACGTTTTTAGAACCTTTTCAAGATTTTTCATAGTTCAATACTCATAAGTGGTTTCTCTTAGGTCTACCAAGTTGTTACAAGGTAATTGTTTCCCATGATCCATTAATCCTTTTTCATCAAGAACAAGAACATATTTCAACCAAGCCCCGTATATGCAATTCCCATGTGCCATTAAACCTTTTTCACCGAGAACAAGGTCAAATTTCAACCAATCCGCTTATATTATTTATAAACACACAAGACATATTCCCTACGATCAATCCAAAATAAACCTTTCAATAAAAACACCTTTTTATTGAAAACTATTTCCGTCAAAACCATTTCAATGCCAAAGAATTTCAACTCAAATCCATTTCTATAAAACTCCAATTTTATTGAAAACCATTTATATTGAAACCCCCTTTTTCATAAATTATTTATCAATTCCAGAAAATCCATAATTTAAAATCATCATTTTAAATTAAACCCCCTTTTTCACAACTATTCACCATGATCACACACTTTCACAAAAACCTTATATCATCATAAATGAATATTTTTCCCTACATTTAAAAAAATAAACTATTTTGAATCTAGGATAATATATTCTAGCAAGATAATTCGAGAGACAAGCAACCTACCTTGAAATATTTGACAAAACATTAACAACAGATGAAGAACTCACATTGAAGTGGGTCGATTCTACAAGAGCGGCCTTAAATCTCTTATCCTAGAAAGATCATGACTCAAAAATTAAATATTTGGCATCAAAAAACATAGATATACCCACTATAGGTTCATATATTAGGAAGAATGAATATTGGAGAAGTAGATCTAAGCAGATCTATGAAAACAATGAAAATACATAAAGAATGGTGACATACCTCAAGAATCGGATTCGAAATCACCCGAGGAAGGATTTGGAATGGCTTCAACTCTTGTGCGGAGTGTTCTAAAACCTTTTAGGAAGTGTAATCTTCAATTAAGGGAATTTTTCATCCAACAAGAAATAAATAGAGAAAAAAATTGTATGCTCCTGGAAAATAAGATCTAGATTTGACCTCAGTGCAAGATTTGACCACACTATTTGTGCCAATCGTGTATGGATCATGCAACCTTCATTTTGGTACCAACACTCCATAAAAACCCCTAAATTATTCCATCCATATCATTTACCCCTTTTTATAGAAACATCCAAATTTATGGAAACACCCCACATTATGAAAATAACCCACTTTATGGAAACACCCCACTTTACGGAAACATCCCAACATATAGAAACACTCTATATTATGAAAACTCTCTATTTTATAGAAACACTATATTTTATGGAAACTCTCTATTTTATGGAAGATCCCTATTTTATGGAATCACTCTATTTTATAGAATCTCTCTATTTTATGGAAACTCTCTATTTTATGGAAACCCAATCCAAGACACGCCAATTAAAAAATGTGAGCAAAGGGGGTTATCTACCCAAAACCAGGGGTACTAAATTATCCCCACCATTGGTCTTTCTGTTTCCGAAAGGTAGAAATACCATTCTTGTAAAAAGTGGTTTGGCCACTGCTTATTCAATTCCTTCTCATGTTCCCATGTATCTTATTGAATCTGACCATGTTGCCATAAAACCCGCACTAGGCCAATTATTTTACCACGCAAGACTTTATCTTGTCTATCCAAGATCCACGCTATAATATGTACTAGTGATACATCATGTTTTGGCTTCACGTGATCCCATCTGATCACCTGGTTAGGATAAAGGTGATAATTTTTCAATTGGGATACATGGAACACATTATGCACTAAACTAAACCATGGTGATAATGCCAACTGATATGACACCTATCCAACCTGTTCCTGTATCTCAAAAGGGCCAATGTATCAAACAGATAATTGTACCTACTTCCAAAAATGATGATGTCCAAGACATGGAGAGATCCTCAAGAAGATATGATCACCTAGATCGAATTACAATGGTCTTCGATGGTGATCTGCATAAGATTTCTGACAAATTTGAGTAGTATCCATCCTATTTATAATAAACTAAATCTTCTATGTTGTTTCTTGTACAAGGCATGGCCTAACTAGTGATGTTTCCCCTATTTCCAACCAGCATAGCAGAGAACAACAAGGACACCGATACAATGATTCAAACGGAGCCATATGTATCAAGGCTTGATAGCTATTATTTGTATGAGAACGTCACTAAGGGTATATGCTCCTTCCATGAGCCACCAAAATCCCTTACAGAAGCCTGAATCATGTCTTCCAACATTTTTATTATCCACTTGGATTTCCCATCCATTTGAGGATGATACGCAGTTCTCATAATCAACTGAGTTTCAAAGTCTTGCTGTATTGATTTCCAGAAATGAGATGTGAAACTCTGATCTCTATATGAGACTATTTACACCAGGACACCATTCCTCTATACCAATTATCATATATAAATTTTTAAAAGATCCTCCACAATATGAGTTTCAATGATATGGATGAAATGGGCATAGTTGGCTAGAGGCTCTACTATCACTCAAATGACATCGTGTTTCCACACTGTTCTTGGATGACTTGTAACAAAATCCACTGCTATTTTATCCAATTTCCACACTAGGAAGGGAAATTATTGTAACATTTAAGTTGTTCTCTAATGCTATGATTTAACCTACTAACAAGTTAATCACCACGAGATGAACGCATCCACCTTCCTTTTCATGCCACTCCACCAAAACTATGCCTTCAATGCCTTATACGTCTTCTATGTACCTGGATGTATAGCCCATCTTTATTGGTGGTAATCCTGACAGAGTTTTTCCTAACAAACCATAGGTACAACCATACGATCTCTAAAATGCAAAATGGAATCCCCATCAATATTATAGCACTCAATGGTCTCCCCACCATTGAGTATTGAAAATACAAGCATACCTTATACATTAGATGTTCGTGCCTCTTCAATCATTTTTACTCAATCAGGAACAAGTGTAGTAGAAAATAAAACTGCAACATCACCTTTTACTTCACATTCCACATTCATGTCGGCTAAGTCCAACATCAACTGCTATTCATATAAAGCTTCTTTCTCCAACTGAGCATATAAATTTCTACTCAATGCATCCACTACCAAATTTCTTTTCCCTGGTGTGTACCTCAAGTAAAAGTCAAACATTTTGAGATAATAAATCCATATAATTTTCCTCGTATTCAAATATCCCTGTGATAAAATGAGTTTCCTAATTTTTTGATCTGTAAACACAGTAAATTTCTCAATAAAGAGATAATGTATACATGTTTTCAATTCACGGATGACTGCAGCTAACTCCAAATCATGTGTTGGGTAATTATTCTCAAGCACCCTCAACTTCATTGAACCATAAGCAATCATGTCATCTCTTTGCATAAGAACACAACCCAACCCTCGTCCTAAAGCATAACAACACACCACATACCCCTATCATGATTCTTGAAAGATCATAATAGGTGTCATTGTAAGCATACCAATCAATTTTTGGAAAGACTTCTCACATTCCTCCATCCATAGGAATGGAGCATTCATATCTGTTAGAGCTATCATTGGTGAAGCTAGTCTTGAGAAATCATGCAAAAAGCGTCAGTAGTAACCTGCGAGACCAAGAAAACATTGTATCTAGAACACATTCTTCGGTGGTTTGAAAGAGATAATGGCTTCTATCATTTCAACATCAATAGAAATTCCATTCTTATAAATGACATGGCCAAGGAAACATAATTCATGTATTATAAAATCACACTTTGATAATTTTTCATACAAATGATGATCTCTCAAGATATGTAACATTGTTTCAAGGTGCTCCGCATGATCAGCCCTTGTCTCTGAATAGACCAAAACGACATCCACAAAAACCACAACAAAAGAATCAATATATTTTTTAAATATTTGATTCATCAATTCCATGATGATTTTTTGTGCATTCGTTAGACCGAAAGGAATGACAACATATTCATAGGGTCCATATCTACTTCTGAAAGCTGTCGTTGGAATATCCTCCATACGAACTCCCATTTGGTGATATCCTGATCACAAGTCAATCTTAGAGAACCACTGAGATCCCCTTAATTGATATAATAGATCATCAATATGTGGATGTGGATATTTATTCTTTATTGTAACATTATTAAGCTTATGATAATCCACACACAATCGAAGAGTTCCATTTTCCTTCTTCACAAGAAAAACTGGTGATGCCCATGGAGACGTACTTGGTCGAATGAAACCCTTTCAATACAGCTCATTTAACAAAAATTTCAATTTCCGTAACTCTATTGGTGTCATCCTATAAGATGGAAGGGAAATAGGATAGGTCACCAAAAGAAGATCAATCATAAAATCCACTTCCCTTAGAGGTGGTAACCCGAAGAATTTCTTGAGAAAGACATCTAGAAATTGATCCACAATAGCTAGAAAAATATTATCCACCATATTTCTCATTGATTCCAAAGTCAATGTTGTCAATTGGTCAGATATCACTACCACCATTGGTGCCAAAAAACTCTTTCCACCTTTCATTGCAATCCTCTCTCCTATAAAGAGATGCTCGAGGTTGTCCTCAGCCATGAAACTAATTGTTCTCATATAACAGTGGATTTGGCCCTCGAACATTGTCATCCAATCCATACAGAGGATTACATCATAAAAATCCATATCCAACATCCTGAAGTTCCATTTCAGCTTACCTCCATCAACAATTATAACACATACTCTACACACAACGTCTTGACATTCTCTTTCACCAAGAGGAGTTTGTTGTTTCAAAAAAAAGTATCATTTCCTGTTTTAGACATAGTAAGTAAAAAACATGAGAAGAAATGAAGGAATGTGATGCACCACTATCATAAAGAACTTCCACAAAGGTAGAATTCGATATAGTCATAACTCTCATTGTACATGGTCTATCCTGATCATTGATAATCATCTGCTCAGCTCCATACAGTTGCATCTTCACTATACTGTTCTTCGTGTTTCCTTACTGAGGTTTCCCTAGTTGGGGAGCCATGATATTTATAGAATCACCATGGATAGCTCTGCTCTACTAACGAGACTGATTCTATTGTACTCATTCTGTCAAAGCATATGATGCATGTGATAGCTGAGAAGTGTGTCGAGCACCTGACCTTGGAGCACTGTAACAATAGCACTGAACATGTACCATCTTGTTACAATTATTACATGCTTTAGGATGTGCTGTAAAATATCGCTTTATGTGGTCAATCTGACCACATTAAAAACAAACTTCTTTTCCTGGGGGTCACGGAGGCAGGTTTGCTGATCCAGCCGTCATATGTTGATTTCCACTTGCACCATGGAAATTGGTGTTCCGTTTCCACTTGTTCCCTGTAGTTGAGTTCCCACCGTCTACTATAGGTATCATCATGCATCCTCCCATATATCTTGAGATATAACGTTCAGCCACAGTTGCTTTGTTCACTATCTTTGTGAAGTTGGTTATACAAAGTACTATAATCTTTGATCGTATCTTCTATCATATCGCTGATTCGAAGATGTGTGCCTTCAAAGAGGCACATGTCGCGACTTATAGTGCAATATGTACTATGTTCATGAGCTTAGCCTCATACTCTTTGAGAGAGAGACTCTCTTGTTTTAGGCTGAAGAAGTCCATCATTTTCTGGATCAAGAACTTGTGGGGATAGAATTTTTTATTGGAAAATTCCTTAAAATCCTCTTACGTATGTTTTTTAGCCAATTTATCGAGCACCGCTAAATCCCACCACTGATGTGAAAGATCCTCGAGCATATACGTCGCCAGTTTTACCTTTAGCTCTTCCTGTGTGCCGATATAGTTGAAGATAAGATTCATCCTACAAAACCACACCTCCTCCTTCTCGAGTTCGGAATCACCCTGGACATTAGGTGCATTCTGCTTCATAAACTAGATGGTATGCTCCACATGTCATGGCTCATTCCTCTGGTTCCCTTTGTCCATAAATTGAAAATGTTGTACAATACTATAAATAAGCTCTTTGTTGACACGTGGTTCAGGTGAATCCACATTCTCTGCAGCTTTTTCAGGTTGGTTTCGGCAACTCCTACCAGGTGCAAGTGGAAACCTCCCTCAAATACCATTTTTAATGACCCTCCAATTCCAATTAGCTGTAGATAACAATGAGTCATTACTAGGCCCTAAGCGACATCCCAAGATGAAAAACGCTAGAAATAAATGACAAAGGGTTTCAAATATAAGTGGGGACGATTTACCTTTTAGGAAATAAACCAATAAACCTACCAACCATAACCAGACATTCACTATATGACGCATGAATAAATGAAAGACAACTCAACAACTTCACACATTCAAAACCACATCGAATAATCAACAACTGAAGGATAACCAAGTATAATAGTAAAAAATAGATAAACTACACAAGACTCTCCAAAGACCTCATGACTCCATGATCCACATTCTCCAAGCTCCAAAATCTCCATGAAAACCAACATCACGAGGTAGTGCTAAACACGAGTGAAACAATACCATTTCCTTTATCCCATAAGATAACATCATCAAAATCACCAAATTGCCAAAGCATGTGTGAGTATAAAACATAGTAAGTTTTCCCCAATAACTTTCTCATTCATTCCACTATGATAGAAGAGTTACCAACAATTATATAGAAATTTTTATAGATTTTTTTTTTCTCAGAAGCAGTTTATAACTAAATATAAACATGTTTCCAAAACCATTCATTACCAAAACCATACAAGTATAATTGAAGACAATTTTTCCAATAAGATATTTTACCGTAAAAAACCAAAAAATATATTAAAACCATTTCTGAATATCCCTCTATAGGCATACCTAACCATTACTCAAACCCATGCAACCAACCATGCATTCTACGTCATGACAGTTCCATACTCATGTGTGGTTTCCCATCGATATACCAAGTTGTCACAAGGTAATTGTTTCCCATGGGCCATTAATCCTTTGGCACCGAGCACAAGGAAATATTTCAACCAAGCCCTGTATATGCAATTCAAATGTTCTATTAATCCTTTGGCACTAAGTAAAAGGTCATATTTCAACCAAGCCCTGCATATGCAATATGAAAACACAACACATATTCCCAATGAACTAGCCAAAATAAACCTTTAAATAAAACAACTTTTTAATTGAAAATTATTTCTATCAAAACCATTTCAATTCAAAACAATTTAGAATGAAAACATTTCATTAAAACTCCACTTTTATTAAAAAAAAACATTTCTATTGAAAACCCCTTTTGATCAATAATTTAAAAATTCCAGAAAACCCATAATTTAAAGTCATCATGTTAAATTAAAGCCCCTTTTTCAAAACCATTCACCAAGATCACGCAATTTCACACAAGCCATAAATCATCACAAATGAATATGTTCCATGAATTTCACAAGAAATAAAACAATTTGAATCCAATCCATCCAATTTCAGTAATATGGGTCAAGAGAGAAGCCACCTACCTCGATGGTTTTGAAGAAACATTAACAATAGATGTAGAATGCACAAGGAAGCAGGTTGATTCTCCAAGAGCAGCCTTGGATCTCTTATCCTAGAAAAATTACAACCCAACATTGAAATATTTTGAATCAAAAAACGTAGATCTACCCACTATAGGTTGATATCTAAGAAATAATAGAGATTGGAGAAGTATATCTACATAGATCTAAGAAAACATGACAAATCCGTAAATAATGGTGACATACTTCAAGAATCACACTCGAAATCACCAAGGGAATGCATCAGAATGGCTTCATCTCGTGTGGGGAGGGTTCTAATGCCTCTTACAGAGTGAAATATTTAATTAGGGGCGTTTTGAATCAAAAAAAAAATATATAGCAAAAACGAGTAAACACTTTGAAAATAGGATCTAGATTTGACCTCTATGAAAGATTTGACCACACGGTTTGTGCCAACCATGTATGGATCAGGAATCCTTCATTTTGGTCCGAAAACTACATAAAAAACCCCAAATTCTTCCATCCATCAGCTTGACACAATTTTATGGAAGCATCCCAATTTATGGAAACACCCCACTTTATTGAAATAGCCTACTTGATGGAAACACCCCACATTGTGGGAACACCCCACTTTATGGAAACACGCCTCATTATGGAAATTATCTATATTATAGAAACTCTCTATTTTATGGAAACTATCTATTTTTGGGAAACTCATTATTTTATGGAAACTCTCTATTTTTTGGAAACTCTCAATTTTATGGAAACTCTCCATTTTATGGAAACCCAATCAAAGACACACTAATTAAAAAAATAAGGAATGGGGGTTATGTACCTAAAACTGGGGGTACTACATTCTCCCCATCATTGGTATTTCCTTCCTCAGAATGTATAAATCCCTTGTAGTCCAAAAATAGTTCCGTCCACTACTCTTTCATTTCGTTCTCATCTTCCCAAGTCTCTTCCTGAATCTGAACATGTTCCCATAAAACATGCACTAGGCTAATTATTTTCCCACACAAGACTTTCACTTGTCTATCCATGATCCGAACTGGAAAATATACCAGGGATGCATCCGGTTCTAGATCAACGTAATCCCATATGATCAAATGGTTAGGATCAGGGTGATACTCTTTCAACTGGGATACATGGAACACATTATGCACCGAAATTAACCATGGTGGTAATGTCAACTGATATTTCACCTATCCAACCTATTATTGTATCTCAAAAGGGTCAATTTAACAAGGAGATAACTTTCTATGCTTCCCAAAACGACTATGATCAAGCGTTGGAGAGATCCTCAGGAAGATATGATCACCCAGAATGAACGACAATGGTCTTCGATGGTGATCTTCATATGATTTCTGACGACTCATAGCTGTCTCCATCCTCTTTCTAATAAATTAGATCTTCTCTGTTTTTTCTTGGACAAGGCTTGGCCCAACAACTGATGTTTCACACATTTCCACACAGCATTGTGGAGAATGACAAGGATGCCCATACAATACTTCAAACGGATTGATGTGTATCGAGGTTTGATAGAAATTATTGTATGAGAACTCCACTAAGGGTATATGATTATCCCATTAGCCACAAAAATCTATTACACAAGCCGGAAAAAAGTCTTCCAACATTTGTATCGTCTGCTCGGATTACCCATCCATTTGAGGATGATACTCGGTGCTAATAGTAAACTGATTTCCAAGGCCTTTCTGTATTGTTTTCTAGAAACAAGATGTGAACCTCAGATCTGTATCTCAAAATATTGACTTTGGAAAACCATGCCTCTTTACCAATCCTCAGATATAGATATTTGAAAAATCCTCCCCCATATGAGTTTCATGAAAAGGGATGAAAAGGCCTGACTTAGCTAGACGATCCAAAATCACCGAAATGGAATCGTTTTTCCAGACTGTTCTTGGACGAACTGTAACTAAATCCATTGCTATTTTATCCCATTTCCACACAGGGATGGGAAAATATTGTAACATACTTGCTGGTCTCTGAAGCTCTACTTTATCCTGGTGACAATTTAAGAACTGCGAGATGAACTCAACCACCTTCCTTTTCATGACACTCCACCAAAACTATGCCTTCAATGACTTATACATATTTTGTGTACCGGAATGTACATCCCATATTGAATGGTGGTGAGATTGAATGAGTAGTTCTATGAAAACCATTTGTACAAACATCTGATCTATGAAATAAGAAACCAAATCCCCATCAAGATTCCAGCCCTCAATGGTCTCCCTGCCCTTGAGTTTTGAACATACAACCAAACATTCTACATCAAATTTTTCTTCCTCTTTGGATGTTTCTACTAAATCAATTATAAGGGTATCATAATTTAAAATCACAACCTCACCTTAGTATTCACATTCCACATTAATTTAGGCTAAGACCGACAACAACTACCATTCATCTGATGCTTCTTTCATCAACTAATCATATAAATTTCTACTCTATGCATCCGCTTCCAAATTACCTTTCCCTGGTGTGTACATCAAGTCAAATTCAAACATTTGGAGATACTCCATCCATCTCCTTTGTCTAAGATTCAAATCTTGCTATGAGAAAATGCGTTTCAAGCTTTTGTGATCTATAAACATAGTAAATTTCTCAACAAAGAGATAATGTCTCCATGTTTTCAAAGCATGGACGAATATAGATAACTCTAAATCATGTGTTGGGTAATTTTTATCATGAACTATCAACTACCTTGAACCATAATCATCCATGTGTTCTCTTTGAATGATCAAACAAACCAATCCTAATCCTGAAGCATCACAATACACCACATAACCCTATCCTAATTCGGGAAAGATCAAGATATGTGCCGATGTAAGACGAACATTCAGTTACTGTAAAGACTTTTGAAATTCCACCATCCATTGGAATGGATCATTCTTCTTTGTCAGATCTGTCAATGGTGAAGATAGTTTTGAGAAATCATTCCCAAAACATTGGTAGTAACCTGATATACCAAGAAAACATCGTTTATCGAACACATTATTTGGTGGTTGCTAAGAGAGAATGGATTCTATCTTTTCAAGATCAATTGAAACAAATTTCTTACAAATGACATGGACAAGGTAACAAACTTACAATATCCAAAAAATTACACTTTTATAATTTGGAATATAAATGATGATCCCTCAATATTTGTAACACTTTTTCAAGGTGAACCTCATTAATAGCCCTTGTCACTGAATAGACCAAAATGTTGTCCACAAACACCACAACAAAAGAATCCAGATAGTTTTGAAAGGTTTTATTCATCAATTCAATGATGACTACTGGTGAATTCGTTAGACTGAAAGGCATGACTACATATTCAAAGTGTCCATATCTACTTCTGAATGATATCTTTGGAATATCCTATTTCTAAACTCTTAATTGGTGATATCCTGATCGCAATTCATTCTTGGAGAACCACTGAGCTACCCTTAATTGATTGAATAGAACATAAATGCATGGATGTGGATATCTATTATTTATCGTAACATGGTTAATCCTACAACAATCAACACATAGCTGATGATTTCTATCTGCCTTCTTCATGAACAAAACTGGTGTTGCCCATGGAGATGTACTTGGTAGAATGAATCCCCTACTTTACTGCTCCTCTAACTACACATTCAATTCTTGTAACTCAGTTGGTTACATCCATCAATTTGGAAGGGAAATAGGATTGGTCTCCAGAAGGAGATCAATCATAAACTCCAATTCCCTTAGATGTGGTAACCCAGAGAAGTTTTTGGGAAAGGAATAAGTAAATTGAACCACAACAGCTGGAAAAATCTTTTCCTCCATCTCTTCTATTGATGGAAAATATGACACTTCCAATTGGTAAGATATACTTACCACCTTTGGTTCCAACAAACTCTTTGCACATTTCTTTACAATCCTCTATCCTTTAAAGCAATGCTCGATGTTGTCCTCAGTCATGAAACTAAATGTTCTCTTATAACATTCGATTTGATCCTTGAACATTCTCAACTAATCCATAAATAGGATTACATCATAGGAATCCTTATCTAACATCAAGAAGTCCCATTTTAGATCAGCTGCATCAATAGTTATAACACATGCTCTACACACAAAGGCTTGACATTCTCTTCCACCAAGAGGAGTTGGCAGTTTCAAAACAGAAGGCATTATTTCCAGTTTTAAACATAGAAAGTCCACAGCATGAGAAGAAATCAAGTAATGTGATTCACCAGTATTAAACAACACATGAAAAATGGTAGAATTTAAAATAATCATACCTCTCACAGTAGAGGGTCCACCCGGATCATCGAAAATTATCTTCTCATCTCCCTACAATTGCTTCTTCACTATAATGTTCTCCTTGTTTCCGTGATGAGGTTTCCCAAGTTAAGGAGTCATGGTATTTCTCGAATCACCATGGATAGCTCTGCTCTGCTGACGAGGCCGATTCTATTGTCCTCGTCCAGTCAAATCATACAATGCATGCAATAGTGAAGAACTGTCTCAAGTACTTGACCATGGATCACTGCGACAATAGCATTGAAGAAGTCTCATCTTGTAATATTTATGAAATTCTCTAGGTTGTGCCATACAATCTCACTTTTTGTGGTAAGGCAAACCATATTGAAAACAATCAGCTTTTCTCTAGTGTTGTGGATGAAGGTTTACTAATTCAGTTGTTAGGTTCTAATTTCCACATGCACCATAGAAATAGGTGTGTCTTTTCCTCATGTTCCCAGTGGTTGAGTTCCTACCGTTTTATGTAGGTAACATCATGAATCCTCCCATAGATCCCAAGATATCACATTCAGCCATAGTCACTCTGTTCACCATCTATGTATTGTCTGTAATATAAATTACTTCAATATTTGATCAAATATCATGTCGTAGCCCTGATTCGAAGATGCGTTCCTTCAAAAAGGCACTTTCCGAGACATCTAGTGCAAAGATTACCATGTTCATGAACATAGCCACATACTCTTTGATAGAGATAATATCTTGTTTTAGGATAAATATGTCAGTCATTTTTTGGACCATGAATGTGTGAGGATAGAATTGCTTGTTGAACAATTCTTCAAAATCCTCCAATGCAATTCCTTCAGCCAATTTCATATGCACCGCTAAATCCCACCACTGACGTGTAAGATCCTCAATCATATATATCACCATTTTTACATTTTGCTCCACTGGTTTGCCGATGTAGTCTAAGATACAATTCATCCTACATAACCACACCTTTGTCTTTTCATGTTCGAGGTTACCCCTGATGTTTGGTGGATTCTGCTTCATGAACTGGATGTTATGATTCACATGTTGTGGCTCATTACTCAGGATCTCTATGTCCACATCTTGAAAATCTTGTACAATACTCTAAACCAGCTCTTTGTTCACATGTGGTTCAGGTGCAACTACATTCTCCACAACATCTTCAGGTTGGTTTCGATGATGCCTACCAGGTGCAAGTGGAAACCTCCCTCTGATAACATTTGTAATGACCCACCAATTATCATTGGCTTCAGAGTATAATGAGTATATACTAGGCCTTAAGAGACATCACCATGATGCCAAAGGATGGCAATAAATTCTGAATGATTTCAAATACAATAGTGGGATGATTTACCCATTAAAAAATCACCAATAATCCTACCAACCATAACGAAACAGTCACTATATGATGCATGAAAAAATGAAGGATAACTCAACAACTTGAGGCACTCAAAACCACATCAAAGTAAGAAACAAAGGATGGATAACCAAGTATCAGAGTACACAATGGATACACTAAACAATGCTCACCAAAGACCTCAAGACTCCATGCTCCACATGATCCATGATCCAAAATCTTGGAACAACCTAACATCACGAGGTAGTCTGTAACACCTGTAAAACATTACCTTTTCCCATGTCACGAAATATAGCATCTCAAAAATCTCCAAAGTGCCAAAGTAGGGGTGAGTACAAAACTCAATAGGATTCCCCCAATGACATCCCTACTCAATCCACAAGGATAGAAGAGTTAGAAACAATTAGATAAAATGGATTAAATAGAACAATATTTCAAAAGAAGTTTACAACTAAATATAAACAAGTTTCCAAAACCATTCATTCCCAAAACCATACAACTGAAATTGAAACCAATTTTTCCAGCAATATATTTTCCCAGAAAAATAACCAAAAAATCGTTACAACTATTTCCCAATATCCCTATATCGGCATACCCAATCATTACTCAAACCCATGAAAACTACCATGCATGCTACGTTATGATAGTTCCAAACTCATGAGCGGTTTCTAGTGGATCTACCATTTCATCACAACGAAATTGTTTCCCATGTGCCCTTAATACTTTGTCACTGAGCACAACGTTATATTTCAACCAAGCCCCATTTATACAATTCCCATGTGCCACTAAACAATTGGCAATGAGTAAAAGGTTATATATCAACCAAAACCTATATATGAAATATAAAAACACATCCCATATGCCCAATGATCAAGAAAAAATAAACCATTCAATAAAAACATATTTTTATTGAAAATTATTTCCATCAAAACCATTTCAATTCCAAACCATTTAAACTCAAAAACAATTTCAATAAAATTTCACTTTTATTGAAAACTATTTCTATTGAGAACCAATTTTTTATCAACCATTTATAAATTTTGAAAAATCTAAAATTTAAAATCATTATTTTAAATTAAACTACCTTTTGCACAATTATTCACCAAGATCACATAATTTTACAAAAAACATAAAACATCACAAATGAATATTTTTCCATGAATTTTATACTCAATAACCCAATTTGAATCTATAAAAATCAATTCTTGCAAGAGGATTCAAGAGAGAAGCCACCTACCTCCAAGGTTTTGAAGAAACATTAAGAACAGATGAAAAATGCACAAGAAAGCAGGTTGATTCTCCATGAGCGACCTTAGTTCTCTTATCCTAGAAATATCAAGACCCGACATTGAAATATTTGGCATCCAGAAACGTAGATCTACCGACTATAGATTTAGATCTGAGAAATAATGGAGATCAGAGAAGTAGATCTTCCTAGTTCTATGAAAACATGACAAATCCATAAAGAATAGTGATATACCTCCAGAATCAGACTCGAAATCACTAAGGGAAGGCTCCATAACGAACAAAACTTTTGTGGGGAAGGTACTCAAGAATTATAGGGATAGTAATCTCAAATTAGGGTCGTTTTGAACCTGAAAAAAAATAAATATATATAAAACAAGTAAGCTCTTAGAAAATAGGATCTAGTTTTGACCTCTGCGCAAGATTTGACCACACGGTTTGTGCCAACCAAGTATGGATCATGAAACAATAATTTTAGTCCCAAAAATCCTTTAAAAACCAAAAATTTCATATGTCCTTCACCTTTACTCCTTTTTATGGAAGAATCTCAATTTATGGAAACACCCCAATTTATGGAAACAACCCACTTTATGGAAACATCCCACTTTATATAAACACCACACTTTATGGAAACACCCCTCTTTATGAAAACTCACTAAATTATGGAATCTCTCTATTTTATAGAAACTATATATTTTATGGAAACACCATATTTCATGGGAACACATTATTTTATGGATACTCTCAATTTTGTGGAAACTCTCTATATTATGGAAACTCACTATTTTATGGAAACCCAATCAAAGACACACAAATTAAAAAAATTTGAGAAAAGGGGGTTATATACCCGAAACTAGGGGTACTACTTTCTCCCCACCATTGGAATTTACGTCATAGGAGAGTAGAAATACCTTGCTAGCCAAAAATAGTACCAACCACTGCCCTTTCAATTCCTTCTCACATTCCCAAGTCTCTTTCTGATCAACCAAGTTTCCCTAAAACCGGAACTAGGCCGATGCTTTTCCCAAGAAATACATTCTCTTATCAATCCATGATCCGTAATGGAATATTTACCAGTGAGGAATCCGGTTCTTGCTCAATGTGATCCCATATAATCACATGGTTAGGATCCGGGTGATACTTTTTCAATTGGGATACATGGAACAAATTATGCATCAAAATAAATTGTGGTGGTAATGCCAACCGATATGATACCTCTCTAACCTGTTCTAGTATCTCAAAAGGTACAATGTATCTTATAGATTACCTAACCTGATTCTTGAAATGATGATGTCCAATCCTTAGAGAGATCCTCATGAAGACATGACCACCCACAATTAATGACAATGGTCTTTAATGGTGATCTGCATAATATATTTGACAACTCTGTGCTATCTCAATCCTCTTTCTAATCAACTTAATCTTATCTGTTATTTCATGGAAAAGGCTTGGCCCAACTAGATAAGTTTCACCCGTTACCACCAAGCATTGTGGAGAATGACAAGGACACCCATATAATGCTTCAAACGGATCCATGTGTGTCGATTTTTGATAGTTGTTATTGTATGTGAAAACCAATAAGGGTATATTCTCCTCCCATAAGCCTCAAAAATCCATTAAAAAATCCCACAACATGTCTTCAATCATTTTTATCACCTGCTCGAAGTTCCCAACCATTTGCGGATGATATGCGGTGCACATAGTAAACTAAGTTCCAAGGACTTTCTGTAATGATTTCCAGAAAAGAGATGTGATCCTCAGATCTCTATCTGAGACTATTGAAACTGGAACACCATGCCTCTTTACCACATCTCAGGTATATATTTTTTAAAGATCCTCTACTGTTTGAGTTTCAAGAATAGGGATGAAATGGGACGACTTGGTTAGACGGTCCACTATCACCCTAATATGATTTCATTTTCAGACTATTGTTGGATGACTTGTAACAAAATCCATTAATATTTGATATCATTTCTACACTAGGATGGGAAAATATTGTAACATACCAGTGGGTCTCTAATGCTCTGCTTCAACTTGCTGACAAGTTAAGCACCACAAGACAAACCTATCAACTTTCCTTTTCATGCCGCTCCACTAAAACTCTGTCTTAAACACATTATACATTCTCTATGTACCTGGATTTACATCCCATCTTGAATCATGCTAATCATGAAGGAGTTGTTCTTGAAAAACAATAGGTACCACTATCTAATCTCTAAAACACAAAACTGAACCCCCATCAAGATTCCATCCCTCAATGGTCTCCCCACCATTGAGTTTTGAATATACAACCAGACATTCTACATCATATGTTTGTGGCTAATTGATAATTTTTAATGATTCAAGAACAAGCATAGTAGAAATGAAAACTGCAACATCACCTTAGTATTCACATTACACATGCATATAGGCTATGACCGACATCAACTTCCATTCATCTGAATCATCTTTTTCTAACTGAGCATATGGCATTATACTCAATGCATCTGAAACATAATTTATTTTCCCTAGTGTGTAAATCAAGTCAAAGTCAAACATTTGGAGATACTTCATCCATCTCCTTTTCCATAGATTAAAGTATCACTTTGAGAAATTGTGTTTCAAGCTTTTGGGATCTGTAAACACATTAAATTTCTCACCAAAGAGATAATGTCTCCATGTTTTCCAAGAATGGATGACTGCAGCTAATCATGTGTTGGGTAATTATTTTCATACACCCTCAATTGACTTGAACCATAAGAAACCATGTGATCTCATTTCATGAGAACACAACCCAACACTGATTCTGAAGCCTCACAATATACCACATACCCCTTTCCTAATTCTGGAAAGATCAAGATATGTGTTGATGTAAGCCAAACATCCATTTCCTAGAAAGAATTCTGACATTTCTCCATCCATTGGAATGGAGAATTATTCTTTTTCAAGGCTGGAATTGGTGAAGGTAGTTGTGAGAAATCATTCACAATTCCTTGGTAGTATCCTTAAAGACCAAGAAAACGCTGAATCTCGAAAAAAATCTTTAGCGGTTGCCAAGAGATATTGGATTATTTAATTTTATGATCAACAGAATCAAAATTCTCAGAAATTACATGGCCAAGAAAATGTACTTCCTGTATCTGAAAATCACAATTTGATAATTTGGAATTCAAATGATGTTCCCTCAAGATTTTTAACATTGTTTTTAGGTGCACCTCATGATCAGCCCTTGTCTTTGAATAGACCAAAATGTCGCCCAAAAACACTTCAATAATAGAATCCAGATATTTTCGAAATATCTGATTCATCAATTATATGAAGACTACTCATGCATTTAATAGACCAAAAGGCATGAATACATATTCGTAGTTTCCATATATGCTTCTGAATGTTGTCATTGGAATATCATCTTTACGAACTCTCAATTGGTGATATCCTGTTCATAGGTCAATCGTGGAGAACCACTTAGCTCTATGTAATTGATCGAAGAGATCATCAATGTGTGGAAGTGGATATCTATTATTTATCATATCTTGGTTAAGCTTAAGATAATCAACACAAAACTGAATATTTCCATATGCCTTCTTCACGAACAAAACTGGTGTTGCCCATGGAGATGTTCTGGGTCAAATGAAACCATTTCTTTCAAGCTCCTCTAACTTCAAATTCAATCCCCGTAACTCTTTTGGTGCTATCATATAAGATGGAAGAGAAATATGACTTGTCCCCGGAAGGAGATCAATCGTAAACTCCACTTCCCTTAGAGGGGTAACCATAAGATGATCTTGGGAAAGACATCTAGAAATTGATCCACAACAGCTGGAAACATATTTTCCCCAATATCTTCATTGATTCCAATGTCAAGGAAACCAATTGGTAATATATTGTTACCACCATTGGTGCCAACAAGATCTTTTCACCTTTCATTACAATCCTTTTTCTTCTAAAGATATGCTCGATGTTTTCCTCAGTTATGAAACTAACTGTTTCCCTATAATAGTATATTTGAGCCTTGAACATTGTCAGCCAATCCATACCTAGGATTACTTCGTAGAAATCCATATCCAATATTGAGAAGTCCCATTTTAGTTATGATCCATCAACATTTATAGCACATTCCCTACACAAAAATTCTTGACATTCTCTTTCACCAAGAAGAGTTTTCAGTTTCAAAACAGAAGGAATCATTTCCAATTTTAAATATAGAAATTCATCAAAATGAGAAGAAATGAAGGAATGTGTTGCACCAGTATTCAAAAACACTTGCACAAAGGTAGAATTCAAAAGACACATAACTATCACTGTAGATGGTCCATCCTTGTCATCGACAATCATCTACTCAGCTCTATACAATTGCTTCTTCACTATATTGTTCTCATTATTTCCTTACTGAGGTGCCCTGGTTGAGGAGTCATGGTATTTCTATAATCACCATGGCCAGATCTGCTATACTTACGAGACTGTTTCTATTGTCATTGTCCAGTCATAGCATACTATGCTTGCGATAGCTGAGAAGTGTCTCAATAACATGACCTCGGAGCACTACGACAATAGTTCTGAAGATGTTCCATCATGGTACAATTATGAAATGCTCTAGGTTGTGTCATACAATCTCGTTTTATGTGGTCAAGAGAAAAACATTGAAAAAAACATGCTTTTCTCTCAGGTCATGGTGGAAGGTTTACTAATCCAGCCATTGGGTTCTGATTACCAGTTGCACCATGGATATATGTGTCCCTTTTCCTATTGTTCATAGCTGTTGAGTTCCCACCATTTCATGTAGGTATCATCATTTCTCCTCCCATAGATCTCGACATATCACGTTCAGCCGCAATCGCTCTGTTCACCATCTCTGTATAGTTTGTAATGATAAGTAATGCAATATTTGACCGAATCTCCTATTGTATCCCTGATTCGACGATGCGTTCCTGCAAAGAGGCACATGCCGCAACTTCTAGTGTAATGTGTACTAAGTTCATGAACATAGACATATAATCTGTGACAAAGATACTCTCTTGTTTTTGGCTGAATAATTCCATCATTTTCAAGATATTGAATGTGTGACGATAGAATTGTCAGTCGAACAATTGCTTAAAATCCTCCCATGTATGTCCTTCAACCAATTTAGCCTGCATTGGTAAATCCCACCACTGACGGGCAAGATTCCCAAGCATATAAATTTCCTGTTTGACATTTAGCTATACTATTGTTCCGATGAAGTTGAAGATATGATTCAACCTACATAACCACACCTCCTCTGTATAGGGTTTGGAATCACCCCAGAAATTAGGTGGATTCTTCTGTATGAACTAGATGGTATGATCCAAATGTGGTGGCTCATTTCTCTGGTTCCCTATGTCCATAGCTTGAAAATCTTGGACAATACTCTAAACCACCTAATGGTTTACACGTAGTTCAGATGCTACCACATTGTCCACAACTTCTTCAGGTTGGATTCGACGATGCCTACAAGGTGCCATTTTCTAATCTAACAACAAACTCTATTGATCTCACTCTCTAGAAAGTGTTGGATTGTAATTTCAAATTCATTCACATCAAGTATCATAATTTTTTTTTCAAAATAATCCTTTATCCAATGATCAACTATTTTTTAAACCAATTCAAATGATTTGGAAAATTAAACCATTTTCAAAATACAATAATCATTCAGCTTTTATAACTAAATATAAACATGCTTCCAAAACCATTCATTACCAAAACCATTCAAGTGCAATTGAAACCAAATATTCTAGCATGTTGTTTTTCAAGAAAAAATAACCAAACAATCATTACAACGATTTCCCCATATCCTTATATCAGCATGCCCAACCTTTACTAAATCCCATGCAACCATCCATGCATGCTACGTTATGACTGTTCCATACTCATGAGCGATTTCTCATCCATCTACCAATCGTCACAAGGTATGTATTTCTCATGTTCCATGAATCATTTGGCACCGAGCATAATGTAATATTTGAACCAAGCCCCGTATATGCAACTCCCATGTTCCATTAATCCATTGGAATTTAGAAAAAAGGTCACATTTCAACCAATCCCAGTAAATGCAATATAAACCCAAAACACATATGCCAAATGATCAAGCCAAAATAAACCATTCAGTAAAATACCTTTTTATTGAAAACTATTTCCGCAAAAACCATTTTAATTCCAAACCATTTCAACTACATATAATTTCAATATAACTATAGATATATTGTAACAAAATTCTCCTAAAATCCACTTATTCATCAACCATTTATCAATTATGGAAAATCCATAATTTGAAATCATATTTTTAAATAAAACCCCCTTTTGCACAACAATTCACAAAGATCAAACAATTTCACAAAAACCAGAAATCATCACAAATGAATATATTTACACACATTTCATAATCAATAAACAAATTTGAATATATGAAAATAAATTATATCAAGAGGAGTCAAGGGAGAAGACACCCACCTCAAAGGTTTGGACGAAAATTTAACAACAGACAAAAAACACACAAGGATGCAGGTCGATTCTCCAAGTGCGGCCTTAGATCCCTTATTCTAGAAAGATCATGACTCAAAATTGACATATTTAGCGTCCAAAAACGTAGATATACCCACAATAGGTTCAAATCTGAGAATGAATAGAGATCAAAGAAGTAGATCTAAGTAGATCTAAGAAAATAGGGAAATTCCTTAAAGAATGGGGACATACCGCAAGAATCGAACATGGACTCGCCCAGTGAAGGCCCAAGAATGGAATAAAATCATGTGGGGAGGTTTATACAGCCTTATAGGGAGATTAATCTCTAATTAGGGGCGTTTTGAATCCAAAAAGAAATAAATATAGAAAAAATGATTAAGCTCCTAGAAAATAGGATCTCGATTTGTCCTCTAGGAAAGATTTGACCACAAGGTTTGTGCCAACTGTGTATGGATCGTGAAACCTTATTTTTGTCCAAACACTTCTTAACCCCCCCCCCAATTATTCCATCCTTCACCTTTACTTATTTTTATTGAAACATCCCAATTTTTGGAAATACTCCACTTTTTGGAAACAACCCTCTTTATGGAAACACCCCACATTATGGAAACACCCCACTTTATGAAAACACAACACTTTATAGAACCACTCTATATTATGGAAACTCTCAATTTTATGGATACTCATTATATTATGGAAACTCTCCTTTTTATGGAAACTGTATATTTTATAGAAACAATCTATTTTAGGGAAACACTCTATTTTATGGAGACTCACTATTTTATGGAAACCCAATCAAAGACACACCAATTAAAAAATGTGAGGAAAGGGGGTTATATACCCGAATCTATTGGTACTAAAATCATGACCACTCATTGTTTTAAATATCATATTTTAGGTTCTAAAGGTAATTTAAAATGAAATTTTTTTCATTAATTTTTAATAATTTTTTGTATTTTAAATATGTTTTCTAAAAATCGAAGGTGTATTTTCCTTATGAAATTCTCCAAGTGATCTTTTAATATAATCCGATAACCTATAATGTTACTCAACAAAATCATTATTTTAATTATGAATTTTTTTTAATGATATTATAATGGTATTTCATCCATCAATGTCAATAGCAATTGATTTTACATTTTATCACTGAGGACATTTTCTAGTGATAAAATCAACATTATTTTTTCATATATATTAAAATTTTTATAATGATATTCTCAGGGAAGCTATTTCTTTTCCATGCACTAATCTTGTTGTGAATTGAATATTGGTTGTTACTCTGATTTTTATGATGAAATGAATTTTATATGTACTGAATTTATTTTATGTTTCATGGGTGTTTATTATGAATGTTTCATCCCAATTATAGCTAATGGAAGAGCCTAATAAATATTATACAATTGGATAATCCCCATTATAACTCATGATATAACAGGGTGATCCCCATTATAGATCAAGAAATTATGGGTTGAGTACCATTATAGATCACAATATTAAGGGTGATCCCAATTATAGATCTCCACATAAATTGTTATGGAAGACATACATATGGTTATTCTATTTATAAAGGGTCTGTATGGGATTTTTCAAGGATCAATGGAGATCATGTTACAACATAAAATCAAATTAAATTTATGCTTTATGTGGGTTTCTAATGACTCCATTGATCATGATTGAAATAACTTGTCTCCTAATTTTTAATCTTAAGACTCTTTCCTTTGATAAATATTTATGAAAAATTTAATGATTGAGGATCTAAGTATTGATGTGTATCAATATTTGTATGTAATACTCATACTCATTGATTGATTAATCATACCCTTATTCTCATTGTATTCTCACCGATGATATTTATTTTTTAATTATTACATTTATGGATTTTTCGAATTCATGTTCTTATGTTTAATATTATGAATTTTATAATTATTTATGATTGAATTACGTTTTTATAGAAAGGTTTCTAAAATGATGAACTTTGTGGAAGATGTTTTAGCCTTAATTTGGAATAAAAAACATGATATACTAGAAAAATTAATCCTGTGAATTCATTGGGATTTATTATGTAATAGTTTTTCTTAATTATCGAAAACTCAAAACCCAAAAGATCCTCTTGTATGTATGTATCTAGTATCATCTTTTGATGATGTATGATTCATACGATAAAAAATATTTCACCATCATTAATTTCATGGAAAAAAAATTAATGTAAATTATTTTAGAGAAATATATTATTGTACAATTTCATGTATGTAATAATGTTACTATATAAGGTATTTTGGTTAAAAAATAGCATTTTTAACTCTTGTTTAGGTAGAAATTATCCTTGGATATAGAGGTAAAAAATATTAATTATCTAGTTTTCTAGGACTATATACATCAGATTGGTGTGGATTGGACCATTGGTACAAAATTTTAGGACACAATGACATTTTCAAATTCGATATATATATTATTAGAACTATAGTATCATATTTCACATGGAAAATTCTATATATAAAATAGGTGGTTTTCACAGGAGGATGTGACTATGTTTTCAAACTGAGATGAAGGTGTGTAGTTGCCAATAATTTTAATTGAAGGAACGATAAAAAGGATTATTCATTCTTGGGTTTTTTACTAGTGACAGTGATGAGAATTCCTTGATTAATTGTTGATGAGTATACACTAAATAATATAAAGGAGATATATTAATCTTATAATTCTTCTCAAGCCATTATGGAATAGTCAAAGTGTTCCTTGTAGAGGGGTTAAACAAAGATAATTTTGTCCCATGTACTAGTCATATCAAACAAATTAAGGGTAGGGTGTTTACTATACCATAATAGGTGGCCATATTTATAAAAAATTAATTAGATTAATTCAATTTCATTATTATTTACATTCATCCCATATGGTTTAATGAACTTTTAAGAAATATTATTATTTTTGGAGGCCATTATATAATCACATTATGGGAGAAAATAAATCATCTTTGGATTTGTATTTGAGATAAATTTATGTTAAATTATAATTTTACTAATATAAATTAATTAAACAATATGTAGATGTAAAGGTATAATTATGATATTCCTTTATTGTATAGATTTTTTCTTATTGCATAATTTTATTTGAAATGACGTGTTGAATGATCTAAAAGAGATAGTGGATTGTTATTCAGAATGATTTTGTTTTTGGAGATTTCAAATTTAATATACATTATTATTTATTTTCCACGTATAAAATGATTTAATATGTGTTAGAACTAATGTAAATCAAAAATTTTATTATTTTTTAAAAATAAATTTTTTTACCTCAAATTTTACTTCTCTTTCAATGGATATTTTTTTAAATTTACCCAATAATATAACCTCATTAAAATTTTCATATTATTCTTTTGATAATGGAGTGTGGTGTTTTCCCTATAATTATTTTTATAATATTTTTTTGGGAAGTATTCATTTTATTATTTTTTATTGTCTATTTATTAAATAATAATAAAATCAAGAGTTTGTAAGATGATATCTTATTAATAATGTAATGATAGAAATTATAGTAACCATGTTTTAGTCTAGATTGAGTTGTTTCTTATAATAGTTGTTTAATTTTAACTCTATAGTGTAAAGGTGGAAGCTATTTATTTTTGGGTCATTTTTTAAAATTTTGATTTACCCAATTATGGATTAACAATTTCCATATATAAAATTTTATATAAGATTATCCAAATTCATTAATTATCAAACCCTAAAAATATTTAGAGTGATTTGGGATCTTCCTTTGAGTGATCATAAAATGTTTTTTAAGTGAGAGGTAACTTCCATATTAGTTAGTGTAATGGTGATTATAATTGAAAATAAAAATAAACCATGAATGAATAAACAGTTCTCTATTATGAAGGTATTTTATGTCCACATTTTCCATATTCATTAAGTTATTTTGACATAATTCTCTGTTTTTTAAAATTTTATTGATATTTGTTTTATCTAAAAATTTGTCACATACATTTATGAATATTTAACATATAGTTATTCATAAATAATAATTTTAGTATCTTATAATAATTTCCAAATAAATCTCTGAATCTAAGATCATTATTAAATTTAACATGTTTAATTTATAATATTCTATTTATAATACTATGTAGTTAAATCATTTGGGGTCTATAGGAATCCATGTTCGCACCATAGAAAATACTCTCCCATATTTTTCCTCAAAATAAATGGTCTCTTTCAACCATCACCATGTAAACAGTTTGGATATAAAAGGTCTGATATGTCTAAAAATTATGATATGGTAGTGATAAAACCAATAAATCAAGGAACCATAGTGATGTAATGCAATATCATGGTATGGATGTGGGGTGGTGTAATGCTACATTATTTTATTTTAGTTATATATTGACCCTTGTTTAGTATCTATTGAGTTCGGTCTTGTTTTGGGGTTTTCTCAGGTGATTTTATGAAATGTTTTAGGCCGATGGGGTTTCCTATAGTTGGTGAATGGTTAGGGAAAAACACATTGTTTTTCCCAAAATATTTAGGGTTATTTTGATCAACTAAAGGGGGAACACCATTCCCCCAAAAAAACCGCCACTGAATGAATTTTTTTACCCTTGGATAGACTGGTTTTCAAGGATGGTACTTTTTTAAATAACATGTATATATAAAATGTGGTCCCCAAAGAAAATATTATATTAGGGCTCACGGTTAAGGTGCACGGTTACTCATGACTATGTGGCCTCTCTAACAAACCATGAATTTGGGGTATTAGTACTCCAATATTTGAATTAAAAATAAATGGGAACTCAATTTCTCCTCAAATGACAATATAGACTCTTATTTCCTTAAACTAATCCTTTCAAAGATGTTTAAAAGACTATCTACTTTGATTAAATGATGATATCCTTCATTCATGATAGACCGTCTCAAAGTTTGATGCCTTTTTATCTCGTTTTTCCTTTTCAAATGAGATTATCATTGGATCTCTAATAAAATCATCATGCAGAAGATTCATTAAAATATTTTTTATAGATATGAGGGGGTTGTTTTTTATCAATTTCTTTCCTTAAGGATATAGGATCCAGAGAACGTATATACTATAATTTTTGTTTTATTTTCAATTGTTTTTTTATCTGTCTCTATTTTTTAGGTAGGTGATTCAATGAAAGATTATAATTATATGAAATACTTATTTTTCTGGTATATTACAATGTTTTATTCATTTAAATGAATTTATTTATGATTTTAAAGGGTTTTAGGGAAATAAATCATTCTTTTAAAGGGTGTTTTGATTTTAAATTGTGTGTAAACACCATGTGTTTGATTAAATTATTTAATAACTATATTGCTATCAAACTAATATAGAAACACTAATATGGATTGGTTTTCCGTTTAATTTTATTATAAATTGTAATCATAATTAAAAATGTATTTAGAATAATTTATCACATTTGGATGAATTGGTTCATCAGGAATAGACAAGTCCCTCACAATGAATGTAATTTCACTATAAGTTTTATTTAGTATTGGATAGTGTAATTACACTAGAAGATTTATCAGTTGGATCCACCATAAGAATGGAGTTAATTGTGATCCTAAATTTTCGTACATTAAAATAAAAAAATTTCTGTAATACTTAAATCATTATACAAACCGAATCCCAAGGACTGTAAAAGCCCAGTTCAATTGGAAACACAAAAACATAAACATTGATACATAAGTGTGCTACATTATCAACCAATAGCTTCTTCTTAACTAGAACCCTTATTAGAAAAATAAAACATAATAAATTTCCTAATAACATTAAGAATGAAATATAAATTTAGGTGATACCAAATGCTCAATATGGGAAATCAAGGAAGATATGTAATCATAATCATGATCATAAGGGTATGAGAACATAATAATTAAAAAAATATCACAACTTCATTATCAAAGATCTTACACATGAATCATGGCCTAAATATTGTTATTCCATAAGTTATGAAGCATAATGAAATAATGAACAAAATCCATTCAATCATAAAATAGGAATAAAACATGGAATTTTTGTAGAAATATATGTATGAAATATTATTTCAATAGTACTGAAAGAATCACTTCCATGAACATATTTTTAATATTGGTTCACTCTCGATACCATATTGGTATTCATGGTTCACTCTCATGGTCATATTAGTAGCATGAGTTCACTCGTCACCCCATCTTGGTAGTCATGGTTCAATACAATGACCATCATAGTAGTCCATGTTCATTTCCAATACCATCATAGTATATCTGAAGAGATATAAATATTTACCCAATGAATTGAAGGGAGATATCGGTCCTACCCATCTCATAATGAAAGAAAACATATATGTGTCATAGGAAAATAACTAATCACATCATAACCCATGAAATAAAATGAAAATTATAAACACATAATCAAATCATTACCTATAGCCACATATAGGTTTCCTAATTATTTCCCCCAATGGCCCGAAGGCCTACATTTTTTATTGATTTTGATAATCTACCTTTCAAGGTGTGAGGTGGAACACTTACATGGCCTGTAGGCATAAGTATTACTTGGCCTATAGGATGTAGAATAATTCATTTCCCGTAGGATTCAAACATTAAATTTAACCCAGAATAACTAGTTGAAACTACTCCTCCCAAGCATCTTCATCATGAAATCAGCTCTCCACCTTCACATGGCTATTGGGCTAGGATTTCCCGTGCATGTACAGGCTTGTCTCGGTGGCGGGTTCCATAACCTATCATTGTTGCAATCTTTTTAGCTTTTTCTATGTTGAAAGCTCATTTCCCCTCCTCCATGTGAAGCTTGTTCCTTGTAGGTTGTCTGGTTTTCACATGCACTTAAGGTGGCCCGAAATCCTTGAGGTGGCCCGAAGGCCTTATTGACCCAAAGGCCTAGGTGTCCAGAAAGCCTTAAAGGACTGAAAGACCAAATCAGTGGCCTGAAGGCCCAAACGGGGGAATATTCCCAGCCACTAATGTTCCAAATAGTGCCTGCTACACTACCTGCTACAGTTCTGTACAGTTCCTACTATTGTCCCTACTACAGAACTGATACAGTACTACTATAGTACCCAGAAATTAGCCTCCGCCTGGATTTTATCTCGGGTCTATTAGATGCACATAAAGAGTCCTCACCAAATGGGCTGAGGACCGTGTGTAGGTTTTGTAATTTTTTCATTATAAACATAACCCATGAAAACAAGTGATTTTAAAAGGAATATAAATAGTGAAATAGAATAATGTTTTATCAATATCATTATTTAGTAAAATAATATATTCATATGAATAAATTGAATGAAAAAATTAAATAATTTCCCAAAAGGCATGAGTAGCACTAATGAATGTTATCTTATATTTGATATTATTTTGACTGTTAATTTGATAACATTTCAATAGAAAAATATCATTTCTACAATGAAACCATTTATTAAAAAAATCGGAAAAATCATTCAAATAGAATTGAAAACTTATAAAGGAATCCCTAAAAACTAAAAAAATTAAATATTTTTTCTTTGAATATGGGATTAAAATATATTTTAAAAACTACATGGTAAAAAAATTATAACTTGGTTTTTTAATACAACTGATTTCTATCGGAGAGAGAGATGTGAATATTTTACACAAAAACATTATATTAAGTTCTAAAGAGTGAAAATATATTAATAACAAATTATTATATCCTGAATTAATAATGGAAAAATAATATAATGAGAGTTTGTGAGTCATGTATCCTAATATTTCTTCAGTAGGAGCATAAACATAAACATTCTCAAAAAAATGATGAGATTGTCTCAAGGAACTATTATAACTTAGTTACATGTAATAATACATTAAATGTAAGAAAGTGAAATTACATGAAGCCCAAAATATCATTAAAGATTGGATATTCATGAAATAGAATATAAAATTGAAGTATATACAACATAAAAGTGAATTTAGGATCATAACAAAACATGAGTCTCAGCGAGGGTAAATTATGACCAAAATATTTTACCGATTTGGTGTTTTTTGAAACATAAACCACATAAAAGAATTATAATTAAACAGATATATGAATATTTATAAATTTTATTATAATGTACATAGAATACAATCTTGGTCAGTAAATACATCATATAAAGGAATGTGTGGCGAACATAGCATGTATCTCAAAAAAATAAAAAGTGAGATGAAATTCCCTTACCTTGTCTGTTTACTCTTATCATAGTCATTCAAACCACCTTTATAATATATATGGATTTATTATACATATGTTAAAGTACCAAATTGGTATATATATGGTTTTATTATGGCATTATATTACCCTATTGTTAAAAATAAAATATTAAGGTTTCACTTTGGGTAATATTCACTCAATTATTCCCATGTGTCTTAATTTGTTATAATTTTTGTATTTATACATTATTTCATGATTAACAGAATTTAAAACATGATATAAATATCATTTATATAAATCATATGTGTATTATAATAATCTAGTTAAAATAAAAGTATGAATAATAGAAAACTATTAATAGAGAGTGCATAACATACATACGTATGAACACTTTTTTTTGATTAAATGGCATGTTGAAATAAATAATGCAAAAGACAAATATTTTTATACATACAATTATTATATTAGATTTATTGTATCATATATGTCATATATACTCCCAAAAACCATCCTTAATACAATATATGTAGTGAATGAATGAATCCTATCAATTTAAGGATAAATGTGTTGGTATATAGGCATGGAAAAAATAAATTAGAGGGGTGATGAAAGAAAATAAAAGATATTACATGACATAAAATGATACCTATTAATGGGGTAACTCTTTTTGGTTTGTCGAAAAAGGAATCCATTGATATAAATCCTCTTAAGGAAAGGATACGAGAATTATGGTATGATTTAGGGGATGTGTTCTGGGAATATATTGCCCAAAATTAAAAGGATTGAGAGGATAGGGAATGTGGGAGTGGAGGTGGCCATTTATAGGGAAGGAAAATGACTCATTAAGAACTTTTGAAAAAAAATTGTTGTAAAACGTTGTGACATAGAAAAATTCATACAAACTCATCCTAAATCAATAATGTAAGTTAAATGGATGAGTAATGACCATCCATTGGGTTTTATACATGTGGATATGTCATGTATCCCCCTATGATTATGGTTTAGTCCCTTACTATTTTCAATTTTACCATAATAACTGTTATTAATTTTAATCACTTTTAAAAATAATTGTTTTAAAAATTTACAAGATATAATTAGAATATAAATATTATAAATATTACAATGGTGTAGGTTTGTTTTTAGAAAATCAGTTTTGATAGGTAGAAAAACTTAAGTATAATTCTAATCCTGTAGATGGGGAGAAATTACAGTTCATTAATGTATAAAAAATGATCAAAAATTTATTATTTTTTATATGCAATTATAATGTGAAATTGATTATAATGAACTAAATTTTATTAATTGTTTTTTCATTGATCTAATTATACCATAAAACAAATTTAATTTAATGTGTGACGTTAATAACTATTTAAAAAAAATTACAATTTGAACCTAAATTAGTATTTACACTAGTCATCAAAAATTTATGTTTCTCTGAAAAAAACAAAAATTCAACCCTAATCTAATTTATAAATTATAAATTCAAAAAATAGGTTTTATATCAAATTAAATTTATAATCGTCTCTAAAATTAATTTCATTATTTTTTGTCGAAGGATATTAAAAAAATATCATTTGAGAAAGATATATTTTTAAACATATAATGACTTTTCCAAATATTATATCTTAAATTATCAAAATATATTATTTATATAAAAAAATTAATAAAATTGAAATATATTTATTTTTATTCATAACACTGGGTCTAATCAATATGTTATAATTATCTAACTTAAATTATTATAAAAATAAAATTATGTTTCATAGAAACATCATTATTACATTGTACATATTCCAAGATTTTGTTATATATATTGTACACAGAGTTATTTTTTAATGTAACATAAATCAAGATGGAGTTATGTAATATACGACATGTAGGTTCCGTGTGAAAGGATGTCTTTACATAGAGCATTGTAATAAATAAATGAATATTTAGTTTTCATGAAAAAAAGGTCCATAAAAAGCTCAAGGTGTTAAATTATACTCCCGTTAAAATGAAATTCAACATAAAAATTCATCATATAGGTAATAAAAATGAACAAAATTATGCTTCACCATATCCATAAATTCCTACATAGCTTCCTGTAACTCGTGATTCCTCTACAATACATTAACCAGGTTAGTGGTCTTGTTTTGTAGAACATTATATATACAATCCATAATTTCAACAGGTTTACCCTCGTAAGAAATATATTACTCTAATAGTATGACCTCTAAGATATGTACACGTGATGGGTCGGTTATATAGTTCCTTAGTAGAGATATAAAGAACACATCATGGAATTGAGAGAGATTTAGGGGAATTTCTAAGTGATAGGATATCATCCTGACATGATCAAAAATATCCAAAAGACTGATATACCTTGAGATTAGTTTCCTTTTCTTCAGGAATCTCGTAATGTTCTTCTCAGGTGAGATTAATAGAATATTTTTTGACTAACTTCAAATTTCAGAACACACCATCGGTAATCATCATATGTTTTTTACTAAATTTGAGTTACCCTGATATGTCATGGAATAGTTCTAACATTGACATATATATCTTAAAAAAAATCAGGTCCCAATATCTTTCAATCTCCAACTTCATCCCAACATGTTATTGCTCTACATTTCATCCCATAATATGATTTATAAGGATCCATCTGAATGCATTAGTGAAATATATTATTGTAAGAAGACATAGAAAGGGGAAGGTGTTGAACACAACCACCATTGAAATCCATAGAATAATATATCATAATATCATTAGGGGGTTGAATTTCTCTTTCATACAGAACATATATATGAGGATGATAAGAAGTGTTGAAACCCAATTCTGTGTCAAGTTATTTCTGATGACATCACTAGAACATTGATGTGAGCCTCATATCCTAATCCAATATAATAGAATGTGGTACACCATGAAACCATACCATTTACTTAATGTGTATCCTTTTATGAAAATATAGACACATTTATTCTATGATAGCTATTAGTGTTATAAATTTGTAAGGAAATAAACTACCACTGATATTGAATTAAACCCTTTAGTGGTTTTGGGTAGTCTAATAAAATAATAAATAGTAATTTTCCCCTATTTCCATTATGGTATGGGTTGTGGATTCAACAGCCCCTTTGACTTTTGTCTTTCATCCTTAACATGTTGACATACAAATAATTGAGATATAATTGTTTCTATATTTATCTTAATTCCATCCACCGAATGAAATCCTTCAAGTTTATATACATCGTCATACTTATAAGATGAATATAAAATGAATAACTACGAGCTTCCTCTATAATCTCCATCTTTAAATCTACTATATATGAAAAAAACATAGTTCTTGAACCTTCTCATTCAATCCCTATCATGTTTAAACTATGGAACATTTCTGACTCTGTTTAGCAGCACTATATATTCTTTTTGTGCCTCTTTAATCTTCACAGGGATACATGGCTTATCCATAATTTGAGAAATATAATCTTTTCTCCTTTATTTATGATTTCTAGATACATCATTTTCTAATCCAATAATATTGGATCATTATTTTATCATCATTATGGATAGGCTAGAACGATCCTTCAAACTTAAATCATCAACCACCTTGTTCGCATTCCCATGGTGTTATTGTATTTTGTATTTATAATCGTTTATCAACTATTACCATTTTATCTGGTGCATGATCAACTCCTCTAGTTTGAAGGTATATTTCCTAATTTTATGATCTGAGTATATATCATACATTTCACTATATGTATAATGCATATATATCATTAATGTAAAAAATAAAACTCCTAACTACAAATCATGAGTTTAGTTATTTTTCTTATGAATCTGCAGCTGCCATGAGGCATATGTGATAACTATGTTATTCCACATAATTAGACATCCCAATGCCTTATTTGATACATCAATTATGATTAAAAATACTACCCCACAACATGGATATGTATTCCATGTGAACTGACTAACCTCCCCTTCGGTTCCTTGAAATTTACCTCACATTCAACTATCTAGAAGAACTTGACACCCTTAGGAGTTAATTTCGTTAGAAAATTAGAGGATATCGATACAATATCCACAAAAATTCTATAATATATAACTAAACCAAGAATGATATGGATCTAAATCTTTGTGTTTTGTCTAGGATGACATTCAATAGCATCTGTCTTTGATATATATACTATTATACCATCTATTTAGATTATGTTACACAAAAAGAAAACAATTTTCATCAAAAATTAAAACATTTTATCTTTTTCATATATCATATGATTACTTATTGTCCTTAGTGAAATACATAATTTAACTTTATACTATTACTTAATTTTTGAATAAATAATAATATCATATATAAAGGCTACTGAAAATTGTCGAGAAAATCTCTAAATACACTATTCATTAAATCTATATCGATTTTAAGAGTATTCGTATGACCAAAAAGAGTCAATATATATTCATAGTGTCCATTAATTTTATATAATGTCATATTTTGTATCTCCTATTTTTCAACCCTCATTTGTTGATATCTGGAATGAATTTCAACCATCGATACATATTGATCTCCGCGTAATTGATCAAACAATCATCAATATGTGTAAGAGGATACATATTCTTGATTGTGCTATTCTTCATGTCCAAATAATTAATGTAATGTTTCATTTATCCATATATTTTTTTTTAAAAATGAATGGGTGTACCACTATGTGACACACTTTTCCAAATGAACCCCTTATTAAGGATTTAATGGATTTTCTTTCTAAATTCCTACAAATAAAATTTAGACATTCTATAAAGATTATTAGAAATTTGTGTGGAATCAGGTATGAGTTCTATTGAGAACTCAACATTGTGTTTTTTTGGAAGACAAAGAAACTATTATGGAAATACATCCAAAATTTCCTAGGCAAAAGTCATATCATCGATGTTTAATTTCATCCCCACCAAATGAGATAAACAAACCTTTTAAATTGGAATTAAGACCCATTTTATGGATGTAATCTCCATATGATGTTCATATATATCATCACATTGATTGATTATCATAGGTGTTTTGAAATATCAAAATTACCATCCCTTCCTTGATGATTGATCTGGGATTTATGAAGTGAAAAACAATCCGTTCCTGTGATGAAATCACATTCAACAAAGGAAGAATGGTAATATTTTATTGAAGAACATTCCCAAAACCTTCAACAGGAGGTGAATCATATAATTGTGGTGCATAAATCATAGCATTACGAATTCCATATATAATTATTTTGGTGGAATCATAACACCCATATAAATTTTTTTGATATATTAAATAGTGGGTAGATCCAAAATCAAATATTATATTTGCAGTTCTAGAGTGGATGGTAAGTGTACCTTTCTTCACATCATTATCACAACCCTCATCTAAAATAGTAATTTCATGATATTTCCCCTTTTGACATTTCTTATTATGTTGTTTACATAGATCATCATCACTATCCCTTACGTTTGGATAGTGGTTAACATAATTCTCATTATCCTTAGACATGTAGCACTGAATCAGCGGAGGTTTATTCTGTTCCACTTTTTCACCATTCACAAATGTTATCAATATTAATCCCATGACTTCAAAATTAAAATTCCCTATGTTCTTCCCTTCCAAAATATAAAAAAATTATTAGAACCATCAATGAAATATCATTATTAATTATTCCCATATTTTTAGAATAAATGGAAGTGCATGTTTTTCTCGTCATGGATTTTGGATTTTCCTTTGAAATCCATCTTCATTTTCTTGTCAAAACCTCGTTGTTGCAACATGAATCCAACATCCATTTCATCCTTTGTTTCAAAATGTAAAATATCTTCATAGCTACAAATGTTTCTTATGTCCAAAAACCATATGAAACTTGGAATTATGAAATTAATGTACCTATCAACTTTACGTTAAGGTTGGATGATAATTCCTAATGTGTAACACCCAAGTTACATGAAATTTTCCTCGTAGGTACCAATATATTTATTATCCATTTTTATAAACTCAATTAAATATTTATACATATTGGTATGTAGAATTTGGGGAAAGTAATTATTGAAATATAGGTTCTTGAACTTGTTCCATTCCCTGGATTCTATATCATTCTACTGCCTAATTAGAGTCCACCACTAGAATTATTCACCTTCCCATTGTTAGAAAACTAGAATGACCTTGTTATTATATGAAATCTACAAAATGAATAATTTTTTTTAGTTGTATAGATATATTTTTCTAAAGAAGTGGGTTAGAAGACCCTCTAAAATAAGGAAATAGTTTCCTTATTAAAGACTCAAAATAATGTTATTACTTTTTTTTTCTTTTTTGGAAGTACACCATGACTCATATATTCAAAAAGTTATGTTAGAATAACAATGGTGTTTTTAATTACATCTCCCATAACATTATATTTTTCATGATGAAAATTTCAACATTTTCCATCACATTAACTAATAACATAGTTCCTTTAGTTTCTATCCAATAACTAAAATAAAAAAACATAGATTAAGAAAAATTCATCATATCTAAGAACCATATAATCATGGATGTTCACTTATAGGATGTATAAGTTACGAAAACTTCTTCAATATATGACAAATTTTTACTATCCTCGGTTATTAATAGACAACATCTATTTAAATACATTATAATGATTCATGAAGAGTTTTTGAATTCTCAAAGCATATCCCCTCGGAGTGTCAAACCAGGTGTGTAGAAATGGCCCTTTTCATGTACCAAATTAAACTATGTCATGCCCAGAACATCTTTTAGTGTTATTAACACTAGGTACAACTATTTTAGATCCACATACACTTATAGAATCCAAAATAGAATTTATTTCTAGGAAACCAATCACTCTATCCTTCAAATAACTTCACGACATATTCCTATGAATTTACTTATGCTTCTACTTATACATAGACATTTGTATAGGGTTTTCACTAATGCATTATCATAATAGAATCCAAAGGATAACTAAACCTTCACTCTCATAACAACTATAGATACCCACACTATTCATTCATTAAAATTACATAACATTTTAGGAATACTTAAAACCTTATAAAAAGAGACTCCCAAAGACCATAATATTCTAGTGCATTTGGAAACATAGAACCATAAAAACCGATTTATAAGTGAGTTTAATTTTCATCCAATAGGTTATTCATTCAATTAACCCTCTTGAAAAAAAATACATATCTTCATAATCCTGGGATGCAAACATAAGTCGTGGTGGGTTCAGATGCCCAGAAAGGGTAAACAATGAAGATTTATAAAAAAATATTATGATAATAAGGTTATGATAACATGATCCTTAAAAACATATCATACTGTATATATAAAATTTCATATATATGAATCAAGGAATAAGAAATTGTAGTTCATACAAAATAAATCATAAGTAAATAATGAAAAAAAATCCATTAAAGCATAGCATCGGAATGAAACATGGAATTGTGGATGACACATATGCATATAATATGATTTTCAAAGTATATAATAAATTTCTTACACTACCATATTTCTAGTATGGGATTACTACTATACAATTTTGGTAGTCATTTTTCACTTTTATGGCCCTATTAGTATCATGAGTTCACTCCTCGTACAATCTTGGTAGTCATATTTTACTCCCATAACCATCTTATTAGTCATATACCATTACCAAGACCATCTTAGTATATCTCATGAGATATAAATAATAACCCAATTCATTTGTGGGAGACAACTGTCACACCTATGTCATAATTAAATCATTCATAAATATAAAATTATATCATAAATAGTCATATAATAACCCGTGAAATTAAATGGTAATTATAAACATGTAATTATATCATTATAAGTGGAAATTGAAAATTTTAGTAATCGTTTCATCATAAACATAACTAGTGAAAAAAATTGGTTTTAAAAACCTAGAACCCATTAATGTGAATCATTTTTAAAAAATATCATGCCATAAAAACATAATCAATTTGTAGAAAGAATATGAATGGAATCAATAAATAATTTCCCCAAAATGAAATGATTAACATGAAAATTTGATATCCAAGATGTGAAATTATTTTGAAATGTCTTTTACATATATTTATCTAGGAATATATCTTTTATGCATTAAAAAATATTTTTAAAAAATTAAACCATTTTGATAAAAAATTTCTTTGTAAATAAAATTGATGTATTATAAATGAATCTTTGAAGAATATAATTTTTTTATAATTAATTTTCATATGAAATCGTATTCAATGATATTTTAAAAAAATGGAAAAATTTTTATAAAACATTTTTGAGAACATGGATACTGAATTCAATAGATTTCCGAAATGAGAGATAGATGGTCAGAATTTACTTAAATGAATTATATTAAGTACCAATATGTGGGAAGATGGTAACAATATAGTAATATATCCTTAATAAATATAAGAGAAAGAAAATCATGAGGTTTCTTGAGATAAGGACCATACGACTTTATCAATGGAATCAAAAGCATGAAAGATCAAAAAAAATCCATGTGGTTGTCTCTATAAACACATAGAACAAGGTACCATTGGATCATACTATCCATGTTCAAAAAGTAAATTTTATGAAGATTAAAATATCATAAATGACATTAAATTCATGATATAACATGTAAAATGGATCTATATACACATTGAAAGAGAATTTAGGTGCATAAAAAACATGAGTCTCAATTAAGGAAAATGGAGACAAAACAATTTTACCTATTTGGTAACTTTTCAAATAGAAACCCCATGAATTAAAGAACGAAAAATGTATATGAGAATACCCATAAATTTAGATATAAGGCAAATTTAATAAAATCATGGTAAGTATATAAACCACACAAAATTAAAGAGTTGCGAACATAGCATGAATCTCACGGAACGAAAATGTTAGATAAAATACCCTTAACACGTGTCTTTACACACTTCTTAATCAATTAAAACACATTTATAATTAATATAAAATTATTATAAATATTTTAAATAACCAAATTATAATATATATGTATTTTATGACCTTATATTACCCATTTGATAACAATCTTATGTTAAGGTCCCACTTCATGTAATATTCTCTTTATTCTTCGTATGTGTCGTAATTTGTTATATATTTGGTATTTATACATTATATAATGATTTATAGAATGAAAAACATGATATAAATATATTTTATAAATTATATTTTTTTTATAATAATATATAAATTATATAAGTATGAAACAAAATACACCGGTCATGGAGAGATTAGGTCATTCTTATGTAAGAATACTATTTTTGTTTAATTTTCATGTCGAAAGGGTGAAGGTAAAAAAAATATATTTTTATATATTTTTATTAAATTATATTTATGAAGTCAGATATTTCATTTCTATAAACTAAAACCATCCCAAATACAATCCATGTAGTGTATGAATGAATTATATCACTTTGAAGAAGTTGTAGTCAACATTTCCTCAAACGAAATTACCATGTTATCGAAAAAGGCAAAGTAAAAATATATATTTGGTAAAAGGAATAAATAAAATAAGATAAATAATAATTACAACATATAAAATATATATATCTATTTTCCATCATAATTTTCTCTATGAGAGGTGGTAAAAAAAATTGGACAATCATCGTTTAGTGAGGAAATAGTTCGTCGTACACATAATCATTATTTAGTTATCTATTATATAGTGGTGTGTGTATGTGTAGGTTTAAACAATCAAATAATAAAATCAAAGTATATTATGGATAATTGTTCTGTTATACATGTATGGAAAAAATAATGTGGAGGTGGTGGGGAACAAAAATAATATAAAGGACTTGAGAGAAGACATTTTCTCTATATCAAGTAACTCCTTATGGTTTGTGCCAAAAGGCATCATTGGCTTCCTTAGGGAATAGGGAAGAATTATATAAGTAGATTATAATTTTTTGGATGTGTATTGGGAAGGTCATGTCTTTAACTAAGAGGTGTGAGAGGTGTGATGTAGTTGGATAGGTGGTGGCCTCTTATGGGGAAGGAAAAAGACTCAGTTAGAATTTTTGTTAACATGTTTGGTGTACAAATTTTTTTACCTAAATAGATTCATACATAATCTTCCTAAATAAATAATGTTTTATATATGTATTAATAAATTACATAAATTTTGATTCTAATAATTTTTAGGTGATTTGGGCCCCTATGATTATGGACTATCCTTTAATTAAGGTTAATTTGACCACAATCGTTGTGATTAATTTTAATCACTTTTAAAAATCATTTTGGTCAAAAATTAACATGACCTAATTAGACTGTAAATATTATACTTATTACATTTATGTATGTAATTTTAATTAAATTTAGATCATAGTTGCAGAATATTTTGACTAATGACAGTATCACAGATAAGACAAAATTATAGGTCTTTAAAGTATAAAAATGTTCAAAATATTTTTAATTCATTATATTCAATTCCAAAATGCAATTGATTCTAATGACCTAATATTTATTAAATGACTGATTTTTTATCTAATCTTACCATACATAAATTTTAATTTAAAATTAAATATTAATAATTATATAAATTAAAAGGCATTTTTAATGTTAAAGCAGTATTGTACACTATTCATAAAAAAATTACATTTCCCTAAAAAATCCAAAACATTTACCCTAATATAAATTTAAAATTTAAAATTAATTTTTTTTATTTTATCAAATTAAATTTGTAAAAAAATTTAAAATTAATTTTAATATTTTTCATAGAATTTTATTAAAAGGAGTTCTTCGATAAATCAACATTTTAAACTTATAAGGACTTTACAAAAATATATATCATTCATTAATAATGTGTTTTATTTATATAAATAAATTATAACAATATTTTAAAATTAGTTATTACTATTCATATAACTAATATTTACAGTTATGTTATAATTTTCTATTTTAAATGATTATAACAATAAAATGGTGTTTTGTAGAATTTTTTTTTCTGTGTAACATATTCCAAGATGGTGTTGTGGGTAATGTATGTAGAGTAGGTTTTCTATCTAATGTATAATGATTTGGTACCATGTAACTTATTCTATTTAGTTTCCATGTTAATGTAATTTTTTATTTAGTTAAATTTAATACAAAAATTACATTATTTAAAAAACGTCTATATAAAAATGAGGGTGTTATAATTTGAGATTTCATTTATGTCTAGTATGTATTCCCATTGTATAGAACCCATATTTATGTTTTTTATAATGTATTATTTTACTTTCACATGATTGATTAATAATTTTTATTTTCTCACATTAATTCACATGATAGTTTGATAACGATTTTTTTATTACATGTTTATTTAATGGTTTATTCACAGATTGTATTGAATATTGAGTCATGATATAAAACATTTCATATTACATTATTTGATATCATGAAAGGATTTTATAAAAAACAAATGAATGAATTAAAAATGGTTTTTATTGATTCAAATTCATTGTAAAGATATGTTTCTTTAAACATAGATTTGATACATTCTTGATATTAGTCCTTATATAGTCTCTATGGGGTTATCCTAATGAGATTTTATCACAGATCCTAATTAGTTTTGGGTTATTATTAGATGTTCTTTTTCAAGACGTAAGAAAGGTTCAAGGATGTATATAGTATGTCACCTTTTTGTCATTGTTGCCTTCATAGTTGGAGGATTGAGGGGAGAGTGTTGGTCACATGTGGACTTATTGTTCTTGTCTCAATTTAATTTTTTTTTATTTGAGTTTGTATTGGTTTGTATGGATCGTATAAGTATAATTTTTATTATAATTATATTATTGTTTTATCTCATTTTCTATTATAATTTTGACTTTTCTCAATTTTCTTTTTTTACTTCAACATAACGATGGGCCAAATCTGGTGGCTTATATTGTTGACTCAAGTTTTTTAAATAGAATGAGATCAGGGGATTGATCAAACTGATGTGTGTTCAGATTCCCTAGGATTGGATATAATTTTTTTTGGGTATATTAGAGTTAATACCATCATAATTTGGGTTTTATTTGTAGGTGGTTCTCTAGTTATCTTACTTCCATTCCAGAAATCACTAAACATGGGTTATAATAAATTTTTTACTGGTTTTCAGACTTGGTGTTTAAGGTAATTTGAATGAAAAAAGTGTGTATTATATTTAAATAGACATGTTCCTTTATAATTCACTTTTTTACATCCATGTAATTAATAACTACATTAAATTAAGGATTTTTTAAACCACAGATGTAAAATTTTATTATTGTTTATATTAATTTGTAAAATTCTAAAATGATAATATTTCATTGTCTTATTCTTAATAGACATTAACTTCTTGAAGGAATCTTCGAAATATTATTGAAAAATCATTGAGAGGGGATTCACATGATAATAATCTAGGGGATTTTTTTTATTGAATCAATAATCTATAAAATTTTGACACTATGTCAATTAAATTTTGGGAACCCAAGAAAAAGAGTATATCATGTCTTGGAATTTATCAAGAAGTATAAACCCATTATTAATGGTGAAAATTGACCCTAATAATTTGAGGAGGTGAATGAGACTATTTAGTGGATTTTCAACATCTTGAAGATGCATGTGGAAGCTTTGGGTTTTTTTCCACATACATTTTCAAGTGAGTGGGAATGAGATAGTGGGATTCTATTATGGAAGATATTTTTCATGAGGACCTTAACTAGATTTCTATCAATAAAATGTTCTATCAAGAGTTTTTCCTGGAGATTCTATTTGTAGTGAAGTACCAAGAGTTTTTGACATTATATTTTGGTGACCATACCATTTTGCAGTGTTCCACCCTCTTTTCTAAGCCAGTACATCAGGAACTAGAATATGTCACCATTGAGTATCTAATATATTTGAGGATTTCATTGGGACTAAGGATGAATATTTAGTTTTTTTTATTCACATGTTCCTTATTATCCTTATGGGGGTATTTTCAAAATAATATTTTCTTGTGGTATACATAGATAGAAATACTTTTTTGTGGAGTTTTAGTGGATGGAGTTATTGACCATGGAAAGTCGTTTGACTAGAAAATGAAGTGAATGGGTGGTTTGTTTAATTAAGGACCATCACAAGGGGTATCATGATTCATAAGTTTTTTTTAACAGTGTGGAATGTGTGATAATACCAATTCTAAAAATAATGGGAAACCATAATCATTCAATCCTAGAGGAATATTTTGAAATTTGTGGTGTTTTTTTCTGGATGGATATCCTAGTGTTGTAATTATGAATCAACTCTCACCGAGGGTACCCAGGTTTGTACAAATTCTTCCATGCATGGTGGGATTAATCCTCAAGAAAAGGAAATATTCATGTGGCTATTACTGTATGAAATTATGTGATGGAGTTTATACTAGAGTAATATGAAACATATCTAGATACTCTTAGAGGTACAAAGTTGTTTTCATCCCCAATGGTACTATCGTTGTTTGTTACTAGTGAAACTCATTTCTATGTATAATCCAAAATATTTAATGTGTTTTTTTATTTTGTAAACTTATATCATTCTTGTTATATCTTTCTATGAAATTTTGAAATAGGTATGGAAATTTCATCATGAGTACTGGGTTTTAGGTGGTTATATATGACCATAAGGCAATATGTTGACATCTATTTCTTTTTATTGACATCATGGTCCTAGTACATGGTATGGTTTGATGATCAAATTTAATGACCTAATACACTGTTATCACTATCGCGTTTAGTTTTTTTATCATATTATGGGGTCACTCGTGGTTTTTTTGATGAGTTTGGATCTAGATTAGGAAGTATGGGGACTTCTATTCATTATTCCGGGATAATAATATTCCAATTTTCAGATATTCATTAGGATTATGTCATTACTTGTATGGGTGGTGAAATTATTACGATGTTTTGTGTGTAAAAATTACATATTTCAAATTAATTTTTATTTGTTTCCATTAAAAAGATAGGTAGATTATACTTTTGAACTACTCCATGGTATGATGCTCATTTATTTGGCATCTTATCGAATAGAGCATTTTGAGTCAATGGAACCTAATTTCAATATTGAGGACCAAGAGGCTAAGGGATTAATTCATCCTATTAGGTAATAATTGGATTCACAGATTCTATTTTTTATGATGGATTATAGTATTAGAATACTTTTCATATGCTATCAAAAGTTTTATTATGTGACCGTTAAGAAAGAATATTCTTTTCCTAGGACTGATGTTGTTTTTAACCATCATAGAAAGGAATGTTAGGTTTCAAAGTTTAAAAAATATTCAATGAACCACCTTTTGATAGTAAGAGATGATTATAAACAGATTATTGTGTTTTGGAGATGGTATGTGCATTTAATGTTTCTGGTCATGAAATTCGGTATGACGAACTCTTCAGTAGTGTATATTTACTCGATTAATTGAATTATATATTAGTGCATGGAATATATTTTTCGTTCATGGATAACATTTTTCAAGTACTCTATGTAATATGTAGAAAATATATACTATTTTGATATCATTATTTGAACCTTGGAATAATACCATTTATATGGAATGATTTCAAAATTTGTGTTTTGGATTTGGAAAGAGAAATTTCTTGTTGTTTTGATATTTGAGACAACTTTCTCTATGGATCCTGAATTGATATTGGATATTATTTCCTAGGAGGTCCCAACAATTTTCTCTCTATTCGATGATTCAGGGTTTTTTCTTGATATTATAGATGATTTTTTCCATGTTTTATCCATGATTTAATCTTTTATGACCGCATTAATCTATAAAGGTGTAATGTTTGAATGTAATGAAAAATATCCGTTATCGTTTGAGGATGTCAAGGTGAGTCTGACTTCAATACCAGTTTTGATTCTTCTAAAGTCATTTTTCGGTTATAATTTTTCTATGATAATTATATTACATGGTTTAGAAATTTCATTATGTATGTTAAGTAGGTAGTTCCATATGGATTTTTTATCCCTCATTAGAGGAACTATTATACTATGGACTTAATTTTGAATCATGTTTTCGTGCATTGAAATCATCGAATAACTATATCTTTAGGGAGTAGTTTTTAATGTATTATATTTATAAGAGACAAAATATATTTTTAGTTAGATGGATCTGAAGTTGTGATAGAGATTCTAGGTGGAGTATCATTATAATTAGAGTTTTGATATTTCCTACACTCTAAGGATAGTAAATGTGGTTTTTGATGCATTGAGAATAAAACTAATGTCAACTGATGTGAAGGAATCGGTCAATGATTGGTCTCAATTGTGTTTGTTTTCTAAGATGATATTACGAGTTGAAGAGGTTTTGGTATAGGTGATCTTAGATTATTTTAAAGATCACTCATATTTTTATGAGTGAATTGGGATAAAGTAGGTGATATACACCATGTTCTAGTGAATTAGAAGAAGCCATTATGGTCAGAAGACCTCAAGTGTGTGGTTTTGATCTCTTAGTAATTCCTTGTGCTTTCATAGTAGTTTGGTTGTTATAATCATTCTACAGAATGATTTTATTGATAGTGGACATAAGTAATGATGTTCCATACAAAATAAGGCTATGATGATGTATTCTGACAAGATATGTCAATACTGGTGGCCATGGAGGTGCTGGAAAATTTCAGATTATGATTCACGGTGTAACATTTTCCCGAAGATTAAGACGAAACACAAAAGTCATGTTGGTTTTTTACAACCATTTCCAATTTTATTATGTAAGTGGTTATATATTTCCATGAACAATGACATTAGTTTTCCATGGAATCATACTGGTAAATATGAAATTAGGATGATCAATATGTAATCCATTGAAGAATTGCTTGGGAAAACATGTAGATATTGCTTTTGATTTGGAGAGTTGGTGGAGTTATCCTTCTGTAGCTTGAGTCAATTTCATGATACTATAGAAATGGCATAGTTGATATGTGTGAATTTGGTCACGTAATATTTCTATCATATATCATATGTGGACCATCATCATCATTATCAAGAGTTTGAGTTTGGTAATTAGGTTTTTCCAAGATGTTTACCTCACATGGAAAATTATAGATAGGGTATGTAGGGTAATCCATCAACGAGGTTTTCTTTCCCCTTGGAGATCATAGAGAAACATGGAAATGTGAAATATTTGTTGGACATGAGAAATATGATGATTTTGAACCACGATGTGGTTCATGTATCCCTGGTGATGATGTATCTCCCAGATCCTTCCCATGTGATTGAATATAATGTTTTTCAATCTTTATACTAATACTACCATTATTGAGAAACCTGTTTAGGCTATGGTCAAAAAGTTTAAAGTACCACGTTGTAAAATGATTCCCATTTTCAAGGTATTGTGGATGTGCATATGGGAGAGCCCTGAGATTTTAAAGATAGAATAATTTAAGGGGAAGTGGTTTACTTTTTTTGAGATTGTAGGATATTGAGAACATTTAGGGGATATAATTCAATTATAGAGGGGTGATTTTTATCATTATGTTAATTATATATAGGTACATTGAGACAAATTTTTAGTATCCAATTTTTTTATTTTAGGGTCCTCAAAAGAGGTGTTTGGAAATATTGAGGTCCCACGGGGTGATTCATGGGTGGAACACTATTAGAGACACCCATTCATTTTTTTATAGAAAACCATACATCCTGACTGGAGCCACTAAATGTGGTGCATAGTTTTTCCCAAAATAGTGTGCCCATCGAATTAAAATCATAAACCCTTACAAATACGAGTCTTCATGGTCTGATAATTATTAATATATCTATGTGGAAAAATATATTAACCCTAGAAATAATCGTCATATACATAGCATGGTTAAGGTGCATGGTTAATCTTAAACAAGAATCCTCTCCATAAAACAAAATGTGGTGGGTATTAATACTATAATTTCTTTTAAAATATGTTAAACCCGATATTAACCTATAATGATCCCATTAACATTTATTCTATCTACCTAGTCCTACACAAATAATCTATTGTATTCTATCTTTAGATTTTAGGTGGATCTATGTTGTTTTTTATAGATCATCTAAAGGAATGATACATTTTGGATTTATTTTTGCATTTTCTTCTTAGTTCTGCATTGGATCTCATATCCTATCACTTATAGTAAGTAAATGTGTTTTTTTAAATATAATGAGTTTTATAGATGATTGATATGTTTCATATGGATCTAGGATTATGGGGACCAATCTACTATTCTCGGGTCTCTATTTTTGAAGATATCTAGATATACCTCTGTTCTCTAGGATGAAGATTCTATACAAAGTGATAATTCAATGAATTGTTGTTTTGTATAAATTTAGTTGGTTTATTCAATAAATTGAATTTTTTATGATTTCATTGGTTTTTTAAAAATATTTTTCTATTTTTTATATTTTAAAATATTTTTTACCCACAATATGTTCGATTAAATTCTTCAGTGGTGGTTTTTGTTTAGAAATGATTTTTCATACATATAAGAAGATGTTATTGGCATTGCAAATGTTTAAAATAATTTAATAATTGGTATTCACTTTATTTATAAAACAATATAACATTAAGAACCTTGGGTATGTTGGGAATAAATATGTCACTAATATTGTGTGTAATTCCACTTGAGGATTTCTTTCACATTAGTGTGATGATTTCCACTAGAGGTTGTTTCAGTTGGATCAATTGTATACTTATATTGGAAAAATATTTTTATTTATATTATGTATACCCATATTCTAGGGCAAGGATGGTGTGAATTTTCATTTATGATTAGTCATTAAAATAAAGGGTTAGTATTGGATATTTTCTAACTTTAATTAATATTATGTATTGATTATGGTTACCATCTTATATGATTATCTTATAAAGTATTCATGGATAGTGTTGAATATGATTTTATGCTTTATCACTTTTCATTTTCATTAAAATGATAAAATGAAATGATTTTATGAAAAAACGAGTTTTTATTTAAAAATTGTTGTCATTTATGAACATTCTTCAAAACAGTGTACTGGGATTAAATCTGTAACTACTACATTATGTATAATAAACATCATAGAGAATTTGTAGTTTTATTCTACTGTGATTTCTTCTCAAATCCTAATTTTTAAACGATACAGTTGTCAAATTTTTTTTATAGGACTTATGTAAAGGTAAGTTCATTATGTAGTATGCATGATTATCTATTCATTGATTCCTTCATAAAATAATGGTTTGGAGATAAAAGTTGGTAACATGGGGACTTTTTGTTCTTGTCCTTTTTTACATTCTAGTTTATTTGTTATGTATTTTTTCATAAATTTGGAAAGTATATTTTTTTCTTTAACACAATACTCTATGTTTATGTCCTGATGTGTTATACTCAAGAGTTTTTTATGTAATCTTATTGCAAATAACCACCATGACATGCTGACTCATGTGACCAGTTAAATTGACATGGTTTTGTAGTTAATAAGAGGGTCATTCCAAATAATCTTATAGTGGTGGTTCAATGTGGAAGATAGTTTAGGGACATTGGATAGTCCCCTTGGAATTAATGGGATCATGATATAGTATGTTAGGTCACTACAATAGGGAATTTCAGTGTCATAAAACAAAAATGGTGGTACTAGAAGAAAAATTAGTGGGTCAATTGGGGTATAAAAACATTCTACATGATTTAGGTGTAGAAACAAAAATAAAATATGTATATCCTATTTTATAATAACCTTGTGTTATGTCAATTATTATAGCATTGATTATTAGAGTTCATAAATAGTGCACATGTTTTGATATTAGGTTAATTGAAGTGAAAAGTATGAATAATTAAAAAAGTATGTACTTGTGTACACCCTATCTAAACCCAGTGAATCTATAGGCAAGGTGGAATAGACAAAATACATTGTATTTTATTACCATATTACTAGTGGCACCACATATTAAACACCCATCCAACAAGTTTATCTAGAATGGAATGTAGTTGATGTGAAAAATATATACATGATGGGTAATGTGGTCTATAATACAATACATATCAAGATAGATACTTATGTACCAAATTTCATGTATCACCAAATTTATGATTCTTAATATAGGACTACATGACTTAAGAATCATGTTTTGCATTCCAGGTGTCTCGTGGGATTATGAAGTAATGTAACAAATCAGACGCATCATGTATATCTACCACATATATAATTATGAGTTATATTATATGAATTTTTACTACTTTAGAATGGCACATGACACACCCTGTCATACATGTTGTTTTCATATTGAAATTTGGTGTTTTTCCTGATTTCACACTTGTGGAATATATTTTTTGTAGATAAATAGTTCATCATTTCTGATTTTATATATATGATAAAATTATTTATTCCACTTGGAAATTATATACAATTTATGAGGCATAATTAATTTTAGGATAATAGCTCTATAGAAGATAAAACTAGTTTTAGGTAGGATTATTAAAGTTGAAATAATGTTGGGAAGACCCATAGAAATGTGTTGATGATAGGGAATATGTCCCCAAAATTCATTGTGAATATTTTTACTCCTACACAAACTAAGGTATTGGGTCTTATAAATTCAATTGTGGGTTTAAAACTCCCTTGTGTTAGATAAATAGAATGTCTCATGGAAAATTGATATAGTTAAAAACTACCCCACAATTAAAGAATGGGCCATATGTTGCATTATTTTTTTAATACCACAATTGATTTGTTTTATTCAAAATGGTGGATGTCATCCGTATATGTTTGGTTACTCCCTCGACCATCAAATACCCCTTCCTAAAATGGAGGTCCCCAATTATGAATTTTATTGACATTTTTCTATTCATTTCCATTCCATGTATTTATGAAGATAGTGATTACTATTGACCTGACCATTAAAAAAAATAGACATGGTCCATTTTAAAAAAGAAATCATTAATGGTGGCATAAAAACTATAAATTTATTTGGTATCCCCTCTTATGATATACATACCTTTGTGTGGTATCAGATCTAATTCCATGGTTTAGGGTACATCGATGAAAATGATAACTGATGAAAATATTTTAGTCCCTACAACTCATTAGGAATTCATGGATTTATAGTTACGTATTTTGATGATTGGATATCGTCATCAAACATTGTGAACCATTTATTGATATAGGAATTAAATTTTTTAGTGAAATACTATTATTTACAAATCATGCATAATATGGTTTAGAATTTTCTATATCCATATTTTTTTATTTATATAACTCATATAGATTCATTTACCTTTTCTAATATCCCTCATGTTCTACCATCTTGTGTTTCCTATCAATGATTCAGATAATTGTACATATTATTTTTATTTTAACTTAGGAATGTGTGATTTCAACATAAATTTTGAATATATATATATAGTTTTAAAAATATATAGGTACGGTTACTATATATATGGAGTTGTTGTGATTTGTTTGGATCTGATACATGGGGGTTCCAGGTGGTCCATAATGGTGTGGGTAATAAATATGGTTTGAGATCAATACAAATGTAACTACCGATAGGGGTATATTTCTAGTGTCTCAATTCTTTTTTATTAAATGAAATTTTTTATTTTTTTTATTTCATTATTCTTTTCATATTTTGTGTTGTTATTATCATTTCATGTATCACTTATTTCATATATACAGTTTAGTTTTTTTACATATGCTATTTTTGTTTTTCAAATATATCAAATTAGTCATATATGTATTATCTTTGTTATTTCTGTCTTAATACTTTAACTTTTATTATTTTATATTAGAGAGTGTTACCGTCTATGCACATATACAAGTAAATCCTAGGGTGTTGCATTCAACATATAGCCGAACCAGTTAGGGGCCTAGTGGGTTTTTTCATGTTAGTGAAGAAACAATAATTTTCAATCCACATTATTTGATGTAAACACATATCTATTTTTTATAATATAATTAAATACATTATTCATTATCATATTTTAGTTTTGATTTTATCATTCCTAGTCCTTCATTTAATTTAACCATATTTCCGGATCCATGCCCCACTACATCTACTTGAATATATACTTTAAACTATTACAGTCCACATATACATCACACTTGTCTCTAGAAAAGTAGTCAATATATATTATTATTGAAAATATTTTAGTTTCTACTCATAAAATCATGATTCACTTAATTATATTCAATTTAATTTAGTCTCAATGAGGAAAAAGATATCATGTCATCATTTTACATAAGAATTTCTCTTAATTCATTCAATAATGAAAATTTTTACATTGCGAAACATTCTACACATGATGGTTTAGTGAGTTCTAGTTTTATAAAAATCACCATCTTGATATGTTTATACGTTACATTACTTTACATTTATATATATATATAAACATAGATATCATATAAAATTATATGAATAGCTCTCCAATTATTCATGACATATATATCTGGATTTGTGTGATGCAACAAGATGAGTGAATACATTTTTAATTCATTATGAGAAATGCTACTATATTCCATTCATCAATTACCTTGATCATTGATGGGTTCATATATATTACCTTTCATGGGATCACATTAAAATGACATGACAAACTAGAATCCCACCAATCCCAACAATAGGCCAACAGTACCACCCCATACTCATATATAGTATGCCATGGGCTGCCAACTAGAACTAGAAGTAAATGTGTACAAAGGAGAACATATCCAAAAATAATATATAATTGATAGAAAACTCAAATATGTAAAATATATATCAATAAATAGAAAATTATAAGTAGCCAAATATTATAAAAAATATTGTATCAGTTTATAGTTATCCAATACAAAGCCAAGGATAAATTTTATTTAAAAATAAAATTTGAATAATAATAACAGAAATAAGATAATTCAAAATATTTCCTCACTAAATGATCCCTTGTGATGTCCATGAAAATAACTACCACTGATAAGAACTATTAAGAACCTGCTACACATAATATCCCATAAAATAATTTATCAACATCACATATGCCTTTTTTCACCCTCATAACACCCCATGATTTTAAAAGAACATTATTCATTATTTTATATTCAATATTAAACATAGAATTTAAAAGAACCATGGTATAAAATTAAAATATCATTATTTTAATATGGACTATATAACATGGACATCAAATTTGATGGTAAAAATATTATTCAATTATTTATGAAATTTATATAACATTCATTATCAATATATATATATATATATACATATTCTTAATAAATAATAACTCAATATTTATGATGATATTTTATTATACAAAACAAAAAATATATTTTTTTTGTTTTGTGAAAAAATATTGCAATTATCACATAATACATTATAATTGTTATTTTATAAAATAAAAATCTTTTTTATGTTAATAAATTTATATTTTCATAGAGTGAAATATTTTTTTGGAAAATATCAATTTCTCAGTGAATTGTGGAAAAAAATAATTTTTATGAATCTGAACTATCCTTTATTAATTAAAATAAATTTAAACAATTATTTTTATTATAATTTTTATTTAAAAGTAAAATAATTGTTATTTATTAATACATGATAGAGTAAATAACTTTTATATAACCTCTATACTATATTTTAGTATAGTTTTATTTTTTCTTTAACACAACTTTTCTAAAAAAAATCATGTCTATATTGTTCCTCCATTTTAACATATTAAAATGAACCCTAATATGGAATGATTGAAATTAAATTCTTATATTAGGTATCAATAAATTTTAAATTTAATTATTTTAATTATCATTTCTTTTCATATAGTGATTATAATATCATCGTTTGCCTGAAAGATGCATTTCAAGAAAAAGTTTTCTTTGACACATGTGTGTGATTAATTTTCAATTAAATTATGAAAATTATATGAATTTAATTTTATATAATAGGTAAAATATTTTTAATACTTATTATTAACATTATATAATAATTTAATGTTAATATATTGTCATAATTAATTTTAAAAATTGAAAATTATATTTGCACGGTAAATCTTATAACCAATTTACCAGGGGTGAAACTAATGATGTTAATGGAATTTAATTTTAAAATTTTATATATTTTGAATGTTTAAGGTTCTTATATAACTTATATATCCCCTAATCCTTTATTTTCAAATTATTTTATGCATTGTTTTATCAACCACTTCCCATTATTGAATTGTTTTTAGTATTTATGAGAACATCACCCCTCATGTGTTATAAAATCGAACCCACATTCCTATCATTCAAGAAATTCAAACCCAATTGGTTTTGAAAATACCTACCCATATACCATCATTAAATTTTTACCATATTTTATAGGCCCTGTAATGGTTATAATTCTAATCTAGGTGAGCTTATGGTATATTCCTAAAGAGGTTGTCCAAATAAGTTGTATTGATCTTAACCAAGGGCCATTGTTTTATTTCTTCTTCAAATTACACAATATATTTCTTATTAACCAAAATATTAAAAAAAACCCACATAGTAAAATATTATTATATTAATTTAATAACCTAAATCAATATCCACATCTATAAAATTCTACATGAATCCATTGTTTTAGTGCACTACAAAATACAACTTCACATACTAATGTAATTCATTTTACATCATCTCCTAAAATAGATATTTATGTTGATGTAATTTTTATTTATCTCATATCCCAAAAATATAATTAAATTTTAAATATTAATATATCATATACCTTTGTACCTTACCATAAATTAAAAATGGTAATGTCATTATTTTGTATGTGGTTCTTCCACCTCACGAAGAATTGTTATTCATTTTTTATTACCATATCAAATAGTTCATATGTGTAAGTATATTTAATGAAATAATATTCTATTTAATATTTTATTATTATTATTAAAATATAAAAAATCACTTTTTTTATGTTTATCATGATCATTGAAAAATGGAATGGTTACTCATGCGTTTGTATGACTTAACATCTCCATGATCGTAACATAGATTATTTTTCATAAACATATATCATAATTGGTTTTAAATTTATAATTTATTTATAATATTGATAATTATATCATGATTATTATTTTTTTAAATTATAATCAATAATAACTTTTTCCTTATTCATCTTTCTAATGAAATTTTATTCTTATGAACAAAAGATTGTCAAAACAATTAACTTGAAAATAAATGAATAATTAATTTAATATTATATGATGATAAATATAATAAAATAAATTATACATTTAAATTTTTTATAAGAAATAAATAGTAAACATACATTTATTATTAATTCATATAAAGAACATAAGTTACAAATTAACCTTGAGGTACGAGTTTCTTCTCATAATATAATTCATTAAGAGACATGTTATTTTATGAACATAATTTTTTTCATTGGTGTTTATAATACCCATTTACCTTTTACATCACAAATACTAAATAATTCATTATATTTTTTTATAGTTAAATTTATTCATTCATTGGAGTTATGATTCAAAATTTACCAATGTTTTAATGGTTGATCAATTTGAATGTCAATTTAATCATGATTATTTGATTTTTGAATTATCCACTGTAAGATATTAGTTGAAAATAAAAATAATAAAACCCATTAATATTATCATAATCTAGTTATTAATGAAATATTGAATTAATAGAACCATTTTTCTATTTGGTACATAAAATTAATGAAAAAATGTAATAAATAAAAGAATACATCATTTCTCTCTTCTATTGAAAATAATTTTTTCCAATATCAATGTTTTCAAAAAAATATTTTCATGAATGTCTGTAAAATTGTAAAGATATTGTTTTCAATAAATTTTTTCACATGGTTGAATTTTTATTAAATGTTTTGAACGGAATAGTTTAGAATGTTTTTAATGAAATATTTTTTTATTCTTTTTACAATATTTTAAATGGTATGTTTTTAAATTATAATGAATGTTTATAATTACCCAATTACTTGACGACTAAATATTTTTGTATAATCATTTATAGGAATTAAATTTTGTTTTGAAAGAAAAACTCATAAATAATAATTTGGAAATATTTAAATTTTAAACATGTTATTTTAATGTTAATAGGGAATTGTTATCATGAAATATTCCATTACATATTTTAATGACATATTCATCAAAACAACAAACTTTGATGTTATAGATTGATATTAAAATATTTATATTTTTATCACGCATATATACCAATATTATTATCTCTTAAATTAATGGGGGTAATACATGGCTTATGTTCACCTCTCAAATTCCTTCATTATGAAATTCACTTTTAAAATTATATAAGACAAGATCACACAACCCGTTTTCATTACATGGTTCAATATTAGGTTTTTGATTTATGATTCACTAATATGTTTTGCAACATATAACCATTAACATGTTATAATGTATTTCTAGACAACACTCCAATATATTGGCTAATGATTTAGTCTTATGAGTAATCATTTAAGTGACTATAGAGTAAACCAAGTCCGTTATAAGAATTTTTACACCATGTGATTCTATATAAGAAATTATACATGAATCATTTTTATGTCATGTTATCTGTTTTTATACATTTTATTTTAATCAATGATCTTATGAATCCAATTTCACTGTGTTGTGATTCCATGTGATTACACATTATACTTCTCTTTTATGATATCATGTAATACCTTTGTCTCACAAATTATGTTCCCTTTTCATGTTTAAACCCTTATTATTATTTTTTTCACAGACCATTTTTTCAATGTATTCAACAGGTTATACCTTTCAAAATTTGGATCTAAAAATGATTTAGGTGCTCATTATGTAGAAAAAGATAATGATTTCACACATTATATTTACATTGATAAACTATGATTATAGTATTCCAAAGACACTTTGACACATTATCATTGCATTGTAATTAATAGATGTTTACGTTAAAAATCAATAGATGTTATGTGTTAATGGAATGAGGGTATATAGTTGGTAAGAAGGAAAATGTGTACTTATAAAATTTATAGTAGTATGAGACAAAATTAATGATAACCCTAGGTATTAATATGGGGAAATTTTTTTTATAAGAGAATATTCTTCAATTATAATGAATGAGATAAAGAGTGGTTTGTGAGTATTTACATCCATGTAGGGAAAAAATAAGTCGATGTTTCTCTAGAATAGATATACACATGAGTAATAAATTAAAGAATAAAATATTTGGTGGGAATCAATCATTTCTTGTTTCATTAAAATTGTCCTTTCTTCACATCTTTTTTTCCAATCAGGGGGTATATGCTTTAGAAATTAAAATAACATTATATGAACTGTTATTAAATAATATAAAAAATTATTTTATAATACCTAATAGAAATCATTATCGTGGATAAATAGTATTAATTTCATGAGTCTAAAAAGTAAACATTTACCTATCATTTATTCATTATTCCTTTTATGTTTATACATTTCCCTTTTATGTGATAATATATACTAATATAGACTTTTTATTTGTAGTTAATAGAGAGAAATGAGAGAAATCATACCAACAAAAAATGTGGCAGAATATTATATAGTTTTCCTAATAAGATTCACAACACAATGGTGATGACTGTTAGAAATTTCCTTATCATAAAAAATAGAGAATATTTATTTATTAATAATAACTATATGATAGTGGAATTTCCTGTCACAACATTAAAAAAGGATAGAGTCAAATAGATGTTCAAGTGTAAAACGTTATTATGAAATGGGGATTCAATTTCTTATTTTTCAACAATTTGGAATGATGAAAAATGAAAAATTCACTGTAGGAAGTGGAAGATAGTTTATTCAAATAAAATGATGGAAAAAATAAGATACATTATGATAAAAATAGAATATAAGATTAAATATACATAGGATAAAAATATCAACCTGATGTGCCACAAATTATTCAATGAAAATGATTTTGGGGACAAGGTCATTATCTGATTCAATTCCATAATCCAATTTTAAATTAATATGGTCATGTGTAATTGAAATAATTTAAGTGGAATGATTTATGTTTTTAGCATTTGGAACTAGAGAATAATGTAGTTGAAGTATTTTTTATCAATAGTAAACTAGTTAAAGGAACCATGAAACATAAAATAATTATTCTATAATATTTTCTTTATTGTATATTTTCAAGAATATGTTATATGGTACTAAAGATCTACAAATATAATTTAATTTTAAGAAGATATTTTATGAAAAAAGAAAATATTGGGGAATATATAATAATATATATGGTTCATATTTTTTGGTAACTATATTAAATTTAATTTAATTAACTATATGTCCGAAAATATGTTTTATTGAATACATTAGTGTTTAAAAAAAAATTCATTATTAACATTGATTTGATTATGTACATGATAGTATTGGGAATTTAATTAGATTTATATTGGTAATGTTTTAAAAAAAAAGAAAATTAACATGTTGGTTAAAAACACATCATATCCAACAAAGTTATTGGAGTTGAACCCATAGATTAAGGTTAATATGTAAGTAGTCACTACTGCTGGAATAAACAATATATTTTTTACTATGATAAATTTGGTATGTATATTAATTGGTTAAAAAATATAATTTCTATTTTTGGAAACATAATATAGAATAATTTTTTTAAATTTTTTATTATTCTAGGAGATTAATGATACCATGTCAAACATTTTTTTAGTTCATGTTATTCATTTAAAATTGAGTTTTAACAAAATGCATTATTTTGGAAGAATTATATTCATTTTGAGATATAAGATGAGTGGTATGAGATTTTTTGTTTTGTGTAAAACCATGTTTATTATTGAGATAATTTTGGATAAAAATATATTATAAATGATATATTTTAAACATTTGGATTCATTGTTGAACATTGGAAATTACTATATTCATATTTATTCTTGGTATAATATTTCATTTTGATAAACAATATGGTTTTAATGAAAATATGATGAATAAAATGATTAAATTTTATGAATATTATGATCTTTTAAAAGTAAATTTTTTTGTTTCAAGATTATCAATATTATATATTGTAAATTCAATATGTAGAGAATGATATGATGTGAAACATGATCTATTCAAAATAAACAAATTAAATTATTTTTCTAAAATATTATAATATTAATTAATACTATTTTAGGTGTTTTCTTTGTTGATATAATATTAAACCATCAACACTAGCAAATGGATATTGAAAGAAAAGAATACATCATATTCCCTTCATATTCGATTAATCAATGGTATTAAAATGATTTACAGAATAATAGAATTTTCATTATTAGTTTTTACTCAATCATTCACTTTCATATGATCAATTATATCTACCAAAATCCATGATTATGTATTATTTTTTACTATTTCTATATTTTCACTCCCCACTAATTTTTTATTACATTAAAACTGCGTGTTTTTTTTTCTCATGGATTCTGTATTTTCCTTTCCATCATTTATGTAGATATTTTATTAACATTTTAAATGATGTGGGTTTTCAACAATTGGTTTTCTGAAAGACAAACAAATGATTGTAAATAAAAAGTTAATATTTCAATGATGTAACTGGTTAATTGGGTATAATGCAACACCCCAATATTTTAATATAATACTATTCCCAACAGTGTATTCAACCCAAAATAATGACTTTAAATAAACCATGATATAATGATATGATATTATTATTTAAACATTATAAGGATAACCAAGATAATAGAGTAAAAGCTATGAATAGTATAAAATAAGTTATTAAATTTATATATAAATTTACTAATCAATATAACATTATTTAATAATTCATAATGAATGAGTACTAAATGTTAATTGATTTTTGTTATTATATAAATAATAAGTTTCTTTCCCAAAAGATTTCTGTTTCTTTTATGACCAAATATGATAATTATTTTTTTTAAATTATATAAATTTAATGTTATATGTTGAAAATAATTTAATGAATCAGAATTTTGATTTAATGTTAGGGTGATATTTTGTGATTTTAACGGAAAATATTGATTTCTCATTTTATCATGAAACTATATATTTTTTATTAAAATTTTATTTCTATTAAAAATTATATTATTAAATATTACATTTTTTATATTAATTTTACTTAAAGTTTACATAATTACTAATTACTTTAAAATAATCCAAATAAATATATCTAAGTCACCTTTATACAATATTTTTGTTGGGACCAAGTTGTATAGAGAAGGAAGTTTGAAGAGTTAGCCTTTGCAGAGTGTTGTATTCTGTTTTCAATGAAGATAAATCAATTCACTTTGTATAAGGATCACAAATCATACAATGCATTGCTAGTATGTATTTCACATATATCATGAGTTAAGAGAACTTGTTATGAAAGCCTTACGAAGGAAAGGGGGAGAAAGGATGATGCCAGTCATATAAAGTGACGATGCTAAATCTGATCTATAAAAGGATAAATATTATGATAGTGGGATTCGTGATAAGAGCCGAAGAATGGTTATGGGAAGCAGTGAAGAGATAAAATGAAAAAGCAATGGACAATCGAGGGACAGTAGAAAAGCACAGTTTAAGGTGGCGCTGTTTTCCAGTGATTGCCAAATTTTAGGGCCTGAAAATCGGGAGATAAAGAAAAGTGTTTGGAGATGTATGGAGCATGAAAGACTGAATATGGATTATATTTTTTCATGCAAGGCATGATTCAAGTTCAAAGCATCTAAAAATCACAAAGGCATGGAGTGTGCGGAAATTTAGGTAGGTTGCATGAAAAAATAATGTGGTGCGCGAAATAGTAGCGGGATGTGCGAAATATCTGCGGAATGCGCGAAATAGAGGAATGATAATTTTTGTGCAAAAGGTGTTTCGAGCTTAAAAGATAAAAAATTTACAAAGGAATGAGCAGTGAAAAAAATTGGATCATTGCGCGAAATACGATGTTGCGTGAAATGATGGGTTTGCGCGCAATATGGAATGCGGTGTAGAATTTTGCGCGTAATTTGAGCTTCTTGCTTAGAGGGATGAAATATGGAAAAGGCATGAGGTGTGGGAAATATTGAAGCATTGGGTGAAATATGAAGTTTTATAAAAGAGTTTTTACGCGCATGATGGAGGTTTTTCCACGCAGATTAGTGTTTTTCACGCGGGGTCCAAAATACCTATAAATATGAGGTGACCCCCACTGATTTTCCAATGCTCGACACTTAGAAGAAATTCCGATCTCAGGTGCACATAAAATATTATGCTAAGTAAGTTCCACGGAAAAAAGAGGTTTTCATGAAATAAAGAACGTTTCACAAAAAAAATTGGGAAGCTGCGTGAAAAGTGAAACTGTGCGTGAAAAAAGGGAAGTTGGGCGAAATTGTTTTCCGCGCCAAAAGCGAATTTTTACGCGCAATCCATTTGACTTGCGCGCAAGGCACCCTATAGGTTGCATGAAATATTTTGTTTTTTTGCACATATTTAGTAGTGCGTAAGAGAGTTCTTACCAGGTTTTGGGTAAGAAAGTGAAGATTTGTACTTCAGAGAATACATCTATTCAATTGTAAAGAATCACTGAAACATTGTGTTACACTATTTTTGCTAAGAGGGAGAACATGCACTATTGTATTGTTTTCAAAGTGTTGCATGAGTGTAAGGGTATATCCTATTCATTTTATTCCACATCAAAGGATTGTTTTCTAGTGGACTGTGTGGTACTGGATTGTTTCTGTACCATACCAAGGACGTAGCTACTCATGTTGAGTGGTGAACCTTGTAAATCATGTGTTCATGTGGTTGTGTGTGTTTAGCAGGGAACAAAATCATTAATAGGAGGAGAAGGTGTAATGCCCTGGCCCTAGAAACCCAGAGTCGGTGCATTATTACGTAACATTGGCATGATCACAATGGATCAAGTCTTGAAAGACCGATTAGTGTAGTAGTCTTGGAAACACTATATATATTCATAAGTCTTACATTACATCATAAGGTAAATAAAAAACTACAACAACATATTGTCTTCATATCCCCTCATTCTATCCCTACAGGTCATTCATAAATTACTTCTTCACATCCTGGGAAAAATAAAACATTGAAAGGGGTGAGCTCAGATGCTCATTAAGGATAACAATATAGCAGAAGCTTTCATAGATAAGCATAAACACTTAAAGAAATTTATAACTAAAACAAAATCCTTTTAAAAATGAACTCCAGCATTATATGGCAATGATAAAATTAAATAATTTCATTTAATTATTCACATAGATATTCTACTAGTCGAAAAATCACATGCAATATCAATAAAAACTTTCATAATGATGAAATGCATAATGCCAGACTATCATAACCCCATAGCCAAGGCCTCGTGCCAAGACTACAAATAAGATTTTTCCAAGGCCTTGTGCCAAGACACCTGTTTTTCTCATGAGACCTACCGATGCATCGAGGAGCTATAGCGGGCTCCACCCATCACTTATTAAGTCCAATGCATTCCTCATATGAATAGGTTTAAACATAACATAAACATTCGTATTAAAACTAGCATTAGAAATGTCAATAATTTAACCACAAACCATGAATGGTATAAAGATAACACATCCATAGTCAAACATAATTCATTCGATACAATTATGGAAGATTTTATTGTATCACATTAACCTCAATCAAGAATAATGAAGGATATTGACATTAAAATAATCATCAAACTATTAAGAGAAATATCCCTATTTTCTTGAAAACATTTAAAAGTCACACTATTTGTCAAGAAGCCATTTAAAAATAGATTTTTGAATCAAAGTGTCCCATAACACTTTGAAACCTTTAAAAGGAGTTTTAATTTTAAAACTTTAATGTCCATATAAATAAATTCTTAAAACCACTTTTAAAACATGGACATTAATGAGCACGATTTAGATGAATAATTCTTCAAAACACTTAAAATTGTATTTTAGTTAGAGTTTCAAACCAAAAGAGAGACACTTGAATACAAATAATTGAGGTAATCAAAAATTTATAATATCATGAGAATAAATGGATTCATGATATACTATGTCGAAGTACATTATATACACCACATAAAAGGGATCTGGTGTATAACAACAAAGAAGTCTCAATGGAATATAAATTGAGATGAAATCTCTCATAATGGTTGTATCCTTAGGATAAGGATAAATCAATGACATAATTATATGTGACAAATATAAATACACTAAATATGATTTTATATTCAGTGTAAAACAATCAAAGTACATTCACACATATTCTAGTAAAAACAACACCAATGAATTTGATGTTTGTCTCAACAAATTGAGATTGAGTAAAAATTACTCTTATCAAGTTCACACCGATGACTTGAGAAATTTTCAATGGAGTGATTACGTGTATAAAAAGTATATCCACAGAAAGGGGAGTGGAAATTATGATATAATCAAATGAATAGTGATTCCACACATAATCTTGGAGTAATATAATCAATGAAATATGCGTAAAGCCAAATGAGTGGAAATTGAAATTTCGAATTCCCTTATCCATTAGGTAACATACGAAACATGCACCCATGAGAGAAGGATCATACAATGATGATGTAAATACACATAAATTAATGTATAATACACAATGAATACAATTACGGGCAGTACACATACACCACATGCAATAAATAAGTGGTGAACAATGGAATTCTCACGAAATTATGTGTGAGATAAGAATCCCCTTACTTTTTAATTTTTTCCTTGGTCGACGGTAGGATAAACTTTTTTATAATGGTGAAATAATTTTTATTTAATTATACAAGAATCATATTCATTAATATGATATCATATATGATCTTTTAACATTGATTTGTTAATAATATCTTAGAATTATCGTCATTTTGGGTGTTAATGGGTTCATTTTACTTTATATTGTTTATTATGTGAGACATATTTTTTATTAATGGGATGTATATTATTCATATCCAGAATGATATAAAGTCCTTAAATATTATTTTTAATCGTCAAATGAAAATTATACTTGAATGGATACGATGGAGAATGAATCTCATCGCGTTCGTGGAGACGGTAGTCCGTACATACGCACGAGCAACAATATCATTCTTTTGATGTTAAAATAATAGATAATTTGATGGTATATCATATATAAATAATAATTATCATGTTATATTTATTATTTACATGAATTAAACATCATTATTATACCAATCCAAATAATAATTTGTGGAATAACAATTACACCATGACGTTGAGACGGTAAGCCGTACGTATGCACTTATGGTGACATGTTATTTAAAGGATGGATAGAATACTGAATATGGTTGTACCATATATATAATGACATCACATTAAATATAATATACTGGAGTTATTATTATATAATGGTAATAACAAAGAAGGAAGAAGTGGAAGAAGAAATGAATTTGAAAAAGGGTGGTGAAATCATTACCTCTTCTTCGGGTTCTTCCTTTTGATTTGATCAAAAGGGCTCTTAGGTTGTATTTCGGACTAAAGAAACCCTTCTAGGATGAAGTTAGGGAAGTTTAGAAATTATTTTGGAAGAGGTTGGCCGATCCAAAAGGCTTTGAAGGTGTGAGTTAATGAGAAGGGAGAGTGCCCTTTTATAAGAGGGGTGAGGGGCACCTTTGGAAAAGCTAGAAAAATTATTTTATAATAAATTAATATTCGGTTTCTAATGGCTCCAATGTGGATTATATAGATTTTAAGGTGGGGATAGGTCGAAACCCACTCAACCAATAGGATTTAGACAGTTTTGGGTTACTATATTAACCTTATCATTAAATATTAACTCTTAGTTAATTAGTTTCACTTTTACAATGTCTCTTTGTATTTTTATATAACATGGTTAATAAACTTACTATATACATCCAAGATACCCCCAAGTGGTCCATTAATGATACACCTATCGTGATATAATTATCTTGGCCGATCCTTAGATTTTTATAAATTTAATATCAATTATTAATATAATATTTGTTTTAAAAACACATTTATGTCAATTTTGACACTATTCAATAATTGATTTTTTTAAAACATATAACAGAATGATAACTTCTAAAAAATTTAATTAAAGCAATCCTATCAAGTCATATTATCCTAAAAAATTAGTTTAATTCATTAAAAGTCTCAATTTATATTTATTTGGTTATTTACAATATCAATTATTTTAAGTTTTCACTATTATGGTAATTACTGCATCATCATTGTGTCATAAATAAATTAAATTATTTAATGTCTAAAATTTATAAATAAAATATAATAATATAGGAAATCGTTTTATATTTATAATTAATACATACAATTGAATTTATCTTATGTATAACCCTATATTAAAAATGATATAGTAAATAAACGTTGATTTTAACTCTTTTAACTCTTCTTTGAATTAAATAATAATAAATGTCCAAATCTAATCCAAGTGGACCTAAATGATAATATTTTCTTCATAAGGTTTTATTTTGGTCGAGATACACTTTTCCAATAGAATTAGGACACGTGTTAGGGTAATATTAATATCATTATTACCCTTAATTACCCTATTTACTTTTAACCATGGTAAATAAAAGTAAAAAGTTACTATTCACCAAAAATTATTTTAATCTCATTGAACAACATTTTACTCCTTGATATTAACCATTTCTCTCGGATTTTCGAAATTCCAATCACAGAAGCGGTAAAATTAATTTTTATGAAAAATTCAGTTTTTTAACTACCACTTAGTAGTTTCACTATTCATCAAAAATTGAAGTTTTTGGGAAATATGCCAAAATTTCCCCCTAAACTATAATTCATATTCCAAATTCAAAAATAATGTCTATTTTACAAAATTACAAACATATATGTTGTATTAATTAATTTTATAATTAATTCCCATTGTCACAACAATTAGCGTGTTTTTAAGAAACAATATATATCAAAAGATTAACAATTGTTTATGTCCAATTTCAAAGTAAAATTAATTCCAATGAATTCCATTAGATAAAATGGTAAAAATATATATTCTAATTATACATTAAAACAAATCAATATTATAATTTATCATTATAATCTATTTTTATTAAAAAATTTGTTTTTAAGTATTTTTCACTATTCAGAAAAATTGGAAGTTCTCAGAAAAATACAAAAAATTCATCTTAGGATAATTTTGATATTCCAAATCCAAAAATAAAGTCCATTTGGAAATAAAATATATATAATTTGAAAAAGTAGGTATTAATATTCATAACAGCTAGTTTGATCGGTTGTGGTGTGTGTTAGAACTCGATGTTGCGTACAACACACGCTATCACATTATTCAAAGGGAAACGTACCGTGGAAGCTTGGGGTGTTACATTCTCCCCTTATTCAATAAATTGCATCCTTCCAATTATTTTTTTTAAATATTGGGCTTGAGAATATAATGGACCATCCCACATCAGAAAAAGAGTCAATAAAACTATCACTTTAAAAGAAAGTAAGAGAGGTATAAAGGTCACCCAAGATATCCCATTCTAGGGTTCCATGTAGGAAAACATGGATATGGATGATAAACTAAGTGTTCAGTTCTAATAGAGAGGGATAGAAAACATGATCAGGAGAAAGTTAACAATAAGAAAATCACAAACTTGTGTTGGGACAAACATTCCTTAGTCTCCCAGTAGGAAAAGTAAACAGACAACATTTTTTATTTTAAGTTACATTACATAAGGAAGAGGAATTCATTTATGATATTGACTAAGAACATAAAGAGATATACTTACTTTTTTTAAGTAGAGTTTCATTATTTAATAACTTTTTACCACTTACTCATTTTTTTAACAATGAGTATTCAAGAAGACTTGGTCATAATGAAAGATCTAGAATAAACTTCTATAGAAATACATGTTTCATGTAGGATAAACTATATATTTACCTTGTATCTAGAGATTTATCAAAACCAAAATGGTTAGAATAATATCTGATGACCCCCCCCCCCCCAAATGGATATTCCATTAGAGAAAAAAACAGTAATCTTAATTTCTAAAATTAAACCATAAATACCCCAAAGTTAAATAAATACCATTCAATAATCAATTTTCCTTCAAATACTTTAATATAATCCAAACTAATATTGAAACCTAAAACTTATAATAATGTAGTCTTCCAAGTTAAATTTTATCTCCAAATGACATTAATTACTCTTAAAGTCACATACTTAAATGTAATTAACCTAATCATTTCCATAAATAACCCAAATCACTATAAATCCACAATAAAAATATAGATAAAAATCCAAAATTACTCCTCAAATGAAATCCCATACTACTCTATTTTCCTTTGGCATATAGTGTTCACAACAAAGTGAACAACTTCCAAAATAACATTTATCACATAATCTCCAAATCATTCTCCTATACTAAGGGTATTCATTTGATAAGAAATAAGATCCCAAATCAAATTATTATTGATCAATAAAATTATTTAACTTAAAATAATAGTCACACTAACAAGGGAGTTCACGTAGGCCAGTGGAAGGTGATAAATCCCACTCGCACTTTGGTTGTGGGTTCGATTCTCACAGCTTTGTACAACGCGATGGGTTGTCACACGGTCTACGTGTTGTCCTTTTTCAAAAACTATATTTTATAACATTACCAAAATGAGATAAATTCCTTAAAATACCATATCATAATTTAACCACAATTGTTTTATCATACCTTGCATTTTCATCCCAAATTATAATAACGTATAATTCTCTCAAACCCCAATGATCATATAAAACCAAATGGTTATTTATAACTATATTCACAAGTGAAAATATAATTATTCCTCAAATATCATTCTCACATGGAAAACTGCAGGGTTAAAAATACAAGAGAAAATTATTCCAAAGTAATCCCATCAACAAGGAGCACTAATACTTTTTAAACATTTCTCCAACCATTTATTTCCACATAGATTCTTCTTTGACCAAAAAAATATCCTATAGAATAGGGCATTCAACCGGGTAATGGCCAGGTCCCCTACATTTATGGAAAATGACTGTAAATGGACTCTTGGGACCATTTTTATCTTCTTCCATAGTACTCTTCATTTTTCTTCGGCAATTCTTCACTTTATGTCCTTCATTCCCGTATGTAAAGCATTTCATTGTCCCATTGAGAAACTTTACTGGGTGTCTCCTTCCACATTTCCTGCATGATGGAAATTGAGGATTCCTTTCTCCATAGTCTCCAATGCTGGAGCACTTATCATTAATCACCTTTCTCGTCTTTTTTGAGTCCGGGAATTGGTTAATATATATATTGTTGATCATATTTTTGGAAAATTTATTTGGCATAAAGAAGATATCTTTTATGCCTATCAACATTCCATTTTGTTGCTCATTGCCACCACCGTTCCAACCTTGTACATCATTCTCAATGTCATTATGACTTCCTTGGAATCCAGCCCTTGACTAAAACAAGAAAGCATTGTGTGAGTAACAGTACTCATAAAATCATTTAGGGATTAACATGTCACCATATTCTCAATTTGAAACACATTAAGATTAACCAAGGATATTTACTCTCATCTTATATATTTAATACTTAAAATCGGTTAGTAAAGAAAATTTAAATTATCCTAAGCATATCCCCCAGGAGTGTCGTAACCAAGAGTGCAGCAAGGCCCATTGTCATGCACCAGTTCCTGTTCGAGTCTAGCTCAAAGCGGTGTTTTCGGGTTTTACCCCTAGGTAGATCTATGCCAGAGCCGCATCTACCTTCTCGTATCCATATAGAGATTCATTTCTTAGAAAACTCACTAAATATCTACAATACCAAAATTTTAGGAAGTTCTTCTATACTAATCCTCAAAATCCATCTTAGTTCTATGTGATCTAATTAGAGTTTATCTAAATATAGATTGCAAGGTTTGTACTAAACTTCCTCTGATACCAACTGTAACGCCCCGACCCTAGATACCCAGAGTCAGTGCATTATTATGTAACATTGAAATGATCACAAAGGATCAAGTCTCGAAAGACCGATTATTTTAGTAGTCTTGGAAACACTAGATATATTAATAAGTCTTACATTACATCATAAGGTAAATAAAAAACTACAACAACATCTTGTCTTCATATCCCATAATACTATCCCTGCAGGTCATTCATAAATTACTTCTTCACATCCTGGGAAAAATAAAACATTGAAAGGGGTGAGCTCAGATGCTCAGTAAGGATAACAATATAGCAGATGCTTTCATAGATAAGCATAAACACTTAAAGAAATTTATAACTAAAACAAAAGCCTTTTAAACTTCAACTCCAGCATAATATGGCAAAGATAAAATGAAATAATTACATTTACTTATTCACATGGATATTCTACTAGTCTAACAATCACATGTAATATCAATAACCACTTTCATAATGATGGAATGCATAATTCAAGACTATCAAAACCCCATAGCCAAGGCCTCGTGCCAAGACTACAAATAATATTTTTCCAAGGCCTTGTGCCGACACAGTAGTTTGTCTAATGAGACCTACCGATGCATCGAGGAGCTATAGCGGGCTCCACCCGTCACTTATTAATTCCAATGCATTCCTCATATGAACAGGTTTAAACATAACATAATCATTCGTATTAAAACTAGCATACGAAATGTCAATACATTAACCACAAACCATGAATGGTATAAAAATAGCGCATCCATAGTCAAACATAACTCATTCGATACAATATGGAAGATTTTATTCTATCACATTAACCTCAATCATGAATAATGATGGATATTTACATTAAAATAATCATCAAACTATTAAGATAAATATCCCTCTTTTCTTGAAAACATTTAAAAGTCACACTATTTGTCATGAAGCCGTTTAAAAATAGAATTTTGAATCAAAGTGTACCATACCAATTTGAAACTTTTAAAAGGAGTTTTAATCTTAAAACATTAATGTCCATATAAATCAATTATTAAAACCATTTTTAAAACAAGGATATTAATGAGAAAGATTTAGATGAATAAGTCTTCAAAACACTTGAAAATGTATTTTAGATAGAGTTTCTAACCAAAAGAGAGACACTTGAATACAAATAATTGAGGTAATAAAAACATTATAATATCATGAGAATAAAGGGATTCATGATATACTATGTCAAAGTACATTATATACACGACATAAAATGGATTTGTTGTATAACAACAAAGAAGTCTCAATAGAATGTAAATTGAGATGAAATCTCTCATAAAGGCTGTATCCTTATGTTAAGGAAAAATCAACAAAATAATTATGTGTGACATATATAAATACATTAAATATGATTGTATATTCAGTTTAAAACAATCAAAGGACATTCACACATCTTCTAGTAAAAACAATACCAATGAATTGGATGTTTGTCTCAACAAATTTATATTGAGTAAACATTACTCTTATCAAGTTCATACTGATGACTTGAGAATTTATCAATGGAGTGATTATGTGTATAAAAATTATATCCATAGAAAGGGGAGTGGATATTATGACATAATAAAATGAATAGTGATTCCACACATTATTTTGGAGTAATATAATCAATGAAATATGCATAAAGCCAAATTAGTGGAAATTGAAATTTCAAATTCCCTTATCGATTAGGTAACATACGAAACATACTCCCATGAAAGAAGGATCATTCAATGATGATGTAAATTCCCATAAATTAAAGTATAATACACAATGAATTTAATTACGTGTAGTACACATACACCACATGCAATAAATAAGTGGTGAACAATGGAATTCTCATGAAATTAAGATTGAGATAAGAAACCCCTTACTTTGTAATTCTTCCTTGGTCTACGGTAGGTTAAAATCCTATATAATGGTGAAATAATTGTTATTTAATTATACAATAATAATATTCATTAATAAGATATCATATATGATCTTTTAACATTGATTTGTTAAAAATATCTTAGAATTATCGTCATTTTGGGTGTTAACAGGTTCAATTTACTTTCTATTCTCTATTATGTGAGCCATATTTTTTATTAATGGAATGTATATTATTCATATCCAGAATGATATAAAGTCTTTAAATATTATTTTTAATAATCAAATGAATATTATACTTGAATGGATACGATGGAGAATGAATCTCATCGCGTTCGTGGAGACGGTAGTCCGTACGTACGCATGAGCAACAATATCATTCTTTTGATGTTAAAATAATATATAATTTTAATGGTATATCATATATACAGAATAATAATCATGTTATATTTATTATTTACATGAATTGAACATCATTATTATACCCATCCAAATAATAATTTATTTAATAACAATTACCCCACGACGTGGAGACGGTAAGCCGTACGTACGCACGTTTGGTGAAATGTTATTCAAAGGATGGATATAATACTGAATATCATTGTACCATATTTATAATAACATCACATTAAATATAAGATACTGGAGTTACTATTTTATAATGGTAATAACAAAGAAGGAAGAAGTGGAAGAAGAAATGAATTTGAAAAAGGGTGGTGAAATCATTTATTCTTCTTCGGGTTATTCCTTTTAATTTGATCAAAAGGGCTCTTATGTTGGATTTCTGATAAAGGAAGGCTTTTAGGATGAAGTGAGGGAAGTTGAGAGAGTAATTGGGTAGATGTTGGCCGAACCAAAAGGCTTTGAATGTGTGAGTCAATGAGAAGGGAGAGTGCCCTTTTATACGAGGGGTGAGGGGAACCTTTGGAAAATCTAGAAATATTATTTTATAATAAATTAATATTCAGTTTCTAATGGATCCAATGTGGATTATTTAAATGTTAAGGAGGATATAGGTTGAAAACCAGTCAACCGATAGGATTTAGACAGGTTTGGGTTACTATATTATCCTTATCTTTAAATATTAACTCTTAGTTAATTAGTTTCACTTTTACAATGTCTCTTTGTATTTTTATATTACATGGTTAATAAACATACTATATACGTCCAATAGAACCCCAAGTGGTCCATTAATGATATAAATATCATGATATAAGTCTCTTTGTGGAACCTTATATTTCTAGAAATTGAATATCAATTAATTATATAATATTTGTTTTAAAAACTCTTTTATGTCAATTTTTACACTATTCAATAATTGATTTTTGTAAAACTCATAACAAAATGAATAATTATATGAAATTTAATTAAATAAATCCTATAAAGTCATATTATCCTATAAAATTAGATTAATTTATTAAAAGTCTCAATTTATATTTATTTGGTTATTTACAATATCAATTATTTTAAGTTTTCACTGTTATGGAAATTACTGCATCATTATTATGTCATAAATAAATTAAATTATTTAATGTCTAAAAATTATAAATAAAATATAATTATGTAGGAAATCCTTTTATCTTTCTAATGAATATTTACAATCGAATTTATCTTATGTATAACCCTATATTAAAAATTATTTAGTAAATAAAGTTTCATTTTAACTCTTTTAACTCTTCTTTAAATTAAATAGTAATAAATGTCCTAATCTAATCCAAGTGGACCTAAATGATAATATTTTATTCCTAAGGTTTTTTTTGGCAAGATACACTTGTCCAATAGAATTAGGACATGTGTTAGGGTAATATTAATATCATTTTTACCCTTAATTAACCTATTTACTTTTAACCGTGGTAAATAAAATTAAAGAGTTACTATTCACCAAAAATTATTTTCATCTCATTGGACCACATTTTACTCCATGATATTAACCGTGTCTCTCGGATATTTGAAATTTCAATCACATAAGTGGTAAAATTACGTTTTATGAGAAATTCAGTTTTTTAACTACCACTTAGTAGTTTCACTATTCACCAAAAATTGACGTTTTTTCAGAAATATGTCAAAATTTCCCCATAATATATAATTGATATTCCAAATTCAAAAATGATGTCTATTTTAAAAAATTCCAATCATATATGTTTCATTAACTAATTTTATAATTAATTCCCGTTGTCACAACAATTATCATGTTTTTAAGAAACAATATATATCAAAAGATTGACAATTGTTTATGTCCAATTTCAAACTGGAATTAATTATAATGAACAACATTGGATAAAATGGTAAAAATATACTCTATTTATAATTTAAAACCACACAATAATATAATTTATCACTATAAACTATTTTGATTAAAAAATTTGTTTTTAAGTATTTTTCACTATTCATAAAAAATGGAAGTTCTCAAAAAAATTCCATAAATTCAAATTAGGATAATTTTGATATTAAGAATCCAAAATTGAAGTCCATTTTGAAATAAAATATATATAATTTCAAAAATTAGGTATTAGTATTCATAACAGCTAGTTTGATCAGTTGTGGTGTGTGTTAGAACTCGATGTTGCGTACAACACATGTTATCGCATTATTCAAAGGGAAACATACCGAGGAAGCATGGGGTGTTTCAGAAGATTGTTTCAAAAAGGGGAAACTTAAAAAGAAAAAGATATCACTGATTCACACCCTCCCACTCTCATTGATACCTAGATCCTGACTGGGAACTTCAATTTTGTAATATGTTATTTAGGATTAAAACTCATATTTTAGAGAAAACATTTATGGTGAATAATGTTTGACATTTTTTATCTAAATTAAATAAATCATAATGGGGAGTTATTAAAATGATATTTATTGATAACATTTCTATTAATTTTAATTTTAATTTATTTACTATTTATTACATATCATATTTTTTTACAATATTATATTATTCTTGAACAAATTCATTTCCAGAAAAATAGTTTTCTCTACACATCTTAAGTGTTAATTTTAAATTAAATTAATCTAATTAAATTAATTTTATTTGGTAAAATTTATTTCATAATTTAATTTAAAATAATTAATATTATTTAATAATGCACACTTAATTTTTTATCATGATGAATATTCAAAATGAACATATATATATAATCTTTAATTTTAAAACTGGATTACCATTGGGGTTAAACTAAAGAGATAAATGGAATGTCATTTTTTTAAAAAAAAATTACATTTTATTAGTGTTAATTGGCCTTATATATAAATATCCACAAATCTTTTTTCTAAAATAGGAACATTTCTTATAGTTGACTTCCCATTAATGAATAATTTTTGGTATATACAATAATTCCTCTGATCCTTCCTTATATAATAGAACTGACTCCCCTATACATTATAAATATCCAAAACCCATTATACCAGTAATTACCTACCCAAATAAATTCAATAATTATCATACCATTTATTATAGGAATTGGTTTGATCATGTATCTAATATAGGGAGGCTTTAGCTGAAACACCCCAGGTAAATATAGAATATGACATTTTCACATTTATCCATATTTGTGAATAAAATATTAATATTACTTTAAAGGGGACGATATGCTCGATGGCGTACCCAATACGCAACAACGAGGTTATTAGGAATCTTACGTTGCACATTAATAATAAAATAATATTATTTTAAATGGTAGTTAACGCCTAGCCGTTGTAATGGAGGGAATGAACAAAACTAACTACAAAATGATTATTTGTGTTTTTTAAATATTTTTACTCTTTATAATAAATGTTATAGGATTAAAAATGTGAATGAATCCAATTTTAAGCGTAAACATTCTAATATTCTTTAAAAGGTCGATTAACCGCATTTTGATGAAATACCTATTTTAAATCCACTTTTTGACAATTATATGTGTTATATTTGACATAATAAAATTCTTCTTTAAGATCAGGACTTCAAAATTTACTTTGTGTAAATTTTTGGTATTTTTCCGATAAAGTTCATTTTTTAATGAATAGTGAAAAATGTTGTATTTTAATTAAAAAACTTTTTTAATATAACTTATTTATATGATTATATTTTATGTTGAATTGGTTTTAAATTTCAATTAGAATATATTTTTACCATGTAATCAAATAGTGGTCGTTGGAATTTATTTCACTTTGAAATTGGACTTAAACTAGTGTCAATCTTTTGATACTTATTGTTTCATAAAAACACGCTATTTGCTATGACAACGGGAATTAATTATTAAATTAATTAATGTAAGTTATATGTTTTGAATTTTTTAAGATAGAAATCATTTTTTAATTCCGAATATCAAATATAGCTTAGGGTGAAGTTTTGGTATTTTTCTGAAAAACATCAATTTTTGATGAATAATGAAACCACTAAGTGGTACTTAAAAACTGATTCTTTGTTTAAATGAAGTTTTACCACCTCTTTGTTTTGAATTTCGAAAATCCAACATACATGGTTGTCATTAGGAAGTAAAATGTGGTTCAATGGGATTAAAATGATTTTTTTTGTGAATAGTAACTTTTAAGTTTTTTATCGCGATTAGAGATAATTAGTGTAGTTTAAGGTAAAAATAATGTTTTAATAATATGAAATGACCTAGAAACATGTCCTACACTTATTGGATGTGTCATGGCCGACAAAAAAAACCCATGGGTCTATTTTCGGGACCCCATGGAACCACTTGGGTAAGATAATGACATTAATGCCTTTTATGTAAAGTAAAAGTAAAAATGTCACAAACATGAGTTGTTTTACTAAAACAATTTTTACATGGGGTTATACAAGTCAGATTTTTGAATATAAATAGTCATTATAAATATAAAAATATTTAATACATAATGATATTTTTTTTTATGATTTTTAGAAATTAAATAAATTAAATTATGTATGACACCATGATGATGCAGCGATTACCTCATTATTTAACGATTTAAATAAAACGAAAATATAATGTAAAATATAATACCTACACTTGTAAAAAACCTATTTGATGGGTTAATTTAGAACTCTTATAACCTTATCCTCCAAATATATAATTTTGGGACCATTAAAATCCTAAAAGCATATTATAATAAAGTATTCTTTTATAACTTTCCAAGAGTCCCCCCCCCCCTCTCCTCTTATAAAAGGTCCCCACCTCTACCACCTTACCCACACTTACAAATCTTTTGTCTTGGAAAAACCCTGCCCATTTCATCTCTCCACATCCCTCTATTCATCACTGAAGCCTCACTTTGGGCAGAATCTTTTCTAAGGAAGCCATTGAGCTTAAATCAAAGAGAGTTACCCATTTTAAAGGTAGTGTTTTCTCTTGTGTTCTTATGTTTTATTTTGCTTCTCCAACCCCCTAAACTATTTTTATGTTTTTATTTTTTAACAAGACCAGTATCTTCAATATACTAGGTTGTTTTTAGATGAAGTATTAGAGCTACACTTACACACACCTTCGTCTAATGGTTAAAGAACATACTGTTTCTGTGGTTGGTGATATTCTGCCTCACAAAACGATGATTGTTCAATATTCTTTTAACCCCTTTAAAGGTGGCCATTTTGATGTAACTGTATTTTATATATGATATAAATGGTATTTATGTTTACTATATTTTTCTGTATTTTATATTAAAAACATACCTTTATTTTTTTCATGTTGTGCAAATGCGATAATTTCATATGAGGAAGTGTGGACTACCGCCCCCTCAAGTGATGTGACACGTTAATGCAATACATGAAATGTATAAAGAATGAAATAAATGAACATATGTGACATATATAATATATATATTATAATGTAAGTATTATATATATATATGTCTCATTTATTTTTTATTCTATTAATATGATAAAAAAATGAAAGTAGCGTTCATGCGTACGTATGACCTACCGTCTCCAGGAACGATGCTTTTCATTTTTATCTCGAAATGTTATGGAATAGTATAAAATGAATATGTACTGGATATTTATGATATTTTAATGATTAATAATATTCTGTAAATTATTTTCTTATAACTACATGGGAAATAATTTTCAAACAAGTTCATTTTTTTTACTAATGTACCAAACATCGGCAAAAACATCTGATATGAACTAACATTATTAAAAAAATTATTATAAGATTTTAATATGTGATATGAACTGAATAATAATATTTAAATGAGGTCCTTAAGAAATTATAAATTGACCAAAGTTTATTATTCAGGAATATAAAGAAACGAACTAGAGAAGTCAGACTTGAGGTAAGGGATCTGACCTCTCTCTTTCTTTCCAAGTACTCTCTTTTATGTCATTTCATTTATGATCCATGTTCTTATGTTTCAGTATGTTATTCTAAATTAACCATACTGTAATTTGTATTTTAAAATGATGATATACCCCCTCTTACTCTCATCAATTCATTTTTTGAATTTTTTAAGTGGCGCTGTTTGGCTGCCGAATTTTCATAAGAGATCTAAGCTATCTCTTTCTATAAAGTACTCTCCTTTATGTCAATTATTTTAAGATCCTCATTATTATCATGGGGGAGGTTCTTTTATATTCATCTTGTTATAGATTTTATGTTAATATGATGAGAGACACTATTTTATCTCATCAGTCCATTTTTTGAAGTTTTATGTGGCGTTGTTAGGCTGCAGAATGTTCATAAGGGGATTTTCATATCACTTTTTATTCCCGTGAGATTCATGCTACATTGGACACTATTTCCTTTTGTGTGGTGTATTTACTGACCATTATTTTACTATTTTTATAATATATTATCATTTATGGGTAGTTACATCTTCATTGTAAGACCCTTCTTTCATGGGGTGTACGTTTCGAAAGTTGCTCAAATCGGTAAGGGAACCTTTCACACTCCACTTTTAAAAAGACTTATTTTGTTATGTCTTTTAATTTACATATTTTTATGTTGGGATATGTTCTTATATATCCTTATTGATGTAAATTTTATGTCAAGTGATAAGATACCATTTTCTCTCTCATCAACTAATGTTATTAATTTTAAAGTGACGCCATTAGGGTGTCAAATTTTACCAAGGGAACTTCTTAACCCAATTTCGATTTCTTGGGGTTCAACATGTAATTATTGAATATTCCATACATTGAATATGTGTGAATGACCTTTTATTGTTTTACACTTAGTATCCACTCATATTGGGTGTATTTATATTTGTCACACATAATTATGAGAATGATTTATCCTTAATTTAAGGATACCTTCTTTATAATGGATTTCATCTAATTTTCCATTTCTATTGAGACTTCATTGTTGTTATGCACCAGTTCACTCTTATATGGTGTATATACTGTCCTTTGAAATATTATATAGTCCCATTATTCTCGTGATATTTTCATGTTCTGCTTAATTGTTATTCCTCAATTATTGAATTCAATTGTCACTCATTTTGTTAAAAACCATTAAACTAAAATATCGTTTTAAATGTTTTAATGATTTATTTTTATAAATATTTATCATTAATATCCATTTTTTCAAAATTGTTTTAAGGATTTATTTATATGGATATTAATGGTATAAAATGTTAAAAGCTTCAATGTGGTATGGGACACTTTGATTCAAAATTATCTTAATTAAATGTTTTAAATGGTTTTAAAAATGGTTTTTAGAATGGATTCATTATTTCAATATCTTAAAATATTATATTGTTATTACAATGTGGGAATGTTATATTTCCTTTATGCTTGAGTTATGTGCTATGATTATGTTATGGTTCTTGGGAATTGTTTATGAAGATGGGTGGTTCCATGATAAACTAAGGGCAGGTGAGCCCGATATATCTCTCCAATGCATTGGGTAACGCGAAAGAGTTAAACGTTAAGGTTTCTCCGAAGAGATTTAGGGAATATACTGTGATGGGTATTCCAAACATATCCAAGAGGGTTACTCCCTACGTAAGAATGTTATTAATGCCTCAATATACCTTTATGTCTTATAATTTCTATGATTAATTCATGATTTGATAAGGTATGTTAAAGTGCTTATGTTTTATGGGTAAAGTATGATTTCATTCTTATGTATATATGAACTCATGATTCCTTTCCATATTTTTTTATAACCCTTACTGATCTTTTTATGCTCATCCCATGTTTTTGAAATGTTTTCCACAGGTCAAGAGAATGGTACATGATATGATGATAGTGTCAAGGAAGTCTCAAGAAAGAATCCATGTTTTATTTTAAATATGTTTCCGTTGATGGGAAAAATTAATACTAACTTTTATTGTAACCACTTTGTTTAAATGTGGGATGTAATGCATGTTTTATGATCTAATTCTCTAAAAATATAAACCTAAAAATCACCTCAAGGTGTATTCTTATAATATCTCTAGATTAAGTAATGTTTAAGGCTGGGGACTTATATTAGCTATGATCCTAAAGAGGTGGTCCATAGAAGAGTTTTCATCCTTAATCGAGCATCCTTGTTTTATTTCATCTTCCACCACATTTAAATATTACACCATTGTTATGATATAATTAAATATGTATCAAAAATATAATAATATTTTATTATGTTAATTTAATAACCTGAAACTATATCCACATCCATTACATGGCAATCTGACCCATCATTCATTATTATAGAATACTACCACCTTGCGGACCAACGTAATTTGATTACAAACATTTCCTCACAAATATATTCATGATGATGGATTTGAATTTTATATATTATATTACAAAAATAATAATATGTTTGTAAATTTATTATATCATATTCTTTATTACATTTCCTTCCATTGAAAATGATAATGTTGTTTGATTATAGGGTAGACTATCACATCCCAAAGACATGTGATTGTTTTTTATTATAACATTATATGGTAGTATTCATTAGTTTATTCATATAATTAATATGATATTAATAATATAATTATCATTTTGGAATTATAAAATAACACACACCTAATTTCAAGAATGATCAATGAAAAATCGGAATATTACTCATGAATGTGTATAAATCACCCTATTTATCATTATAAACTAGTATATTTTTCATAACATTCCTCAATTATTGTTTTTAAAGGTATAATTGATCTATAAAATTGATAATAATTTAATTTTTTTTTCGGAGTATAGGAATTTATAATCTCTTTTACCTTTCTAAACATTAGAATATGATATTTTACATATGACTTGTACATCATCAAAACATCAGACTTCAACATAATGACTAAGTAACTTAATATAACATGATAATTAATAAAATAATAGGAATAATAAACATGAAAATTTTTATAACGCAAGTAAAAATTAAAATAATTTTTTTATTTATAAATATGTAGAACAAAAGGGACGAATTAGGTTTGAGGGAAGGGTTCCATCTCAAAACATCTATAGTTGCGAAAAATGTTCAATTATGCACCAAATTTATTTTAAATGTTATATATTTTCACCCTTTAAATTTTATTTCATTAATACTTCATACTTAATGATATTTTATTCAAAAATAATATTACATCATTCATTGGCGTTATGATTCAAAATTAACCAAAGTAGTAAGGGTATTCATCCCATAATTATTTAATCATGATTATTTATTCTTGAATTTACTTTGTTGGATATTATTTTATAATTTTATAATAAAAATCACTACTATTAGTTTTCTCTTCTTATTCATCAAATTTTATAGTCATAGTAAAATTTAACACTCATTGGTACTTAAATTGGTCAAGAAAATGTTTGTAACGAAATATTACCTCGTTTCTCTCTTTGGATAGATATCCCACCCATATCCATGACATCATATAATATTTTGGAGAATTCTTCTATCATTCAATAAATAATTTATTAATGAAACTTTTAGCCATGATTTACTTATTACAGTATGTTTTGAAAAGAATATTCATATCAAATAAAAAAATAATGACTTTTAATCTTTTATAAAAGTATAAAATGGTCATTTTTTATCATATAATGCGTGTATAGAATAATCTTCTATCTTGAACGCCCAATTAATAGAACATTACTTTATAATTATCCACCATTATTTTTAAATAAATATTTTTCATTAATATATTTGAATATTGTAAAATTTTGAATACGTGATTTCAAAGTGAAAAGGATATTTTTTCATGGAATATTACATTTTGTAGTTGAAAGGAATTTTCATCAATGAATATAACCTTTAATTTTATGGATTGATTGAAATATATATATATATACATTCCTCATTAATATATTTTTATATTATTCTTCTACAATTTATGGGGTTTAACACTAATTATGTTAATCTACGAAATTCCTTCATTATGAAATGTATTTTGATTTTGTTATGAGAAAATATCATTAAATAAATCTTATTTATATTGGTAATTTTTTTATTCCATATGATTAAATTAAATTTAGTGGACCAAAAAATTATTAACATGTTATGAGGGGTGCAATAGGACAATGTTCTAATTCTTTGGGTAATGATTTAGTCTCATGAGGCATTATGTATGAGATTAAGGAGAAAAACTATTCAATTATTATACATTTTTATCCATGTAGAATTGTATATGTAGTTCTCATTGACTCGTGATTATGGAATTTTTTCTATTGATATCACATTTAGTAGGATTCCATGATATAAGGATACGATTTTATTTATTTTATTCTTCCATGTGATTACTCTTGTGGATTTTATTTTATGTTATCATGTTATACCTTTGACTCAAATGTTATGTTTACATATCACGTGTATTTATTTATTTGTATTTTTAGAACACCAATTATTTTATATGTATTCACTAGGATATCACATGTAGTATTAGGCTCTTGAATGGATTTAGGATCTCATTGTAGAGAAAAAAATAATGAGGTTTTACCTTAGACATTCTTTGATGTACTTTTGAACATGTGTTCTAAATACACTAGAAAACATGATAATTGTATTTTAATTAAGATATTTGGATTCTAAAAAACATGTAATAATATATAAAAAATTAATTTATCACTATATTATACACAAACACATCACATATTAGATTAACACCCATGTATAGTTGAGTATAACATGAAAAATAAGGATCTTGACAATAAAAAAGAAATTATATACACTTGGTCATCTTAAGGATCTACAAAACATAGAAATCAGATGGACTAAAACTATCATTAACAGAAATCTAAATCTACTCAATTACCGACATTATCATATAATAATCCCTATAGTTCATGATTATAAATACAATGTCATTTAGAAAAACTAGCTTGAAATAATGTGCATAATAAGAATAAAAAATATACACATTCTTACCCAAAATGACTTCATTTTAATAGTAGCCTATAGATTTTATAGAAAATGTTTAAAATCATTTAAATAATCTTTCATAACCTATCTAAATAAAAAATGTGGAATTATTCCAATCTATGTAAAAATATATTTATTAATTGAATAAAATCCTTTATAAAGGTTAATGAAATGATATATAATTAAATACATATTTCAATGATAGTTATTCACACCATATAACATTTAGAAAACCTGGATTCCATCTAATCAACTTCATACTATTTAATCCAACTCTCACAACATTTATTGGGGGATATAATCCACACTCTATTGTGAAAATTAGTCAATTTATTTTTAGTCCCTATAATGTACCTACTAAATTTCATTTGTAAAGTGCATTGGTTGATTGGGATACCAAATTTATAGGTAGAGTACAATTTTCCTATCATGAAGCATGTTAATATCTATAATAGTTATTTATAATACCCATTCCCTTTTATCAGTGTATTTCCAAGGGGGTACCAACTATGTTTCTATTCCAATTTTGTCACCCACACCTTGTTGTCAAACATTTATTTACACTCTAACGACCCCGAATTCCTAAATGGGAACCCCGACGTTCGGTGAATCATGATCTATCACACTAAATATAAATAATAAATCCATAAATACTATTAATATATATTGTTTTGATATTAAAATGGTAAATATATGAATGACCTATAATCACATATTATGTTGAATGTAATATTATGAATGTGAAATTTATGAAATTTGAAGTGATAGAGAATGAAGAACCTCTATCATAAGGTATAGAGCCTATATACCATGATTATTATAATTTTATTCTTGGACTATGGGACTCTTTAGTAAATTTTAGGATTTAAGGATTTTATATCCATGGGAGAATCATTTACTAATACTAGGATTGTTAAAAACATATACAAAATATGTGGAGGTTAACAACTATCTTGACATGTTTTTCTATACAACGAGTCAGGCATCCCATGAGATAAGTGATGCACTCATGTTATATTATTTTTTGATTTTTGGCCGGCTAGAAATTGATTTCCTGGAACTGTGAGGGATTATCCCAATTATACATCGAATGTGTAGATCAATGTCAAATAAGGAACATACTCTAGTATATCCACTATTGTCTCATAAGAAAAAACACATATTTTTTCTCCCTTCAAAAAATAGTTATTTATTTATAATAATATTTAACCCTTTTCCACTAATTAATTAATGTAAAAAATGTAGGTTTTGGTATCACATTAAAAGTGTTATTTAATATAATAACGATAATTTTACCCACAAAATTAGTATAAATACACAAAATGTGTTTTAGTGACTATACCCTATGTGAATAGGTATTCCAAACACAATTATCCCTACCACAAATTATGATATTGCCACTATTATGAAATCGTCTTATATTGAATCCTCAAATCTTCATCATGTCTATCTCCACTAGAGGTGATTACATGTATTTATATATATATATATATATATGTCATTATCATTCATGTATTCCACCATCATTCTTCCTTAAAACCCATGAATAATACATCCCTAGTCTAAGGCATCATATCCTTCCACTCAATCCCGAACCTTATAAAATATTTATAATATTTTCTTGTCACCATCCACCACATACCCCACTACAGCTATTTAAGAAAATTTCTATTATAACTTTTCGTTGAATGATAAACTTCCACCATTGATTTTGATAAAAAACCAACATCCATTTTGTAGGACAATGGTTATCTATTTCTATGAGAAGTTAGGAATGCAGATAATGATATATTGAATTTTATATGGTCGGGCTGATTCTAATGACAAATTAATTCTATCGTTACATTTTCACAAATTATTAAAAAAATTCAAAATCCAACCGCATAAGTCAAAAGAATAATAATGAAAATCTATATTTGATAATGGCCATATTAACCTATGATGAAATAATCATCCAAGAATCCTTAATTATAAAAATGGATGTAATATTAAAATAAAAATGAAGAGTGAAAAAGAAATAAATATAAAAATTTTAAACTTATCATGAAAATATATCAATTTTAATTTTTTCATTAATACCACACAATATAATTTTCTATGAATAATGAATACATATACATATAATCTGATGATCACATAACAATGAAGAACTAGTACCAATATCCTAACTCCACACTATCGTGATCAATTAAATAAGTTTTTTAAATTTATATTTATTATATATATGAAATATTTATAATCATAAAACTATATAAATCGATGATTGTATAATAATGTACTGAAATAGACCCTATTTGTAGTCAAAACCCCAAACAATATTCACAAATTCTAATAAACCCCCCTAATCCATAATATAATAAATTTAACTTATTTATATATTTATGTGCATTTAAGATTTATTGATATAATCATAAACGAAATGATATTTTCCTTACTAAATCAGTATGAAATATCACTTAAAATTAAACTAGTTTACAACATCACAAAAATAAAACCCACATATAAAGGCATTATCATGATTATTATGGAATCATTATAATTTTTTTTTGAGTTTTTTACTCTAGATAATTTAAATCTGTACATGTTTTATAAAGATTGGGATAGTAAAAAAATAAGGATTTATGTCAAAACATAGGTAAAAGCCTATGTTACTATATTATTTATATAATTAAACATTTTTTCTAGGAACATGCTATATCCCAAGATGTTAAACTAAAAGTTTAATTGTACTTGACCATCACTTTATAATCATTCAACTCAAATTTCTGTGGTTTTAATTAAACCGATAACAGAAACCATATTTTAAAAACAAACAATTATCCTAAATTCCACTAAGGGAAAAATTATTTTTCACTAAATCACTCAATCCACGTTAAATTTTACAGAAAATAAAATTATAAGGGGAAATTATTACATAATATGAATGCAAAAAATATCTCCCATCAACACCTTTATTGTCACTATACATTTATATTCATGGCCCGAATTAAATTTATGATCCATAATCAAATTTTTTTGAATTTTAATTTGATAATAGAACCTTCAATAAGAGAATTACATATCTCACAATTTAATGATAGATCCTAATAACTATCATGTAAGGTTAATATAAAAATTTATAACACTATAAATAATAGAAAAATTAAAAAATTTATAAATACATATTATAATTGAAAATATATCACACCCTTTGTGGTTTATTAATTTTGATGTGGATTGAACCATTCTTCTAATCATCCCAATGGAAACCAATCCACCATATAGAACATCAAATACAAAATAATTTTCTATAATACCCCCCATTAATTAATCATACAAATTTATGAAGTCTATGAACCGTAGTAACTACACCATGTCGATAATTTCAGAATGGTTTTAGCCTACCTCTTGTTCTCTATTCAGAAAATGAAAAATCATACCAAAACAATAAATACCATAAAGTAAAATCACATTCATAATAATAATTATATAATAATAAGACTTGGAATAACTTATTAATTCTATTGATGAAATGTTATCACTTCATTGATATAATATGAACTTATGGTTTCCTTAAAGCACACACTTTTTTATAAACCTACTACTAACACTAGTTGACGTCTCCCAATTAAATTTATCCATAAATTATTAAAATAAAATCCTCCCAATCACAATCCTTATTAATTATTAATCATATCATTTGGTTTATAAAAATATAGAATGTACTTTAATCTTTTTTATATTCCCGAAATGTGTGAGCCACCTCATCTATTTTTAAAAATTTTCAAAACATCTCAGTCTTACATTTTCATATTAACATGTATGGATATATTATAGATGACCCAATCGATCTATTATTCATAACTCCTATATAAATTTCATGATTAATCATCTAATTATGTTATAGGGTAATTAATTATTGTAAAAACCTCCATTTCAAGCACCAGCATATGAGGAATAGTTCATGTTACATTCAAATGTTCTAAAAAATTATTATCAATAACATTAACATACTAGAATATACAACGAAATCTTCCTACGTATCATCATTAGTGTATTCTCAATAGGGTCGATTCTATACAACCCTTCACCAATGAAAATTTAGAACATAATTTCACTCTATAAACCTACCAATGTTATTTTCCAAACCACATTCCTGGAGAATTAGATCTATTTATTGTGTTCTCTATTAAGAATTGCAAGTTTCACTACTATGTCTGAACTCTGATTCTTCCAGGATACCTCTTCCCAGCATCATTTCCTTAACACATACTTCAAGGATCCTTATAAAATTTTATATTTATTGAAACTACATTATTCTTCAAGGAAAACATTGCATTGTAAAAATATTCAAAAATAATGAATTTACTAAACAAAAATACATTATAATATTTTATAATGATAGTTCTTCCACTAGCCTCATTCATAAAAATCCATTTATCAGGTGGATGATTTCTATATGGATTCCCAAGTAGTAATTATAGATTATATACTTCGAGAGATCCTCTAATTTAACTAGGCAAATTCTCACCAAATAATAATTAATCTCCCACTAGATAATATTTTATCGAGGTCAAGTCCAACATTCTCTCACTAAAATTATATTACCAAGAAAATTGAAATGTCTTTTCTTTGAAAATTTCTAATAATACATTTTTTGTTTTAAAAAATTATGTATAAATACACTCCATGATCTATTCCAATCATACAAGCTCCCACTAAAAATAGATAATTCTTAAAAATATGGGACCACAATCTTCCATTTCATTGTGTCCGTGAAACGCAACAGAAATATTCTAGTAAATTAATCTAAAAATGGAAATATGAGTTTATGTCCTATGATATATTTGAAATTTACAACAAAATGATTCATTTGTGCACTATGTCATTTCACTCACTAAATCAGATACCTACTTCCAAAACACTGTTTAAATGATATTTTCAACTCAAATGATTTACAATATATTGAGTATCAATTAATACATGGGAAAAACCTCCATCCATAAATCCCCCTCATATATTTCTATTACAAACATCATGAAGAATTCCAACAGAATCTTCTATTAGTGAAATTGAGACCCTTCATGATTATTTACTCCAACTTCCCTAGCCATTTCTATATCCTTCAAGTATCTGACCTCTATTAAAAAGATTATTTCATTAATCTTAAGATCATCCAATGATTTTTCCCAAAAATATATAACCATTCTAATTTCTAAATCAACACATTGAAAACTAAAAAACACCTTATATTTTAGGGTATCGTTCATAGAGTTTTTAGGTTGTTACACTAGACCCCTTTAGATGACTTCACACATGAGGTAAATAACATCTTTCTTCGATATTAACATCTATGACATACATACTCTAATACTCGAAACCAACATCCATTACACATACATTATTGTTCCTCCAGTTGAAGGTATATTTTAGTATTTTATATTCCTCTATGAAAACCCAACAACCCATTAATCAGTATCCACACATACAAAAGATTTCACTCTCTTCCACTACATACCCGTAATAAATCACACACCATAGTATTCTCATACTTCAATACCTATCTCATTGTCCCACATTTGAAAACTATTCCAATGAATAAATATTATTATCATATGATCTGTAACATGAAATAATAATTTTAATTGTAAATTTATTAAGCATTAGCCTATCGATAGTTCATTATAACCATGAATCTAGGTTAGCATAAATCTTATAATATTTCATATTAAACCTTCTTCTATAGATCAAATTAATTTCAACTATAGTATATTGTTTCACCGCTCATGCATCTGATGTAGGCTCGAGTGAATTATTAGAAAAATTTTAATGACCATTCTAAGCTTCATTTTGTAGAAACTTTTGGAATTCTAGCATCTAATAACAATTCTTACCATAAACTATAGTTTTACTTAAATATTCCTTTATATCTAGAAATACATATAGTATATTGGAAAACCCAATAATCCAATAAGAACTATGTTGATACTAATAGATTAATATGACACCTCATTTCAGGAACATTCTTCAATTATTGATTTAAACATCTAGAACAACCCATGTGTTACTGTAACAACCTATGTTTCCCAACCATTATTATGAATAACTAATATATCCACCAAAACATTAAATCCTTCCAAGAGTAGCATTATAAATTTTCACCCAGATCTACGTCCCCCATCGAATCGTCCTTGGAATAAATTCAAAACTCTTCTTTAATCTATGATATTAAAATTTCTATAAAATTATAAAATCATGTCACATGTATTCCATGGAAATAGTAATTTCAATAATTAATAACATAGTTTCTACTTCTTCCATCTTATAAGAGAATAATTCCTAAAAACCCTAGAGACCACCTATCCATGAGAAACATCATAGACTCTATTAAATATTGAATTGTACCCTCAATAAAAGAAATCCCTTAATAAATCCAACCAATCAAAATTATTTTTGATATCTAGAAAACAATTGGTATAGCCACTATATCAATGTGTGATTCCTAAAAAAATGATAAATAAGTCACCATTAATTGATGCCACTTGATATAAATAATTTAATCAATCATATTAATCCATGTGAAACAGAACAACCTTCTAAAACATCAAACAAATATTAATAATATGAATACCCCCGACTTTTGCTTCTATAACTAGGAATGATAGAAACCATAGCCACAACACAATATCCGAAATCGATGATTTCTTTAGGTCCACCTTTTTTCTCCATCAAATCAATTAACAAGCACATAAAAATTATATTAACATGAATATAAAATTATAAGAATAATTAACAATTGTTGTTAACATGGGCTGGTCTCATTCCATACATCTACATGAAAATAATATACCTTCATTGATTTGGGGGTATTTTTAGATTACCTAGAAACATAGACACACTTATCACCTTACTCACACTACCATAATATGTCTCACTAATGTATGCACCCATTTCTTATTCTGGTACCCTCCTCTCTGTCATCAACCATCATGATCCTTAACCATATCCTTTATATTTGATTATTCAAACAATTGTGAAAGCCTAGGTGGGATTCCCAGAATATGGGAACACTTTATCCTTTATTATTCCTCATATGTTCATCACAAAATTATTCTGTAATATTTGGACTATATATCAAATTATGGAGGGTCCCAATGAGTCATCTAATCATCCCCACCATTTAACATTCATTAACGAACACTTATTGGTGTGGGAGTCTTCTAAAATCAGTAATGACCACCAATTTAACAACCGACTTACAAATTATAGATTATGTCACCTTATGATCAACTGACTAATAATTTTATGAATTGTTACACTTTGTAAAATTATGTTGAATACATCGAAAAAATCATCTTTAGTGTATTCTTATTAGAGTGAAATCTGTACAACACAACATCGAGGAAACTCTATAAAACCATTAAATTATCAGAAGCTTCCAATTAAATTATTTTCTATAAATTCCTGTAAAAAAGATTTAATTGCTTGGATATCCATCTAGAAAATACTTATGTTGATACATAGACACAACATTTCATATATTAGACTACGTCATCATGGACACATTCCAATGATCATTTCATTAATTATCCTTCAATAATGTTCATTTTTAAGACATGACATTTTGTTGTAGTGATATAATTTTGGTGAAATTTCATTCAAAAAATCTAAATTCATTGAATCCAATTTATTTAGCTCAATTTTGATGAAATATTTTCCTATTTTTTAAATTCTATAAAAGATTTTGTTTTCATGCATGGATTTCATTCAGATACTAAAAGTGTTCCGTCCAATTTTTGAACATTTTAATCCTAAAAACGTATCTCATAAAACATTTATCACACTAAAACAAGAATCTACACCATGTTGTTTCCCAATAGAGTGAATGTATTATTTTATCATAAAAAGAATAAGTATAAAAACTATATGGAATATTAAGAATAACTGATTACTAAAAATCATTATTTCACACCTTGAACCTAAAACTATATCACACCAATCACAATATATAGAAATTTAGGTTATTTTAATTCAACAAAAATATACTAGAATGAAAAAACATGTATTGGTTCCTTAAACAATATAAAATAGACCATTATTTTTTTAGTAACATATTCTTCCATAAATTAATGTATATAGTACAACAATATTTAGATGACCCATTCATATCTAATATAGACCCCATGAGAATAACTACCAATACATGATCCAAGAGATAAAAAAATCCTTTCACTATGTAGTTACCACATCATAATAATAACACAAATCTTGGAAAATACTACAGTAATGATAATTAATGATTTTAAGAAAATGACTAATGTTCAACATAATTTATCATTGTACCCAAAATGGACCTAATAAGAATACTGATATTCATCCAATGTTGAGGAAAATATACATTCCACCTTCAAAAAAATGTTTGGTGAATCAACTGAATTTACCTTTCCCTAAATTATCTAGATCAATATCTGTATTATTTGTGACTCTAAACTAATGATGAGTTTTTCTGTTACCACTATCAATCAATGACATGTTATACATATTTATGTTATCAAATCCAAATGTAACACTGTTATAATCCCACATTCATAAAACACAATTAAATCATGGAATCAAATTGTAATAGAATTTACAATTTTCTCAAACAATGATCCACTATATTCATATAAATCATTTTATAATTATAATATCATAGTTTATATATGTTACTATGCACACTAAGATAATTATAATTATACAAATTAATCCCTCAACTTTATGTATAACATTTGGAGAGTTCATTGTATAGATGGTGATCATAATGTTGTCTATTGGATAAACTATCCTTATCACACCAGAAAACATCGTTTATATGAGGATTTAATCGAAAAATACCCCCAAAAATTGTGGGTGTTTTTAAAATATTCATTTACATGAATAATATTTTAAATTTATAGTGTTTTTTTCATATTATTCTAGATAATATTTTTATATATATTATAATATTCCATTAATTAATGTGTAAATTATTATATGTTAAAATATTTTAAATAAGTATTTTTTGTTTAGGTAAGCTAAGTAAAAATTTAATACATTGAGGAATATACTATAATTTTTTTCAATAGAATGGGGTTTAATCAAATATTATCATACAAACTCATAATAACCAATGTGATGGAGAAGGGAATCTTATTCATGGTACATTGGAATTTGTGAACAAGTGTCATATGGGTAGTTATAGGGTTTTAGAAGCATATATTGTGAGATACCCATGGTTTAAATGAATTTTTTTGAAAGAATAGATCCTAAATCAATACTAAATGAATAATCCAAAATTATCACACCCACTCATTTTTGAGCTGGGATAATGGGAAATTTAGAAAAAAATTAATTTTATTGTGAAATGTGCACCCAACATTGGTTTATTCAACTATTATCTGATCACACCTCACCATATCATCACTATCCATTAAAGGTAACAACTTTATTTAATCAATCACGCCTAGTGTTTATTTTAATTTCAATGATCAATCACCTATAAATATTTATCCACTCTCATCATCATCCACAATATCATCTATAACTACCTTTTCATTTTTAGTTAGTCTACATTTTCAATTAATTTTTGAACATTATTTCATTTTTAGTGCATTATAATCAACCTTGATATACCTAGAATTCATCATTAAATCAAATAGGGATGAATAAATAATGAAATTATGTCCAATAAGGTTATCAATTTAGAATCCAACCCTACCAATAAATCCATATACATTTCCTAATAATATCCATAGCCCCAAATAACTATCATTCATAAATCATTAAATTATTTTCATGCATATAATTTCATGAATTTCTAATAGATTATTACGGAGAAAATATTTCCTTATTATTTTCTAAAATTCCCTCAAACACTAATAATTTCAAATATTTAACTTATGTAATCAGATCTATATAAAAACTAGTTAAAAATTCCTAAGATATACATTTCAATTCATATAATTAATTCCCTATGTATAATATAATATATAGTAATAGTGGAAACCCTTAATATTTTTATTCCTTATAAAAATCTAATCACGTTTACACATGAGGAACCCATGCAAATGGATAATCATTGTATGAATTTATAGGTTCCAAAATGAGATATTATTTAAGGATTGTTTTAACCGGAATAATTTGGTGTATAAATGAAAATCTTATAACATGTATTGGTTCAATATCAATTATTCTATAAAACATATAAACCTCCTAAAATTTTGTTGAAATTAGATTATCGTTCTATATAAACGAATCCAATGTATGGTAACGATCTAATTAGAAATGTGCAGATATTTTTTAAGTGGAAGTATGAATCATTATACTCTCACAAAATTTCAATAACCATAATCATTCATTACTCAATTATTCACACACCATATTTTCTATCCTATCCATTTTGATTGGGTATACCCTTCCAATCCATCGCTTTCATTCAACCATAGTCAAATCGATTATATTACATTTATAACATTCTCATATTACTAAATATTTGACTTTATAGATTGAACCATTAGATACTCATTAATAAAAAATAAGTGGGGAGATAATTATAAATTGAAGAGTGATGTAGGATAATAATATATATGGGAAATATTTTCAATCTTCTTTTTTGTCTACTTTATATTATCATTTCAAGATAATAATTTTTAGGCCATGAAGGGTATGTTATTTTTTCATTTCATTTATTCCTCACAGATCTGGGATATGTATCATTCAGGATTTTGATTTATTTTACTTTAACATATTTAACATTGGTATGGACAATTAAGGGTATATTTGATATACTGAGAATAAATCCCAAAATCTTAAACTAATTTGATGTCCATTAATACCTAATTTATGAGAGTTTTAATGTTGTGACATCAACTAATTCATTGAATTTAATGTGAAATCACAACTAAAAAGGGAGAAGATAAAACACATAGAGACTCTTGTGCATATAAGTACATCCATTAATATAATGATGTAAGATTTTTGAAAATTAGTGAAGTCCCAAATGATTTTATTTTAGTTAATAAACACTTAATACATCACAAGGATGATCGATTCCCAAAATAGACTATCCATTTTAAATGATGATGTAGGAAACCATGGACATTTATAGCTAATTAAAATTCTCTTAAAATTGACATTCTATTGATTTTGTATTTTGAAAATATTAAAAAATCATTTAATTATTTCTTGAATAATCACACAAAGACAATACGATTAATGTTTTCATTCGTTATAAATATTTGAGATATTAGATTTATCAAATTATATAACCTATTGGAAACAACCCAATTACACTCCAATATATGTGGCTAAATTTTCTCAAATAAAAAATTAGATTCATTGTGATTGATTTTTGTTAGTATATAATCATATTTAAATTTATTTCTTCCAGAAACCAATATCCTTTTTAAAGTTAATTTTTGGGACAAAGACCAAGACACAATTTATTAATAAAAAAGGGAGCTACAAAAGCCTAAAAGATGGGGTTTTATTAAAATCTTTTTCATAGGGAGACATGAGGTCAATCTAAAGATTATCAAACCAAGTAATGTCATCATTGATACATTTGTTAGTGAGAGCATCATCCACCATGTTTGCTTCCCGATAGACATTATATATTATAAATTTTCATATTGTTTTCCCAACTAGTTTCATGATTAAATGTTATATGTTTCAAAACCATCTACAGTGATCAAGATTCTATAATTTATTCATTTTTATCCAAAAATATGTTTAATTGTTGGATATATCCATTGGGAATAGAAATACACTAAGATTCATGGGAAGAGGGAAAAATAAACCTATTATGCTGCAATAATTTGAAGAATAATAGCCAAAAAAATTCGTTTTTGGAATACGCATCACACTCTTACATGATTTAATGACCTATTTATATCTCAGTGAAGTGTAATCATATCAATCTATAAAAAATGTATAGAATTGTGGGATAATAAGACACTATTTCGTTCTTCTATAAACCTTTATTAGTGTACCCAGAGATGATAAAAATAAGACTATCATTTAATTCATCATGATATTTAAATAATTCCCACATAATGGGATAATAGATTATAATTTTTTTAAGTGATTTCCCAATTTCATAAAGATGGGTAATATACAAGATCCCATATTCTCCATAAGGTATATTACAGTTTATGTTTTAGTTTAACTAGCATATTTTATGATAATTAAGTGTTTAAAAAGATCATGTAAAGACTCAGGGGTGTTTTGAGAGTTCGGGGCACAAAACATGATGAAAAACGGTTTCTGAGAATGTTACACAGTTTGTGCTTTGTTAGTGAAAACATTGTCGAGAATCCTAGATATCTATTCAGCCTTGTACAATGGATTTCACAAGTTTATCTCATAGATAGAAAAATCATGCAGTAATCCCACGTAACCTTGAGAATTTGGTGTTTTCACAATTTATCTTCCTCACAGTTTTCAAACGGTTTGGGAAACCGTGCGGGTAAACCGTGCAGCCCAAAAAAGATAGGAAATATAAAAAATTTCCATTATGGAATTTTAAAACAAAACTCTATATTTTCCTCCATTCCTCCCTTCTCAACCCTAGTAAAAAACCATGTGCTTTAGGATATCCCATGGATCAATCACCCTCATTCATTGGCCGTTCTGAATGCTGTTTGTTGGGGATTGATGCTCCATTTTAATCTATTCTTCTTCTTCCAACTCCTTTCTAGATTAGGGTTTGTAATTTGGACGGTATGTTTCTAAAACTCTAAAACCCTCTTTTTTCAATGATATTTTGGTTGAGTCTTTGAACAGAGTTTGAATCTAGATCTATGTCCTTGATAAAATTGAGTTTATAATCGAATATGAGGTGGGTGGTCTACAAGTATTATCAAATAGTTTTATTCTAGATTCGTTCATGGAATCTTGGGTTCTTCTTTTCCCCTAATTTTTCTCTTGGTCCCATTTGAGTTTTTGAAATAAATGGGTGTCTATGTGATTAATTGAAACCCTTATGATCCCCATGGGATGTATAGTGGATGACTTGACAATTTTTGTCCACCCATGTAGTGATCCATATTTCCAGGATATAAAAGTGGTAGGATTAAGTGAGAGATTACAAAAAATGATATATTATACTCGAATAACATGTTTAAGAAGGAATATTATGTTTTAAATGGTATGATGATATTTTTCTATAGTGTGACAAGGGAATAAAGGGTTATTTGGCATGACATGGAAATGGGAAGATTATGATGAATGAGAATATGACAAATGATTTATTATTCATGGTTAGAAATACTCTAGGGGATTGGTGAATAATAAATGGTGAACTCGTAATAGGATAATTTAATGGAAATGGTAAACAAGTAAATGTGATGTAATAAGGGAATATATTAATAAAATAAATTGGTTAATACAAAGAAAATTGTGTTACACCTAATGGTTGTATGTAATAAGTGGTTGTGTTAAGTGATATGGGAAATTTACTTCAAATGTAAAAGCGTGTAAACACTTGATAAATGATAAATGGGATAAATGTGTTAATGTATAAAAATGAATGAAAATAGACTAAGGAAAACATATTGTTAAGTAAAACTAAATGGTTATGTCACCAGAATGGGAATTTTTTTTGAATTACTATTAATGGGAAATGGTAAATGTGTTAATGGGTTGTGAAATGGTATTAATTCACATGGTGTTAGTTATGTATAGTGGTTTACAATGGAATTATCTATGTTATGTTTTATTGTTGTATGATTTTAAGGATTTTAAGAATAAGAATATGCACATGGTATTGTAGATTCCGGTATTGATGTGAGGTTCTACGCCCATGGGCCTAGTTAGACTGAGTCTCTATACATCACCCCATAAATGCACGGGTTAGGGAAGTGGACAGAGGATGTATTCCCTAATGATCTTATTTCCACCATAATGAGGATTTGAGTTGTGTATAATGTGTTAATGTGATATGTAGATCCCTAGTGATAGAGTGATATCTTTTATTTTCTGCTTACAATGGGATTAATTTCCTTAAACACTTGTGTCGATGATAATTATTCCAAAACAATAGAACATGTTACAAAAATGGATTATTTAATGAATATGATATATGAAATGAAATTGAGATAAATGCTAGGAATTAATTATGTGAATTTTGGATATAAAATTTAGCACGAATTTTCCTTTTCTTTTTTACCATTTATTTTTTACATTGATGCAGTATCAATTAGATATGATATTTTCTTGATACCATTAGTGGTGGCCTACTGATTTTTGTACTCACACATTGCTCATGTCGACATTGGGTAACCGAGCCGATATCTTTGTTTTAGGATAGGACAAGGGAAGTGGCCATACAATATGATTTTTATTTGGTCTCAGGATATACATGGGGAAGGATCTAGACATATATTTCAGACCTGTTTGGAGTTTCATCCATTTTTTTGATTTTAGGTTTCATTCACAATTCACTAATAGTATGAAATAAAATTATTGTATTTTATTGGTGTTTGTAACCCCATTCGGGAAACCATTGGTTATGCTTGTTTATCGACTGTTCATATTTTACACTATTTATCTTGTGTTTTGCTATGGACTAATATAGTAAAGAGGGTATAGACTCCCCAAGTGACTTATTAGACCCTTTCTGCTAGTCGGAAACCTCTAAAATATATAGAGGCACACTTGAGGTCATGTGAAGACTCAAATCAGGGCAACAGTTCAGTGGCATCTATATTGGGGATGTTACAATGAGGTAGAAGATGATTTCTTTTATGTTTCTTACAATTTGGGGATGATAGACATGAGACTATGATGTGTCATGCCTTGGTAATGAGCTCATTCTTGGGAGTAGCTGACCCATGAATGAGAGAACACCTTGGTCACCCTGGGTGGGAGTTATTATTCTTGATATGTGTTTTTATAGTTGAATTATAATTCACTAATGGGTGTCTCACATATAGTGTGATTTTATTGATTTACGAAATTGTTCTCATTTCCAGAATGGAATGATGTTGTGTATTCTTGGATCATTTAGGCACCAAAGGATATAGCTGTCATGCATCATTATAGGTACCCAAATAGGGATTGGTGTGTGAGACATGAATGGTGGAATTGATTTTTCCTTCATAATAAATTTGAAGAAAATAATCCCTTATAATTTTAATACATGTGCTGAGTGAAAAGAATGAAAATGGGTAGTTAAGAAATATTTTGTAAGAATAATTGTTATAACTAGGTAAAGTTTTTTGGTAATGATAAATTGTAAAGATTGAGTGGTTCTAAAAGAGAAAATTTTGAGCAGTAATGGTAAAAGGGGAAATAAATTTTCTTAATGATAATTGTAAATGAGATTAAAATAGTGGTTATAACTAGTTGTGAACTGTGGAAATGTTTAACAAAGGTTCTTTAGTGAAAGACAATGACTATGAAAATTATTTTTACCATGATGACCTTGAACCGAGGTATGTGAGGTAGATGGTAGTGATCAAATTGTGATTATGACCATTGGGAATAAGTATGAAGTTTGGTTCATTTAAGGATGATATTGTTAGATGTTTTCATCTGGGTTAAATCCTATTAGTCGTTCTTCGAAGAACTGGGTGAACAAAATGTTTAAAATGAGAATTATTGAGTCCAATGGTGGTTACCCTTCGTGTTGTCTGTTTAACCCTTATATTTGTGGGCTGGGGCAGCGATAGTGCTCTAGTTTGAGACTTTGGATTATGATTTTGAGGCCTTTCTAGTTAGGATATAGCCTAGGTGGTGTGTTTAGGTACCCCATGGTAGGGTTGTGGTCATTGGTTTGTGAGGTGTTTCTTGTTAATGTATGTCTAGAAACACTCATGGATCGTGACCATACAGAGTGAATGAAATACCTTAAGGATAGTGCATTGATCCTGGTGACCTAGAATGTAGAGGCCTTCTGAGTTGTGTTTTGAATTATGGATAAGATGTTTGGCATGTAGATCGGATGAATGTGTATTCTTAGGGTGTATAACCTTGAGTAAATGGTTTTTTGGTGTGCTAGGCATAGTGTGTATCAAAATGAGAGTGATTGTTCCATCCACGAGAAATGCTTTGTATGTGTCAGGATAAGTATTGTTTGGAGAGAGAGAACTAATGTATTTTTTGGTCATGATTATAGTCTTGGAATTTGTTATCATTCAACCTTCACGGTGACCTACAAATGAGTTTAGACATAGTTTATAGTGCCTTGGAAATGTGTTTCACATGTAGATGTTTCAAACATCTATATTTGGACTCAGAATGTTTCATGGTGCAGGTTTGGCCTTAGTGGATGAGTGGGAATTTTGATAGTTGGTGTTTCTTCTCGAGTTGTTGTTACATTATGATAGTTTTATATAATCAAGGATGAACTCATAGAATGGTGGGCCTGTAGTGTATGTTCCTGGGAATATGAAGAATGGGAGATGTATCAGTGGTGGCATCAATACATACTAAGTACCACAAATCTTTAGTAAATGGTATAGTTGTGTCTAGTTCATTCAAAAGGGCACCCTAGTGTTTTTTATATTTGGAACATCTTTTACAATGGGTTTTATCGTAGGGATGCATGATTCTCTTATTGGATTTTGATTAAAAATTACTTGAAATCATTTTTTGTGTAAAATAGAGTAGGGTGGTTGAAGTGTTGTTATATTATTTCATTCAATGGTGACACTTGAGGTGAGAGTGATTACATGGATGAATGTGTTTGTATGAATGTTTTTGGTTGATGGGTGAGATTCAGAGGCCGACTCAGGGCTGATGATTCTGACTAACCAAGATACATGGTCAATAAAGTAAGCAGTCGATGTTCTATAAATGGTTAAGGATTATTTGCGATAGACTATTGGTTTGATTGGTTAGATACACCAATGTGATTTAGTTGTTATATAGAAGGGACACATCATAAGTTCTCTATATGTGGGGTTGATGTAGTGCCACATTAAATTTTGGTTCATTGTTGCCTTTTTATTTGGTCATGGAATGATGGTTAGACTTGGATGGCAATCACACCTAACCAAAGGTGGTTAAGAGTTGATGAGTTGCATTTGGAAGGGGACCCTGAGATCCTTTCTAGGTCATGGTGTCCAATACATAAACATCAAAAATCAATAAGCTGGTGGTGGTGTTCTTCAACAACTTCTTAACATACTTCAACTAGTGAAAAGTTTACCCAATACCTATATATCTTCTGAGGTACGTTGAGAAGCTCTGTCTTTACAGAAAGAAACTTGACAGTGTTTTGTTGGATTAGGGAAATCATGGTGTTTACATGCAAGTGAGCGGTATCTGGAAAGCCTATTGATTGGATTTACACCCTCAATGGATTTGGGTGAAGTCCTTGGGATGCGTTGGATGTCGACAACTGTCTAGGGTGTAGTTCACGGGAGCCAGGAATGGACACTGTGTCATGTTCATTTTCTTATTTTCGGAAAAACATTGATACCCATGTAAATGTCTCTGTGTTAGTATTTTGATTGAGTTAATAAAACATTGGGTGTAATCCCTCTATAGAGAAATGGTAATGACACACCTAAGCTTTGGGGTCAATGTTCAGTCATGGATGTGTAGAAGACAACAATAAGATGATGTAGTGGAACTAGGATGCCAATGAAGAACCTGTGAGGTTCATGTTGGATTCCTCGGAGTGGTCTTGTAGGCCTTGAACATGGAGACTGATGATCTATGTATTGTCTTCGAGACCAGGATTGTTTCATTTGATGCTGGTGAAGTTCGGTTTGAAGTCTTAGAAGTGTACGGTTGGATATGACAGTGGGTTGTGGAAAAAGAGTATGGGATATATAACCCCAATAAGGATCGAGGTCATACATGGGTAATTAATGCTTGGGTGGTTTTTAATCATCTTTAATTTTTTTATCCTTAACCATGTTACATGGTGTCAAGCCGAGGGTAAAGCCTGAAGACAGTCTATAGGGAGGTAATGTCGTGATAATGGATCTCAGTTGGAATTTATGAAATGACCTCTGTTTGGTTCATGGAATAATAATTATAGGATACAATTCAATAAGTAGTTGGGATGGTGATAAGGGGGTAGTGTACCATTAGTGATGAGTGGGTTCTCTTGGTCAAGCTAGTCAGGGGTGGTCTGACGAGATATGTTAAACATGAATGGGTGTGTTGAGAGTGACCCACCTCTAGGTTGATGTTGTGGTGGTATGTACCTTCTTGTAAAAAATAGTACCTAAATGATTCCAAGTTGTTGTTAGTACTTCAACGGATAGGGTAGGAATGTTCTTTCAAATGGATTCAACGGTGTGGTTGGATTCCAATATAGGGTAATTCCCTATAGATTTTAGGGTACTATATGTTGAAAAATGTTAGTTCATGGGAATTTTGGGTGGAAATTGGGGGTCTTTAATTGAAAGTGGACATTCCACATATCTGGAGAGGATGAAGAAAACCATACATGATAAATGGTTGTTTGGAGTCATGATTCTAGTTTCATGTTTGAAGGACTTGATTGGTCAACATTCAGTTGAGTTGGCCCTGGTAGAGTGTTTTAGCACGGGGTTGTTTAGTAGAGTGGCGAAGAGTTTTATCTGCATTTATGTGTACGGTAGTATGATGGAATCATTATGAAATATGGTTTCAAAGAGAATAAATTTATCCTCTAGGTGGATTAAGTATGGTCACCATTATATTTTGGAACATAGAGGAAATGACAGCAAGTGGTTTGAGTCACGAGTTGTAAAGAGGGTCAGACCAAAGAGGTTCCAGCTTGTTTCACTATAACGAGATGATTTTGTGTGTCATGTATTCAGGTGCTATGAGTTGGACGATGTTGCCTAGGATTACTCTCTGATTTTCTAGTGGTTGGGCATGGTTGAATTTTATGAATCTGTGATGAGTTTTTGATTCATGTTATTGTTGTGGTATGGAAGACCTGTGGGGAAAATCTGTGCCCTTGTTCTGTTTTCAGTGGTATATGTAATGTGCAACCAGAAAAATGAAGGTTGTGAGTGGATAGGTAGGCCATGTGTCATGATATCATGTCACATAAGTTTAGTGATGCTAGGAAGAGTGGCTCAAGGATGCACTATTATAAGGTTATGAGGTTGTAAGATCCCAGATTCTCCATATGCTCTGTTCTTGTTTATGTTTTAGTTTAAGACCCATTTTTTGGGTTAAATAAGTGTTTACCAATATCATGTAAATTCTCCGAGGTGTTTTGGGAGTTTGGGACATGAAAAAAGATGAAAAACCTGTTTCTGGGAATGTTGCACAGTTAATTATAACTGTGCGGAGCATCCCAGATAACCATGCATCCATGGATATAGGCTTTCTCATGGTAATCACATGGTTAGAAAAACCATATACAAATACAATGTAATTGTGTGAATTGGTTGTTTCTGGGTAGTAGCTTTCTCACAGTATGAGCATAGTCTTGATAACTATGCATATAAACAGTGCAGCCTAATAAAGAAGGAAAATTTACAAAATTTCCATTACAGGATTTTAAAACCCTACATGAGATTTTTCCTTCATTCCCTCCTCCCATACCTAGTGAAGATACAAGACCTTCGAGTTCTCCCATGGATCAAACTTCCTAGATCCTAGTCTGTTTTGCATGCCGTTGGTTGTAGACTGATGCTCTTGGTAAGACTAATCCTCCATTTCCATCTTTTTTCTTGATTAGGGTTTGTATTTTGGCTGATCACCTTCCAAAACTCGAAAACCCTATCTTTCTATGGAGATTTAGGTTGAGGATTTAATGGTTAGTTGAATTAGGATCTCCGGTATTTATTAATATTTTGTTCATTATCAGATTCGAGGTAGATGGTATACATGTATTATCCCATAGTTTTATTCTAGATTAGTTCTTAGATTCTTATGTAGCTATTTTTACCTAATTTTGTTTTTGTTCTTGTTGGGTTTTTTTATATTAATGGGTGTATAAGTGACCAATTGAGGCCCTCACAATCCTAGTGGATTGCCTAAAGTATTACTTGACAATATATGGCTACCAAAGGGGTGCAATGTATTTCCATGACCAAGAAGGGGTAGGGTTAAGTGAATGGTTAACAACAATAATTACAATCCTTGAAGAATGTGTTTAAGAAGTGTTATTATGTTGTAAATGGTATGATGATAGTTATCCATATGATTATAAGGAAATTCAATTTTATTTGGGATGATGGAATTGAAAAAATTGTTTCAAATGAGATTATTTCATTTATTTCTTTATTCATGGTTAAAAATCCTATGGGGAATTAGTGCATAATAAATGGTGAACTCGAAATTTAATAATGGAATGGAAAAGGGAAACATGTTAATGGAATGTAATAAGAGTATAGTTGAATATGTTGGATGTGTTAATACATGGGAAAATTGAGGTAAACCTAATGGATGAATGTAATAATTTTATGTGTCAAGAGATATGGTAAATATAATTGAAATTCATATGTGGGTTAACACTTCTGAACTGATAAATGGTATAAATGGGTTAATATATGAGCATTGATGAATATTGAATAAGTCATAGATATTGTTGATTAAACTTAATGGTTTAAGGAACATGATTTGGAATTTGGCTAAATGAAAATGAATTGAAAATGGTGAATGTGTTATGGCATAGTATTAATTCCATTGTTGATAGTTATGAATTGTAGTTTATATAGGGATTCGTTATGTTATGTAGTGTTATGGTATGATTATGGTGATTGGAAAAATAGGCATGTGCACATGACTTGGTAGAGTGGAGTATTAACTTGAGGTTAAACTCCCATGAGTCGAGTTATACTGAGGCTCTAAACTCAACCCCATAAATGCACGTAATAGGGAAGGGGAAAAAGGCTATATTATCCTTATGGTTTCATTTCACCTAGACAGAGGATTTGAGGTGAGGATAATGTGTTATTTTGATATATGGATTCCTAGTGAGTTAGGGAATAGTTTTATTTTCCATATGCATTTTGATTGATTTCCTTAAAACCTTGTGTAGATGATAATTATGCCTAACCCATGTAACATATTATCAAAATCGATTATGTAATAAAGATGGTATAAGAAATGAAATTCAGATAAATGCTAGAAATTATTTAAGTGAATCATCAATATCTAATGGAACCTGAGTTGTCCTTTGTTTATTTACAATTTATTTTTTACTTGAATGCACAATATATTAAAATAAATATTTTTTAGACACTATTTGCAGTGGCCTACTGATTTTGGTACTCACACCCTTATTGGGCTATTATAGTGTACTCGATCATATATCTTGGTCATAGGTTCAAAAAATGGTAGAGGCCCTACTCAATGATGCTGAGATATATTTGGGATGTACATGGAGAAGGATCCTAACATTGGGTCGGGAGCTGTTTAGAGTTTTATCCATTTTTTTATTTTTGTTTTCTTTCACTTTACTCTACTAGTATGACATGAAATTATTGTATTTGGATGTTGTTTGTACCCATGTTCGGGAAAGGCTTGGTTATGCATGTTTATTTACTATTCATATTGTTTCCACTATTTATCTTGTGTGCTATTGTGGATTATTTCGGTAAAGAGGGTATATTCTCCTCATGTGACTTATTAGACCCTCCATGTTAGTCATCAACCCCTTGCGTATAGGGAGGCATGCATGATGTCATGTGACGACTCGGGTCGGGGAACCGATTTAGTGGCTTCTGGGTTGGCGAATTTACATAATGAGATAGTTTTTAATCAAATAATTTGATGAAACATTTAATTCAGGGTTGGACATTCATGAAGCATTGTTGAAGATATTTACACTGCCTATGAATATTATGGAAATTATGAGGATAATAATATAATTTAAATAAATATTGATTCTAACATATATTATGAAATGGGTGTTCAAGGGGAATAACCAATATCTCGTTTCTAATAAACTCCCATTTCAATTACACAATTAATTTATATATGATACAATCACTCATAAAGGAATTCAATTGTTTTATATTTCTACATGGGATTAATATTAATGTAATATGTCTATGGAGTAGAATGATAATTTTAATTTGTTTCAAAATAATTCATGTGAGAATACAATAATTTGAATGAAATATACTATCTATCAAACCACTTCTATTAATTAAATGAAATTCCATATTTTTGGAAATTTAGAATAGTTTCATGATATTATTTTAAATACACAATGGTTAGATAAATAAGAGTGTTATATCAGTGTAATTTTTTCATGGTTTAAAAAACTACAATAATATTGAGTTTCTAGAATAAATTTTAACCCTAATAATACAACAAAAACCCCTTTGATGTCTGGAATTTTAGCTATTTCTGTTTGATGAAATCTCAACTTTATATAACCAATGTTTTAGGAACAAATTAAATAGTCAATTTAGGTGTCACGACACTCAAAATTATACTAAAAACCATTGAATGAAATGGTCATAATTGAATGTATAGAGAATTAATAAATTTTAAAAATATATATTTTACGATTCAGGTTACCAAAAATTCTGATATCAAATAGACACATATTCAAAGAACCATGATATAATTAATCATGATTGAATGTCATAAATAAGAGAACAATTTATAAAAAAACTTATATAAATCATGTGGATTATTATTTGTTATCATATTCATGAAACCAAATATAGAGTTTTTTTTTGCACTGAAAGACCCTTGCTCCCCGATTTGGTGCTGAAACATGTAACATACGACACTTGATTTTTTAATCATATATTATTAAAATATGTTTCTCAAATTTATAATCCATGTAAATTATAGTTTATAGTTTTATTGAATTTTTAAAAATAAACAAATCAAAAAATTCTCCTCAAAACAACACTAATTTTTTGATTTATAAGAAGCTCATAAATCCTCAATTGGTATTAAAATTATCACAAAAATGTTTTAAAATATCATATTCCTATTCACATAGTATACTTAATATATTTTTTTAATGAAATTAATAATGGAATAAATAAGGTGTCATATCAAATTATTTTTATGGTTAAGTATAATAATAAATCATAATGTGAGTGGCATGAGACATAACATGACATATAAATGAGAAGGATCATATTCATGAAAACAGGGAATATGGAAATTATGTCTTAATATCAAAAAATAATTTATATGTGGGAATACTATAAAAAATGTGTTATAAGTCAATAAAAAGGATTACTATATACGAAATCATCATTATTTTACATGTATTGTACCCTAGGAAGACATCATATTTCTAAAATTAAATTCTTTGAAATAAAAATTTGACAGAAATACTCCATAATCAGATACAAATATTGTAACAAGACATTAACATTACATAATGCAATGAAATTATATATGGGTTAACTAATTATTATAAAAAAATTCATTCATATGTGTTCTATAAGGATTTAATCAATATATTAAAAACATTAATGAATTAATATATTGTTATTATACCTTTTTAGTGGTTCCCTTGAGTAGTATCCCCGATTTAATAAAAAACCGGGAATTATAAACCCTTGGAAAAAAATGGGAATCCAATGTCTTTATGCATACTTCTTAGAAAATATTTCACATCTAATAAGATTACAATTGTCTTATTGACACTATTTAGAAAATTAAAATAGTATTTATAAAAAATTATACAGTAATCGAATATATTGTTAATCATGGTGATCACCCTCCAACTATGTAGTGGGAAATTGGGAATCTATAGGGGAAAATGATACTCATTAAATCAGACCTATTAAATTTTTTGATTAGGAAATAAAAAATATGTTTTGGATATTACCATATATTTAATAGTGAATTTCATATTACCTCTATAAAAAGATTTCAAATAGAATTACTGGAATAATAACATTTATCAACCATAAAGACATATTTAAAAATAGTTAGATTAATTAGGGTTATAAAAATAAAAATAATAAATTTAGTTTTCCTTTGGAAACATTTAGAAACAAAAATATTGTTAAGTGAGGATAATAAACTCATTTATGAAAACATGAATTCATAGAGAGGAATTATTTTAGTAAACTTAAAATGATCTCGAAATATTTGTTCAAAATTAAAAGCGTTAATGTGAATTTATTAAAACAACCCACTTGATTATAATTTCAAAAAATTCATTTTTCAAATAATTATTAAAAGTTTATGTTATTTGAAAATTTTACTTCAAAATAATTTCTAAAGAATAAATTTTTAATATTTAAAAATGATAAATTATATGATTCCATTTAAAAAATTAATCACCTTTGAATCATTTAAAGGCCATTAATACAATTTAGTTAAACCATTATCATTAAAATGATGATCAAACCATTCTTTCATAATAGGTTACAATAATTATTATGGTTAATTTTAACACTATAAAAAAATGAATTTGATTATTAAAATATGAATGTAGATGTAATATATTCATTTTAATGTATAAGATTTATTATTATAGAAACCATGATTTTATTTAAGAAAACAAGATCATATATGTGACAATAATTCCAATTCCTGAAGGATGGAAACAAGGATTAGATAATTATATCATAACATCAATAATACCATTTAAAATATATAAGATAAAATATATTTTAACAAATTAAAAAATTGGGAAAGGGAGTTTGAAATGATTCAAATGAAGTGTGAAAACTCTTAACAGAGTGTGTCAAAGTAATATCAACATGGAACAAAAAAATGGGTTTTTCCAACGAAAAAACACATAAAAGTTATTTAAAATTTGTTTAAAAATCCAGGTAAATTAAAAATACTAGAAAAAATATATTTATTAATGTAATGAAAATGAACACACTAAAAACTAAAACATGGAATATATTATGAGATTTTAAATCCATGAATAAAAATAACAATTTATGAAATAAAAAATAGATTGAGTAATTTGGATAATTAAAATTATGAGATATAAAAATAAATATTTCTTCTTACAAATTTATAAAAGAGACTCAAAAAAATATATTTCATACTATTTTATCATGGATACACAGTTAGGGATGGAAATAATGGTAAATTTTTTAATGAATTGGGAATTGAGGTCTAACGATGAAGGATATGTAACAATATATGAGACTATTAAGAAGAAAAAAATGACAATGTTAGTTCAATTTTATATCAATAATGAAATCAAAGACCATATCTCAGTAATTTATGATTGTAAATAATTAAATTTATTTGAAAAATGGATCAAAAATTGGATGTTGAAGTTAAAAATTGATAAAATGAGATATAAATATATATAATATAATATGGTTTATAAGTAAACATGTTCAATAAAATGTAGATGATCTAGACACACAATATATACAAGTAAAATTAATTTTTTAAAAAACACTTTCATTAACATTAATTATGTAAAATTTTACTCTATATGATAACTAAATTAGATGAATAAGAATTGAGCCTAGGGACACAAAACAAGACATTCCTGATAAGAGATTTATGCATATAAATATTATTTTAAAAAAACAGTTTAATTGTAAATAAAAAAAATTTCCACCACAAAACATGTGACGCCATGAGATTTTATGGGAAATATTCTTTTTAATATTTTTGATGTCTTGTGTTGTACACTACCCAAATATTATATTGTTCAATACACAACACCATATTATCTTTTAGTATACACAACACTATTCTTTGCTTGTGTTGCATGAAGGAGAGACCTTCTACGATAGCTTTCATTGTACGCAATACCGAGTTTCACTATAAAATGATATATTATAATATTATTATGAACCAGCCCTTATGAATAGTATTAACAACACATTGAATTTTATAACATTATAATTCATCTTACCCATTTTCTAGAACATGTTATGAGAAAAAAAATAATTTTTTGGATAAAAGAAATATTTTAAAAAAATGCAGTTTTGTGGCCATTAGATGCCACACCAATTTTAAATCTAATTTTTCACATGTTTATAAGTTCCATTTGACAAAATAAATTAATTACTTCGAATCAGGATTTAATAATTTACTTTTGTTAAATTTTTCATATTTTTATGATAACATTCATATTTTGATGAAAAGTAAAAATATGCTAAATTTTTCTTAAAAAAATCTTTTTTCATCAAGATAATTTATATGGTTAAATTATTATACTAAATGGTTTTAAATTATAAATAAAATATATTTTAACCTATTAATATAATGTATTTCAATATCAATTATTTTACTTTGATCCATAGGTAAAACCATTTTACTTTTTGGCAATATTTTGAACGAAAATCTATTTTTTACAATCGGATTAATATTAAATTAATAACTGCATGTTTTGTGTTTTGAATTTGGAGAAATTTATTCCATATTTTTAATCAGTAGGTCCAAATTATGAGAATAGGCTACTTTTTTTGGGCATTATGAATAGTAACTACTGTAAATTTTATTTACCATAATTAAATGTAAATAAGGTAATTAAGAGAAAAAATAATATTATAAAATTACTCTAACACTTTTCTTCATATAATTGGATGATTATATAACGTCCTAAAATATAATTTGATCGAAATGGTATCTATTGGAACCCAATTGATTGTGATTAAGACATTTATTTTATTTTATTTAATTAAAAGATAAATATGTCTCACTTAAACATTAATAATTAAATTATATTTTGTATAAAGTTATACTGAATATAAATTAGATTATAAATACTCATTTGAATTATAAAATGTATTTCTTTATCAGGGTAATTTATTTTCATTTTATAAGAAATATATAATTACATTAATATCTTATACATTAGTGATGCAGAAATTATTTATTTAGTAAAAAATCAATAATATAGTTTGTATTAAAATAATAATACCCCTCATAAGGACCAAAAACATGATCAAAACGTATTGGTCGAGTATATCTACATCACAATCATCCATGTGTCGACTTTTGGATGATTTGAATCCTTATAAAATATATTATGACATTTATATTTTATTATTTTAAATTATGTCAAAGTTGTCACTTTTATAATTTAATAAAGATAACATTTTAAATGTAGGTGTTTTAGAAGATAAAATGGAATAAATGTGTTATTATTAACGATATTAGATTTATCATAATCATTGTATTTTAAATTTAATTTTTATGCAACAAAGAAGTTTAATAAATAATTATACCAAAATGTTCTAGTAACTATTTTATTATGAAAAATACAAAATAAATGGTTTTAAAAATAATAAAATAAAAATAATATGAACTAACTAATGTAATGAATGAATTATATATATATATATGACATGTTAGGAATATATTAAATATTTTGGTTTGAACATATCTTGGGTGTGGATTTTATTTAAATTCAAATAATTGAATAGTGTTAAAATTGACACTATTGGTATTTTATAAAAAATAACATATTATGAAATTATTTAAAAATAACCAAAATATTTTAAAAATTACAAATTTAAAAATATATGGTTGAAAATGTCATTTTTTATCTAATTATAGACAATTAACAACACATAATTAAGTATTTATAACAATTTAAAATTTAGAATATTATTAACATAAATAAAATCAAATTGATTAAATAAAGATAAATCAAAATGATAAGGTTTAATATAAATACAAAACATGTATAAATTTAATTGTATGTTGATATTACAGCCCTATCTTATCTCATATAATAATTTCAGTGACTTTGGATGTTTTTATGTGGGGTTTGAGTTTATTAAAAATTAATATTTTGGTTTTACCCCTCACTCTCCATGGGAACTAGCCCATGCTCTAGTACCGCTAGACTCGGAAACAGTGCATATTACGCACAGGGTGATTCAAAGCCATTTACCTAGGTGGGGAACGTGCATCACGCTCTGGGCATGGCGGGGCCCCCCAGTGGGAGATGAGTGTTACCCTACACACGTTTTGGAGGGGAGGCCTCTGAGCGGCATCTCTTTCCCCCTTCCGAGGAGACTAGGGTTTTCCCCTGTTCTTGCTTTCCTTCCCTCCGAGGCTGACTTATCCCGAGTCTTTTTCATCTGGTTCACCTCAATGTCTGGGAGATGGCATTGCACAGCTGGTATCAACGTGTTACTGTCCATTTGAAGTCTGACGACGGAGCTGGTCTGGTCCGGGGAGGGGAGGTCTTCGCTTCATTTTTTATTTGTGATGTACTTAATGGTTTGAAGGTTCCCTCTCTGATGTCTTTGGTTGAGTTCTTGTTGAGAAGGTTGTTCTAGGGTTTTTCCCACCGGCGCCTCACTCTGCTGGTGGTTTTTCTACAGATCACTATGTGCTCTCTATAGTGGTTCTGTGTCTTTCTCTTTTTCTGTGGATTTGCGCTATGTGCTTCTGTGGTTGCTGATTTAGATCTTCGGGTGTAATACTGGTTTGTGACATTTCTCCTTTTCGCTAACATACTCTTCGGAGAACTTCATGTTTGGTTCTCAGTAGCTCATTGGTCCTATGGTGAGTTTCTCAGCTTTTGAAGGTCGCCTCTTGGCCCACGGTGGATGAGTGGTTTGAGGGACTTATGAGGACTTTTCCAGAAGTTGGGTTGGAGGATTTGGAAATTATCTTGTTTTCGGGTTGATGTGGTTCATGATGTGCACCCATTGCATCAAATTTTTTGGATTTGTGATTTTATGTGGTGCGGGTGATGTTTTTTGTGGATCCTTGATTTGCGGTAGCGACTACGGGTTCTTCCCGGTGTCGATGTTGAATGGGATGACGAATGACGGTGAAGCAAGCCGGTGATCCGGTGTAGTGGATTTTTCTGAAGCTCATGACGTGTTAGACCAAGTGCAGGCTCGCGGATGCAATGTTGGCGGTGTTTTTGAATTTTGAAATTTTGAAATGTTTGTGATTTGTGGTACTTGGTTTCTATTGTATGGGTACCAGAAACCCATAAAACGATTTTTAAAATGGAAAAAATGATTGGCATAAAATATATATATATATATATATATATATATATAAGGGCACCTCCTCCCTCTTCTCTTCACTACATATTGAGCTCTCAAATGAATCCAAACACTGTCAATTTAAATTATAAACATTTTTATTAATAGTATGGAGGTTCTGGTATTCTTGAAAGACCAACTATAGAGCTCTTAGTGGAAGTTTAAATGAGGCACTTCGAGGAAGAGGTAATATCTTCTACCGATTCATTCAAATTTATTTCTTCTTATACTTCCATTTCTTTAGTTATTTCATTAAAAAGTAATAACATAAGTATCACTCATATACCGATATGTTATTATAAATATGAATCAACTCTATTTCACCTTCTATCAATCCTATGAATATCGAAATCATCACGCGTGCGTATGTACGGAACACAATTTCCATGCTATGGTGTAATCTATTTTTCATCAACAACATACATTGATGCGTATAATGATTGAAGAACTTACTATATATTATTATTTTAATGTTATATGTATTATAAAATATTATACTTTGTATACATCCATTCAATTCCACAATCATGGGAATGATATCATCGCTCGTGCGTACATATGGCCCACCGTCTCCACGATGTGATATGATTAGTTTTACATGATCTTAATTTAAGCATGATTATATAAAAATATTTAATGAATTAATATGATATATATTATACTAATAAAATTATGTAAAAGATATAACGATAACCTAAAAATAAGAATAAAAATTTATTCGACAAAACATGCATAATATCATAAAATAGTTAACACCCCAATAACGAGTAACAATGAAATTTTACTAATAAACCGATAAGTATATGACCATGTATTATATCATAAAACTAAATATGATTCTGGATTAAGTCAATGGAATTTTTTAATTCATTATACAGGAATATTTCTTTTGTTTACCATACGAGGTACATTTTGACATTTCTAGAAAAAGATTGAGGAGAATGTTTTTTTAACATATACAACATGAACAGATTTTTATAGTTTCATAACACCTTATTTCCATGAAGCATCCTATACAATATTTCATGATTATTTTCAATGATATTTTTAATGTTTCATGGAATTTTGAGATAAGATAATGATTTTGAAGAAGAAAGGATGTTTTCCTCAAGAATTCGTTTCATGTTTTTTATCAAAACTATTTTCCATCTAAGATTATATTATTTAATATAGATATATTTATTCTATAATTTCCCTTTTATAAACATGACTTTATTTTTTTATAATGAAATTATATCCATTGTTTTATTGGGATTTTGTTATGATGGTATGATGTATATGAAACACATTATATTAATTGCGTTATGATGAATGATTTATGTTTATTTTATGGCACAAAAAAGAATGATTTCATTATTAGATTGGTGGGACCTATATATCCCGCCAATGCAATGGGTAAATATATATATCTCACGACATAAACATGGATGTAATGTCAAGTAAATCTAGTTCATTAATACAGTACTGGAATGATATGTAAACCTGGTTTAGTAATGGTCTTCATCCACTATAATGGTCATGACACAAATTCCTTGGATACTGTGGAAGTCATTATATGTTCTTATTAGTATTCCACAATTACATGTTTTATTCCAATGCTATTATTTTATTGTTAATGTTCCTATATGATCCATGCCTTACGTACTTCCATTTTTTTATGTCATTGCTTAGGATTTTGATGTTTAAATTTTATGTTCATGTTTTTACATTCAAATGTTTATGGATTGTTTTATGTTCTCCATGTTTACGCTTAATGAGAATTCACATTCAAACTTTCTATATTTTCTTTTCCACAAGATATAAATAAAGGTTTTAGGTTATAAAACAAAATGGGATGATATTTATAGGAGATGTTGAAGATCATTCCCCATGACTAGAAGATTATTTTCTGATTTTCCAAAGACACTAAACTATTACGGTCCTTGGTTGTATTTTTTTTTTGTTATGAATTAAGTATTCCACAAATGTAATGTAATTTACATGTATTTCAAGCTTTGGTATCTATAGTTGGTATTAGATTTAGGTGGAAACTAGGATGTGAAAACATTAGTGAGAACCCTAGAGATATTTCTAAGGTATGTGTAGGTATGTCGCTAAGTTTAAGTATAAGTAGAGGTTAAAATCCTAGAATTATGTTAATGATCATGAATAAACTAGGAATAAACATAATATGTTAGAGATTTAACGTTCTCCCCATTTATTATGTTGTTTTCCTAGTATGATTTTTGCCTCTCACACTATTATTTTTGGGTTTTAGATAATGGCTGGATCCCGAAGGAAACATGTTAATGATCGATGCAATGGGAAATGAATTGATTGTCCTCTTGAAAAAACAAATGTTATTGGAAATGGAGTGAATTGTCTTATTTGTACACTTACACAAGTGATGAATCATTTTATACTTCCACATGAGTATAGAAGGGAACAATATTCTACTAAGGCCTTCATGAGGTAACATTCACCTTGTCTCAGTGGGTATTCTGATCCACTTGTTGATGAACAATGGATGAGTTCCATTTAATAGATATTTTCCATACTTAAATGTTCAAAACCAAAAAAATTCATTTTTTCTATTTACCGTTTAGAAGGTGAAGTAGACCAGTGGTGGTCCCTAATTAAGAATACAACGCCCCAGGATGAAACCGAATCCATGGAATGGGATGAGTTCAAGAAAATATTTTTCAATAATTACTTTCCTATTATTCTTCAAACTAAGATAGAAAATGAGTTCCTTAAGCTTATAAAAAAGGATGATTAATCTGTTGGTATATAAGAGGTGAATTTTAAAAGGCTTTCAAGGTATGAATTTGGCTTTATCATCCAACCTAAAAATAAAATTGATCAATTCTATAATGTCTTAAAACCAAGTATTGGAAAGGAATTAGCTATAAGATACTTTACTAGCTATGAAGAGATTGTTTTTTGTGCTATCAAGGTAGAACTGGGAGTTATTGTTACATATCCATCTCATGTGTTTTGACAAGAAACGAAATATGGAGTTTAAGGAGAAAATCTCTAAACTAAGGTGACTAGAAGATGAATGTTTAGTTATGCTCAATATGAGGAAAGAAGCATAGTTGATATTTTCTTAAAGAGACTAGAAAATGATTTAAGTGTGGAAAAGAATATCATACAGCATCTGAGTGCCAAACAAATAGGAAAAAGGTAGCTAATTACATGAATAGAGAAAATTCTACAAAGAATGCACCACCAACACTTCAATGCTACATGTGTAGGGAAATGGGGAATTATGCAAACAAATTCCCTAATCCTAGGGTTAATTATGATCGACATCAAGAAACTCTTAAGGAGATTGACAAAGGGAAGTCACATGTGATCACTATTGGAGATGCTGAATATGAAAATGAAGTGGCGGAATGATTAAGTGTTTATGTAACGGGAGTCCAAAATATTGTTGTGGAATCTCATTTACAGTATCATGTAATATTAAAATATCAATGTATTGGTTTATTATGGTTTTCAAAAATTGTATTGTACTGATAACCATGGAAAGTGATTGAAATAGTTTTCGAAAGAAGATGATATGCCCATAATGAAGGGATAAGGAGAAAATAATATGTTTGATAGTATTAATGAGCTCATGACTGATAAAATAAAAAATTGATATCATGGTTTGAGTATATAGAAATTTTGGGATTTTGGTACGTAGAAAGAGTTAAATTTTGATAGAATTCATGTTTTTACAAAGATTCTATGGTAAATCATGTTTTAAGAGAATACATTATTATGGTATTCAAATGTTTATAATGTGACCAAAAAGATACATCTTATGATATATGGGAGATAACTGATGGTATTCACATCCTTGTTATATGACCTTTCAAGAAATCATTTTCTTTATACTGTGAGTTTGGAAAAATGTATTTTGGATAAGCATAATGGTTGGAATGGATTAAGATGGAAATCAGAGAGTATTGTTGAAGGCTATAAATTTATTTGATATTATTTTAGGAATGTTATAATGGATTACTTTTAGAAAAAGGACAACCAGCAAGATGGACGATAACCCGTCACCTTGGACAAGGTTGAAGGAATCGAAACCACAACCAAAGTATGACAAGCCTTCATCACCTACCAGTAGCCTATAAGAAGTCATTGGTTAGTATAAATTAGTTTTAATTTATTAAGTGGTATAATATATGAAGTATAAGTCAGGTTTTGGAATCATATACGGTTAATATCACCATAGATGCGCTTATGTATATTTAATAATTTCTACTAATCTATTTTGATAAAGACAGATGGAATGACCTATCATTCTATCTCAAGATCTTCTAACACTTCAAGAATGAAAATGTAAACTTCATTTCATTAAATAAGAGATGAAGAGGAAATTATTCAAGTAATGACCCACGATGATATTATAATGAAATCAAGTAAGTATTTCTCCTTATGCAATAATCCATCAACTTTAGGAAAATGTTCTTAAAAACTAAAAATGTTGTATGAGAACCCTCATATCTGATGAATTATATGGTACCTTATTAAATCTCAAATATATGGATTTTTGATTGTTGGATTTTTCTTAGACATGTTCTCTACCAATCTCTATCAGAACATGATGGTTAAATTTCTCTTCCATATCCATGTTTTCACCTATATTCTTCTATGTAATAACCCAATGATTAGTTAATTTGGGTGACCATTATGTTTCTAACCTTACTTTTTAAAATTTTGTTTTAGTATACCTTTATATTTTTTCGGTTTCTGTGAAAGATACTTTCATGTATTAAACCATTTATAACCTGACGAATTTTGAGCGTGAAATTCATTTTTAAGGGTGGTAGAATGTAAAACCCCGATAGTTTATAAAAAATATTCATTTTAATTTCTATGATGTCTTGTGTTGTTTTCTACCCCAATATTAGCTGGTTCTATACTCAACACTGTATTATCTTGTATTATAACTAACACTATTCTTGTCTTGTGTTTCGCGTAAGAGTGACCTTCCTCGATAGCTTGCATTGTACACAATATAGAGTTTCGCAAAACAATGATCTATTATAATATTATTATGAACAGGCTGTTATGAATAATATTAACAAAATTTTTAATTTTATAACATTATAATTCATCTTACACATTTTATAGAACATGGTATATTAACCGAAATAATTTTTCGGATAAAAAAATTATTTTTAAAAAATTACATTTTGTTGCCTTTTGATGGTGCACCCATTTTAAATACACTTTTTGACTAGTTTATATGATCAATTTGAAAAATAAACTAATTATTTTGAATCAAGTTATAAAATTTTACTTTTGTTAAATTTTTCAGATTTTTATAATAACTTTCATATTTTGAGGAATAGTAAAAATACGATAAATTTTACTTAAAAAAACTATTTTGGTTAAGATGATTTATACGGTTAAATTATAATATTAAATGGTTTAAAAGTATAAATAGAATATATGTTTACCATTTAATATAATTTACGTCATTATCATTAATTTTATATTTTATTTATAGGTAAAAACATTTCAATCATTTGCAATGTTTTCAACAAAAACCCGTTTTTTACAATGATATTAATTTTAAATTAATTACTAAGTATTATGTGTTTCGAATATGAAAAATTGGATTCTATATTTGGAATCATTTGGTACAAATTATGTTAATAGACAAATTTTAATAAATGGCATTATGAATAGTAACTACGGTAAAGTTTATTTACCATAGTTAAAGGTAATTAAGGTAATTAAAGGTCAAAATAATATTATAAATTTACCCTAAAACATTCCATAATATAATTGGTTGATTATATTTCATCCTAAAATATATTTGGTTCTAAATAGTATCTATTGGAACCCACTTGAGTTTGATTAAGACATTTATTTTATTTTATTTTATGAAAAGTTAAATATGTCTCACTCAAACAATAATAATTAAATTATTTTTAATATAAGGTTATAGTAAATATAAATTATATAATAAATAATCAATTGAAAGATAATTTGTTTTCATTATCATGGTAATTTATTTTTTATTATGATGAAATATATATTTACCTTAATTTCTTATACATTAATAATGCAGAAATTCTTTATTTAGTGAAAAATCAATAATATAGGTTTTATTAAAATAATAGTACCCATAAAAAGCACAAACACTTGACCAAAACATATTGGTAGGGTATATATACATTATAAGAATCCATGTGTAGACTTTTGGTCCATTTAGAGCCTTATAAAACAAATTATGATATTTATATTATTTTATTATCAATGATGTAAAAGTTTTCACCTTCATAATTTAATAAAGATAACATTTTAAACGTTGGTTGTTTTAGAATAATAATTTACTCAATGTGTTATTATTAAATATATTAGATTTATCTTAATAATAGTATTTTATTTTTAATTTTTATGCAACAAATAAATATAATAAATAATTATACAAAAATGTTGTAGTACATATTTTATTACGAAAAATATAAAATAAATTTCTTTAAAAATATTAAACTAAATATTTTCTGAACTAGTTAATGTGATCCATGAATATCATAGATACAAATGACATGTTATAAATCTATTAAATATTTTTTTGAACATATCATTTTTGTGGAATTTATATAAATTTATGTAATTAAATAGTGTCAAAATTGACACTATTGGTATTTTATAAAAATAACACATTAATAAATTGTTTAAAAATCACAAATATATATAAAAATTCCAAATTAAAAATTATAAGGTCTAAAAAATATTAATGTATCTATGTATTGAAAATTTATAACACATAAATATGTTTTTATATCAATTTAAAATTTAGAATATTATTACCCCAAATAAAATCAAATAGATTAAAAAACGAAAAATCAAAATGATATGGTTTAAAATAAAATCTAAACATGTCTAAATTTTAATTTTTGATTATATTACAACACTATATTATCTCATATTATAATTTGAGTCACATTGGATGTTTTTATGTGGGGTTTGAGTTTATTATAAAATTATATTTTTGAGGATTCCAAAAGTGCCCCTATACTCTCTTATAAAAGGGCACCTTCTCATTATTCTATTCACTACATTTTGAGCTTTCAAACTCAGACAAGCACTGAATATTTCCCTTATTAACTACCATATAAACATACAAGAGGTTCTGTTCTTCTTCAAATACCAACCCAAGAAGCTGTTTAAACGAGGCACTTTGAGGAAGAGGTAATATCCTCTACCGATTCATTCAAATTTATTTCTTCTTATACATCATCTTCTTTAGTAGTTTTATTAAAAAGTAATAACATCAGTATCACTAATATAAATATATGTTTCTATAAATATGAATCAACCTTATTTCACCTTCTACCAATCCTACGAAAAATGAAATCACCGCACATGCGTTCGTATAGAATATCATCCCCACGTCATACATTAATCTGATTTTCAACACAAACCTACTTTGATGGGTATAATGATGGGAGAAATTACAATATATGATTATTTTAATGTGATATTGATTCTTAATTATTATAAACCATACACTTCAATACAATTCTACAATCACGGGAATGATATCATCCCTCGTGCGTACGTAAGGCATACCGTCTCCACGATGTGATGTGATTTATTCTACATGATAATCATTAAAAATTGATTATATAAATAAATTGAATGAAAAAATAAAATAAATATTATACTAATAATATTATTTAAATGATATAACTATATCATAAAAAGAGGAATAAAAATTTATTCGACAAAACATGAATTATAACATAAAATAGTTAACACCCGAATAACGAGTAACAATAAAATGTTATTAATAAACCTATATGAATATGACCATATATGATATCATAAAAATAAATATGATTTTGGATTAAGTAAATTACATTATTTAAATCATAATACAGGTGGTTTGAATATGTACAATGTAGTCAGACCTAAGGTAAGGGGTAACTCTTCCAATCTCGTTTCTATCAGAGATTGTCTATTCGTATGTATTTATAAGGGTTATATTTATCATCCATGTCCATGTCTTATAAAATTATTTTTTTTAATTTTTTATATTCTTTCATGTATTTTTAAATACATTTTTATAATTTTTTTACTTATACCTCATTGTATTGGTGGAATATTTCTTTTTTTACCATATGAGGTACTTTTTGACTTTTTAGGAAAAAGTACGAGGAGAATGTTTTTTTAACAAATAAAGCATGATCAAATTTGTACAGTTTCATAACACCTTATTTCCATGAACCAGCCACTAAAATAATTCATGATTATTTTCAATGAATTTTTTTTTTGTTTCAAATTTCACGGAATTTTGAGAAAAGAAAATGAATTTCAAGAAGAAAATATATTTTCCTCAAGAATTTATTTCAAGTGTTTTATCAAAACTATTTTCCATATAAGATGATATTATTTAATATTGATTTATTTCATGTAAAATGTCCCTATTATTTACATGGTTTTATTTTTTTTATGAAGAAATTATATCAATTGTTTTATATGGATTTATGTTATGATGGGATGATGTATATGAAACCCATTATATTCATCGGGTTTTGATGAATGATTTATGTTTATTTTGTGGCACATTAAATAATTATTTCATTATGAGATGGGTGGGACCTATATATCCCTCAAATGAATTCGTTAAAGATTTATATCTCATGATATAAACATGGCCGGAATGATATCTAAATCAGGTTCAGTAATACTGGGCTGGAACGACAAGTAAACCTGGTTCAGTAATGGACTTCATCCACTATGATGGTCATGTAAGAAATTCCTTGACTATTTTGGAAATCATAACATGTTCTTATTAGTTTGACACAATAACATGTTTTATTCAAATGATATTATTTTATATTTAATTTTCTTTTATGATCCATGCCTTACGTATAGCCATGTTTTATGTCATTGCTCATGATTTTGATGTTTATATTTTATGTTCATGATTTTATATTCAAATTATTATGGATTGGTTTATGTACTCCATGTTTACCCTTAGTGAGCATTCGAGCTCACTATTTCTATGTTTTCTTTTCCCTAGGACATAAAAAAAGGTTTTAGGTAAGAAAAAAAGGGTAAGTTCTTTACAGGAGATGTTGAAGATCTTTCACCATGATTAGAAGATTATTTTCTGAGTTTTCAAAGACACTAAACTATTACAGTCCATGGGTGTCTATTTTTGTTATGTATTAATTATTACACAAAAGTAATATAATGAAAATTTTCATTAATCTTGGGTCTCTGCAATACAATGTGTTTTGGACGTTTTTGTGAAATTTAATTGAAAATTCATGTAATTATTTTTTGATCAAAAAATATCATTTCACTATAATGAATAGACACAAAAATTGAAAGGGGTTTTCCAATAATTCATTATTCGCATTCCACTTCCTCACAGAAAAATTATTTATTTATAATATATTTTTTCCATATTATGTATCAATTACCTATTTAATCAATAGAATGTTTAGGGAAATGTTATAAAAAAATTCAGTTTTAAATTAAAAATGAACATAATATGAAAAATCTGTTCTAAAAATATAAAGAAAAAAACTAAAAATGATGAATAAGAATTATTATTTATAGTAATTTAAAATTTATGGTATATAATATGGTTTATATAAATAAAATGTTCACATTATTTCAATAAATAAATTAAAAAAATAAATTATGTTCTTTTATACTCACATATGAGTAATATTAAAATGGAATAACCTAAAATTAAACTAAATAAATAATATTACATAGATTCGTATGAAGGATATATATCGAATGTAATTCTATTTTCATACCATGAAATAATTTTGACAATATAAATAATATAATATGATTCATACAACCATAGAGTTGTATCAATACAATTATTTCATGCCCTAATTATTTTAATTATCCATGGAGGATTCATTTTACAATAACATACATAGTATCGACATAAGAAAACATAGATATTGAATATATACATCAGATATCAAAAGTATAAAAATTAGGATATCTGTGAAATAATATTGAGAGTTATAAATTATAATGGGAATGTTATACTCATTTAAACCATGGGAAAATTATATTATAAAGTGATTAGTCATTGTTAAAGTGAAATTGTGATGAGTAATTAAGCTATTTAGTGAGGTTGAACTAGAGATATAGTTTAAAAAATTATGAAATAAATTTTATTGTGGGATTAAAATGAGTGGAATTGTATTATTTATTAAATCCATATTGAGAGGATCCATATTAAAATATATAATATTCATTAATGGGGTGATATGTAGTTTGGAAATTTTTTGTTGGTTTTCCATAGAATTTTAAATATAATTTTTTAGCCTATAATTATAAATATATTATAAATTAAATTTTTTCTGATTTTATTATAAGAATAAATTTTAAATATTTTCTAAAAACCCATTAAATTTTATTAATTTATTAAATTCCAATTTTTATAAATTTATTGGAGGAAGTGAGATATGATTAAATTTGGGTAGGATGTATTAAAATGATGAAATAAAGGTTGATAAAATAAAGAAAAAATAATAGTATTAAATGAAAAATTTTATAAATTTTACTGAAAAATGGGTTCAAGCACATGTAGTCAACCATGATCATGTGAACCCTAGTGACTGGGAAAGGAAATACTATCCTTTGACTTGACCTATGTATAAGATGAGTCCCAAAATCAATTATAGGGGCCATGGATTCATATAAATTTTAAATTACATGAAAAAATAGATTTAGGATATATAGTTATATCGTATGATCATGTTACACTTGAAAGTAATAAAAATATGACTCATACTCTCACATTGATACTTTTCTATATGCACCCATTCTAATTATGGGGATCCCATTGCTAATGATTTTCTATTTAGTATGAAAATATGTACGGGAATATCCAAATGAGTTTTAGTGAAACTATGATATTTAATGACATATTTTTATTTAAAAGAAATCATATTTATTTGATATGTTTCTTTACATGCAACATGGTCTTTAAATTATATGTAATATACTATTGAATTATTATTACTCTATGTGAAATATTGAAAAAAACCATTTTATTAGAGGGTATGAATGGGTTTAAAAAAAATCATTAATAGTATTTTTTTACATATTTATAATGTGAATAAATTAGATTAAAATTGTTTAGAAATTAGAATAAAAGTATTTAAAAGTAAAAGAGTTGTTCTTCTAAAAAACTATATCATTACATGAAATTGTTTTTTATTTAAATAAATTAAATTAATCTCCATTTTTAATTTATTTTAATTAAATTTATAGATTATACATTAAATAAAACATTGTTTTATATTTTAAATTTGTTATTGCTAATGGAATGATTTTAAACTCAGTTTAATACATAAATATGCACTTTTTTATGAATGATTTATTGCAGTTTTCGTAATTATGCTAAAATGGTATTCATCCAAATATAGAAATTTAATCTTATAAAATAGATCCCTTATTTTTATTCCTAATAATTATAATTATATATTATGTTGAACATAATTTTTTTCTTTCTCAAAAATTAAATTTTCTATCAAATTTAGTTTCCTCAATAACTATTAATATTGGTTAAAAGTATTTTAAAAGTTGAAATGTGATAAAATGACATAGAATACTGTATAAATCCAATTTTATGGTTATATTAAGAACCTATATTCTCTTATTTTAAAATATTAGTAATTTTTAAACATTTGTTGTGTGTAATAAATTAATATACCTTAATATTATGAACAATTCTACGTGTAGGCTCTCTCTCACTTATGGAAGGACACCACATGTACTCTCTTCCTCAATCTCCATGTATAAGGATCCTACTATTAAATATTAGATAATATTGAATTAAATCAATAATTCACATTGAGGATCTTTTTAGTTTTATAATTTTTGAGAATTAGGCAATATCTATTACATTAAATTTCTAAAATTACAAAGTAGAGACTTCTACTCTGTATCCAATTTTTCATAAAAAAAATCTATTAAAAAATGTAATTTTCCTAGTCCCATGTTTTAGACAGAATGAAATTTTCATTGATCACATCCTTGACCCTATTAATCCTTCAATACTATGAAAAAAAATTAAAATATTGGGATGAGCATAACAATCGTAGTAAGGGTTATAAAATAAAGAATGAAAACATCAACCCATCAATTAATAGAATTCAATGAAACCATACATTTTAATCATAACATACCTCATGAAATCATAATATTTCTGCATAACACATATATTTCATAAATCATAAAGGTAAATTCTGAAATCCATAGAGTACATACATTATAGGTATCACAGCTATGTAGGGAGTTACGTTGGAAGACCCAACACTGTCTATTTCTTAAATTTCCTTGGAGAAACATTAACGTTTACCTCTTTCATTTTACCCAATGCATTTGAAGGCTATCTCAGGCTCACCCGCCATAGGATTATCACGAAACCACCCATATACATAAACAATTCCCAATAACCATAAAATATTCATAACACATAAAATAAGAAAAAAGGAAAGATATTTTTTTTTGAAAAGACAGATTCAATAATGTCAATGATCGGCGAATGTATAAACACAAATCCATGAAGGGAAATGGTCCAGCCAGATCTGGTTAACATCGTAGGGGCCTGAGGCCGCCAGCTGATGGGCATCATTGTTTCCTTCTCTTTTAGTAAAGGATAATGTGCAGATTGAGATTCCATGAAGGAAAGAAATGATTCGCCTGATGAGGGATCAAAATGACTAGAGGCCACCGTCGTTGAAATTGATAGCATTGATAATAGTGAGTTATATTGATTCGAGGATGATTTTATCCCATCCACAATCCTTCTAAAGCATCATACCTAAAAAATTGGTAGTATCCTCGGCCCCCACAGGTTCCCAAAAAGAATAATGTGATTCATGTTTGGATGAGATGACTTGACCCTACTAATTCAGGGCCAGGATGCCGAGGGAGATTAGCCCATCCTTGGGGGGAGACGAATCCACATTAATATTAAGAATACCTTCTATTGGAGGACACTGGTGGGAGGGAAAATAAGGGGTTCCTAAGGGATTTTGTTGTCCATTGTGGTTATCCCTGCCCTCAATCCATAAAAACTCTCGTTCAATCCAGAATTCGTGGCGTCTGTGAACGTGGTAGAAAACCGACTCATTGCGACAGACCCAAATGATCCAGACTAGGGTGAAATGTGAACCCAAATTAGCCAACGTGAACGAGGAGCACCATCGTATCAGGAAAGATGGGAGGTCAGAGGCCCTGGGTAGTGAAGTATCTAAAACAGAGCCCCATTTATTCCTAATTTCCATAGCCCCTGGGTAATGGATGATTGTGTGAAAGAGATATTTTGGGATATTCTGGCAAAAAGGGAAAGATTCGTCACTGCAAATATGTTGGAATACAAGAAGCCTCATGGTAGTATGGGTACTCGTGTAAACCTGTAACCAAAAGTGGTAGATTTTTCGGGGATGTTGAGTTTCCCAATTGACTTCAAGGGTCCCCCATCCCAATCAAATGATTGATTTCCAATGGAGATACGGTATCCAGATTTCACCATGTAGGCTCCCAAAAGGTCGTTGATCTATAAGATATTGTCGGGACGTGCGTCTCGTACCTAGGAGTTCTTAGGATAATTATTTGGTCTCTTTCATTGAGCCAAGCATGAATCTTCTCCAAACACATTCCTGGACCCTGATCGAAAAAGAGGCACATAACAGTGGCATCTTCAAAACCTAGTTGGGCAGGGGATGAGGCCCGCACACCTTCCTCATCAATCAGCAAGGGATCGGTACAAATGTTAATAGTTTGGCAATTCACAATCCTCCATCCCACCACTTTTTTCAGGAGGCTTCGGTCCCCCAAATGCTTCTCTAGAGGAAGCTTGGATGGGGTCCAATAGAGGAGATGGGGAAGACCTTGTGGGGGAAGTATTTGGCTCAGAGAACGCGTGCATTGAGATATGATGGACTGTTAATCGTGCTCCAACCTTGCTTATCCAGTAGTGATTTATTTATTTGAAAGAGATTATGGAATCCCATACCTCCCTCAAACTTGGGTTTGCACAGTTTCTCCAAGGACATGGAGTGGGTTCTATTCCTTCCATCATTCTTCCCCCCCAGAAGTTGGATGTGCGTGTGTGGATCTGATTGATAATGACCACTGGAAGTTTAAAAAGTGACATAAAATAAATGGGGATAGACGGGGTGATGACTTTAATGAGATCTCCTTAACGGATTTGGAAATTTTTTTGGGGTCCAACCTTGTATTTTATTCTCAATCCTATCCATCAAGGATGCAAAGATTTATATTTTGGAGCATCCAATTACCGTGGGGAGCCCAAGGTACTTCTGGTGGTTCTCGACCAAATTCATGCCTATAGATTCATAGATTTCTTCTTTCATGGAATGCGCTACCCCAACGCTGAAGGAGATTTCCAACATTCCATGATTGATTGACTAACTGACGCCCTCTTGTTCTTTTGGATCACATGGATGATTACATGACATTCATTACTATTTGATCTAGAGAAAAAGAGGCAGTTGTCGGTGAAGAGGAGATGCGAAACTGGTGGACTTAAACAGAAAACCGTTTCCCCATATATAGAGTTAGATTATGCAGCCCTAGAAATTAGGTTATAAAAAAAATCATCCACCTTGATAAATAGAAAGTGGGAGAGATGATCTCCTTGGTGAAGGTCCTGAGATGGGGTGAATCCTCGGGTGAGCTCCCAATTGGCCTTGATTTGGAATGATATGGTCAAGACACAGTTCATGAACATATCTACCCATTTGTAGAAGAATTCCAATTTCAGCATTACGACTTTGATGAAGTGTCATTCTACTTTATCATAGAACTTAGTCATATCCAGTTTCTAGGCCATGGTTCCTCTTTTCTTGGTGGAGTGTGTTTTCATAGAGTGGAACACTTCGTGGTCCATAATTGCATTATCAGTGATTAGTCTCTTGGCAATGAAGGCACTATGGTTCTCTGAAATGATGTCAGGTAACCAAGGACGTAGCCGATTAACTATGATCTTTGATAAATGTTTTTAAGAGACATTTCATAGGCTGATAGGTCTGAAGTCGGGGACTGCCAGAGGTTTCATTATTTTGGGAATGAGGATAAAGAAAGTTTCAATGAAGTCATAAATGCTTGTTTTCCCAAACCAGATATTCCTTATCGTACTACAGATGTCAGGACCGATAACGTGACATTATTGTTTGAAGAAAAGGGTGTGGAAACCGTATGGGACCAGGGCCTTAGTGGGGTGAATATGTTTCAGAGCAAGATGTATCTCCTCATCCAGCACATATTTGTTATGTTTCTTATTTATATCATCAGTGATCACAAGTATAATGCAATCCTCCACTTAAGAAGAAATGGGAGGAGTTCCGGAAGAGATGAGGTTCTAGAAATAACAGGTCAAATATTCGTGGATTCCATCTGTGTTAGAGACTTTTCTACCATTTGGTTTAGATATGCACATAATAGAATTATTCTGGCGCCTATCTGACGCTTTCTGGTGAAAATACTTTGAATTAGCATCCCCTTCGGTTAAGTGGATGTCTCACGCCTTCATAGCCCAGAAGCTTTCCATGATGCACATGGCCGCATCCATATCATTTAGAGTGTCACTGATAAAAGTGAGACTGTAGTTAGATGGGGGTTACCTGAGTATGTTATGTAGTTTTCTTTTAAGGAAATCACAGTGCCTATTGGGATGGAAATTTTTTTGTCACTCCTAGACCTCAGATCAAATGCGACCAATTGTAGATTCTGTATAACATCTATGTGATTACTCTTCTAACTTGATCGGATAACATCTTCGCATTCCTGTTCTTTTGACCATAATCTTTCAAATCTGAAGGGTCTGGTTGATTTCTTGTTCTGTTCGCCTTGACTTCAGTCAATGAAAATTGGGTAGTCGTCTGAATAGTTGAGCATCAGGTGGCCGATGTGGAACATACTGAAGAGATTAGTCCAATGTATTGATCCTAGAAATCTGTCAGGTCTCTCAACGATGCAGGTTCCATCTATATTAACATAATTATTGCATTATCAATCCATTCTAAAAACCATTTAAAATATTTAATAACAAGATTTTTGAATCAATGTGTCTCATAGAACTTTGAACCTTTTAAAGGAATTAACATATTAAAACCTTAATTTTCATATTATTAAATCTTGACAACCATTTTAAAACCATGGACCTTAATGGGAATTATTTATAATAATAAATATTTTAAACATTTAAAATGATATTTTAATTAGAGAGATCATAACGAAATGGGAGACGCTTGAATACAAATAATTAAGGAAATGCATTAATAAAAGATTATAATATCATGAGATTCTTGAGATTCATGATATAATATGTTAAAGGGAGGTATATATACCATATAAAATAGAATTGGTGTATAAAAACACATATGTCTCAATGGAAATGTAAATTGAGACAACGTCCATTGAAAATATCATATCCTTATATTAAAGGAAAATCAATGACATACTTGTTTTTTAACAATACAAATAAACCGAATATAAGTGGATATTATGTTTAAAACAATATAATGACATTCACACATATTCATAGAATTACATAATCAGGAAGTATAAGTTTAATCCAAATAAATGAATGTTTGTTAAGATGTTATCATACAAGAATTATGTAGCCTAACACTTTCACATTTAAATTCATAAAATGATTGGATGAGATAGAAAAGGGTATCTAATAACATGGACATAATATTTATGTCAATAAGAATATATATGAACATATCCCAATATAATAAGAGGTAAATTAAAAGACATACCAAAAAAGAAGTCTTTTAAAAAGACGAGGGTGATAGCTTCCCTTTCTGATTTGGTAACATATGAAACATAAAACCCATGAAAGAAGGATCATACAATGAAGATGTAAATACCCATAAATTAATGTATATTATACAGTGAAATCAATTATGGGGAATACATACACAAAACACAAAAAACAGTGGCATATATATAATGAATCTCACAAGGATAAAAAGTGAGATGAAAACCCCTTACCATGTTATAATCAATCGATTTTTATGAACAAAAGTAAATAACAACAAAATTAGTCACAGAATACCATGAATATAAAGGGACTCAAAATAGTTTATTTCAGTTGGAAGTACACAATAGACACCATGCAATAAATAATTTGTGAACAATGGAAATCTCTTGGATTTAAAAGTGAGATAAGAAACCCCTTACCACGTTGTAATCAATTGAGTCTTATGACCAAAATTTTATAACCAAAAAATGAATCACATAATTCCCTTAATATAAATAGAATCATGATTATATATATTAATTGGAAGAATAAAATACAACTTTTGCAATAAATAAGTGGGGAACAATGGAAATCTAACATAATTTAATGTGAGATAAGTAACCCCTTACCACGTAGAAATCAATGAATCATATGACCAAAATTTAATAACCACCAAATGAGTCACAAAATACCATGAATAAAAATTTATGTGTGACTATATATGTCACATGGAAGTACATAATAAACCACATGCAATAAATAAGTGGTGAATAATGAATGTCTCACAAAATTAAAAGTGTGATAAGAAACCCCTTACATCATGTCCAACTTGGCCCGTTCATTCTTTAATCTTCTGAATAATATACTAAAGATAATTTTTACTTTCTTAAGAACCTTTTTCATTTTATTATTCCTTATATATCACTTATTACCATATTTTAAAAATCATTTAATCATTTATGTTAATAATGGTTGTTTTGCCGATATTTGGTAATTGAGTAAAAATGAACTTTTTTAAATTACATGTTGATTGTGTGGTAAAAATTCCTTTATATCCAGAATGATATTCATAATTAAGATATCATATATATCATATATATCAATTATATTTATGTATTTATAATATTACATAACATTAGGTGATAAAAGTGAATTACACCGTTCATGGAGACGGTAAGCTGTACGTACGCATAAATGCTACTTTCATATCTATTTCATATTTAATCGAATGAAAATTTAATGACAAATAGGTATAATATAATTTCTGTATAATATCATATGATATATATTTTACATGATTTGATTAATACCATCATTATACGTTAAATGTATGTCATGAACAAATCATATGACTTTGAGTGGGCGCTAGTTCACTATATCTCAAATGAAATTATCATTTTTACACATATTAGAAAGATTTAATGTATGTTTGTAAATAAAAATTAATGAATCATAGATAAAAAATAAACATATTATATATCATATATAAATACAGTGCAATCGTAATGGCCACCTTGAATGTATATAGGAGATAATTTAAAAATCATCATTTCATTAGGCAGTAGTTCACCGTCCATAGAAACAATATGTTCTTTAACCATTAGATGGAGGTATGTGTATGTTTAGTTAGAATCCTTCTCATAAAAAAACCAAGTATATTTATTTTCCTAGTGTTTTTATTAAATTAATTATTAAAAATATTTATGGGGATGGAGGGGTAAAATAAAAGATAATAACTTAAAAAAAGACGTTACTTTTAAATCAGGTAACTCCATTTGGGTTGAACCAAAAAGATTTCATGAACTGCATTCTGACTAAGTTAAATATTATAAATGGAATATAGGGAACTAGGTATATTATTTAGGTATATTTTTTATGATCCAAGGGGCTTGATAGGCGGTTTAATGGGTTTGAAGTGGTGTCCTTTTATAAGGGGGGAGGGGATCTTTAGGATTGTTTGAATATATTATTTTATTATAAACTTATATATTATTTAAAAAGATCCAATACACATTATACTAAAATATCAGAGGACTAATATTCTATATAAAATATTCCAATAATAGTTGGATATATTTTGGATATTGATTTGATATTTATAATATTATATATTTAAATCATCCATTAATAAGGTAAACACTGAATCATTATTGTTTCAAAAATAATTTATTTATATGATTTTTAAAATTTATAAAGAAAATATAATTATGTATTATATATTATTAAATTCAAAATAAATAATTACAGTCCAAGAGATAACTTATATAACCTCATGTAAAAATTGATTTACTAAAAGATATATGTATAAGTAATTTTTGTTTTTAGTTTAAATTAATTAACATAAAGAATCATTATCACTCCCACGTGGCTCTATGGTGTCCAAAAATCTACCAAAGAATGACCGTGGTTGGAAATGTATAAACCAATAGGATTAGCACACATGTTATGTAACGCCTGAGACTTTTATGAGAAATATTTTGTTTTTATGTTATATAAATCATCAAAGGAATCTTTCACTACACACAACACTATCTTGGTTTTCTTTACATGCAACTGCAGCCTTCCTCGATAGCTTGGGTCGTATGCACTATCGAGTTTCACTAAACAACGATATACTATTAAAATATTATTAAAACTTGCCGTTATGAATAGTAATAACCACTTTTTGAAATTTTATAAATTTTATTTTTTAAAATTGACTTCATTTTTGGATTCAGAATATCGAAATTATCCTAGGGTGAAATTTTGGTATTTTTCTGAAAACATTCAATTTTTTATGAATAGTGAAACCACTAAGTGGTAGTTAAAAAAACTGAATTTTTCATAAAACTTAATTTTACCGCTTTTGTGAGTAGAATTTCGAAAATTTGAGAGACACAGATAATATCAAGGACTAAAATGTGGTTCAATGAGATAAAAATAATTTTTGGTGAATAGTGACTTTTTACTTTTTTTACCATGGTTAAAAGTAAATAGGGAAATTAAGGGTAAAAGTGTTATTATTATTACCCTAACACATGTCCTAATTCTATTGGATAAGTGTAATTCGACCAAAAGAAACATTAGGAATAAAATATGACCATTTAGGCCCACTTGGATTAGATTAGGACATTTATTATTAATTTATTTAAAGAAGGGTTAAAATAGTTAAAATCAAAGTTTATTAAGTAAATCATTTTTAATATAGGGTTATAATTAAGATAAATTCGATTGTAACTATTAATTAGAAAGCTCATAATATTTTCTACATAATGACATTTTATTTATAATTTTTAGACATTAAATAATTTAATTTATTTATGACACAATAATGATGCAGTAATTACCATAATAGTGAAAAATTAGAATTATTGATATTATAAATACCCAAATAAATAAAATTTGAGTCTTTTTATGAATTCCATTAATTTTATAGGTTAATATGACATGTTATTATTGATTTAATTAGCTTTTTTAGAACTAATCAACTTTTTATGAGTTTCACAAAAATCAATTACTAAATAGTATCAAAATTGACATAAAATAGTTTTTAAATCCAATATTATATTATTAATTGTTATTTTATTCCTAAAAATATAAGGATCGTCCAAATGACTTATATACGGTTATATATATTAATAATAAATAACTTGGGGTTATTGTGTCTTGATATAGTATGTTTATTAACCTTATAGTGTAAGATAACAAGAAGACACGGTAAAAGATAAATTATCTAACTTAAAGATAAATCTAAATGATAAGGTTACAATTGATACCTAAAATTGTCTAATTTATATTGGATGAGAGGCTTTCGACCTATACCCACCTTAGCTTTGAAATATATCAATTTTGATAAATTTAAAACCTAATTGGAATTTATAATAAAATAATATTTTTAGTTATTCCAAAGGTTCCCCTCTCCTCCCTTATAAATGGGCACATCCTCCCCCTCTTCCTCACACCACATTGAGCCTTCAAGCTTGGCCAAACCCTGCCAATATCATCTCTCAACTTCCTTAGAGGAATCCTAGAGGTCCTGGTCTTCTTCAAAGGCCAATTTTATTGCCCTAAAAGGAGGTCTCAAAGAAGCGCTTCAAAGAAGAGGTAATGTCCGTTACCGATTCTTTCATCTTTATTTCTTCTTCCAAAACTTCTTATTTAGATGTTTCATTATGAAGTAATTAGATAAGTATCACTAATATACTGATATGTTATTATAAGTATGAACCAACCCTATTTCTCCATCTATCCATCCCACAGAAAACGAAATCACCGTGCGTGCGTAGGTACAGAATACCGTCTCCATGCCGTGGTGTAATCTATTTTCCACCACCACCTTACTTGTATGGGTATAATATTGTATGTAATTACTATATATGATTATTATAAAGTGATATTGATTCTGAAATAGTATACATACAGTCCAATACAATTCCACGATCATGGGAACGATATCATCTATCGTGCGTACGTACGAAATACCGTCTCCACGATGTGATGTGATTCATTATACATGATCTTCATTGCATATTGATTATATAAATGAATTGAATGAATAAATATGATATATAGTACATTAATACCATTCTGTAAATTATTTATCTATAACCTAAAGAGAATAATAAGAATTTATTCGACAAAACACGGATAAGAACAAAATGTTATAAACATCGGAATAAGAAGTGCCAATGAAATATTACTACTAAGAAGCTAAGAATATGACCATATATGATATCATAACAATAATTAGGATTCTGGAATAAGTCAATTACATTATTTAAATCATTATACAGGAGGTTCAGATACTTTCGAAGCAAATCAGAACTAAGGTAAGGGAAAATATCACAATCTCATTTTTATCCGAGATTGTTCATACTTTTGTATGTACTAGGGTGTATTTTATCATCCACATCCATGTTCCCTCAGTATGTAATATTGTTTCCATCCAATTAAAATAGTTTAAATCCAATTTTACCATTTTGTGAGTTTTTATTAAAGGATATGAAATGAATCTTTTGTCGTTTTTCGTACGAGGTACTTTTTGACTTTTCCGAAAAAAGTACGAGAAGAATGTGGTTTTAACTTATACGGCATGAATGGATTTTTAAAAAATTATATCCAAGAAGCTTCCTTTAAAAGTTTTCAAGTTTATTTTTAATCAACTTATTTTAGTTTAAAATTGTAAGAAATGTTAAGAAAGGAAAATGTTTTTGAAGTAGAAAGGATATTTTCCTCAAGAATGGAGTTCAAGTGTTTTATCAAAATTATTTTCCATCTAAGATAATATAGGGTTCTTTTTCTATCCCAATTATTACATTGATTTGATTATGTTGTGATGGAATTATTTTTATGAATTCCGTTATCTTATATGAATTGTTTTATGATGTCATGTTGTTTTAGAATCCCATTTTTATTACATGGGTTATGCAATGATGTATGATGTATGATTTTGTGGCACACATAGGAATGGTATCATTATGAGATGGGTGGGACCTATATCTCCCTCCAATGCATTGGGTAAAGAATTTATATCTCATGAGATATACATGGCTGGAACGGCAGGTAAAACCGGTTCAGTGAAACAGGACTGAAATGAGGAGTGAACTCGGTTCAGAAATGGACTTTGTCCACTAAGATAGTCTTGACCATGAGTCTTGACTAATAAGAAATGATTCTCTATGATTATGTGTGCATGCCACAAAGATTCATGTTTTTTGTTATGATTATTGGGGTTAGATTTCACTACCATGATCTATCCCATGTTGTGAAATTATGATCTCTTTTTGCAGGTTAAGATTTCCAAAAGTTATGTTCTTATGAATATGATATGATTGATATTTCTTTTGTTTACCATTACTGAGAATTTGAGCTCACCCTTTTGTATGTTTTCATTCCCCAGGTCAGGAAGAAGTTTATTATGTAAGATATGCCAAAAGGGACTATAGATATCATGAAATAAATGGGAGATAGTGTAGAGGCTTTATGAATCTGTTGTTTATGTTTCCCAGTTTCTAAAGACACTATACCTCTACGGTCCTTTCGTGGTTATGTTATATGTTGTAATAAGTATGCTTCAATTTTTAATTGTTAACAATGTATGTAAAGTATGGGTCGTTATAGTTGGTATCAGAGGAAAGGTATAGTCAACCTTTGGAAACTAGGATGTGAAAGCCTTAGTAAGAACCCTAAGGATAAGTCTAAGAATATAACACAATCTTAGTGTTTTGAAAATGACCATGAATAACCTAGGATAAGACATTAAGTGTGAAATTTTATTCTTGATTATGTGTTTTTCCTATTATAATTAGTGTTTCTCACACTATTATTCTTGGTTTTAATCAATGGTTGGAACCCGAAGGAACCGTGTTAATACGGAATGCGATGGGAAATGAAATGATTGTCCCCCTGAGCAACCAAACGTTATGGGAGCTGTAATGAATAATCATGTAGCCATGATCACACAACATTCTCAAGATATGAATCATGTAGGACTTACAAATGAGCAAAGGAAGGAGCAACATTCTGTTGAATCCTTTATGAGGCAGCGTCCACCTTCTTTCAGCGGGTCTACTAATCCATTAGTTGCTGAAAAATGGATTAGTACTACTGAAAAGATATTTTCAGTTCTTCAATGATCTGAACATGATAAAGTCATCTTAGCAGTGTATCGTTTGGAAGGAGATTCTGCTCAATGGTGGAATCTTATTAAGAATACGAGGAAAAGGGATGAAATTGAGTCCATGGAATGGGACGAGTTCAAGAACTTATTTTTCAATAAGTATTTCACTCGTATTCATTGAACAAAGATGGAGAAGGAGTTTCTTGAACTAAAGAAAAAGGATGATGAATTCGTTGGTACCTACGAAGGAAATTTTACAAGACTTTCAAGGTACACTTCTGGTATTATTATCCAACCTGAGAGTAAGATCGATCAATTCTTTAGTGGCTTAAAATCAAGTCTTCGAAGGGCGTTATCCTCAAGGGAATTCAATAGCTATGAGGAAATTGTTCGATGTGCTCTCAAAGTTGAGATGGAGATTGGAGTAACCCATCATTCATATGGGTTTGATAAGTAGAGGAAAATGTAATTCAAAGGAAAATCTAAAGAGCACACTGAAAAGAATATGTGCTTTCCCTTATGTTCAAAGTGTGGAAACAAACATGGAGGGAGGTTTCTTAAAGGGACAAGTAAATGTTTCAAATGTGTAAAGGAAGGTCATCGGGTATTTGAATGCCGCAATGATTGGATGAAGATGTATAATGATGCAAACAAAGGAAGGGATACACAGAATGAACCTAATACACTTCACTGTTTCAAGTGAAAGGAGATGGAGCATTATGACAATCAATGCCCAAATCCAAGGGTTGATGATGATGGTCGACGTCAACAAACTCTTAAGGCTAAAGACAAAGGAAAGTCACATGAAATTTCTATCAGCGATGTGGAGTATGATAACGATGTGGTGAAAGGTACACTTACCATCCACTCTAAAGTAGAAAATGTTTTATTTGATTATTGATCCATCAAATCTTTTATTTCTGAAGATTTTTCTAAGGATATCACCGTATTACCTCAAATATTAGATGTTGAGTTAGCTGTGGCAACCCCTAATGGCACAATAGTAGCATCAAAAGTTTATAATTTATCTCCGATTGAAGTTTGTGGGAAAGTGCTTCCTGAAAATCTTGTGATCCTCCCTATATTGAAATTTGATGTGATTCTTGGCATGGATTGGCTTTATTTATATGGAGCTCATATCAATTTCCAAAGAAGGGAAGTCACATTTCATATTCCAGATCAATCTATGATCATCTATCGATGCAAGGATGAACATAACCTTCCAGTGGAAATTTCTTCCATCTTATGGGTATTGATTCCTCTGAATGAAGGTTATTTATCACAAATGGTTGGTGAGAAACTCACATTTATGATTATTCCCATTGTACAAGAGTTTGATTATGTCTTTCCGGAGGAATTGCTGAGTCTTCCACCAAATCGTGAATTTGAGTTTCCAATAGAACTCGTACCATGTGCTTAACCTATTTCAATGACACCTTATAGAATGGACCCAATTGAGTTGCAGGAATTGAAGAAGCAACTCTAAGAGAATCTGGATAAGGGATTCATATGCCCTAGTGCGTCACCTTGGGGAGCACATGTTCTATTTGTTAAGAAGAAAGATGGATCAATGAGACTCTGCATTGATTATCAAGAACTTAACAAGATCACTATCAAGAAAAAATATCCTCTCCCACTCATTGATGAATTATTTGATCAACTAAACGGTGCTCAATACTTTTCCAAGATTGATCTTTGTTTAGGGTATTATCAATTAAGGGTCAAAAGGGAGGATATACCAAAGATGGCATTCTGTACAAGGTATGGACACTATGAATTTATAGCAATGCCATTGTGTCTTACTAATGCCCATGCTATCTTAATGGATCTGATGAATAGAGTCTTTAGAGACTATCTTGATCAGTTTGTGGTAGTCTTTATAGACGATATTCTTGTCTATTCAATGACCAAGGAAGAACATGAAGATCACTTGAGAATTATATTTAAGACCCTGAGAAAGGAGAAGATTTATTCCAAATTTACCAAGTGTGAATTTTGGCTTCAAAAAGTTTCATTTTTGGGTCACATAATCTCAAAAGAAGGGATATCTGTGGATCCAGCAAAAATAGAGGTTATCGAAAGATGGTCGAGACCAACAACATTAACCGATATCCGAAGTTTTCTTGGTTTGGCTGGATATTATTGACGTTTTTTGAATGATTTTCCACGATTATCTAATCCACTCACCAAGATGACTCGGAAAGGAGATAAGTTTGTTTGGACAGAGGAATGTGAAGAGAATTTCAAGGAGTTGAAAAGAAGGTTATCCAGTGCACCTGTGCTCACACTGCCTTGTAGTGGAGAATGGTTTGTGATCTACAGTGATGCATCCAAGAAGGGATTGGGGTCTGTTCTTATGCAAAATGATATGGTGATAGCTTATGCCTCACGAAAGTTGAAAATACATGAGAAAAATTACCCAAATCATGATTTGGAGTTAGCTGCGGTAATCTTTGCATTAAATATTTGTAGGCATTACCTTTATGTTGAACGTTGTGATATTTATATTGATCATAAAAGTTTAAAGTATATTTTCACACAAAAGGAGCTGAATATGCGCAAAAGAAGATGGTTGGAGTTGATTAAGGATTACTACTGCTTAATCCATTACCATCCTGGGAAAGCAAACAAGGTGGGAGATGCATTAAGTCGACAAGACCATGCTAGCTTATCCACGATGAGGATCACAAAAGATCCAATATTTATGGATTTACAAAGGATGGATCTTGGAATTATAATGGAAAGGGAAAAATATTATCTTTCTCAAATGAATGTTCAACCATATATACATGTGAAAATTAATGAGCTGTAGAAAGATGATGTAGAGTTACAAAAGAAGGTGAGAAATATTCCTGAATTCAACCTTGATTTTGATGGGATAATAATGTTCTGGAATCGGGTTTGTGTTCCTCCCACCCCAGAATTAAAGAAGGAGCTACTGGATGAGGCTCATAGTTCTTCATTCTCTATTCATCCTGGAAGCATGAAGATGTATAGGGACCTGAAAGAGTACTACTGGTGGGATGGAATGAAAAGAGATGTTGCTGAATATGTCTCTCGATGCTTGGTTTGTCAGCAAGATAAAGCTGTGAGACAGAAGTCCAAGGGGATGTTACAACTATTACCCATACCCGAATAGAAATGGGAAAACATCACTATGGACTTTGTCACAAGATTTCCTAAAACATCCAAAGGCAATAATGTTATCTGGGTCATAGTTGATCATCTTACAAAGTCTGCACACTTCATTACTATTAGAGAGGATTTATCTCTAGATCAGCTTGCCAGGATATATGTAAAAAAAGTGGTAAGATTTCATGGTGTACTACTTTCTATTATATCTGATCGGGATCAAAGATTTACCTCGACGTTCTGGTGAAGTCTTCAGCATACTCTGGATACAGAGTTGAGTTTCAGCACTGCTTATCATCCTCAAACAGATGATCAGTCTGAGAGAACAATTCAAACTCTAGAAGATATGTTGAGAGCCTGATCTATGGATTTCAAAGGTGGTTGGGATCAACACCCACCTTTGGTATAATTTTCTTATAATAATAGCTTTCACCCCAGTATTCAGATGGCTCCTTATGAAGCTCTCTATGGAAAGAAATGTAGGACTCCAACATTCTTGGATGAAGTTGGGGAAAGAATGATATTAGGACCTAATCTTGTTGATGAGATGGCAGAAAAGGTCCGATCTATTCAACAACAAGTAAGAGCATCTCAGAGTCGACAGAACAGTTATGCCGACAACCGAAGAAAATACCTAGAGTTTGAAGTGGGTGATAAAGTATTCTTACAAATATCTCCCTGGAAGAGGGTCATGAGATTTGGAAAGAAGGGGAAGTTGAGCCCTTGATATATCGATCCTTTCGAAATACTGGATCGTGTTGGGAAGGTAGCTTACCGATTGGCACTTCCACTAAATCTCTCTCAAGTTCACGATGTGTTCCATTTATCTCTCCTGAGAATGTACATACCTGATCCTTCAAATGTACTCAGCTCCGAAGATGTACAGCTGGAGGAATATCTTTCTTATAAAGAACAGCCGATAGAGATTCCGGATCGTAGCGAAAAATTCCTACGAAACAATACCACTCACTTGGTGAATGTTTTATGGAGGAACCACCAATTAGAAGAAGCTACATGGGAGCATTAGGATATGATTAGGGAGAGGTATCCTCGTCTGTTTGTGACAAAGTGACGAATTTCGAGGGCGAAATTCATTTTAAGGGGTGTACAATGTAACGCCCAAAACTTTTATGAGAAATATTTTGTTTTTATGTTATATAAATCATCAAAGGAATCTTTCACTACACACAACACTATCTTGGCTTGCTTTACACGCAACCGCGGCCTTCCTCGATAGCTTGCGTCGTACGCAATACCGAGTTTCACTAAACAACGATATGCTATTAAAATACTATTAAAACAATTCATTATGAATAATAATAACCACTTTTTGAAATTTTATAATTTTTATTTTTCAAAATGGACTTCACTTTTGGATTCAGAATATCGAAATTAGCCTAGGGTGAAATTTTGGTATTTTTCTGAAAACTTTCAATTTTTGGTGAATAGTGAAACCACTAAGTGGTAGTTAAAAAAACTGAATTTTTCATAAAACATAATTTTACCGCTTCTGTGAGTGGAATTTAAAAAATCCGAGAGACACGGTTAATATCAAGGACTAAAATGTGGTTCAATGAGAGAAAATAATTTTTGGTGAATAGTATCTTTTTACTTTTTTTACCACGGTTAAAAGTAAATAGTGTAATTAAGGGTAAAAGTGTTATTATTATTACCCTAACAAATGTTTTATTTCTATTGGATAAGTGTAATTCGACTAAAAATAACCTTAGGAATAAAATATGACCATTTAGGCCCACTTAGATTAGATTAGGACATTTATTATTAATTTATTTAAAGAAGGGTTAAAATAGTGAAAATCGAAGTTTAATAAGTAAATCATTTTTAATATAGGGTTATACATAAGATAAATTCGATTTTAAATATTCATTAGAATGCTAAAACTATTTCCTACATAATGAAATTTTGTTTATAGTTTTTATACATTAAATAATTTAATTTATTTATGACACAATGATGATGCATTAATTACCATAATAGTGAAAAATTACAATTATTGATATTATAAATACCCAAATAAATATAATTTGAGACATTTTATGAATTACACTAATTTTATAGGTTAATATGACATGTTATTATTTATTTTTTTATCTTTTTTCTAACTAATCATTCTGTTATGATTTTCACAAAATTCAATTACTAAATAGTGTCAAAAATGGCATAAAATATTTTTTAAAACAAATATTATATTATTAATTGTTATTTTATTCCTAAAAATCTAAGGCTCGGCCAAATGACTTTGATAAGGTTATATATATTAATAATAAACAACTTGGGGTTCATTTGGATTGATATAGTATGTTTATTAACCTTATTGTGTAAGAAAACAAGAAGACACGGTAAAAGTTAAATTATCTAACTTAAAGTTAAATCTAAATGACAAGGTAAAAATTGATAACTAAACTATTCTAAATTCTATTGGATGAGAGTATTTCGACATATACCCACCTTATCTTCTAAATATATCAATTATGTGCTATTGAAATCAGAATTGGACTTTATAATAAAATAATATTTTTAGTTATTCCAAAGGTGCCACTCTCCTCCCATATAAAAGGGCACATCCTCCCCCTCTTCCTCACACCACATTGAGCCTTCATGGTCGGCAAAACCCTGCCAATTTATTCTCTCCACTTCCCTAGAGACATCCTAGATGTCCTGGTCTTCCTCAAAGACAAATTTTAGTGCCCTAAAAGGAGGTCTCAAAGAAGTGCTTCAAAGAAGAGGTCATGTCAGTTACCGATTCTTTCATTTTTATTTCTTCTTCCACTTCTTCTTATTTAGTTGTTTCATTATGAAGTAATACCATCAGTATCATTCATATACTAATATGTTATTATATTTATGAAACAACCCTATTTCTTCATCTATCCATCCTACGGAAAACGAAATCACCGCGTGTGCGTACGCACGGAATACCGTCTGCACGCCGTGGTGTAGTCTATTTTCCACCACCACCTTATTTGGATGGGTATAATGGTGTAAATAATTACTATATACTATTATTATAAAGTTATATTGATTCTAAAATAGTATACATACACGCCAATACAATTCCACGATCATGGGAATGATATCATCGCTTATGCGTACGTACGGAATACCGTCTCCATGATGTGATGTGATTCATTCTACATGCTCTTCATTGCATAATGATTATATAAATGAATTGAATGAATAAATATGATATATAGTACATTAATAACATTCTGGAAATGATGTATCTACATCCTAAAGAGAAGAATAAGAATTTATTCGACAAAACACGCATAAGAACAAAAAGTTATAAACACCCGAATAACAAGTGGCAATGAAATATTACTACAAAGAAGCTAAGAATATTACCATATATGATATCATAACAATAATTATGATTCTGGAATAAGTCAATAAACTTAATTAAATCATTATAAAGGAGGTTCAGACAATTTAGAAGCAAATCGGACCTAAGGTAAGGGAAAATATCACAATCTCATTTTTATCCGAGATTGTTTATACTTTGGTATTTAATAGGGTGTATTTTATCATCCACATCCATGTTCCCTCAATATGTAATATTGTTTCCAGCAACTTACTATAGTTTAAATCCAATTTTATCCTTCGGTGAGTTTTTAGTAAAGGATATGAATGGAATCTTTTGTCATTTTTCGTAGGAAGTACTTTTTGACTTTTCCGACAAAAGTACAAGAAGAATGTTTTTTTTAAATTATACGGCATGAATGGATTTTTAAAACATTATTTCCAAGAATATTCCTTTACAATTTTTCAAGTTTATTTTTAATCAACTTCTTTTAGTTTAAAATTTTAAGACATGTTAAGAAAGGAAAATGTTTTTGAAGTAGAAAGGATATTTTCCTCAAGAATGGAGTTCAAGTGTTTTATCAAAATTATTTTCCATCTAAGATAATATAGGGTTTTGTTTCTATCCCTATTATTACATTGATTTGATTATGTTGTGATGGAATTATTTTTTTTGAATTCCTTTATCTTATATGAATTATTTTATGATGTCATGTTGTTTTAGAATCCCATTTTTATTACATGGGTTGTGCAATGATGTATGATTTATGATTTTGTGGCACACATAAAAATGGTATCATTATGAGATTGGTGGGACCTATATCTCTCTCCAATGAATTGGGTAAAGATTTTATATCTCATGAGATAGCCATGGCTGGAACGGCAGGTTAATCCAGTTCAGTGAAACTGGACTGAAACGAGGAGTCAACTCAGTTCAGAAATGGACTTTGTCCACTAAGATAGTCTTGGCCATGAGTCTTGACTAATAAGAAATGATTCTCTATGATTATGTGTGCATGACACAATGTTTCACGTTTTATGTTATGATTATTGGGATTAGATTCCACTACCATGATCTATCCCATGTTATGAAATTATGATCTCATTTTGCAGGTTAAGATTTCCAAAAGTTATGTTCTTATGAGTATGATGTGATTGATATTTCTTTTGTTTAACTATACTGAGCATTTGAGCTCACCCTTTTGTATGTTTTCTTTCCCCGGGTCAGGAAGAAGGTTATTAAGTAAGATATGCTAAAAGGGACTATAGATATGATGAAATAAATGGGAGACAATGTAGACGCTTTATGAACCAGTTTTTTATGTTTCCCAGTTTCTAAAGACACTATACCTCTACGGTCCTTTCGTGGTTTTGTTATATGTTTTAATAAGTATGCTTCAATTTTTATTTATTAACAATGTATTTAAAGTATGGGTCGTTATATGTTAGTTAAATAATAATAATAATAATAATATTTTGTTACCCTTATTTACCAGATTTACCCTTTAGCCATGGTAAATAAAATTCTTACTGAAATAAATATTCATAATGTCTAAAAATAAATGTTACCTATTTACAAAATTAGGAAATCCTGATTCAAACATGGAATCAATTTTTCCAAATTCATAACACATAACTTAAAAAAATTAATTTAAAAGTAATTCCTGTTATCAAAACAAAAATCGTGTTTTTTTGTAATAATAATTATCAATAGATTGACAATTTTTTATGTCCAATTTCAAAGTGAAATTACATCCAATGACCAATATAGGATTAAATGGTAAAAATAAATTTAATTTAACATTGAAACAATTTATAAAGATAATTTATCCATATAAATAATTTAGATTAAAATAGAGTTTTTAATTAAAATATAGTATTTTTAACAATTCCTAAAAAATAAACTTTATCATAAAAATACAAAAAATTTATCCCAAGTTAATTTTTAAGTCATTATTATAAATAAGATTATTATTTTGTCAAATAGAACATATAAAAGTGACCAAAACTATATTTAATGAGGGTTATCCATAAAAAGGTAGTAAATCGACCTTATAATGAACATTAGAGTTATTATAATTAAAATTATATTACTTCTTATTTTAAGCCTATAAAATTTATTGGATATATGTAAAGACATTTAACAGACATGAATATTAATATTTAGTTAGTTATGTCCATTCCCACCAATATAATTTCTAGGCATTAACTACCATTTAATATAATATTATATTATTAATTTTTAGTACGACCCAAAATTGTGTGCAAAGTAAGATGTCAAAGAACCCTGTTGTTACGTATTGGGTACACCATCGAACATAGCATCCAATTTATTGTAAAATTAACATTTCATTAAAAAATATTAAAAAATCTGAAAATTTCATATTTTTTATTTACCTATGATGTTACATCCTTTCGCCCTTTTGAAAAATATTTCCTCGCAATTTTAAAAATGGCCTTAGAATCTTTATTAAAAGTACCACATTGTAAAAATTGTCAATAAAAATATCAATTTAAAATATAGGAAGATAAGTAAAAGATCACTCAAGACACCATATAATAGTATTCCATGAAAGAATGGATATGGATGAGTAACTAACTCTCATAGATTAATAAAGAGTGATAGAGAACATGATCACGGAATTTTAACTACCACAATACCAAAAATTTGTGGCTGTGTAAATGTTTGATGATAAAAGTGATCTTATAACTTTTTTGCATCAAGATCCATTTTATAGATTTGAAAATTTTATTATTAACTATAATTAGATCATATGGAAATATTCATTCTTGTCATGAAGAGTGTCATCCTATAATAAAATTCTACCAAAAACTCATCTTTTCTCCAAATGGTATGTACTCAAGATGACTTGGTCATAGCTGAAGTGCTAGGATAAACTTATAGAGTATCACATAATCTACAAAAGTGGAACTATAAATTTCCTCTATCATTATATATCAATGAAAACCAATATTGGTTAGTACATGATCGAATAATACCCAAAAGGATAATCCCATATAAAAATAAGTAGTACCTTTAATCTCCAAAATTCTACAAAAATAACCCAACATTCAAGAAAGACCATTCAATATAAAACTGTCCTTACAATTCTTCAAAATAATCAAAACTAATTTTTAAACCCAAAACTCAAAAGGATTTAATCACATAGTTTTCCATAGTAAATATTAACATTCATCTCCAATAACATCGTTTACCCATAATGTCACATATTAAAGTGTAATTAACCTAATCACATATTCTATATGATAGGTTAATCATTTCTATAAATAAACAAAATCATCATTTGTATATAATAAAAACATAGATTCTTCCAAAATATAATTTTAACCATTACTCCACAAATGAAATCCCATAGTATTCTATTTTTGATAAGCATATAGTGTTAACAAAAGAGAGAATTAATTCCAAAATAACCTTTATCACATAATCACCTAATCATTTTCCAATACTAAGTATGTCAATTTGATAAAACCTATGATCCCAAATAAACTTATTTTTTCCATAAATCATTTAACTAAAATTAATTAGTCATACTAACTAGGATCTTCACGTAGTCAAGTGGTATGCAATAAATCCCAATCAAACATTTATTGTTGATTCGATTCCCACATCTTTCTCCAATGGGAAGGGTTTTACACAGTCTTTGTGTTTCCCTTTTTTGTCAAACACAAAAATAACCCTATCATTTTTTAAATTCAAAGGTTTTATAATACCTTTCATTTTTATCCCAACACAATACTAATTCAACATCTTATATATTTTCATTTTTTTTACCTCCATGTGATAGAAGAAAACTATTCCCAATAGAAATAACATCATACCTTGATCATGTTCTCCAAATGGTTTCATTGTCATATTGTTCATGTGGGTAGAAGGTCCATTCATTTCAATAATTATTTATAGATACTTAAACTCATTTTTTTCATCCAAATAAACCTTGTACATCTCGGGTCATATGGGTTTTTAGAGAAAAATAGTTTCGGAAAAAAATCATGTAAGACTTATAATTTCAAAGCATCTGATAAAATATGATTTTTATAAAATAGTCAGACTATGTTTGAGTTGAAACATTCAATCAATGGTCTTTTTAAAATACCATATGTATGTGTTGAGAGACTATATTGTAAAAGAAAATATAAATAGGTTGTGTAATGGTCTCCTTCATTAGCACCTTTTTAAAAATCAGAATACACTTCAAAATCTTGTGATAAGGTAAAATATTTGAAAATGCATTTATAATATTTACCTTTCTGGAAAATAAGAGAATATTATGAAAATATGATTTTATTTAATGAATCCCAGGATCAATGAAGATATTGGGGTATTTTGGAAGAGTTTAATATCTCAAAAACTGCTGGCATGTAATTCTTTTGCTAGAAAACGTTTCTCAATCATATGAACATGACTTTGAAATAATTATTGCATGAATTTCATCAATAAGAGATATGAATGTCATTTGAGATCCTCCTCCTTCCACTTCTAAATAAATTTCCCTAATCTGAAAAAGTTATTAAAAAATGATTTTACTGAAATAATAGGCATAACGACTAACCATGTGTTTAACGAAAACTCATAATCCCTAAAGTTGTCTAAATAGACCTCTGATACCAACTATAAGGACAATGCTATAAAATATTACTTAATCATGAATTAAATTAAGAGTTTACATTGAGGATATTTTTAGTTTTAGAGTTTTAGAGAATTAGGTCATATCTATTAAATTAAATTTTAAAAATTTCAATGTAGATACTTCTACTCAGTATCCATCTTTTCATAAAATATAATCTCTTAAAAATTAGTAACATGTTTAGTCCCATGTTTTAGACAAGATGACTTTTTCTTTGATCCCATCCTTGACCCTATTCATATTTATGTCCTATGAAAGAGATTTCAAAACATTGGATGAGTATAAGAATCTCAATAAGGGTAATAAAATAAGGAATGAAAACATTATTCCATCAATAAATACAAATCCATAAAACCATAATTTTCAATCATAACATACCTCATGAAATCATAAGATTTACGAATAACACGAAGAAATCATAAATCATAAAGGTAACTTTTGGAATCCATATCATACATACATTGTAGGAATCACAGCTACGTAGAGAGTTATGTTGGAATATCAATCAAATTATATTCCCTAAATCTCTTAGGAAAAACATTAACGTTTACCTCTATCGCATTACCCAATGCATTGGAGAGCTATCTCCAGCTCACCCGCCCTAGGTATATCACGGAACCACCCCTATACATAAAAAATGACCAATAACCATAACATATTCATGACACAAAAAACAAGAATAATGTAATTTTAACATTTCCACATTTCAATCACAATATATCATTTTATGATATTTATATAATCAATGCATTATCAAACAATTTTCAAATCCATTTAAAACATTTAATAATGTGATTTTTGAATCAAAGTGTCCCATACCACATTGACGCTTTTAATAGAATTAAAATATAAATGATTAACTTCCATTTAATTAGATCCTTAAAACAATTTTTAAAACAAAGACATTAATGAGAAATATTTAGAAGTATAAATACTTAAAATATTAAAAATGATATTTTAGTTAGAGAGTCCCTAACCAAATGAGAGACACTTGAATACAAATAATTGAGGAATAAAATTTATAAAATCATATAAAATCTTGAGAATAAATATATTCATTATATAATATGTCAATTGTTAGTATATACACCATATAAAAGTGAATTTGTTTATAACAACAAATAATTCTCAATGGAAATGTAAATTCAGACAAAGCTCCTTGAAAATATCATTTCCTTAGATTAAGGAAAAATCGATGACATAAATATGTGTGAACAATAAGAATACACCCAATATAAGTGAATATAATGTGTAAAAAAATCATAGTACATTCACACATATTCATATCATGCTATAATCAAGAAGTATAAATTTAACCCAATTAATTGAAATTTTGTTAAGAAGTTCTTTTATAGAAATTCGATAGCCTAACAACGTCATGTTGAATTTCAGAAAATAAGAATATGAGATAGAAAAGGGTATCTCAAAACATGGACATAAAATATATAGTAATAAGTATATTTAAGAGCATATCCCAATAAAAGAAGATATAATTTAAAAGGCATAACAAAAAAAGAAGACTTTTAAAAAGGAGAGGGTAAAAGGTTCCCTCACCAATTTGGAAACTTATAAAACATACAGTCCAAGAAGAAAGGACCATACAATGAATATTTTAATACCCATAAATTAAATTATATAACTCAATGAATACAATCATGGGAATTACATAAACCAAACAAAAGGAAATATTGGAAAATATAACATGAATCTCACAGGAATAAAAAGTGAGATGAAAAACCCCTTACCACATTGTAATCAATCAAGTCATGTAAAAAAAGGCTATCAAACACCAAATGAATCCAAAAATACCATGAATATAAATGGAATCATTATAGTATATATTAATTTGATGCACAAATTACACCACATGCAATAAATAAGTGGGGAATAATGGAAATATCATGGAATTAAAAGTGAGATAAGAAACCCCTTACCACGTTGTAATCAATTGAGTCGTATGACCAAAAGTTATTAACCACAAAATTTATTATATAATTTCATGAATATAAATATAATCATGATAATATATATCAAATTTCAGTACACAATACACCACATTCAATAAATAAGTGGTGAATAATTGAAATTTCACAGAATTTGAAGTGAGATAAGAAACCCATTACCATGTTGTAATCAATTGAGTCGTATGATAAAAAGTTAATAACCACCAAATTGATCACATAATTCCATGAATATAAGTAGAATACTTATAATATATATCAAGTGGTATTACATAATACACCTCATTCAATAAATAAGTGGTGAACAATGGAAATATCATGGAATTTAAAGTGAGATAAGAAACCCCTTACCTTATGTCCGACTTGACCTGTTCGTAATTAAATCTCCTGAATAATAAACTAAATTTAATTTTTAATTTCTGAATAACATTTTTCATGTTTATTATTCCTTTTATATCACTTATTTCTATGTTATAAACATTATTCATTCATTTATGTTAATAATGATCATTTTTTCAATATTTGGTACTTAAGTCATAAATGATCCTCTTATAATTACAAGTTTTTCATGTTGTAAAAAGTCCATTATATATAGATTGATATTAAATATATATATATCATATATATCATATATATATATATATATAGTATATGTCATTATTTATAATATTACATAACATTTGGAAATAAGAAATGAAATGCACCGTTCATGGAGACGGTAATTCATATGTAAGCATGAACGCTACTTTCATTTCTATTTCATATTTAATGTAATGAAAACATAATGATATATAAGTATATTATAATTCTAGTATAATATAATATTATATATATTTTACACGTTTTTATTAAATCCTTCATTTATATGTTCCATGTATGTCTTGAACGAATCATATCACCTCGAGGGTGAGGTAGTCTGCACTTCCTCAAATTAAATTATCATATATACACATATTGGAAAGAATAAAGGAATGTTTGTATATAAAAATTAAAGAAGCATAGAGAGAACATAAACATAATATATATCATTTGTAAATGTAGTTCCATCATAATTTCCACCATGAGAGGCGGTAGGAGATAATTAAACAATCATCGTTTCGTGAGGTTGTAGTTCACTATCCACAAAACAATATGTTAGTTAACCATTAAATCTTGGAGTATTTAAGTGTAGATTGAATGCATCTCATAAAAATAACATATTATATAGTGGTTTATTGTGTTTTTATAAAATAAATGAATAAAAAGAGTTTAGGGTGTTCGGGTAGTAAAATAAAAGAAAATAACTTAAAAGAAGATGTTACCATTAAATCGGATAACTCCCTTTGGTTTCAACTAAAAAGATTTCATGATGTGACTTCTACCAAAAGTAAGGATTATAGGTTGAAGATAGGGACGTAGGGATCTTATTCAGGTAGAGTTTAGAAAATAAAAGGTGATTGAGAGGTGTGATGAATGGGTTAGAAGTGGTGTTCTTTTATAAGGGGGAGGAGGAACTCTTTACAAATGTTTGAAAATATTATTTTATTATAAACTTATCCTAGGTTTCAAAAAGTCAAAAACTCATTAAATTAGTATATAAGATGAATATTTTTTGAAATAAAATCATCATAAAAGAATTTGAGAGGTTTCTGGTATTGTTTTATTATTTATATTCTTATTTATTTAAATCATCCATTAATGAGGTAGACACAACATCATTATTTTGTCATGAATAATTTTATTTATATGATGTCTAAAAATTTTAAAACAAATATCATGATGTATAAAATATTTTTATCTTTTAATGGAATATTTATAGTCTATGATATAAATTATATATCCCCATGTATGAATTTATTTAGTAAAAAATATATGTTTAAGTCATTTTGGTCATTAAATTAAATTAATTAATATAATGTGTCATTTTCAATCCCATGTGGCTCCATAGGGTCCAAATATCGACCCAAGAATGACCATTTTAATACAATTATCAACCAATAGGATTACTTCACATGGTAGGGTAATTTAATATTGTTATAATAATATTTTTTACCCTTATTTACCAGATTTACCCCTTAATCGTGGTAAATAAAAATTTTACTCAAGTAAATAATCATAATGTCTAAAAATAAAAGTTACCAATTTAAAAAAATTTGACCTCCTAATTCCAAATATGGAATCAGTTTTTACAAATTCAAAACATTGAAATAGAAAAAATTAATTTAAAATTAGTTTTTGCTCTCAAAACATAAATCATGTTTTTAAGAAATCATAACTATCAAAAGATTTACACTTGTTTATGTCAAATTTCAATGTAAAATTACTTCCAATGACAAACATATGATTAAATGGAAAAACTATAATCTAATTACACATTGAAACGATAATTTCTTTAAAATTTTGTATATATTTTTTTAATTATATAGAATTACTACAAGACCGTGAAATCTGACGGCGCGTGATTCTGGGGCGTGGAGTACCTGGAATGATCCGCCGAAGATTGGTTATGCATTAAATAACACGTGTAAGAAGATTTCATGAAAAAGTAGAATAATACTTAAATGGTTTCCCAGATTTAAAATATTAGGGCACCATTTCATTCATGATGGAGGGCTTACCCTATGCGTGACTTAAGTTTAGTCAGCGCTGGCCTCCAGTGAGAAAACCCAAAAATGGCATAATCGTAAATAAAATAATTAAATAAATTTTATTATTTTTCAAATGATTATAAATTACAAACGGTAACTCATATTAAAAATCTGAGACCACCACTCAAATTGTGAGGGTACACTTTCTTTAGGATGATAATAACATTGGCCAGCACGGGCCACCAGTGAATGTTATTTTTTGGACGTAAATAAAATAATCAAGTGACAACTATTTTATTGTAAAATCCATAACATTAAAACGGTAACTCGGATTGGAAATCCGAGAGTAAGGTATGGTTTTTTGGGGAGTTTTTCACTTAGGCAGAGCCTAGCCTCGACCGACACAGGTTGAGGGTGACTGTTATAAATTTACCAAACATTTTTTTCGAGTACTTTCAATAAACACCCAAGAGACATTTTCTAACTTTTGGACCAATGCTTGGATTAAAAATTCGAGGGAACCGATGAATCTATAGCACCAGGTTTCGCATAAGGGAGACATTACATTGACCATAGTAGATCCAGATAAGAAGTGTTTTGGTGACTTTTAAAAGGAAATGAAATAAAATAATCTAACTATTTCATTTCTTTTTCCACCAACGGACAAGCGGTAGTGTTGAACCAACGGTGAGTCAAGCCATTAAATATTTTTACCCTTCAAATACTATGTAACAACATCATTTGAATTAGGGAAGGTTTAAATTAAATGAACCTTCATAAATTCCATGATTGTTACATACCCTCCCCCTCTCTTATTTATATGGGGCTTGGGGAGAGGATTTGGAACAGCTTCACCAAGAGACGAAACTCTGGTAAAGTGTCGTGACACCCAACAGATGGAGGACGAAGCTATTTCCAGCGGGCGGTGACGAAAACCGCTAAACAAAAAAATGAAGAACGACGATCAAGTGCCATCATTAGAATCTTGTTTCAGGGACGACGAACGCTGGAACTTCCTCAAATGTGGACACTCACCAATGAACTGGAGGTAGGGGTTACATCATTTGTGAATTTTTTTATTTCCTCTTCCATGATCTTGAATTTAAACGAAGAATGCAGGTAAGTTGGAAAATGGGATGACCCATGATTCTTTCATCTCTATGGGAGTTCATTGTAGGGTAACATGTAGGGGTGTGATTTTGATTTATCATCATTAATTTTTTTTCTTGTTCAATATCATCCCACAAGACACTTGCAACTTCTCTAACACGGAGGGTATGGGCCAAACAAAAATGGCCTGACCTCTTCACATATCTTTGTGCTTCTTGAGATGTTCTTCAAGATGGAGGAGGACACTTACCATCAATGTTAGGGAACGAGACTGGAGGTTGGCACTACGGCCGACCGTGATAAAAGAAGTGGCGTGACCGTGACACGAGAGAAGGGTTGTGGCCCGCCAGCCATGGAAGTGCAAGCACGACGGCCAGGCGGAGACTGGAAGTGCGATGGGGAGGCATCAATGAATGTCTGCATTACTCGGCAGAGCAAGAGCTACTGCACGAAGCTACAACTGAAAAGGAGGGCGGCCATCCTCCTACAAAGACACGACACACGACCGCGCTGTGCAGAGGAGGGTGTTGGCCATTTGGCTAGCCGCAACGAGCCACCGCACCACGGGCCATCCCACCACGAGCCCAGTGGGCTACCACACCACGAGCCCAGCAATTCGGGCCCTACAGTCTGTACTGGACCCAGCGGGCCGGGTCTGACCCATGGCCACACCCGGGTCAGACCGGGTCGAAGAGAACCGGGTCGGGTCAGCCCTAGCTGGGTCGGGCCGAGTCGGTATAACCGTGTCGGACCGAACTCGGGCCATCTTCGACCTTTTTCGCTCTTTTGTCCATATCTTGAGCTGAAATCATCTGTTTTACAACCCTCAGTGGAAACGAGAACCATGGAGTAATAATGACCTTTTGGTATACCCCTCATGGCCTTTGGATTATGTTGGGGTACAACCGGGTTGGATCGAACACGAATACAATCGGGCCCTCGAGAATAAAAGGCCAATATATTACAGACCGTTCGTCTGATTGACGCACTGTCGGTTTCCTTGAGAACCATATTACGTGGCCGTTCTTTGGAATAATTCTTCAAGGGACTTCATGGATGTTGGAGTATTTACTTGTGTATTATGGTGTGGATCCTCCTGGAATCAAGCGAGCTTATTGCGGAAACCCTATAGCTGTCTGTAAAATGATAAAGGGATCCCTTGTGGGTCTATGCTTGGGATCGTTTATGGTTATGTGTTCAAGAGTCTTTCTTGGATACACTCTAGGAATACATGTGGTACTACTCTAGGATCTTATGTGGGTATGTCGTATTAGGACCTAGTGTGGGTATGATGATGTACTAGGATCCTGTGTGGGTCTGATGTACTAGGATCTTGTGTGGGTATGATGATTTACTGGGTTCCATTGTGGGTATGATGATTTAGGATCATACATGGGTCTTCCTCTTAACAGATTAATATGATTTAGTAGTTACATCTAGTCATCTCTACTACTATACATAAGTTATACCTGGTGTGAGATGAGTCCTTGCTTCTTGATGATACCTTTGTGGTATTCTCATGTGGGGTGTACCTGTGTTGCACTTACCTTCATGGTGATAACATTATGTTATTATTTTGTGTTGAATACCTTTGTGGTAATTCCCTTCATGGTGATTCCTTTTTGGAATTCTTCTATGTGGCATTACCTTTGTGGAAGTTACCTTCGTGGTGATACCTTTGTGGAATTCCTCTATCTGATGTGCTTGTGTGGTACTTTGTTCTTGGTAACACCATTTTGGTATTATTTTGTGTGGAGTTACCTTGGTGGTACGTACCTTCATGGTAATACCTTTTTGGTATTCTTCTATGTGATGTACCGATGTGGTAATTTCCTTCGTGGTGATAACTTAGTGGTATTCTTCTGTGTGGCATTACCTTTTTGGTACTTATGTTTTTGGTAATTCCATTGTGATATTCTTCTCTATGGCGTACATGTGTGGTACTTTCCTTCGTGGTGATACCTTTGTGGTAATATTCTGGGTGTCATTACCATTATGGTACTTTCCATTGTGGTGTTACCTTTATTGTATTATTTCCTTTAGGGAACAGTTGAGATTTGAGCTAATGAGTTCGGCCTTGTGTTTATTCATGACTAAGAGGTGTATACTTTTTTTCTTAGTTATATGTATGGGAATATACCTAAGTAGGGTTTACTATTGTTATAAAGCTTGGATATTTTGGTATTCTTTGAGGTTTATACGTTTTGGATTTGTGAGACCATTGATGGTATTGGGGTCCATAATGAGTATCGTTATACTCACCCATGCACGGGCCACTCATGCATCGTGTTGTGCTATGTGGAGATGACATACAATGCTAATTGGGGACAATGGTACCAGAACTGGAGGCGTCTCAGAGGTATTCCTTTAGACGATGAGTATCTGGGCTGAGACGTAAGGGATCCACGACTAGGCAGTACACAGAAGAGACAGGCTGATGTAGAGTGTTGTGGAGACAATTTGTACCTACCCTTCAGGTGGGATCCTTGGTGTTTGATCCATGAGCTGTTTTGTGCTTTTCATTTGTACTTTTACCTTTACAGTAGGGATTGTATTCTGGACCCTTTTTACATTCAGCACTGTTTTAATATATGGTTTACTTTGTGCTTGTATCCTGATATGTGCTTGGTTGTGTAGGTTTTCGGGTTATAAAGCTAATGCCTCCCAGATATTAGTGAATACACCTTTCTGAGCCAGTCACCAGACCCTTTCCTATGGATGGTGGGCTTGGGGTAGTCACGGAATAGTCCCCGGGGGACGGGTCATGACAGAAACCAATTATAAAGATAATCAAACCAAATAAATAAATTATATTAGAATGTAGTTTAAAATTAAAATATACTATTTTCACAATTCATAAAAAATGAACTTCATCAGAAAAATAATAAAAAATTATCCAAAGAAAATTTTAATGTCCCGATTCAAAAGAATAATATTAATTTGTCAAATAGAACATTTAAAAGTGACCAAAACTATATTTAAAGAGGGTTCACCATCAAAAAGAGGAAAATCTATCTTTTAATGAATATTTGGGTATTTATGCTTAGAATCAGATTCCTTCTTATTTTAAGCCTCTAAAATTTATTGGATAAATGTAATAAATTCATCAAACATGTATATTTATATTGTAGATAGTTCTATCTATTCCCACCAATACAACAACTATACATTAACTACCATTTAAAATAATATTATGTCATTATTTTTAAGTATGAAACAATTTTGTGTACAATGTAAGATTTAAATGATCCATGTTTTTTCATATCAGGTACACCATCAACATAGAATCCTCTTTAACGTAAAAATAAAATTTAATTCACAAAGATTAATAAATATGAAAATTTATTATTCATTATTTAGCGGGGATGTTATATCATGATCTTTTTTGATCAGTGACAGAATACACAATATTTTCAAAAAACCCATAACCATTTACTATATTTACATTCCTAACCATTATATAATCTCTTAATGACTTAACATGTAAGCTAAAGGTGGTTTCTTAACAAAGAGTTTTAACTCAAAATTTAGTATGTTTAATTTTATTTACTCTTCCACCATCTTTAAACATATTTTATCCATCATAAAATCCTTGAAAAACTAAAATAACTATAACTATTTACAATTATTTTGATTATTAATCCTTTATTCCTTCATTTCTCCATCAAATCGAAAAAAACTTATTTTTTGCGTAGGTGCAATCTACCACCTTATGAAGCGCTGCCTTTAATTTTTCTTCTCTGTCATTAATGGATTCTCATTTTCTGGGATATAATTTTTATATATAATATTTATGAATGTGTGATGATTCTTAAATTATAATATCTTTTCGTCCTTCTTACCTTCATATCCATGGGAAAACAGTAACGCCACATGAGAATATGTGTTGATGATGACATCCATGAAGCGATGTGATTTTATTTTCATTTACATAATAAATGTCTACAATAAGTATATATTTCCTCAATATATATATGATATTTATTTTATAATTATTCTTATAAAATATTTGATATTTATATGTCTTTTTTCACTCCATCGATCAAAAAATTGAAATTTTACTCGTGTGTGTATGAAAACCTACCTTCATGATGTGATGTAGTTGTTTGTAAATAATAATTTGCATAAATGGTTTTAAATGTGTATATTATGAATAAATAAAAAAATTATTTTAGGATAATGGTTTATATAATATAATACAATGACTATAGTTCATGTACTGGAACCATTAAACCGAAATATGCTTGGAAAGTGGACCTGTTTTCACCAAATTGTTCATTTTAATAATTAAATCATTAATAATTGTATAATAAAAAATTTTAAATGAATGAAACATAAAATGTTATTTATAATATGGTTCTGGAATATATTTATAAATAATTTATATTTATTATACAATATATTTTAATGTATATATAGAATTACGATATTTTAGGTTTGGGTTTATGTATCTTATGACCCGTATTGATTACATGTTATATCAATTGTTTAGAGTTAAATACTTTTCTACGATGGACCTTCCATATGGTTATGATCAATATAGGGTCATGAATGAGGATATACCAAAGATATCCATCTATACCAGGTATGGCCATTATGACTTACATTGTTCCAATTTGGTCTTACCAGTGTCTATGTTATCATTTTTAATTTAATGATTAGTGTCTACATATAATCTAAATTATTTTTTGGTATAAATTATATATTAAATTGTTACATATATAGGAAAATGAATCAATAACACCATGATCAATTGAAGATTATGTTGAAGACCATGGGTTAAAGTAATTTCTTTTCTAAATTCATTAAGTATTATTTATTTTTACAAAAAGACACATTATTGGGTCATATAATATCAAGGCAGGGTATATCAGTGAATAATTCAATGAATTGTGTTAAAAATAAATGTCATAGTCTATCTATAGTACCAAAGATCCAATATTATTCATGTGTTATAATGATAAAACCCATTCTTTTAAAATTATTTATCAAGGAAATTTAATCCAATAACATAGTGGATTAGGCAGAGAGCTATGTTAAATTGGAGATATCGATGTACGATAATTTTTAAGGAGTTGAAGAGAAAGATTATTGGTGTAAATGTGCATATAGTAAACTATATTGGATATGATTTTATGATAAAATATTGGTATATTAACGAAGGTAATGGGATGAATCCTTGTGCATAATGATATGGTGATTGATTTAGTATTATGCCAATTGAAAAATAGAAGAGTAAAACTACCGTACTCATGAATTGGATTTATCATCCATAATTTTATAATTTAAAATGAAAAGGTATTATCATTATGGTTAAATATGTGATATATATACTAGTTCAAAAATATTTATGTATATATTCACTCATAAAGTGTTATATATACAAGAAAATTTGTTATATATAATTGATTAAATATTTTGACTTATTAATACCCTACCACCCTATGATGGAAGAAAATGTGGATCATGCCCTAAGATAGAAATAAGATGCTAGTTTTTAAATGATTTTATTTAAATATAACAAATATTTTTTATTTATAAAATATTTTTCTACAAATCATGAGGAAAGAGTATAAATATTATTTTTATCATATGAATGTACATCTAAACATCCATGTGAGGATTAAATAGGTATAAAATGTGGGTGTGGATATATATATATTGGATTGATATATTCATTAATTTAATAATGATTTGGATGGAATGATATTTCCTTGGAACTGATATTGTGCCCCATCAATGCATGGAATGGAGGGTTTTCTAGATAGAACACATAGTTTATCATTCATTAGTCATCCAAAAATGAATGAATATGTATATAGAACTAAAAGAGTGATTCTAGATGGATAACATGACAATGTTTTTTTAGAGTATATATTTCATTACATGGAATGATATAAAGTTATGGATTAAGGAAAAAATTCTATGGTTATTTTATATCCATTCCACATCCTACAGAGGAAATGAGAAAAAATTCAGAAAAATTTGATCATTAAACTCCCAAAACATTAATATGAAATAATTTAATTGGAGTTTTAGTCAATTTCTTTATAAAATCAAGACATTGCATTAACAACAATAAAAATATGTCCATTTATTTTCATTAGAATATATAGATGAAATAATTTATACGGTTTAATTTATCACAAAATTATATTGTATTTGATATGTATATTAGGTGTAAGTCAACATTTTCAATAAGTATTCAACATGTATTTAATAAATAATTTAAATATTGAATTGAATAGCATACCATTATATATAGTCAGTCTAAGAGAACCATTGAAACCTAATAGTATATAGTGAGATAATATAATATGAATTATAATGGTTCTTGTGATCAAAACCTTCCTTTTATATAATTATCTTTGAACAATATATTTTAGTCAATCATTCAAATTCTTTTTCATGAATCCATATATAGTAGAAAGTGCATAAATATAATGTTTTCTGAATAATTCTTTTAAATAAATTTATTAGGTCTTATGATATCTATGTAATATTAAAAAAATTTAGAGATATTTAGTATCACATAGTGGAAGCTAAAGGTCAAATGAAAATTTATGACGAAGATCATATTCCATATGTTTTGTTAATATATGTTGAAATTTATTCCATTGAATATATCCTTGGGGTATGTTTATAATAAATTTTTATTTGTAGTTCATATATATATATACATTGTAAAATTTTAAATTTTTTATTGTGTTAGGATACTTTCATATCACATCGCACTTCTATGAAATCTACGTCATGTTTATGATATTTTCCATGTATCTCTCATGGTGATGAACATACCTAATACATCACATGAGATGAACTTATTGGACTTTCAAGTATATAATGATATCTCTTATGAGAAATAGTTTATAGATATTATTGATTTAATAGTGAAATTGTGGAAAACTAAGATCACTAAATTGATAAAATATTTATAGGGAATCCATAAATTTATGGATGGTACATGCAAACCCAACGATATGCTGAAAGAGATATATCCCCAATTAACTGTATATGAGTGGAATATTTCGAAGGCTGGAATTATTTTTTTGGGGGTAAAATGTATCACCATTAGTGTTTATGATATATTTCTCTTTAGGTAAATTTTATTTCATTGAAAACATCATTTATACAAAACACCAAGATTAAATTAATCGTGATATACAATTGAATTATTATTATTTTGAATTAAAGTTGTAAAATATACATTGGAATTTAAGGTATTAATAATGATATATAAATTCAAGAAAACTATTAGTTACACATTAATAATAAGAATTCATTAGTTTAAAATTTATCAGAATGTGAATTAGAATATTTTGAGTGAAAAATAGATGTTTTTTAAAAAAAACTTTTTTTATGCAGACACTATTTTTTATTTTTTATAAATTAAATTAATAATTATTTATAGATTATTTTAATTAAAATTTTATATAGTACATTAAATTATATACTTAAAAATACATTCTAATGTTTTTACTAGGAATGGAATGAAGGTATACTTACTTTTTTTCAGAAAAATTCATTTTTCTAAAAAAGGACCTATTGCATATTGTGTAGTTATCTTAAAATAAATTTGTAAAAAATTGAAATTTAATCTTTTAAAATGGATATAATATTTTTATTCACAATAAATTATAATATGAAGTAATTGAAAATTAATTTTTGGCTACTATGAATACCACCTCTGTTAAAAAATCATTTATATTGGTTAGTGTCAAAATGTGTTAAAAAGCTTAAACATAAAATTCGAAGGTCTAAAATAACCTCAAGAGACATAAACATCCTATTATATGATGCAAATTATACCTTATATGAACTCGTGATTAATTTTGTGTAATATTTGAATGATTTGGATAATGAAATGCATTAATTTATTTTAATGATTTGAAAAAGTTTACGTGGGTCCTCTCACTCTATTTTCATAGGACACAACCAGCAGTATCTAGCTCGCACTTCAAGATCATCTTATAAAACCAATTTTACCCTTAATAACATGGTTAATCCAAATTCATATATATATTTATATTTAATTATGTATATTTGAAACCAATTATACATATACTTCACTGTCAAATTAGAAATTAAAGCATTGTTGTTGCTTACATGTAGACAACTACATCGCATTGCAATGCTTATCGATATTAACCACAATTATTCAAAGGTGGTTATTGTTATGGATTTTTTAATTAAATTTGATTAGTAAAGAATAATAATGTCTCATTAATTATAATATCTTATATAACTTATTACTTTTCTATACCTTATAAATCGATAATGTTTCTCATTGGTACGTCAGGAAAACCACCTCTATGAATTGATGAGGTTCATTTATTATTATTCCTTTTTATCACCTTAATTCAAGATAGATTTATTAATTTTATATGTTATTTTCCATAAAATATTAATTTTGTAGAGATGATCTATTATTAACCTTCCTTTCATTCCATCCTTGTAATTGTTCAAATATCACTTATGGGTATGTATGAACTATTGTCTTCATAATGTTATGTAATTCATTATTTATTTCCACAATTTTTGAATGATTATTAATGTGTATATAATTAATAAATTTGATACTTATTTCATTATTATTATTATATATATGATGAAATTATATCGAAGGTGCACGTATCAACCATAGAACCAAAATATTCAGTTAAAATAGACCATCTATAACCGAAATATTCATTTTAATGATGAAATTAATAATAAAAGTAAAATATGAAATTATAGAGGAATATAAATTTTAATTAAAGTGCGAATATAGTTATATAATTAATTCATAATAAAACAATATTTATAATATAGGATATTTAAATTATTATAAATCTTGATGAGTCTTCAGGTTGGGGTTTAGGTTACAATATCATTTTTTAGGATTATCAATGCTAAATTGTGGTTGATGAAAATTTTATGGATTTTATCCATAAAAAACATATATTTTATCATATAATAGCTATTCTTAGAATTTTCCAGGATCAGAACCTTTTTTACTCTTTAATAATTAAATATATAGATAAAATTATTTTATTGTAAATCTAAATTCATTTCCTCATTTATCGATAAAAATTTTCATGTCTTTTTTGGATTAAAAATATTTAATGAAATTTCATAAATATAAATTAATTTTTTAAAAAAGTTAATTTTTACAACCAATGATTATTTACAGGGTTTTTATAGGTAATATATCTGAAAATTTTCTAAATAAGTCATTTTTGACTTCTAATAAAGATATAGAAAAAATTATTTGTTTTAACTTCTGAAAGGTCATAAAATTTATCCCAATTTAATAACTATTCATTGTGGTGAGACATTATCTATATTTTTCCTTGATTATTTTATTTTTATATGATTTCATAAATATTCTATGAATTTTTAGTTAACATGTTATAAATAAGGATATTTCTATCATATTTTTAAAGAATTATTTGAATGTTATATCAATGTATTTTTCATCTAATCCATCATAAATTATGGAATTTAATGCTTCAATGGTGATATAAATGAATGATACCATCAACATTATTTTTCAGATGGCTTAAAATGATGAATATTTGAGGGAAATTATATGAAACCCATTTCTTCCCCCATTGTTTAATTATTTTATGATGAATATATTTTTAATATCATATATTTTAAACATTTAATGCAATGTTGAAATGATAGTAGTTTTATTAAACTCATTTCCTTTATAATGGAAGTTATTTAATTAATTATTTAATGTTTGATGATATTTTCACATAATTATGTATGGTTTTCTATATGTAATGGGTGGGAATGAAAATATATATCTCTCATATGAATTAGTTAATAAATAATATCCCATGAGATAATTATTACTTGATTGGTGACTAAATATAGTTTATTAACGGAAAATATCAAATAATATATTACTAGGAGTAAACCAAAACTAATGAAACAATTTAATGGGGAGTTATCAAAATCAACTATGATCATATGGGTAGTTATCCTTAGCTCTAGAGATTTTTTTTAATTTTTATATATATTCATAAAACTTATATATGATTCTTTTAAAAAGTTATTGTGGGTCATGATTAACTATTAATGATTATTGATGCAACTGAATTATGTTTTTTATAACAAATCTGTGTTCCCTTATTTATAATTAATGATCATTAACTTATTTGGTTTCATTTATATAGGTTATGATGTTCAACTCATACAATTATTCTTATCTTGAACTCAATTCTGGTCAATTATTGATATATATTATATTTACACATAATGAGCGTATATGCCCATCATTTTTTATGTTTCTATTACCCATGTTATAAATAAGTTTTTTATGTAATGTCTATACATTATGTGTATAATTTGGTATGTTATATATGAGATATGATTAATAACTTTAATGAAATAATTTTATTATCTATTTATTATTAAATTAAATTAATCATTAATTGTAGTTGGGTGTTTATTATTGAAAAATGTATATATTACTCATAAAGTATAACATAACATTTTTTATGAAATTGTAGTGTTTTACAAGTTGGGTTAATGTGAAAAATGGAATAGTTTATTATTAGGACCTTATATAAACCCTCAAATCGATTCATATCATCAATTGGATACAACATTGTGCTTCAACTAAAATTGCCTAGGGTTTCTAGATATTTGAATGTATAATTCCCAATCATATGTATGACCAACCGCACCATCATCAACATATTAATCCATTGTTACCTTTAAATAGTTAAAATATTTAAATTTTTGTTTAATGTGATACTGATATGTCATTTTAACTTTTTGAGAATAAAACCCAATATTTCAATCATCCATTATTATAATATGTTGGTGGTATGAAGAAAATGAGAATTACTATCCACAATAGTTGTTAATAGATCCTCGTACCCCTAAAAAAACCCTAAAAATTTCTATTTTTTTATCTTAATGATATCATATGATTCCCCAATTTAACCTCATTCTAGATAGTAATCATAGGAATTTTTAATATATTATATGGATCTAACAGAAAACCTAGATTCCTTAAAATGGATGTTCATCCGGAAAAAAACATTGTGTACTAAAATATAATACTACCTGTCTCAAAATTATTATAATTTAGTTCAACTATTCTCTAGGATAAATAATTATTACTTGATTCAAAATATCAAAACTAGAAATAGTGGGAAATCTCAATAAAAAATATTACATTTACCCTATAATAATTAATAATAGAAGTCATTCATAAACGGAGAGACTTTATATGAATTTAAATTAGCCAACATGGCCATTTCTCTAATATTTTTATTTATCGATATAATTATTTGATATATGAGTACATACTAAATCACATTCATCCCCTCTAAATTTGGGTGAAAATAATCGAAGAACAACAATTTTTTTGAATATTGAATAGAATTCCACATGGAGAATATCTGTTATCTGAAAGATATAATCAAATATACAAATGCAATATAGGGAATGGAAACAAGATCCTATACAACATAGTTCCATTTCTATAACCATCTTAACTCATTACTCCATATTCACCATAAATATTACCATAATAAATTTCAAATTTTTTCTCTTTCTCAATTTTTATAAGGACAAAAGGACTCATTAAAGAGTAGTAATTTTTTAGGAATTTCATCTGGACCGGGATGGTGCTTTAAAAAAACTAATCAATCTTTCCTGAAAATATTGTATCTAACCCCCTGAAATCAGATGGCCCGATATCAAAGATATCAAAAAGTTTCAATTATGGATTTATTAGCCAATTTACATGGAATATGATGACTAAAAATTACCCTTCTAGTGATATCTTCACATCTAGGATTAATGATTGGTTTCTTGATGGATTCTCTTACCACCTTGGATCCTTATTTTGGAATGAAATTAAATATTCTTTCAATGATTTTATGATGAATTATAACTGGTTAGATAGGAGGATATCATATCATAATTTCTAAAATACATCCTGGATTGTAGAGACCCTCCACGGTAGGATGGAAATCCCTATTGATAGGATGTAAATTATTATCATCGAGTTTATGTCACCACACAGAATACTTGATTTTATTCACATGTAGGTGGTCATTGAGGTGATAAATAGTGCCTTCATGGGTGTTGACACTTTTGTGTGAATTATTTAAATGGAATTGGAAATTAACTATCAAAGAGTATTGTAGATTAACAACTAAGAGTTTCAATAGGATTCCTCCATGTCTTACTGATTTCAACACCAACTTCATTCCACCTTAGAAATGCATCCTCATGTGGTGAATTTGGAGGTACAAGCTTCCATTATATGATCAAATGAGGTGTGTTGGGCAGTTTGTTTACATCGCTTGTCTTATAATACTATGATATTGTGAAAGAATTCTGAATTTTTTTATTCAATGCCCATATTATATATCTTTATGCCATTATGTTGTGAAAATTGTTAGACTGTACATCGTCATAGGAAGATTTCTTTATGAGGCTCTCTCCCTCCATTTCTATACTAGGTAGAGTAGGTAGGCGGACCACATATTGCTGGAAGCTACTACTTCTATTCAGGAATCTATATAATGATCTCAATACCTAAAAAAATTTTATGACCAGTGGCATTCTATCAACACTATAATGCAGTCTACGAATAGATATTTCCACTCATATGAAAATATGAATGTTAGAACTACACCCAACGACACAGGAAATCTTAATATTATTAGGTTTTTTAGAGTTTTATGTAAGTCGAGGAAACCAAATATCCTCATGTCTGTGAGATGGATACCTATTATTAATTTTTTTAACAAATAAAATATTAATGGAAAGGACACGGGCATGTTATGCCCATTGGTTTACAGAGGTATTTTTAAAACTCAGAATGATTTTTTAATGGAATTTTCTATCACTGTAATGTGATAGAGAGAAACTATGAAGATAAACTTCGGTTAATGGTATATGTGATTAAATATGTTGTTCGTCACAACTGTATTGACTTGTGAATTGAATCCAAAAGTGAAAATATTTTCATGGCTCTGATAAATAGAACTAGGGATGTCATGTAGATGCTCTTACCCCCATTGGGTTACGAGCATGGATCACGCTACACATATTAACCTACTAGTTTGACATGCATATATTGAATCTGATCAGGTAGAAGATGCATTATGGAAGAGTACGGTCCCTGAAGCGAGAAAAATGTGGTATTTTAGAGCCCCATATTACTACACCTCACTGGTGAATGATGACATATGAAGGGTGGTACTCTATGGTATTTGCAAACTCTTTGTAATCCCTTAACATCTTTTGTATCTTTATTCATTTTTATTATTTTTTTACGATTAGGCTCACTTATATTATGAATTTTTTAGGTACATTCCATTCACTAAATTCTATTATTCCATGTAACTGATCCACATATATATTCTACAATTCTATATTAATCTATCTACATGTTATGATGAGACAATTTAACTTCTATGATAGAATTATGTTGATCACATTTATTGGAAATTTATTATTTCTCTCTCAAATTCAACATTTTATTATATGTATATAATATGTATATTATTAGGAGAATGAATTGGATTTTTTTTATAAAAATATTTATCCTAGATATGTATTACAAATCACTATGATTTTAATGTAATTAACAACTTGTAAATTTGATATATCATTTAAGGGAGAGGGTGATAGAATGAGAATTAAATCCCAGACCATGAATTAATGACATGATCATTGCATCCAAATAGATAATACAGATTTAAAACACTATGATATTTATAAATTTATTTTTTTCATGTTTATTAATATATTTATATTAATTATATAAATAATATGTAGTTTCTTATGATTAAAAACAAAATAGTCTTAATTAAACACTATTATTATAAGGTTTTTTTGAAAAGATTAAATTATAAGTTTTATAATTTAAATTTTAAATAAATATTATTATTATTTTAAATATTAATATAAAAATTTACATAGGGTTATATTTTTGGATTGTCCAGTAATTTGTTTTTGTTTTCAGTGAATAGTGACCAATACAATTGTTTGGTAGAAAAGTTATTTATTTTTAATAAATTAACTAATTTATAAGTCAAATTATATTTTCAATATGATCTCAAGTAAAATAATTTTATATTTTCTATATTTCTACAACTTAATTAATTATTTATAAATAATTTATAGTATTGTAGTATAAGTTTGCATTTGGGTTTCAATTTTTTTTATAAAACCTATTATAATGTGCATAATGTTTCTAGATTTTAATAAATAAAAAATCCATAGTGAGGAATATAATAATAGAAATTTATAGATTATATCCAAATATATAATATTATATGTTATTAAAATTATTATTATTTGTCATATAGGTGTTATAAAATCATTGTTTTCTTGAAAACTACCCTTCTTGAAAACATCATTTTTCACCATCCTTGTGGATTATGTTTTAAATTAAAATGTTTCACTTGGGGTATTTTAATTTAGTGAAATTGGTTATATATTATTAATCATAAAAATTTATATTATCTAAAATTTCAACATAACTGTTTACCATTATGAAAATATGAACAATAAAAATTAGTAACCATGATTAAGGTAAAAAAGCGTTTATAGGGGGTCAAACTAAAAATATATGGGAAATGTGACCTATGAACTTGTACATAATATATATAATAGTGATATTTAATATTTTTCATGTCTATGTATGGATAATTTCCCATTTTAGATCATTTAGGAATGTGAAAACTCTGGATACACATTTTTATTTTTATAAATTACAAGTATTCCACTCACCTCACATATAAAATTCCACCAACACTCATGCACTATTCACACCATAGAATACATTATATAAAATAATAAAAACACAAATAACTTAAAAATTTTCCTATACATGAATTTATCTACATTATTTTATCATAAATTCATCATTTGTTGGGTTTTTGTTCTTACCTAAGGATATTGTCTTAATAACATGTATCATACATAGCCAATCATCTTTATTATATTACATATTCCTAATAAATAAAATTTCCATACAGTATTATTATATTTTAAAATAACTTACTCTAATATAATTAAACCATTTTTGTGTTAATGGAATAACATAAATCCATCTCTTATTTTATCAAATGGGATACTAAATTAATATTTGTATGTACAAAGAACTACCGCTTCACGAACCAATGCCATTAATTTTCAATTATCTTATCTAACATATTTTTTTAATGATGGAATTAATGTATATATATGTGTATGTTTTTTTCTCATATTTATAATATTATAGTTATTATTTTACATATAAATTATTATTTTCCATTCTGTGGTTGATATGATAATGTTTCTCGTGTGTATGGTAGACTACCGCCTCATGAAGAATTGTGAATCATTTTTTCCATAATGATTTATTGGGAAGTTAATAAATGTAAATTTAATGAATATAAGTGATATAAAAGAAATTATAATTATATTAATTACCTATTATGAATCCTAAAATATGGTTTATTTATTTTCAATAATACACTGTAAAATGATAAAATCATTCGGGTTTGTGTTCACTATTGCCTCCAAGATGTGATGAAATTAATTTTTTGATGAGCACATCTATATAATGATATATATATAAATATATTTAAATAAATAATATGTTATGTATGATATTATTATAATTATTTTCATATAAAATATTATAAACCTCATATCCATAAATATCGTTGAAATTTTGAATGATTACTCATAAGTGTGTATGGCCTACAACTATATTATCATAATGTACTTGAATTCATAAATAAAACTATCATGATTGGTCATAAATGTATATTTTATTTGTAAATATTAAAATTATTTCATGATTATTTTTTTTATATATATGACTAATGACCTCCTTGTCAAATACTCAACCTAATGACGTAATTTTTAACATATCAACCAAATATCATTTGAAGACATCTGGTATAATTAATTTATTATATAATTGTATATAATATGGTAATAAGGGAAATAAATGAGATACTAAAATTAATACACATTATGAAAGTTTTAAATCATTAACATAATTTCATTATTTTGGAAGATAATTAATGAACATGGTGAATCAAACTCAATGTATGAGACATCATCTCAAATTCATTTCATGGATACATATTATGAACTTATGAAAATATATTATTTTATAAGTTGTATATACATCCCCTTCGAAAAGTGATATCATGAATTTAACTATTCTAATGTTATTTAGAAATTAATGATATGTATTCATTCATGGTTGTAATGTATAAAATATTTCCAATGTGATATGGGACATTTCAATAAAAAATCACTCTTTATGTTTTCTATAAAATTGTATTTTTTTCCATATAAAATTTTTTAAAATGATTTTATTTTGGACATAAGAATTTTATAATGTAAAAATCATATTTGTAGTCATTATTTTTGAAAAATTAATAATTTCATGTAATTTTGGACTTTTCTTACAATGGAAAAAACTATTGTTCTATTTTAATCTCTAAATAGACAATGAAATTTCACACCACCGTAACAATAATTTTTTTGTTGCCAACGAGCCTTTACCCTAGTGGTACAGGCTCCTGCTTGGCATCCAAAAGTCCCAGGATCTAATCTAGGCTGGGGAAAAATTCCCAGGTACTGTAGGAGTACTGTAGAAGGTACTGTTATAGTAGTGATACTGTAGGAGCGGCAGCACTGTAGCAGTAGAGGGACTGTAGCAAATACTATAGCAGTGGCGGTATTGTAGTAGGTATTGTAGCAGCAATGGCACTGTAGAATAATTTTTCACCGAGGAGTCATTTGGGAAAAAAATGGGCTTTCAAGCCTTGTATTCTGGCCACTTGGCCTTGGTCCATTAGGCTATGTAATGGGTCTCCCTCTACCCAGTCTAAATAAGTCTTTGCTTTAAAATAATAGATTGAGGCTTCGGCCCCAACCTTTAAAAAAACAATAATTTTTTTTCATAGATTAAATTTAAAGATTCCATGTTTTCATCAATGAAACAACCACTTCCCCTTTTTTTTTGTATTTCATGTTTTCTTAAATTGATTGTTAAAAGAATATGGTATTTATATATTAAAAATTTCTTCTAAAATAAAATACTTTTTTTTATATCTAAAAGTGATTTAAATATGTGTTTTAAAGAGTTTTAAATGTTTTATGATGACAAAGTAAAAGAATAAATTTTTTATATAATGTTTTTCCTTTGGAAATTCTTTAAAAATGGCGTATCCACATTTTATCTGACAACTAAGCTCATTATTTTTTATGATATGGATATTTTGTTAATTCACTAGGTGATAGAGAATTAAATTATACAAGGGGAGCACAAAAATAGCACATTTTGTGCGTAGAATAGCTTAGATGATGAGTGTACCTAAATATCACTCCATTTCTCTAGGTAATGATTATGTTCTATAGATAATTATATTTTATTTCTTCAATATTGTAATTCTAATTTTTATGGATTCATAAAGAGTTCAATAAGGGATTATGTTGATAGTTTCCCAAAGAAAATACCTGAATTATCTATTCTTCATAAGGCATTTTCATGTAATTTTTTTATTTTTAAAAGGTAAGGTATGAAATATTTTTACAAGAATTATAATTCCCTTTTGGGAAAATAGATATAATAAATGGGTTTTCCTAGCTTTTAATGTTTTCCATTAGACTAAAATTATTTTCATTTTTACATATCATTGTAATTAATTTATTTACATCTTATGTTTTTAAAATATCTTTCATTGGATTTAATGATGTGTGATGGAAAATAATAATTCATGTTCAAAGATATGAGAATTTATCCCTAAAAATCATGTGTTATGATAAATGTTTTGTATTATTGGAAAATAGATACTGATCAGAAGTTTCAACATCATATTTTATGCGTTTTTGTGTATGACTTATTACATAATTATATTAAAATATATACATGAATAGTTCATCAAATGTAAGAGAATGAATTCCTGAAGAAAAACTCAAGAATATGTAAAAGTTGGAGATATGTCCTTATTATTGGTATAAAATGATGTTTTATATAAATGTAGAGGTTTGGATAACATCAATTGCATGCCCTTGATATATATTACTTTATGTTAATGATTCCATGATTTTTAATTTTAGGATTTCAATATTTCTTCAATTAAAATATATCTATTCATAATTGTTTTCCAAATAGTAAATAAGGAATATAGTATGTGAAGTAAATGATATGAAAATATATTTCCAAATCAACATCCAAAGATGATTTGATTTAGGAAAGAAAATTTCATAATAATGATGGTTTTGACGAAACTATCTATAAATGGTGGTTGTATCCATGATAATGAAAAACCCAATTTATCAAAAAGTAACATCTATAATGTGGATCATTTTTTTGAGGTATCATACCTCTTCATTCAGTGGATCATTTTCACTTATGGTTGATTAATAATGGATCAATTCTTGGGAGAAGAAATTTGATGCCAATTCATGTTTGGATCATAAAAAAAACACTCATTGTTTACCATTTTGTAGGTGGATAAGATCAATGGTTGTATTTTTAAACAATATAAGAGAAAATGATATTTATTTCATGACATGTGAAAGATTGTGTTTACCTACCCTTAATAAATTTTTTATTATGGTATTTTGAATCTGCATGAAAAAAAACTGATATTGATGAAAGAATATGATACTTTGGTGGCCACATATGATGCCAATTTTACTACACTAGCTTTGTATATCCCAGATTTTTTGGGGACCATGATATTAAAATTAGTTTAGTTTTAATCATGATTAAAACAAAATAATAATTGATAATTAGAATCATGGGTATTTAAAATCTATTATAATCTTCATGGTTGTGATAAAAAAGTTGAGACAGAGCTTTCTGATAGTAATGTACCTCCTAAAAATGAACAAAAGTAGCAATCAGGATGGAAGGAAGTGGGAAAACATACATACAAAAAATATGGAGGAGAGAAAATAACATCCCAATCATGTGGTATTTTTTGTAAAAATACATTTAGAATGTATTTTTTAATCGGGAAATTGTTACTAATTTTAAATGATTGGTTATATGTCATATGAACGAAAATAAAATAATATTTAAGAATTAATTATTAGGTTAATGGATAGAAATCCAATGGTGAGGTTTTTTAGTTGTAATGAGTTGGGTCTTTATGCTAACCTGTTCACAAATATAGTAACTTGCGATAGAAATCATCAATATCTAAATCAAATGGGTGTTTAAAAATTATTGTTTAATACTATGGTTGATGTTGTGCAATCAAACAGTGGATAAATTTTGGTTACTTATATACTCAAACTATGATAATTCCCTGTTGGAATTTGGATCATCACATTCACTAATTTCTAATATTAATTACTAGTAAAATGGGAATATCACCACATAAAAAAAATATATTCCATTTGGTAAAAATCCATGTGTAATTTTAAAATAAACAATGATTTATATTAATCTTTATATTTTCATTATTTAGATGGAATTTCAAAAAAATCATGTTAAAATGGCCTTTGTATATTTTTTATTCTTTTTTTATAGACTATGTTCTAGTTTAAAAGGATGATATATATTTTAGATACAATTATTTTTTATTAAATGAGGTCATATATTGGATAACATCCATGATGGTGAGAATTTTTTTCAGAGATGATAGTGAATGTTACTTTCATCATATTATTTTGAAGAAAAAAAATGTTCAAATTTGTGATTTTCTAGTAGTGAACTAACACATGGAAGTAGATCCTTAGAATTTTCTTGGTGTTATTTTAGATAAATAAGTTCATACTAATAATTTCAAATATATACTTTCAAAATATATTAAAAAATACCCTTATACGAATTCCCAATTTAAAATTTTATAACTGAAAATTAAATTTCCGGTGTTATTAGATAAAGGATTCATTCAACCTACAACATCATAATGTGTTTTTCATATTTTTCATTAAAAATAAATATTTTTCAATGATTATTTTCATATATTTTACATCATTAAATTAAATCACTATTATGAAAAAAATATAATTTTCCGCATATCAATTATTTTTTTATCAGATCTTGGGAGATAAGAATTTTTCTATAGTTTATCTATGGTCTGGGTACCATAACCTGGTGGTGAAGGAGGATATAATATTGAAGACCAGATTTTTGACTAAATATTAGAGCAAAGGGTTTTTATTTGTTCCTTTGGGTTTTCTAATATTCATTTTTCATTTATTATGCTTCTGACTAGTTATTTCCTTGAGTTCTTGGATATTTATTTGGATTCATTTATTTATGACATTTTGGAGTATTATAAAATTTAGGAATAACATTAAAGACATGATAAAATTTCCTTATTCATAAAAAATATATTTTCAATTTTGATTGTGAGAATTTTGGTTTCAAAAAAATTTATTACATGATTATATTGTCTCTAAAAATGGAATAACTATTTACCCCACCTATTTTGTTTTAAAATGAATGTCCATGACCCATAAATATCATTTAGAATCATATTTTCATTATATTAGTAGGATACACGAATTTATGTGTTGAGAATTTATCTCATTTTCCTATATCAATGACCCAGTAAACATGAAACAAAGTTAATTTCATCTTTACAAAATAAGATTCTAGTTATTTTTAAGAACTTAAAAAATGATATGTTAATGCTCTTATTTTTTCCATCCTTTTAGAAATATATATTAATTCATCTAATTTAATTATTATTTTAAGGGAAAATGTTGTTTATAGTTCATAATTATCATTTATTTTATTATGATTGAGGTAAATTAAATGTTAATGAGTTAAACAAAAATACACATTATATAGGATTTCATTATATGTTTTTATATTTAATTTTTTTATCTGAATAAATTATATGGTGTAATGTTTGAAATATATACAAATAAAAAATGATTGAAGTATATATTCACTAGAAAAAAAGTGACAAAGAGGTACAATAGATGTCTAAAATGAATAAAGGATTATGATTTCCGGAATCATTACCATTATGGAGGAAAAAAATTGGTTGATTCAATGAGTCAAAAAAATAATGTTTTGTAAACCATGTTACATATCAAACATAACGCTTCATTTAATGATTTTATTAATTTTTTCTTATATGTTATAGATGTGGGGACATATTCTTTTTTTTAATGATAGTATAAAAATATTTTTTAGAATGTATTTATGATGATAAAAAATATAATCATTATTTATGGGAAAAGTTATAATACATTATTAATATAATGTTTCATGAGATTAATATCGATGATGTGAGTGTTATCATATTTTTTAAAAGGTTATTATTTTCATGTGATTCTGAATTGAAGAGAGAGATATTTGATGAAGCTCAGGGTTATCCTTTTAAAATTCATCTAATAATTCCTTTTATTTAACTAAACCATTAGTTATATTATTGGTTGGATGGTAGGAAATCTGACATTGTTGAATTTACCATTTTATATTAAAATTTTAGTAGGATAATGTAGAATGTCAATTACTATAGGGAATTGTTAAAACTTTTCGAGTACCAGAACCTAGATGGTGTGATATAACAAAAGTATTGCATTGTGGGATTTCCAAAGGATTCTTGAGTTATTAATGCTATTTGGGTTATTGATGATCAATTAATTAAATCTTCATACTTCATTCCCATTCAAGGAGAAATGTCGTTAGAAATTTGTTCTCAATAATATCAAGAGGATCTAGTCCAGTTAAATATAGAGCCTCTCTCTATTATATTACACCGTGAACTAAAGTTCGAATCTTAATTTTTTAATGAAAATCACAAATATTTGGTGAATTAATTAAATTTTAATAATTCATTTTATTCTCAAATTAATGGTATATCTTATAAGATGTTTAAGAATATGGACGTCATTATTTTTTATTCTTTTATTTTATACAATGGATATTTTTAGAAATATTATTATTTTAATTAATCTTCATATAAAAATGTTTTTTCATTGTAGTATACAGCATGAATCATTTTATTGGAAATATGGAAAGTGATAAAGAATTCTCTCTTTTTAGAAAAATGAAATAGAAATTAATTTTTTTAGAGTAGATGCAGTTATGGAAATGGATTAGAAGGTAATGTTAATTATATAATATATGAGGATGGCTTAGAGCTGAAAGAAATGTCTAATGAAAAGTATATGATAGATCATTCTATAATGGTATATGATCATATTTTTCTCAAATTATACCCATGGTAAATTGATAAAGATTTTGGTAAAAATAGAAATCTAATACTGTGGTCATTCGTCTGTATGATGTTAGGTAGGAAGTTGAATAAGATTCATACTGAGTGGCTATGTCACAGAGTTTATCTTATGTAAACAATTTTTTTTGAATCCATGTTAAGTTAGTAAGTGGAATTTTTATGTCACATTTTGATCCCTGAAGTGGTTTTTTGGAAGAGAATATTTATTTTTAGGAACAAACTATTTTTATTATTGATAATAGAGTGTATTTTTTGGGAAATAAGTTAACTCACCATATTATGGATTTTTAGAAAAACCATATGGTTGAAGAGTCCAGATGAGAATCTGAGATGATATAATAGAAATATATCCCCACATATTTAGTACATGAATAAATCTGAAAGGAAAATTTACTAAAATATTAGATAATTTTAGAATCAATGTATTGATACAATAAATCACTTCCATGTTTATTAATACCGGTATATTTATTAAAAAAACTAAGTACTCTATTTTTATAAAACATAGGTATAATTAAAGAGAATTATTAGAACATTTTATTTACGTGTTTAAAACTTAAATATTGAAATTTTAAATTTTGAAAAATAAATTTTATTATAAATAATCATAAGAAAATTTCATTAGGGTGTTATTTTGAAATTTTTATAAAAAATTATTTTTTCAGTGTATATTAAAATTTACCGATTTTTTATTATTTTATGCATTTTCAATTAAATAAATAATTTATAAATGTCACTATTTTTTTATATTATTTCATGTAATATATGTATTAGTTATTAATATTTAATCCAGTTATTTTATTTTTAATAATATTTTAAGATATTTTATTATAAATATGTTTTTATATTAAAAAATACAGGTTTTTGAAAATAGTTTTAAATTACATAATACTTTTCTATTTTAATTAATAAAAATAATCCCTAATAAATTATTTAATTTTTTAAATATATATATTATATTTATGAAAATATTAATTTATATTCATGCAATGACTTTTTTTTCATTGAGTTGATATATAATCATATTTTTCTTCAAAAATATAATTATTGATACCCCACTTTCTCATTACATTAGAGGGGTTTCAATAATGTTAAATGTTTTCAATTATATGAATTGATTTTTTTAAAATGGATTACATATTTTAACCCATCCTAATTTTCATTAGTTAGTATGTTTATATCTTTTTTTACCCTAATAAATAGTAAAAATTTACAAAATAACTACCAGGGTTATGGTAAAACAAAATTTACTGGGGTAAAACTTGTTTTTAAGTGTGAAAATGGTCACAATACATGCCTAGAATATATTTTATGTGAATATTTAGACCTTATAATGTATTAGACTCAATAATTACACATTTTGTACTCTTTATGAATGTGATATAATTTGGAAAACCTTTTTATTTTAAAAAATTAATAGTTTCAAGTCACCTAAAATAAATGAGGAGACATAATATTCTATCCTCCAAACACCGTAATACCCTTATATATCAATAATTATCTTCACATATACCTTCCAAACTATAATACCCATGACCTAGATCAGTAATTTTAAAAATAATTTTCTTTCATATGATGGATTTTGGTTCTTCCCTAACATGTTTCCTTAAGAACATCAATCATTAATAATCAAGAGTGGTTATTTTATTTCTCCATCCACCACAAGAAATATTATTCTATTGAGATTATATAAAAAAGATTATACCATTTAATTAGATTTATTTTCCAATTACATAACCTAAATATATTTCATCATTCATGATATGGGATACAAAAATCATCTTTCGTGCTTATGATAGACTAACACCTTGCGAACAGATGCCATTTGAATTTCATAATATCTTCTCATAGATAATAATAATAATCGATATAAACTATATATATATATATATGATTGTGTGAATTTTTTTTATCAGATTTATACATTTTTATTTATGATATCACATATAGATTCTTATGTTCGATTTAATGGGGGATACGATAACATTGATCAAGTGTACGACTAATTATTTCATCATGAAGTGATATGAATTATTTTATCTAGTTCTTTACATGGAAGGTTGTGAGGATAAATAAAAATATTATATGACATATAAATTACAAAATAATTATATCAGTGGTATATTTTTCTTTGCTAATGATAATATAACCATGTAGTTCTTAGACTCAAAAATGATAATATCATACATATACGTTTGAACTACATCCTCCTCAAAATGATGTGATTATTTTTTTGATCACCACATAAAAATAATGATATATATAAGTATATGAAATGAAATAATATGGTAATTATTATATTATTATAATTCTGTAATTATAAAATTTTACTAACTTTTATTCTACATTTATCATTCAAAATGGAATCATTACTCATGGGTATATATGACTTAATGTCTCCATGATCATTAAATTATTCATTTTTCCTAACCATCTGTCATTTATTTTCAAAAAAATAATATTTATATATAAATATTTTAATTATTTGTTTTTCATAATTCTGGATCTAGTGAACTATTACCCTCTTTGAATAGTAGTCAACCTATCCAATTTTTTTTCACACGGAAGTCAAATTTCATAAAAACACCTAATATAAACGTAACTGATCATGTGATTATATATAAATAGTTAGTATGATAATTAAATTGAATTATAAAATTTATAAATGTTTATAAAACTATAAATAATGAATATATTATTATTATCTTTTTAGAAAAAGAACAAACATGACCAATCAAACATGATGTTTGGACTATGTCAAAATTTCCTTTCATTGATGAATGTTTTTATGTTATGCACATATACTATTTTATGATGTACATATACATCCTATTTTTAATTTTATATAATTAAATTCTATATTTATTTGATATTAAATGTCTTGATTAATGTTATTCTTTTATGTTTTGTGGTTCAAATACTTAAAATGTGATAAAAGAATTTTAATTAAAAAATTTCCCTTCAAATGTTTTTCTTATAACACTAATTTTCATAGGTGTCTAATTTTTTATAATTATTATATTATTAAATAGTAATTCTATAAATGAACATTATGTATTTTATTAATTTTTTTGGATAAAAAAATTACATTGTATAGAATGTTTAATTTCATTCCCAAATAACAAATGGATTTTATTATCTTAGTGTACATAGTGACAACGACTATTCATTCCGGCATAAAAACTATTGGAATCGAAAATTCCATTACAATATTCCAATATTTTTTAAATAAAATATTTATTTCTATTATTTTTAGTAATTGATTAATGGAAATGGGGTTGTAAATGAAAATTTTATTTGGGTGTTGAAAATTGGCATTAAAAAATAGGTATTTCATATTTGTAATTGATTTTCATTCATGTTAAAAATATTTTTTAAATGTGCTATGATTGAGAAGTGTAATAAAATTATTTTTTATTCATGATATAGTCCTTTTACATGGTTTATGATCGGGTTTTCAAATTATTTCTCATGTGTGAGCATGTTATTGCTTATATGGAGGGGCACACAGATAGCATCAAGTGAAATCTATAAAGAATATAAGATGGGGGCACACAAATACTTTTTGATGAGATAATTATAGCTTATTAGATGGGTGTTCCCATATAGTGCCATGGTTAATTGGGTAATGATTATTTTTTCCAATGAAAAATATTTAAATTTTGTAGTATTGTTATTTCAATTTTTAAGGGTTTTGTAAGATTTCTGTAAGGGTTCTACAGGATGTTGTCCAAGGAACATACATGAATTTTATATTCTTTCGAATTATTTTTCATGGTAATAGTTTTTTTTCCAAAAGTATGATAAATTATATTTTTAAAATGTAATAATTCCAATTTTTAAGGTATTTTTTTATGTGAAGAGTTTTTATGGGTTTTAATTTTTTTCACTATACAAAAAGTTTTATTCTTTTTATGTACCTTACTAGGAATATTGTGCTCATTCCATTTTAAAAAAAAGTATTTTGATTTATATATTAATAAAAGAAAATAAGAAGTCATGTTAAATGTCATGTATATATTACATTAATGTAAATCATGTGATATTTTAAAAGATTCACATTATTGAAGAAATAGACATAGATTTTATGTGTTCATGCTGTATTATATATATTTATTATGGATGAGTTATGGAATAATTATCTATTAATATATTTCTGAAAATATACTCCAATGTATGAGAATAAAATCATGGGATAAAACACAATATTATTTGATGTTTATCATTGGGTCCATATATGTATCAGGACGTTGTTTAATCCTAGTCATATAATATGAACTAAAATAATTTATCATGTGGTACAAGGAAGAAATCATAGATAGGATTAAAAAATATTTCAAACATTAGAAACCATGAATGTAGATTTTTTGGAAATGGTGACATTTGTTTTTAAATTAGACTAGTTAAATCACTTATAATGAATAAAAATTAATCTAATTATCCTAAATCCACAAAAGGATTACTATTTTAATCAATATTCTCTAAATCTTTTTAGACAAATTCATTTTAATAACCATTTAAATACACATAAAAATATTAAAACATGAAAATGTATTAATGGGTGATTACACCCACAAAACGCAAACATTTATTATTTTAATGTTTAAAAATATGTGATTAGTAAATGATAACAATTAATTATATCAATAGAAATATCATGTTTACTCACTGTTATATAATATTACACATACTCAATTCATAGTGTGTAGGTCCCACTACCACAACATCAATTAAAATCACTCTTAATAGTAATACCATGTGTTCAAATAGAAAATAATGAAGAACCAATGCTAACAAATTATCCCTATATACCCAGGGATAATAGGACACATACATGATATTAATGGTTATGAATTATCACTCATTAATAGGTTGGTCAATTTTAGGTGATAATATGTGTATCAACCATACCATGGTATAATTTGTAACTAAATTATTCTACTTTGGGGACTGAAGGTGCACCCCCGTATGGCAAAGGCTATCGTCTATTAATGAGGGGATTTGGTGTAATTTGTTATAAACTACACCCATATATCATATAATTATATAATTTTAAATTCAACCAATATTATCAACTATAATAAATACGTTTAAAATTAAAAAACAATTACAATGATATTAAATAAATTATTGAGGACTAATATTGGAATACATACATACCATTATTCTAGAAAATAATAACTAATCACACATTACATTGATTAAATATAAAATAAAAATAAAATAAATAAAATACATTAAAGATCTATTTCCATCGCGAGATTAACCTCTTATTGTATCTAAATATAATTATAGTAATCCCACTGAATCTAGATACTCTAGGTGTCTTATAAACCAATTACTATGATATGTGATTTTTTACTAGGTACCCACGTTCGATGGACATAGAAGAATTTTGTATGTATGAATCACTATGGAACCACTAATTTGGTCCCACTCATAAAAATTATATATAAATATATATTCATGTGTAATATTTAGTATAATAACAAATATAGCATTGAATCTTAAAATATCAAGGATGATCTTCATGTTCCGACATGAAAAATGGGATAGACTATACATTTTTTTCAATTTAGAGTGGATTTGAAAACATAAAATGATCTTCAAAACATGCAACAATACCAATTACAACAAAATAATAGGATATAGTACTAAATATAATTAAATAACCCTAAAAAATTTATATCATTAGGAATATATATTAATCATAGGAGTAAATTCTTTGAAATCATTTTTAAGGAATACAAGTGATTCCAAGGAACATGCTCAATCCAATTATATAGACCAAAACTAAAAATACCATCAAACCTATAATTAAATATTGTACCACATTTAAAATAATATGGTATTTCATAATGAATTATATATTTATATGAATCACAACACAAAAAGAATTTTTTTCAAAGTTGTTCCTACAATATTAAAGTAAATATTTGAGTAAAGTATGACCAACCATTTGTATTCCCTTTATAACAAGTGGTATAATACTATATAATGTTTTTGATATACTTATTAATGACTTATGGGAACTATTTACCTCTAATAATTTATTGTAAAATCATATAGTAACAAGGGTTATCCATCCACACAATATTTTACTCATAATAATGGTAAAACTCTGAAATAGACAACATACCACTATCTCTAACATCACATTAGGCTTGAAAGTAGAATTTAGTATCCATGGTTACACTGAAAATAATTTATAAACATCCCTATGAAAACCCTATATATGATCAGATATATTTCCAAGGGATTAAAAACTAATTGGCAGCTTCCTTGAGAAAGAACGTGCTTCACAGACATCCTCGAATATTATATTTTTCGTCTGTTATTCCCCCTCTTTGTGGCCTCTGATGGTTCCTCATGTCCCTCCATCATTTATAGTAACTCCTTATTCTTCCTTGGTTCCTCCATGCATGGCTTCTTTATCCCCCCCATCTCCCCTTCACCCATTTGATGTGGATGATGCTCCAGGGATCTCAGCTACGGATGTCCTCTTGAGAGTTTCGTTGAAGTGATCTAAGGCCTTATCTCCAATCACCACCATTATTATTCCCCCACCACATATATATTGATTTTAGAAGGCTTCTATGTGATCACCAAATTAGATGAAGGGTTTTTTAATGCTTTAGATGTCCATAAATTGACGTTGGTGGCTAGATTTGGTGGCAAGAACCCCCAACTCCATGTTTTTTAGGCGTTTATGTCCTATTGGGGGATTGATTCCCTGACTAGGGTCCTTGTGCTTAATCCCAAAGATTTATTGTTGGGGATTTCCTGAGAGAAGGATTTTATTATTTCTTGTTCATGATGAACCCATTCTTATGGAATGTGGTTCTTTCACATCATTATATTTTTATTGAGATTTCAATTTAGAAAATACTCTCCCCTAGATGAAGTTTGGATTAGTATTCCTAGGGTGTTTCTTCCCTTCCACAATTATTCCATCATGATGCATTTATGTGATTCTATTGAATATTTCATTTTTTGGATTAAAATACTTCACATCTCCTTGTTGTTTCTTCATCATGAATTTGTGTACAAATGGATCTCTCCAAGAAGCTCTGAGATCAGATTCTTCTATGTGCAGCAGATTCACTATCTTGGTTGAAGCATGTCATTTACGATTCTTTAATGTGGGTTTTTTCCTATTGTAATATTCATGGGAAAAAAATTCTATCTACCATAAGCAGCACTATAATCCATAGGTAGTTCATATGGCCTGTGAGACCATTCCTCTCTTGCATGATCCGAAGGTTAGAATTTAGGGAAGGTCATTTTCATCCCTAGCCTTAGAGGGGATCTTTTCCCCTCCCCCACCTATAGTAGCATTGGATCCATCCCCCCTTTTGGTTTTACCTCCTACCTTATCTACTGGTGATGATGAATCCTCTCTCCCTCTTGTTCTAATTCTCACATACCTTTAAACCCACCTCTATTCCCCCTAGACATTCCTCTAGTCATGTTGAATCCTTCCCAGGAACATGACCCGCCCTCTCCCCAAAAGATACCCTCTGATCCCTCCATGAAAATGTATTTGGAGAAGTACCTTTCTTCTCCAGATGTTCTATACATTCTAGTCCGATGTTCTCATATCTCCTTCTCAATTCATCTTACAAATAGTTTCTACAATCTATCTAATTAGAACATGCATGAGTAGGAGTTGAGCTACCAAGTTTAGTCTCCACATTAAGACTCTCCTTGTCTTTCAAGCGTTGAGACTCACTCTATGTCCAACCAAGAAAAATTCCTTCATTCCCCTCAATTTAATCCCTCGATGTAAGGCTCAAAACCAAGTCCTCATCATATCAAATATTAATGTTCATGACTTTGAACTCTTGTGAATTAGCAGCATGGGTGAAAACTGATTTCATCTATAATGAGGTTTTCTCTAATATGCTACTTCATGTGGCTATCTTCAAACCTAAAAAAATGTGTCCAACATATCCAAAATATTCAAATATAATGGTTTTTAGAATGCAATGCACAAAAACCCAATTAACCAGCATATATGAATATTCTGGAATCCTTAGATTTTGGTTTATCAGGTGGATTTCATGAACCAACATATTACAAGAAATATTTTGTTTGGTAGCCATTTTTTAATGTGTTTTTTGTTGATGATAAATGTTATTCACAAGATTGGGGGAGATGTAAATTAGCCTTATCTAATTTGATCCTAGAACCTTAGCATAGTTATTGTGGGGAGGCTTTAATTCCATTATTGATACCTTAGAGAAGTAGATAGGGGTACCTTCTACAAGAAATCTGGTTAGGATTTTTCCTCCATCAATTACTGTCACACCCCGACTTTTTGAATAAATTTTTAATTTTTGATATCTTAGTTTCGGGTTCCCAGGCCGAGGTTGGGGTTGGGTCCCAATTTTAATTTTTTGACATTTGATGTTTTTGGTGGGTTTCAGATTGGCGCACGGGCACAATATTGTTAGCGGTAACCGTGCGGTCTCCCATGGTACTTGCACAGGTACCCATGTGGTTTGGTATGAGGTGTGCAGCTTGCACGTGGGTTATTAAGCCATTCGGAAAGCGCGCGGTTTCCCATTTTTCATAATAAGATAAGTAAATGAATTAAAACATAAGATAATGTTAGATAGAAATAAAAATATTGTGTTATTATTTATATTATTATTCTTATTTTATTATTATGATTGTTTTGATTAATATTACTGTTATTATTATTATTATTATTATAAAAATATGAAACCCTAATCTAACCCACACACCTGACCTCCCCATTTCCACTTCGCTGTTCGGCACCCCCCCTCCCCTTCCTTGTTCTACGATTCCCCACTAGCTTCCGCCTCTCGGTCTACCTTCATCCATCAACTCATCCCAGCACTGCGACACTCACCCATCCTGTAGCCGCCCAGCCACCCCGTCGACCTCTCCAGTGCCTCATCCTCTTGTTAGCACATAACCACTGCCCACCTCTTCCCCACATGCTTGCTACACAATAGCCCCGCTCAGATCCCCTCTTCCTCGCTTGTGCGTTGTGCACCTCACCCAGTCGCTTGACCACTGCCTTCCCCCCTCGCTACTGCAGCATCGCACTCCCCTTCCATGGCACCTGAACCCAACTCCACTGACCCACCTCCATGCTTTCCCCCTCTGGAATTCCCAACAGATCTAGTATGAGAAGCCTCTGGCAAACCCACCTCTCACTCCCTCCGTGCATCCAAGCCCTCGGCCAGCCTCCTTGCGTCGGATCCAGCAGACCCCGCCTCTCTGTCTCGCTTATCTTTCCCTATCCTCTTCACCCTCTTCTCTGGCCAACCAACTCCCTTGCTTCATCGGCTTCTCCGTAATACTCTGCTGTCCTACCTCCCCCTTGAACCGCGTCCCGACAGCCACCCTCCAGCATGTTCCTAGCAGTTCAACTCCCTTGTTTTTTTTAAATTGACAATCATGATTTTCACTCCTTTAATATTTTTTTTATTAATATAAAAATGTTATTCGCATGTGATATTGGGTAGATCATGATATAAGCATTTTCTTGATCTTTTTGAAATATTTTACTAAATGAGTAATTGATTTATTAAATTAATTGTGAAGTACGAATCATGGGTACAATGTGTTTTGGTGTGTGTTTGGTTTTTATTTGAAATTGAGTACTAATTTTGTGAAAATGATTATTTCGTTATAAGTGACTTTAGGATCCTTGTGTGATTTCTAAAATGGTTTGAAATGAAATATTTAAGCATATTCCAGTTTAGATTTGGAAATGGAAATGAGGTAGTTTTATGGGAATATTTTTGGTTTTTTTCTTGAAACGCATGTCTGTCATTGGATGTTGGCACATCCATGGGTGCAGTCGGTGCACCCATGGATGCGCCTTCAAGTGACATTGAAACCTCTACACTTGTGTTTCCTTAGACCCTTGGTTTTCTAAATGGTTTTTGTTTCTTATGTAAATCTCAGTCATTTTTGTGTCTTTTGTGAAAGGTTTGATGTGTGATCTCAAGGGTGTGCCAGTTTGGATTTTGAAAATATAAAAGTTGTATTTGTGTAATGGTTTGTGTAATGTTTTGGACAAGAAAAATTAAAGGCCCGTTTGGCTCTTCCAACTCATGGGTGGAGTTGTGTTAACATTTATAATGGTTTGTGTTTGGAAGTTGTGTGTGTATCATCGGAGTATTAAATGTTTTTAGATAAATTATTTCGACACAGATGTAACGTGATGGCCCATTTGTCACTTTTAGCTTTAGTGTGACATTTTTCTTGAATCTTTGAAAGAATATGTTTTGATTATTTTACATCCATTTATCTTGTTTAATATTTTGAAATAGGTATCAAATGGTTTTAAATGATTTCATTGAATGAAGGCCCAGTTGTCACATTTGATAATATGTTATACATATATATTTATGGGGAACCTCTTTAGGGGGGATATCCCTTATGGGTTATCATATAGAGTGTTTGTGTTTAGGGTAGGAAAGTGTGGTGAGATGAGTCATGTGTGCAAGGGCCTCATACTTACACAGTTAGATTGTAACCACCATGGGTTTCTCGGCATCTTTTAGAGATCAAGTGATGGTTTCTGATCATACCTAATTAGACGGGTTGGTACCCCCTGGATTTGTTGTTAGGCCAGGTAGGCTTTGCCACTGGATTGGTAAGTTAAGGAGGCCAGTTGGTTATAGACTATGGAGATTCACCATACTCCAAAAGGTGGTTCCGAAACCGATTATTTCTAGGGGTCTTCTATGGATGTTTAGGATCACCCATGGTTACTGGATCATTTTCCTTGCTTGTTTACTTTCAGTGCACTAGTCTATTTTCATCTCGCACTTTTAATTGTTTTACTCTAGCACAACATTATTATACTCTGTTTTGGATTTTTTTTAAATGACAAATGATTTTGGAAAAATGGTATTTGTTTTGTTTTGGGGTTTTAAAATGGAAAAACATCTTTCTTATTTTCAAATGAGAAAAACCTACTTATATAATTTTATTTCAACCTTGCATTAATGGATTGCTTCAAGAAGAGAGATGTTGGGTTCTGTGGTTTATTTTGGCATCCATACTGAGCATTTTTAATGATCATGCCTATTTTATCATTTCAGTTGCAGGTCTCCTTGCTCATGTTTTCTTGGCTGAGTTTCTCGTTGTTGGAGAAAAGTCAGCCTTTGGTCAGGAGGTGAACTGAAAGGTCACATGGAGGTATGTATAGAATAATTTTTTTCTTTCATTTCGCTGATACTGTTATGTTAATCAGTTGTTTGTGTATATCTGTTTTCTAGTTTATTTGGTTTTGTTAATGGTCCAAATCGGTCCCAACAATTAAGGCTTGATGCCCGACACTGGTTTCCAGCCCGTGGGGATCGAGAACTCCCCTTAGGCCATGTCTCGGGCTGGCTCGGATGACCGGTTCAGGATCAACCAGGTTTGGTTCTTGACAAAAAGTTATTAGTGGGACCCTTGTTATTTGTAATGTCCGGCAGATGGAGATTAGGATTGTCAGGACTCAAGAGGTAGATACAGGAAGGACGTCATGAACCCTTGCCTGTTTCAAACCTCGTGTTTCCATGGGTAATCCAGGAATTGATTCCTTGCTTCGTTCAGGTTATTTTTGATTGAGGGATGAAAATAGAGGAAATACGTTGTCACATTGTGTTTTCACATGGGTTAGTGTTCCATTTGGAGTCTGAATAGATGATTTAAGTTCCTCCTAGTTTTCGGCACTTTCTTAGGGCATGAACCCCTACCATGTCGCCAGATTAAGAATGACTACTAGTCCCTCACATTAGTAATTTGATTCAAGTTATGTTTTTTCTTGGTTCTTGTGGTTGTAAGTGAAATTTTGAAAATGAATAAAGGGTTTTGAAATTAGAATTATTTCATTCAAAGGGATCTAAATTTTTGAAAATGATTTGTTTTAAAAATAATATCTCTTGGTCTAAAAATCCAGTGTTTTCTTGGAACCGGTAGAGATATGGTTTGAGTGAAACCTCAGGTACACTTTATGAACATTTGAACATGTTAGGGAATGCATGGGAAGTGCGTGTTGGTGTGTGTGGATGGAAGAAATAAAGACATGTGCAACCATTCATGGGATTATTGGGGAGTGCACTTGAAATTAAAGGCATGACCTTGTTTTTCTAAAGCAATTCTTAAAATGGAAATTGATTTTTGTAAAATTTAATTTGGTTTGGAAAGTGGATTTGAATAAAGGAGGGTTTGAAATCAAAAATTAAGAAATGAATTTTGGATTTTTATACTTTTTCATGATTATTTTGAGCTGGTAGTTTTCGATGAAGGTTCTTTCTTTGATTTTTCTTCAGCCTGATATTGGTTTTGATTCTGTGTTTTATATGTTGTTCAAAAAATTCCTCCTTGAAAGGTCTCCAACGATGCTAATAAGTCAGGCCTAGTTTTTGGTCCTTCTCAGAAATTGCCTAACCTTCACAATGATAGGGGTCTGTTAGAAGATTCAGAATGGCTTGAAGGGTTCGAATGCATATTTAGGGTTTTGGGAACTCCTGAAGCTGTCAGAGTTCATGCTGGTTTGGTTCTATTTGAAGGTCTGGCTCTGGATGAATGGGAGTTGGTTGCCCCACCATTAGTGTAAGTTGGGATGACATGGGATGTCTTTAAATCCTTCTTCATCCAATGGTGTATACCTAAAGAGGTAAAGACAATGAAAAGGGAAGAACTCATTCTTATTCAACAAGGCCAATAGATAATGAAAGCATATTTTGACCATTTCAAGGAGCTTGTGTCTATTTATCCAGAGGCAACGTCACAGGATTTGATGAAAACTCCTCTCTTCATTAGGGGTCTTCATCCAGGGATCAAGAAGCAGGTCCTCCTCTTTAAAGACCATCATTTCAAGAAGTTGGTGGATGAGGCATTCTAAGATGAACTAGTCCCTAGAGCACAGGCGCTTGGCAATCCAGCATATTCAGTAACTCATGCTGCTTCCCCATCAAGAGAGCAGGATGTGCTAGAAGAAATTGTTCCAAAAGATTCCTCTTCAGTGACTTTGGCTTCTAGTTATTTAGACAGTTATATGGTGTGCCACCAGTGTGGTCGGTTCAGGGATGTGAAGTCGTCATGTCGCACACCTCTGAAGATGTGCCATCGTTTCGGGTTCCTGGGTCATCTAGAGATGTTATACCGGAAGCATCGCCTGAAGAAGACACTGTGACATGAGGAATTTCAGTGCCTGACTGTGATGCAGGAGATGATTCAGCTATTAGAGCCCCAGCCACAGTCCTTGGGGTGATGCTCACACACAGTCAAGAGTTTCCATGGGTTTGAAGCCTTGGTCCGGGTCTTGTGTTCCATGTCAGTAGTAGAAAAACTAAAGTATTTTCATTTTCATTTTGTACTGTTCAATATTTGATGTTGTAAGTTCATCGTTTCATCATGGATTTATAGTAGACATGTTATGTTGTAATCAAAAAAAAATTGTTTTCCTTATCGTGGTTTCTGAATCCTGGATTTTCTTAAAAGTGTGTTTGATCCTTGTATATGTTGGTCCTGCTTGGAGGAATTCATTTGGAGATGTAAGTGCCTACGGAGGAGTCAAGGCTTGTGGTTATACTCAGCTCATTGTAGGGATCATGTTCATCTTGGAGGTTTTTCTCTTGTGTATGGGGATATTGGTTTGGGTCAAGACATCCATGTTTCATCGGAGGTCATGTTTCGCTCGTGCTATAGAAGATAGTTTTGAACAGTCGGGAGTTCCTTCTTCGCCTCTCCCCTCCAAGGGTGGTTTTTTTAGGTGTTATATATATGTGTTAGTTTAGTTCTTGTGGTGGGGATAACCCTTTTGTGTTCTACCATTCTCTTGTATTGTGGTTTCTTTCAGTTTCAACCGGGCATGGTTTCTTGCATTTTCTAGTGTTCGCCTAGGTGAATTTATATGGGCAGAAAGTGTCTGTGGTGGGGAAAATTGTTGCACCCCATCCTTTTGAATTAATTTTTATTTAATTATTTCATTTTTTTGGGTTCTCGCGCTGAGGTTTGGGTTGAGTCCTGATTTAAAATTTTTGACGTTTGATATTTTTGGTGGGTTTCAGACCGGTGCACGGGCACCGCAGGGTTAGTGGTAACCGTGCGGTCTCCCCTGGTTCTTGCGCAGGTACCCAGGTGGTTTGGTATGAGGTTTGTAGCTTGCGCATGGGTTATTAAGCCATGCGGCAAACGCAAAGTTGCCCGTTTTTTAAAATAAGATATGTAAATGAATTAAAACATAAAAGAATGTTAGATAGGAATAAAACAATTGCCTTATTATTTATATTATTATTGTTATTTCATTATTATGATGAATATGATGATGATTATTATTATTATTATTATTTTTGTAAAAAATATATGAAACCCTAATCGAACCCACACACCCGACCTCCCCGTTTCCCCTTCCCTGTTCTGCACTGCCTTCCCTTTCCCCGTTATACGCTTTACCCCCAGCAGTGGCCTCCCGGTATCCCGTCAGCCCTCAGCTCATCCCAGCACCGCAGCGCTCACCCTTCCTGTAGCAGCCCATCCACCCCCACTAACCCCTCTAGTGCCTCCTCTTCCTGCCCGCACGCGACCCCTGTCCCCCTCTTCCCCACATGCGTGCTACACACCAGCCCCGCTCAGATCCTCTATTTCTTGCCTGTGGAATGTGTGCCTCACCTCGCCGCTCGACCACCGACTTTCCCCCCTCGCCAGGGCCAGCTTCACACCCCCCTTATGCAGAACCTTCACCAAACTCTACCGACCAACCTCCCCACTCCCCCCCTCCGACATTCCCATTATATCCTGCACCAGCCGCCTCCAGCAACCCCACCTCTCACTCCCTTCACGCATCTAGGCCCTCTCCCAGCCTCCTTGTGCCAGATCCAGTAGACCCTGCCTCCCCGTCTAGCCTCTCTTTCTCTTTCCTATTTTCCATCTTCTCTGGCCAACCAAATCCCTTGCCACATCGGCTGCTCTGCACAGCTCCGTTGCCATACTGCCCCCTTGCAATGCTTCCCGGCGGCCACCCTCCGGCATGTTCTCAGTAGTTCAAGCCCATTTCTTGGTATATTTCATTAATTTTGGCGTTTTTCTCAAATTAACCCTAAACCTTAATACCATGATTTTTAATTTTCACCTCATTCCTATTGATAAGAGTTTGAGGTTATTTTGTGGAGTGTGTTCCAACATTTCTTTAGGATTCATCTCTTATGCATGCGTTTGAGGTGGGTGGATTCACGTATTTACTTTCCGAATCTCTATATTGATACTCAAATTATTTTAAATATTTTTCATTTAATAATTCACGTTTTTAAGATGCCTCTACCTAACTTATATGGATGTTTTCGAATTGATAGATATTTGTTGAAATTATTTTTTGAAGAGATCAATGATTATGCCTATTTATTTGTGCACCAAATAATGCTTGGGTGTTTTTTAAATTTACAAACATGATTTTCACCCCTTTAGTATATATTTTATTAATATAAAAATGTGATTCGCATGTGAGATTGGGGAGATGATGATGTAATCATTTTCATGGTCCTTTTGAAATATTTTAATAAATGAGTAGATGATTAATTCAATTATTTTTGAATTTCGAATCATGGATGAAAAGTGTTTTTGTGTGTGTTTCAGTTTTATTTAAAATTTACTGCTAATTTTGTGAAAATGATTCTTTCATTATAAATGAATTTGGGTTCCTTGTGTGATTTCTAAAATGGTTTGAAATGAAATATTTAAGCATATTATCGTTTGGCTTTGGAAATAGAAAGGTGGTCATTTTTTGGGAATAATGTTGGATGATTTCATGAAACGCAGTTGTTTCATTCGATGTTGAAACATCCATGGGTGCACTCGGTACACCAATGGACGTGCATTCAAGTGAAAATGGCATAGTTAAACTACTGTTTCCTTAAAACATTGGTTTCCTAAAAAAATTTGTTTCCTAAGAAATACTTGGTCCCTTGTGTTAATTTTGTGAAAGGTTTGAAGTGTGATCTCTAGGGTTTTCTAGTTTGGCTTTTGAAAATATAAAAGTTGTATTTGTGTAATGGTTTGGGTAATGTTTTAGACATGAAAACTTAAAGGCCCATTTGGATCTTCCAAGTCATGGGTGGATTTTCATTAACCTTTATAATGGTTTGTGTTTGGAAGTTGTGTGTGTCTCGTCGGAGTTTTAAATGTTTTTAGAGAAATTATTTTGAACAAGATGTAACGTGATGTCCTGTTTGGCACTTTCATCTTTAGTGTGACATTTCTCTTGATTCTTTGAAATGACGACTTTTTGATTATTTTACATCCATTTAACAACTTTAATATTTAGAAATAGGTATCCAATGGTTTTAATTGATTTAATTGTATGAAGGCCTGGTTGGAACCTTTGATAATATGGTATAAATCTATATTTATGGAGCACCTCTACCGGGGATATCCCTTATGGGTTATCGTATAGATTATATGTGTTTGGGGGTAGGAAAGTGTTGTGAGAAGAGTCACACATGTGAGGGCCTCTTACATACACAGTATGATTGTAACCACCATGGTTTCCTCATCTTATTTTAGTGATCGAGTGACCTTTGCGGATCAACCCTGATTAGATGGGTTGGTACCCCCTAAATTTTTTGTTAGGCCAGGCAGGTTGTTCAACTGGATTGGTCAGTTAGGGCGGCCAGTTGGTTATAGACGTAGGAGCTTCACCATACACAGGCAGGTGGTTCTAAAAACTGAGTGCATCCAGGGGTCTTCTAGTGATGTTTAGGATCACCCATGGTTACTGGATCATTTTTACTTGTGTGTTTACTTTCTGTGCACTAGTCTATTTTCAACTCGCTCTTTTACGTGTTTTACTCCAGCACAACATTGGTATACTCTGTTTGGGATTTTATTTATAAAATGAAAATTGATTTTGAAAAAATGGTATTTGGTGTGTGATGGGTTTTTAAATGGGATAAACATGTTGCTTATTTTCAAATGTGAAACCCCTATTTTTTATTGTATTTCAAACTTGAATTAATGGATTTCTTTAGGAAGGGAGACGTTGGGTTCTGTGGTTTATTTTGGCAAGACTACTGAGAATTTTTAACGCTCACACCTATTTTATCATTGCAGTTTCAAGAATCCATGCTCAGATTTTCTTGGATGAGTTTCTCGTTGTCGGAGAAAAGACGGCCTTTGGTCGGGAGGTGACCTGAAAGGTCATGTGGATTTATGTTTAGTTTTATTTTCTTTCATTATTTCCACTGCTAGTGTTATGTTTATCTTTTGTTTGTGTATAACTATTTTCTTGTTTATTTGGTTTTGTTAATGGGCCGAATCATTCACAATGATTAAGCACTGATTCCCGAAACTGGTTTCCCGCCCGTGGGGATCGGGAATGCCCCTCGGGCCATGTCACAGGGCATCACGGGTTACCGGTTCAAGGTCGACCCAGGTTGGTTCGTGATAATTACCATAGTGGTCTAATGGATATTTTCTTATTAGGGGATATTTTCACATAGTGAAACAACCAAAAGGTCCATAGATAGATCTAGTGTCTCCTGGATCGATGATTAAAAAAACTGATACTGATATCCTCCATTTATAAGGTGTTGATCACACACATTGTTCACACTCGATCTGATCATTCCCCAATATTCTTCACCCTAGAATCAAGAAATGAGGGGACGAAGATTTATGTGTACTCTAGTATCTAGGATTTAGATATGGAATTCCAAGAATAATTTATCTCATGTTCATCCCTCCGTATTGAAGTTCACTCGCTTTATTGGTCTGCACAATGAGTTGAATCGCTTGAAGGAGTCATTGTTTACCTAAAGCAGTAATCACAATCCCTTACAAATACATTAGGATTATTTAAAATAATATATTTATCATCTTGATAACAAGGTTTATGAAGTCTAGATTGAAGATATCTTCATATATATTCTATATAAGTGGAGTCTCTAGGAGGATTTAGTCCTCACATAAGAGAGGTTGGGAAGGGAGAAATCGTGAGCCCTTTGATTTTATGTGGGAAACACGAACTCAGCCTATTTTAATGCCTTCATTAATGAAAGTATTTGTATTAAGAAGCAAAATATTCTCTATAAGGATGGGTAATTTGTTACTAATATTGATGTTGTTGGAGGTATGACTGAATATCTTTTAATATCTATCTTTGTAGGTCATAACCCATCTATGCCTAATGAGTACCCATGCGAGAAATCCCTTATTTTGGATAAAATTTATAGAGTGGTGTCTAAAGAAAATAATTATTTCCTTATAGATATTCCATAGGAGAATGAAATTTGGGAGGAAGTAGTAGGGCTCAATCCCAATAGCTATCCTAAGCTAAATGGATTTCCCGGATCCTTAAATGTGTCATGTTTGATCATTATTAAAGTGGATGTTAGAGAAGTAGTGCACGACTTCTTTCATAGGGTAAGAATCCCTTGGGTGGCTAGTGAAACTAATTTAGATATCATTCCAATATTCATGGACCCTTCTTCACTCAAGAAATAATAGCCTATTATAATGTAAAAATTTTCTTACAAAATCATTGCTGGTGTGCTCAACAGGCGTATTGGAACCCATCTACTATCATAGATTTTAGAGGAACAACATTGGGTTCTGTGAGGTAAGTCCATCCGAGGTGTTATACATCTTTCCTATTAGATAATTGAGGATATTTATATGAAATATAAAAGTTAAAATATTGCCATAATGCTGGATAAGGAAAAAGCATCGGAAAAACTCGAGTGGGCCTTTATTATCATAGTCCATAAAAGAAATGGATGTTCTCCAGGGGCTATGACTGCATGTTTAGATGTTGGAGTTCTCCCTGGATTTATATTTACATAATGGGAAGGAATAAATGCTTCATTAAATATTATTGTGGAATTAGACAAGGGGTTCAATAGTCTCCATGTTTATTCATTTTGGATCAAAATGATTTGAGCATATCCTTTAAAGCCACTATGCAATAGGGAACCATTCAGTATTTTCTCTTATATTTATATTTCTAGAACATGACCCCCCTTATGTTTTCATATGAAACTATTTTATTCATTAATGGGAGCTATATATATATGGGTTATTGATAAAAATCTTCATGATTACTCCAAATGGAGTGAGAAAATAATTAAGAGAGATGAAATATGTACATATATCTCAATGTTTTTCTCAAGAAATTGCTTATAGGTAATTGAATCCATATTGGGAATCAACATTAGGAGACTTCCTATGGACTACCACGGTTCCCTAATCATACTAGTGAGGATCCTTATCAAACATCTAGATAATGTGATGGGTAAAATCTCTTCTCACATAAAAAATTTGAAAATTCGTTTCATTTACATTGGATGGAGGATCACTCTAGTTAATATTCTGCTTACATCGATTACCCTACTTGTTATATTGGTTCTTAAGATAGAAAAGGATATTCATAAGAATATTGAGTAAATGATGATGTCGTTCATATGGGATTACCACTCAGAGGTTCAGTGATATTGGGGTTCCTATATTAAATTGAGCATTCCCATCGATGAATGTTGTAAAGGTCTACCTAGTGTCACTGAGATGATGCACCAACATCATGAGAGGCTGACATAGGAGGTGGTAGTTCGGAGTAATCTTTGGTCACAGTTTATAAAGGAGAATTATGGGAAGATCATAGAAAAATAAGAAACCCCTCCTACCTATGTATCACTATTCAGATCCATATTTCTCAAATTTTTATCTATTCAAATGGATCATATGTCGTAGGGATATCCGTTTTTGGCCTGAAAACTAGTCGAGGGATATTCTTCTATTTCCTAGCTACCTATTCCATGGTATTACTTTCAATAAAGAAAATAATAATCCTAACATCATTCAAGACATCATAAATAAAAATTAAAAAATTTGGATTAATATCATAAAACTCTCTGATGACCCAAATAGGTGAGTTTTCAAGGATACCTCTTCATATTCTTTTTTCCGGTATGTACTATAGGTCAATCCTTCTGGATACCCACGCTCAGGATTAATGGGGTTGCCTAATTTGGTGAAAAAGCATTCCTCCCAAATATAATTTCCTCACATAGAGGATTTGTCACTATTCCATATCTATAGATGAGGATATTTATCAGAAAGTAATATCAATTGTTTTTGAAATGTTCTTGATATCATACCCTCTATGTTGAGACCATCTCAAATATTTTTGAGAGAGAATGGGCCAGCGTTGTCTAGGAATTAGTGGGGAAGTTCATGATATTTTCATCCACAATCAGTTTGGAAGATTATTGCTTATATATATTATTCCATAAGGTTAGTTATAATAACATGGATAGGTATGTTAGAGAATTATGTTTCTCAGTCGGTAGTTGGTGTATCTGAGAGGTGAGGAACAGATTGTGACTTGAAGGCGTTGATCTCAAGATCAAAATGGCGGATCAAAAATCAAGGGGTCATTCTAATAAAATGGTAGGAAGCCCCTTTGTTGAGGTATATGCTTTGGTATAAGGTACAAGGTGTCAACAATAGAGTTTTAGTTGGTTGATGGTTTTGTGGGAGACCCCCATCCGAAGGAATAAAACACAATTATGATAGTTCCTATGCTCTGGGAATTATGAGAGGTGGAGGCATGATCTGTATATTAAGGGGAAGTTTTGTTTCTGTGTAAAGTGCATGTTTTGGTAGTGGAGTTCCCCTATATGACAAGGCTTGGGTACTTCTAAAGGCGATTTAGTTCATTATGTCTAAATAAGTGCGTTTCTCAGAGATCTAAACTAAATCTAAAATCCTCTATTATGAACATATGGATAATAACACCACTCCATAAAAAAATTTATACCATATCTGGCACTGTAATATTCTCATTGATGAAGCACTATCATACTTCATACGTGGCCTGCGATTAATAGAGTGTAATATTTCATTGCATCACATTTCTCTCACAATGATGATTTTGTTTCCATCTGTAGACTGGGATCCTTTCCCTTGGAGTGTTCTAGCATTGTTTTAGGTGATTCCCCTAGACATAATTACTATTAAACCCCATGATATGGTTCCCTATCCTACCTTTTTACTATTTTTCCTTTTTGTTATTTAAATATGCAATAAGTTTTAGTGATAAAAAATCCTTTTTATGTTATACATATCTGTAGAGAACTCCCCAGGGCACCTTGGTAATATCATAGCACAAACACCCCATGTGATTTCCTTGATCCAATTCTTAAATCACGAGTCCACACCAGTCACTAATAGTTAAAACAATCCTCAACAAACACATGTTCGAAAATAGTATCATGATACTCATATAAATAATCTCCCTATAATTTTCCTTAAGAGATGGACTAATGCACATCTCACAATCTAGGTCATGTTAGGTCAGTCCTCTCACTCAACTTTATCACATCCACCAAGGGTATACCCATATAGTTCATCAATAATTGTAGTGTAGGAACACTTACCCCACTATTATCTCAACTAAACAAAATGATATATGTTATCTAATGATTTTATCAATGATAATCGATCCAATCCATCAAATTCAATACACTCCCCTATTCAAGGGGACTATGGGAACCTAACTAGTTCAATTATGACCACAATTTCAATTTGACTCTCACCCATATAATTTTCTAAATCTGAAGGGATACATTTTAGATCACATACAAGGGCATTTGTGAATAAGGCAACATTATATATTGATTATTCCATTATGTTCCTTGACACATTCATTCTTCTAATATAATTTTATTTTATATAAAAAATAATTTAATTTAATGTTTGATAAGCATCTCTGGACGAAATATATATCAACTGAAACTATTACTCTTATTATCTTTAAAAAATCAGGTACAAAGGACTATTAAAATAAATTTTAAATATATAACCATTTTAAAAATCTCAATGATGTTTTTCCAAGATCTTCTTATTTCATCAATCAATCAACCCATTCCCCAAGGCCCAATCCAATGAAAACAATTCCTTATTATATAAAAAACATATAATTAACAAATAAATAATTTTTTTATTATTTATAGTAAATGTATTGACTAATTTAAACAATAATAATGTAGTTAAAGTCATGGTTCTTCAATATCTCACTTTTATCTCATGAAATTTAGTGTGGTACACTCTATATATTAACATGGCTAGAAATCCCAAATTTGAAAACTAGATTCAGTGGAAAATTTGGAACAATTTCACTAGTATAACTATGTAAATTCATATGATGAATTAATTAGTTAAAAATTCATTTGATGGAATGAAATAAATATTTTAGGAAATCCTTTAACCACAACCAGAACAATCCCCATCAAATCCTAAAATTTTCATGATTCTAGGGTGAAAATTATCATAACACCCAAACCAATTTTAATGAAATTAGTGGAGAATAATAGGAATGGATAAATGATTAAGGAAAATAGATTACAAAATACATTTTCAAATAATCTATAAGATATTGAATCAAAATAAGTCACAAAGGGAACAATTTTGAGAGAAATGAAGAGAGTCCTCCTTCAATGTTTGGTTTATCTTGTGGGAGGAAGAGAAAGGGGATATGGGTGTTAAAAATAAAAAGGGGAAAAGGGGTATATCAAAATAAAATAAAAATTAAGTATAGTTAACATCAATTTAAGTATGACTAGTGTACATCATGATTTTATTCAACTAACTCCCTAAGAGAACAAAATTCCTAGAAACTTGTTTCCATCCCTCCTTTATCATCATTAATGACAGTTGAATAACCATTGCACCTATCATACAAAACAACCATTGTCATGATGAAGCCCTATCATGCTAAAAAATTTCATTATTGTGGTGTGATATTCAAAAAATCCATTGAGTGGGGAACATTTTGTATTCGTCCCACATTTAAATACCAAAATAAAAAATCACATAGGTTATGACAATGTTCACCCAATAATAGACACTTTGTGTTTTTATTCACCTATTTTAATCCAACACCATGTCCTATAACTAAAATTAAATTAATGGAATGAATAATTAATGAAATAGGCAAATGGAAATAGGATTATAAACTATAAAATATAACGTGATTTTGTGAGGGTCCACATGCCATGATTTTACCTTCCATGCACCAAAGTCCACTCAAGAATGAACACACGTTTGGGAATTATAGTATATCCAAAAAAATTAACTAATATATAAAAAAACATGGTACCTTGAGAACATTTCCATTTCATAAAATGACCATGTTATCCATGTTATATTTCATATTCCTTAAAAAATTTAAATTAATTGAAAATTAAGGTCTTTATAGTCTCCCCACCATTAATTTTATCATCCCTAAGAGACCTTGATGATATTTAAATTAATACCATCATCCTAACCCAATATTAAATTTCTAAAAAGATTATAAATTTCTATTTTGGAATGACAATTGATTTTTTTATTACAAAAATTTGATCCCAAGAGATACTATTTGTATAAAAAACTATTCCAATTATATACATTATCATGGATGTTATGTGTGTTCTCAACTACACCTAACTCTCTAAATACATAAGGATGTTAATAATCAAATGCTTAATTAGGATTAAAGTGTTCACATTTATAATTATCATATTTTTAAATGATTTTTCAAATCCATGATTCCCCACAGTTGAAATCTATTTTAATATGAATTTCAAATTGTCAAATGACCCAAATGGTGTGTTTTCTATCTCCCAAAACTCTGTTACCCATAAAACCACTAATTGTTCCATCTCAAGATAAATATTATAAAAATAGATGGATCCATACTCTAATTCCATATATCATTTCCCAATACCAATTTTATTAATTAATTAGGAACATTCTAATCATCCACGAAACAATACTCAATTTCAAACCAAATTCTCTAAATAAGACAATGTCAAGATAACCAATCACCCACACCATCAGTAATTCTCAAACCCTAAGGACAAAAAAATTACCAATATTCATAACTCTAAAATAAGAGTATAGTCATCTTGATCACAATTATAATGCATGATCTCACTCTCTTACTTCAAAAATTATCAAAAATTGTATTCATCATAGAATCAGTTACAATATTATATTCTTACTCACCTGCTTTATAATTCCATATCGACCATCAAAAGACTGGTCTCATGATCCAATTACCATAACAACATGGGAATCCCACCTTCATAGTCACATATTTATCAATTAAAAATATCAAGGTGTGTAAGTGTCCAATTCACATGAAATCATAAAACAATGGGGGACTTCAATAACTCACTACTTTCAGATCACCATAAACTACACTGCCATCATCAAGAAAATTTCAACCATAATAAGTCTCTAATCCTCAGAAATCCCATGGGGTGATCACCAACATATAGAGTCCCATTCACCACTCCATGAGCATAACCTCAATAGGTTTCATAATTTTATGTTTGTTTCAGCTCTCGATCAATGTTAACCCATCATATGATCACTTGTCACCATACATCAAAATTTTTCCCACCATCAGAAATATAATCCCTTGAATATTAAGAAATCATATGGAAACCATGAATGTAAAATTGATTAACTAATACTAATAATAATAATTTATATAGGAGTTTACTTACCCAAAAACTCAAAAGGAACCATAGATAACCATTAAACACTATCCAAACCCAACTATCATACAATTTAACACAACATGATCATTTATTCAGACTAATTATGCCAAGAGTCATATGACATAAATTATAGTTTCACATGACCTCATCACCGATCATGATCCTCGATATATAAATATTTTTTGTCTAAAATATCCCTCACTAGTCTATATTAAAATTTTCTCCATATACTATCCCAACGAATACTTCATGATTGAATGTCAACTAGTTTCATTTGAAAAATCACAAGCATCTACCAATTCCCTCATTGTTCCTCAGAAAGGACACCTAGAATCAATATGGTTAGGTATTCCACCCATCATACACTCCAAATACCAACCTTGGTATACAAGTAATATCACTCAAGGTGACTTCCTCGTGAATATATCAATAATAACTATAATTTTAGAAGGTATCTAGTAGCTCCCCCATTCATTGAACACATGAATAAAGTATTTAACCCTAATTCATATCTCCATGGAACTAAAAAACATGGGATAAAACCTTAATTAGATTCCAATAATACATGTCATATTATCTTATCCATAATTTTATATTCACTAATATACAATGACTTATCCCATAGGCACTAGACTCTCCCATGTAGACCAAAAATGATGTCTCAACTCACAGGTAGACACTACACTCCAATATCAACTCTCAGATGGAATATCAATTGTTAGAAAAAACCCCCTAAGGGTTTCTCATTGATTTATATGAGTAATTAAATTCCAAATCATCATCCAACTAGTTCACTAATATTCAACATGAATATGTATGTGAGAATACCACCTCAATAAACATAACCTCATCCAATAACCTTTTACGACATCACCCCAATATGACATTGTATCGAGTAACCAAAAACTTGATTGCTCATTTATTTATAATTGAACCCTTATTATATACATAATAACCCATAATGTTTTTTCTTCCATGTAAAATAAAAAAACCAATATTCTATTTGGATTCAATACCAAAAATACCAACATGGGTTTGATCAACATGGAATTCATGGATTTACTAGAATAATGGGGTCTCTATTCAAAAAATATATAAGGGACCATATAATAATAATTAATAATAATTCAACCATAGAATCCATATGAACTATCATCTAAGGAAAATATATAGTGGTTTAATTGATTATAATTCCATAAATATGTTATATTGGAAAACACCATATATGTTCTTGAAAATCTGAACACATGAAAAATAATCATCATTTATATCAATCAAATAAATGAATATATATATATATAATAGGTAAATACATTCCCATAAATATAATTAATGAAAATATGAATCATTGCAATAGTTTAAGATAAAAACCGACAATAAATCAGTAATCCAAAATCAAAGTACATCACACTAAGGGAAATCAATCAACTATAAAAGAATAAATAAATCATGAATGTCCCATGATCTGGGAAAGTAAGAAACTCCATCAAAATGTTGTTTTCAAAGAACTAGTCAATGTTCCATCACAATCTATAATATATTTATATTAAATATTTATGACCTCCCAAAAATAGAAAAAAACAATAATAAAAACATTGAAACTCTGTAATATGAGTCAAGTTGCTCTAATACCACATTGTAACGGCCCACCTCAGTTTTCATAAATTATCTAGATTGCAAAAAATATTGGAAATTAGGAAATAATCCCCATGTTCTGGAGCCTAGAAATTAGATGTTTCGGCCTTGTGTGTTTCATTAGGGAGACTATAAACCCATGTTATATTATAGAAAAATAGGAATATAATGAAACATCATCTAGACTGATAATATATAACATGGATAAGAAATAAACCATATTCATAATCTGTTATATATTGTGGAAGACCTTGACCTTGAAGAATAAATATAATTCTAGGGAATAATGATAAAACATCCCTTTTTCTGGTCAGTTAAAAAAACATAATTAAATAAAATAAGAGACATTATGGCTCCCCAAAATTTTTGACCTTAATATTTTCCAATATCATAATACCATCAGATATATCATGAGTAATCATTAAACATTAGGATTCTTCAAAACTTGACTATTCAATTATTATTGTTTTATTATCATCCCATGTTTCATGGACACCTGAGTAGGTAGTGGGTACAACTCTCTAGCAATCAGGAAATGTATTCCCATAAATAACCAGTAAATAAAAAATATATTCTTATGATATGTTCAATGTAGTAGGAAATAAGGTGTGAAATAATAAGTAACAATCACTTTTTATCCTTAGGTTTTAATGTTACAAGAATGATTTACAATAATATCATCTTCCACTGTCGTAGTGTCTTTGTTCACATCAAATTATCATCCAACCCAATAAAAGTCCTTTTTTACACTTGCTAGTAAGTTTAAAAACTAATTAATAATACATTTTCACCCATTAATGAATTAATATCTGGATAATGGTTGATTATTAGTTGAAAATTCAATGTAATCTACTATTATACATATAACTAATTCCAATGATAATTTAAAATTAAAAAATATCAGCCCAAATTTATAATCCCATCATCTATATAATAACAAATTATCTTGAAGGGAAAAATGTGGATTACCTAGGGAAGTGTATATCAATACGTATCTTACAGGTATCTAGGGTAAATTTTTAAATAATTCATTCAATATCATGTTCAATAACCAAATCCATATTAATAAAACCTAGGAATTCCATTTGGACCAAATAGTTGATTCCTTACCATATGGGAATTATAAATACATTTCATAGGGGTTTTAAACCCTCCTATAAGATCAAATAAAAAAATATTAACTTGAGTGGACCATTGACCTAATAAATTTTCCATAACATGGGCCATCCTCCCAATAAAATGATTTAACATCATCAAAAACACCATATTAGTCACATGTGTCAGATTTGTTTTCTTAGGAGACACTAGAAGTAATCAATAAATATATTTTTGGAAACCCTTTCGAGTGTATTTATATGTCATGAGTAATAAATAAGGATTACTATGTCATATCATAACATAATATCCAATCCTTGGTTCTTTTATATAATTCTTATATCTTAGAGAATCATCTCCAATCAAAGGGAATTGTGTCCCTCAACCTACAAATGGTCATGTGATGATATCATAATCCATATAAAGTAATTATTAATATAATTAATATAATTATATTTTACATCGACCATATCATTTTACATGTTGTTTCAAATTAATCCCCTTACTCAAGCAAGTAAAATTAACCCATGGCATGCCCACTTAGTGATCGTACAGTAATGAGAGAAAAAAAGTAATTCCATGATTATCTTAAATAGACTAAAAGATTCATGGAATCAAAATGATCAATCCTGGTCTAATTTGGATGATCTTTTTAATTCATTACTCTCCCAAACTTATGGGGGATAAGGGAACCACGCTAATTCTTCTATGACAAGAAACCCTATTTGAGTCTCACTCTTCTTGGAATGCATCTCTCGAGCCATTAATATATTATAAAAAACTCTAACATTTGGGTTCATGGAATCAATAAGTGTTCAAGTATCCATATTGTATTTTAATATGTTTTTCATCTATATTGATTTCATATTAAATACCTATTTTATTTAATAATAATGTTGATCACCATTTTTTGTTCTACTGCATATCCACGACATCAAGAAACACAATAAATAAGAAATGTAATTTTAGGGGAACAAATTACATGATTTTAGAGTTCTAAACTATTAAAAAGTTCGTTGTGAATATCAACCATGAATTTACAAAACAAAATAAATCTCTTAGTGGTATATAAACTAGCCATTGATGGAACACTATCAAAAGAGGGTGATAGAGAATAATGAATTATAATTTTTTATAAATATAAGAATTACATTGTATTAGAATAGATAATATAATACTAATATCGTTTTAAATAATCATTGATGATATGGGTTTTATTTTAATAGTGAAAAAATAAAAAGAAACATAAAATGAGAGAAATAGTTGATGAAAACTTTTAATTTTAGGTTGTGTCTTCTAATTATCATTTTTAAGTGGAATTTATGTGGATGTCTACTAGATATGTTTGGGGTTTTTTACAATCAAGGAGAAGGTAATTATAAAGATAAAATAATGAATATAATATTTTGTTAGGTAAACATTGTAATTGTTATAATAAGGTCATATTATGTCAAAATTTATAAATCTAAAATTATTACAGAACATTGAAAATAATTGAGGGCTCATGGAGGATGTGGTTGAGCTCTCGGGGATGTCTTAAGTTGTTCCTATGGTCTAGGTTTTGAATCTTCCATGGCATTACTGCATGACATCAAAATTGAGCCTCTAGTAGGGGAATATTACTTGGGTCCCTAGGTACCCCCGGTGGTATTGAAGATCCCCCCCTTTATGGTCATGGATGGATTTGGAGAGGTGGCCTTGGACTCCTTATTTGAAAATCCTTTGCAGAGTCCCCTAATTTCCATCCTCGACCATCGATGAATGATGTTCTAATTGTAACTTGTTAGGGTCTTTATCTAAGGTATTCCATGTTATCTGATGTCTAGATGCCTTCCTTCAGATATGGGTTTATTGATGGTACACTTGTGCTTACAATTCCTGCAGTGACCTTTGGGGGAATTGTTAATATCCATAGGCACACCCTGGTGTCCCGTTTTGGAGTTCATAAGCAGTCATTGAGGTTCTTCCTAAAAAACATCTATTCATGGGGCCTCTCTCTAACAACCAATGTCCTTATGTTAAATAAGAAATATTTCCTCAATCGATTGGCCTTTTGGGAATACATTCTCAATGATTAGTCCTAATGTCACAGGGCACATAATAGATGGAGTTTTTATCTCTCTCACTAGTCTATGGAGGCCCAAGGAGGTTGGGAGTCCCATATAAAATTAGTTTGTCTAAAAATATCATTCTTTATTCTTCCCTCTAAATATTTTGAGTTACTGTAGAAGATTAGAGACATTATTGGATAGTTTATTTGTGTGGATGTCTATACATTATAGTTAAAGGATGTTGTAATGGCCCATATTCTTGTTTCTTGGGATCTCTACTCACCCCATCATTCCATGGTGTTCTTATGGGTTGAATAATATTTGATTTGGATATAAGCCATCCAGTACCATGCCTCTCCCCTATTCTATTAGACGTTTCTTTTTCATGGTCACTCATTGGTGGCCTAGTGGATGTGATCTTCTAGGGCTTCCCCTTCTACTAGAAGAATCCTTTTTCCAGTGGTTAATATTAATCCTCAAACTTATCCCCAGATCAAGCATATGTGGGCATGGATCACTTCTTGGATTGGTGGTACCTTTTGAGGCTCTCTTGGACTAGGATTCATATACCCATTTTATCCTACGTGAGTGACCCCACCATTCCCTCCCCCTCTCACCCCTTCTCTAATTCTTAAGTGTCCCTAGCCTTCCCTCCCTCTCCCAACCATACACTCTTATCTCCAATACCTACCCATCCATGGCTCCCACTTCATGGACCTTTTCCGATTTCCTTCCTATCCCTCTCTGATTTCCATAGAGTTCTGTATCCCCCCCCACCCCAAATAGATGGTACCCATAGAATAAAAAAGAATGTATCCCCCTCATGACATCCTTAATGGAACTCTTATCCTTGACACCATTATATCTCCATCATCACTTCTAATTTCCAATATCTTTAGTGCCCTTTTGGATTTTCCAGCTAGACATCCATCTCCTCTCTCTAGTAAGAAAATGGTCTGGTTAAATTCCTTATCCCTTGAGGAGGAGGTCATATATCTATCATAACCTACCCCATCTAATGGTGTTTGTACAGGATCCCAATCCAAGAGGATTTTTGAAACTTCTAGTTCAAGGATCAAAGGGATTTCTTTTCCTAGGGATAGTTCTAGGTAACCCCATCCATCAATGATCAATATAATCATATATAATGCATGGGGCATAGTGGAAAAGATAAAACAAACTTCCTATCGAATGTGTTTTCTATGAATAAATCATCTATTGATTCCATTTTGGAACACAAACAGTTCAACTCCAAGAATTGGGATTTTCCATGACAACATTCATGAAAAATATTTTTCATAGAGATTCAGATAACTGTCATATTTTGGTTATCTAAAACAACTTAACGAAGGTGGAGATGATGGAATCTTCATACCAACACTTTTTGGTAAATCCATATGCAAGTGTGAAGACATGATTATTCTTGATTGTGAATTCCAAATGTGAGTCAGGGCTTCATCACAACCTCTAGAGTGAACTAAATAATTTTAATCTCATTGATGTAATGTGGTTTGTGGGTGGTGACCTTATATCTATTATTAAAGATTCAGAGAAGAAGGGAGAGCTCTTTTCCTCCCACTAGGAATCCATTTCATTTTCTGCATTTTCACCCAAAGAAGGCCTCTTAAATTTTCATTTTCAGGTGATAAATACACATGGTATAAAAATCCAGTAGCCAACCATAAAACATGGTGCATATTAGAGAGGTGTTTTGGACATTTTCTGTAAATTTATTATTTTACCAAAAAAAGGTCACTCTTCTGGTCCATGCATTGTCAGATGAATCCCCTCATGATTTATCTTAGCTCTAGCAAATATTAGGGTAGGGATTTATTTCTCCACATAGTGGTCACAATACTAAGATTTCCTAGCCATGGTTCAAGGATCCTGGGATTAACAAACTCATGGTTGGTGCGGGATGAAATTCCCCAACAAGTAGAGGTTCTTGAGTGAAGACTTATCAAATTGGGAAACATCTCATTCCTCCACCTATAATATTTTGAATTCAATTAAAATGTGTATTCAAAAAGGATTTTATATTTTAGTGGCATCCTGGATTAATGACCAGTTTTATTCCTTCAGTTTTAAGAAACTATAATTCAATGAGTACCTTTTGATGTATAAGAGATGTCTTTATGAGAAATCACATCCCACATGGCTCAAAGAGGGACCAAGGAACACCAGATAAATTCATTATTTCTTGAAATAAATGAGATGTTTAAGTGCACCTAAAATTAATTTCATTGATGTCACATATACACAGGATAAAAACGTTACTGGAGGTATATGTGATTTCCATTTTAATTACCATTTATGTTTTCTAAACCATGCATTAAGAACAACTACCCTACTATCCAAGTGGAGCTATACAATTTTGTCCCTTACATGGTCTCACCCAAAGAAATTTCACTTTTGGAAATAATCCTTGAGGAGGAGGTTATTTGGGATACTATTACTTCACTTAATCATGATATAACCCTAGTATTGATGGGTTCCCATGTTATTTCATTACGAGATCCATGACTATTATGAAAGGGGACTAAGTCGAGGAAATCAAGGAATTATTCTATAGAGGCCCCCTCTCCTGGGTTTTTTATGTTACTAGTATGGTTCTCATTCCCATGGTCATTAATCCTTACTCTATATTTTAGTATCACCCCATAATCATATTTAACATCTCTTTCAAGTTCAGGGCTTCCACCATCAATAAAATGGTCTCCCAATTCATTAACTCTTAGGTCTCTGAAGAACAACACAATTTCATCCAAGGTAGGTCTATTCAAGGAGTTATGGAGATTGTTTAGGAAATGGTTAGAAGTATTAATAAGAAGTTGGTGGGATCTAATATTTCAATTAAGTTGTATACGGAAATGTCTTATGACTATCATAAATGAAATTTCATGCTCAGTGTTATGCGGAACATGGGCTTTTCTCAATTGGTGATTCACTTATTCTTCTGGTGTTTTATCCTTCCTTGGCTCAATATTCATTTAATGGGTAGACAATGTAGCTTCTTTTAATGGGTTAGTGGGATAAATTAATGAAACAATATATCTCCTAGAATATTCACTATGACCTAAGACACAACCAGTCGTTCTTTTAAATCTAATATAGATATTGGCCTTATCAAGACTTTTTTGCTTGGTAGCCCATGTCCTCGGGGTATCTCACATGTTTTCATGGATGAAATCAACTTTTTCTTAATTGGATAAAATTTCTCCATTATATTTTTTAACAAAATCATTGAGGACTACTCTAAGTAGAGAGGGAATGTTATTATTAAAGACAAAAGCCTTCATTTTCTCCAAAATTATTTCTCGGAAAGAATGAGGGGTTGTATTGAATCAAGATTATTTATTCACATGAAGACATTACCTATGGAATATTTCGGTCCCCCTATATCCCCAGGATGAATTTTCCTCAAGTACTTGGATGGACTGATTATTAAAATAACCCTCTATTTTACAGACTAAAAAACCATTTCTTATCCTTTGGTGGTAGAATTAAATGATTTAAAAATGTTATAATTTCAATAATGATGAACATTCTCTTAGTGCTCAAGGTTCATAAAATAGGTTTTGTAGATTTAATTAATCTTATATTACATTACTTGGGATTCTTAAGGTGAGGGGAGGTTCTATTATACTTATTGGAAGAACCATGGAAGATCAGTGGATTTTGGAGGTATCAGTGTGAGGAACTTTGGGATTCAATGTATTTTAACAAAGGTAAATTAGCCTAGGATCCTATGTATGGTCGTAAATTATGAAGAATTTTTTGGTATTGACATTTATTGTATTTTACTCATCTCAAGAAGAGGTAAATCATCCCCTCTCTAAAAGTCTATGAAAATCCTTGTTCTCGTGCTTGAACACCACTCATGTTGGATTATTAGGCACATTAATATAAAATTTGGGTCTTGAAATTGGGTTGGATAGGACCCATGGTTCCCTTGGTACCCACGACTGATATTTCCTTTAAAGAGGAAATCAGTTTTCCTACCCCCATTAATATGGCACATGATTCCATGAAAAGATTGATCTTTGATAATATTTATCTGGAAGACTCCCAAGATGCATGTTTCTTAGTGGGATACAATATTGGATCATTTTCAACCAAACATAATGGAAGTTTGTGAGTAGAAATATTTTTCTTGATCGATTTTCTGGGACCCTCTGGTAAAATAGTGTCACTCCAAAACTCAATTTTATAGTGTGGAAATTCTGGAAAAATGATTTTCCCACTGACATAGCGATCAAACCGAAATGTATCCCTCTTGTTCAAGATGCTCTTTATACATTTCTCATTAGGAGGAATGCATGTTCCATAACTTCATCCTTAGGGATTAGGCTCAGAGGGTTTGGATATTGTTGGGTGAATTATATGTATATGACTAAACATAATTATCCTCATATGACTTTTCCCACAAAATTTTTGGTGGCTCTGGAAACAAAATATACGAGGAGATGGATCACTCTATCCCCATTGTGATGAGATAATGGATCTTATGGGAGGAAATGAACTATTATCGACACAAGAACCACCCTTTGATTCATCTCTTATTATTAGAACCAGGTCCTTATCTATGGATCTTGTAGGGATCTTTGACCAGTGGGAGAATGCTCATTCTCTCTAAGGTTTTATGGCTATAAAAAATCTTCTTTCCCCTACTATAACCCTTATAGTGATTCCTTAGGTTAGGTGGAACCCCCTACCCCATAATAGTAAATTTAATACTCGTGGCTCATGTTCCTAAAGCCTCATATAAAGTGTTTTCATTGTCCCTGACACAATGGGATCTCTTTGACTTACTTTTAGTTCCTTCTAGGGGCATGTAGACTCTCTTATAGATGAGATCGAGGTTATGCACAATGGTCTTGATTTATTCCATTCAAATTGAATCTCCTTGAAATTTGTGTTGATGGAATCAAACATTATATATGATTCCCTGATAGGCCTCTCTTTTACTCCCAGGGACATCATTTACTTGATTCAAAAATTCAAATTCCTCATTCCATCGGTCTTCGAGCTAGTCCACATATGAAACAAAGGGAACTTCATGGATTATTTTCTCAAATCTAAGGCCTCTCATGAGGTCCCCTTTATAGTGATAAATTGAATAGACTCTCTTTCCCCTGTGGGTTCTGATGTAGCCTTAGGGGATTCCCTGGATTGCAACTTATATAGGACCCATTTATGCATTTTTTATCTTCCCCTTTTCAATAAAATATTTTACTTATATCCTCTTATGAATGTGGGTTCATCAAAAGGAGATAATGTTTATTCCACATTACACATGATGGAGTCTATGAGTATGGATTGTGGAAATAAAATATATTTTTCGTTCTCTCAAGGAAGGTGTATCATATTAAATAATTATAAGGAGACTGATGTCTCACAACCTTTCCATCCATGAAACTATACCTAATTGAATGATTCATTGTGATTTTTCTATTATCAGTAGGGTTGTATTACCTAGGGGTTTGGAGCCATTGAGGTTGGATGGTCTTCATCTCTGATGTGTGAATTCTTGTGGATTTGAAGAATGGAGAATCATTCCATTATTTTGTGGTTATTTTATTATCCTCTTACAATCCAAGGATAAAAAAGCATAGGGGGTTTCTAGATTCCTGTAACACTAGGTCTGTTGTATATAAATTTTTGGGATACCAAATTTAATTTATTTTCCATTAGAAATAGTACATCGCAATTCTGGGTGAGTGTTTATGGTTTGAATTGGATCCTCTCGTACCAAAGGATCTTGTTCGATGTTACTTTTGGAATGGTAATACCAAAAATGATGGATAAGGATCCCAAGGAGGGTTGGTTTGGATCTTTTGAGACTATCCTTGTAGTGTTAAATATTTATTATACCCTTACTAAAAAGTAGTTCTTTCGAAAAAAAAGTGATGATCTTGAACACAAGATAAAATATACGAAGCTTATTGACTTTTCTAAATAATGAAACATTATTAGGAACCTAAGGAAATGAAAATGGGATTTAATATGTGTTATTTGATTAATGAGAGGTAAAAGTCTTATATATGTAGGAAAATAGATATGGGAAGAAATCATCTTAAAGCATGGTGAAATGTGAAAGTCGAAGACAAGGTTTTTGATCATACTGGTTCTTATTTGAAAATGAATGATGTAGAAAAATATAAATAATCAGGTGTAGGAGTTTCCCCTCTTTTCATAGGAATGGATTTTAGAAACCAAGGGGTTCTAGGCTACTATCCCACTCATAAAGAGGGTTTTTTGAGTAGGAACCATATTGAGTAATGTCAACCTTCAAGAAATAATTCTCATGAGGTAGTTCAGTGTGAGGATTTAGAGTTTTTCCTACACAGGATGGTCCATTGAGGAAAAGATTAATAATGGATCTAATTGAAATAGATTTTACTGGTAGACTACATACAAAGGTTACTTAATTAAACCAAATGTTCCATAGAATAAATAATTCCGTACAAATCTTTATAATAATTTCAACTCATCAAAAATTCCTGGTAATTTGGGTGACAGCCGTGAAATAGAAAATGACAATGATCAACATAACCCCATAAGTTATTTGGGTAGTTTTATCAATGCCTCGTATAAGGATGTTATTTCAAAAGGAAGACCAAAAGTTCATTACAATGATATATTCACTCATAATCCTTTATATAAAAGACTAAAAAAGGACTATTCCAATCTTCCAAGGAATGTTAAGACCATATTATCATCAAAGGTATCAATATATAAGTTAAATGTTTATATGGAACGAACCTAGCATGAGACCCTCATGATATTCAATCCATATAGCTCATAGTACTGGTATGAAACTAGCAATGATTAGGGTGATGGGAATGAAAATTAGATATCATATTGTGACCATTAATTTTGTAGCTTTATTACTGGATGATGTAAGGTAACATTTTTTACCCCTTCTGTTACATTATTTTCATAATTTATCTTCAATAACAGCTATGAACTTTTGGATCGGGCTGGATTTGTTTGGTATTATTTTAATTTTCGGGATTTCCAAAACCAAATCATTATTTTATAAAAAAATATAACACGGAAAAAATAAATTCTTTTTTTTTCATGGAATACATTAGACATTAGAATTTGTAAACTTATATTTTGTTATGTAAAATAGGTTTATTTCAGAAAATGTTTAATCTATATCACTACATGAATTTTTTATGAGATTTCATTTCATGAATTGATTAAGACATTATTATGACATGAATGGTGAAATTTAAAATGACCTAATTATAAAGAAGAAATATTTTCAATATTCACCTAATGTTTTATTTTTTTTCAGAACATTACTAAAAAATAACTATTAATAAATTTTAGTTTGATGTTTCTTAAAATCATTTTTCTCAAGAAAATTATATTATAACCATTTTATGTTTCATTTTTAATTTATAAATTATAATTCTTAAGAAATACATTACAATAAAAATTATAAAATATGTTTTTATCTTTTCATAGGGTTTGTAATCAATAAATTTATTTTAGGTTATTAAAATATATATATATATATATTACCTTAAATAAATCATGGTCAAAACTACATATAAGACATTAAGATATTTTGAAGTAAAATTTATATTCTAATTCTTATGTTACTCTTACAAAATGGATATGTTACTATTCATAAGGGTCAAGTTACTATTCCTAGCAGTCTCATTTCTATTTCAATAATCCAATTACACCCTATAAATACAACCTATTTCCATTATTCAACACTCACTATAATGACTAACTTGTTTATATACTTACTTTTTCAAGGATTTCAATTGGTTTTATAATATTTTATTTCCTTTTCATATTTTATTCATTGGAATGATTATTCTAATAGATCAAGTCCATCAAAAGTTTTCCATTATATTATTTATATACAATATTTTTTTACCCATTGCATTATTTATAAATATAAGGAAAATATTATTTGATTAATGTAATGTTATACTCTATTGAAATGATGTGGATTTTATTTTTCAATGTATTTTAGGTGTATAATATTAAAAATTTAATATAATATATATTTATTCTGGAAAAAAATCATCAATAGTACTTGGGTCATAGAATTATTGTAAGACAGCATTAGTTTCAAAAAACCATTTATTGGTTAACTATATCTGGTTTTCCTCAAATCATTGTACCACTAATCTGTTTACTATCAGATAAAAAATATATAACAACTCACAATCAATATATAATATATCTTTCTAGTATTCAGGACCACTATACTTATAACCGTAATCTTGGTATTATTCTACTTCTTCATCCAAATCATTACTTGTTAGAAAATCACCCTTTTAATAATTATTCTCCACTTCACCTCTATCACACCTATAATCAGTGTTAGTACATGGCTGAAAAATGTTGTAACTTGAAATTTTTCCCACTCATTCCAATTTCAATATTTTAATATCCAAATAATACAAAATATATATGAAAATATTATTATTTTCAAGAATATTAAAAGTTATTCATACAAACATGACATCATCCATTTTCCTCAAATTATATAATTTTGGTGAATTAAAAAACATTACAAGATCAGTTCAGCAATGATATTTTAATGTAATTTACATGTTTTTGGTAAATATTCTTAAACAATATTCCATGAAATTTTGGAATGCAAAATTTATTTAAGAATATATCTATCTATCTATATAATATTTTATTCCATTTTCACTTATCAGTGTCAAATAATCAACTCTATCCAATTATTGAAACTATTTTTTCTACAACCACCATATGCATTTTCTATTCGAGAGATTCACAAAAGTTAAAATGAATTAATTTATACTAATATAACCATCTTTATACACCTCAAAATTAAATACTACATAGATTAAATTTTTTACTCTAGAACAACTTCATGGAATCATCTATTTGATATATCATAACTAATAAAAATAACTTTTATATACTCATCTCATTAGCTTATTTGGTAAACTAGTTTATATAAAATACTTCCTTCATAATTTTATATTTGATATAAATTATAAAAAAACAATCTTGTAAACTCTATAAAACTTTGTGTAATGGATATTGAACTGATCAATTCAATGATTATAAAGAACCTTTCATCACCTAGAGAAACACAAACTCTAAGATACAGATTCTTAGAATGATGGATATTTTTTCAGTGAACAGGATCTCATGGAATTCATATATCAGAATCCCCCCATATATTAATAATTTCAAACATTATAATTTTGTATCCTAAAAATTGTCACTTTATATTTATTACTTTTTCACTTTTAACGTTTTACCAAATGTCTTTTCAGAAACATAATTAACAAGGAAAATTTATATACCTTGGAACATGATACTTGGTCAGTCATCCTTCTTGTATGTATATGTCATCATCCAGGAGATCAAACATAGACTTATCACAGAATTTAGTTCACCCCATTGTAGTTATATACCGTTATAAAAATCTATAAAAAACAGTGTTACTTGTTCTTCATGAAATTATCTATCCAATTAAATTATCATCAATCCATATGCTAACATTTCATGGCCACATATTTTGTAAAAATTTATCTCAGATCATGAGAATCTCGATAATTGTAGCAACAATATGACCATCATAAAATTTTCATTCATATATGGAAACACTCAAAAACTTCATTAAGAACATTACGTATCATCTCAAAGAAATATTTATTAATTTTGATAATTTACAAAAATATATGTTGATAACTATTAAAAAACTTTTTTCAAAATAACATATAGATCTAAAATCCCACACTCTATATTTGTTAAAATAAACTACAACAACCATAATTGTTTTATCAACATATCTTTTATGATCGTTTTATAAAGTCATATCTTTTCTTATAATAAATTTTATGAAACTGAACTACTTCATAATGAATTATTTTAAAACATATCTTAGTGATATGAAATTTTATAGAAATAATAATATAGACTCATGGTAAATTTTTTTCTATCACCAGATAACACCATATTTAGATTCAAAAAATATTTTCATAAAGACCTATACATTCTCCACACCATTGACAATTAAATCTATAGGATCATGGGGACCATTACATTGAATATTTATATAGTCCTTGAAAAAGGCTGAACATGTAGTTTCATCCTCAATTCCTCAAATAATTCCATTAGAACATCTTTGGTGAAAACGTAAGGAATTTTATATATTGGGGATATATACTCTTGAATAACTTCTCTACTAGAGGTTTCCCCTTTTATAATATTATATATAATATTAATGTACATTGTTTGAGGTTGTTTTAATATATTTATATTTATCCATGAAACTGTGATTATCACAAAAAAATCACTATTGATTCATCAATATTAATTCTCAAATATTTTAGAATAACATTTACCAACATAATTTTAATACAAACATTGGTTACGATAATATATTCTTTTTTGAAGGTAGTCAAAGTAACAAACTATTTTTTCATGTTATAAAATCTTAAACAAATTTATCCAAAAAATATTTTCTTTATTAATTTGATTTTCTGTAATTAAAATTCTGATACCAATTAGTATTATGGAACCTAGTAATTGTAATATAATTACTTATTATATAGATCATCCAATAATTTTATATTCCTTTATTATACCTTTATATTTATTTTTTTTCTACATATTAGATTTCATTAGATAACGTGGATATATTTCAATATATGTAACAATATATATAATTTTTGGGGTTGAACTAGTATGTTAGAGTATACTTCCCATCAATTTTTAGAATTTATTATAATTCATAGTATTCCATAAATCATCATTTCTCAAAATTATACCAATATTTATATGTTTTGAAAATTATTCTCATTCTTCTATTCCAAACATGTGTAATAATGACATAGAATTATTTTCATAAGAGAAAAAGTACAACCTCTAATTTTGTTGACGTTGTAATCTTATACATTTTTTCTCACTCCATGTATTGATATTTCAATGTTCTTCATCCCTTTTTGTAGAAGAATATTCCAATTTTTTTTCCCTATCTCATATAAAATTATATGGTCCAAATAAAAAATTAAAATTGGGTTATCTATTCTCACCTCCTTAAAATATAATGGTTATCGAATTATAATTTATAAATGTTCATATGTTTCCATAAAAAATTCGAATTTTGATTACTAGGTTTGAGGTTTTATTTTTAAATTGTAAAAATCATTATTTTGTTTACATACCGTGGCTATATATTTATCACGTACGAACCCCATTGGATTATCAAAAAAACTTCTTATTCAATATCATAATTTATGAAAGAGGAATTAAAATATATTTAATATATATTATAATATATATTTTCTATAATTGACATGAATATTATTATATTTTCAGGTCTCAAAATTCGGGAGGTGGTTTTAAAAAAAAATAAATACATTTCGTTTGTGATTATTTATTTCAAATAAGTTGAGCATTGGATTCTAAAAATCATCCATGTTCGTTGATCATGTTTTTAAATAACCCCATTATTCATATCAAAATATTTACAATACATTAATTAATTAGATCCCATGAGTTATTTTTCATGATTTTATATGAAAATTAATTCATATAATTTTACCCCTATTTTTGTTTGACTGCCTTTGAAAATGATTATGGTTCTACCAGTGTGGCAAGTTATATGTAGAAATGTATTCTAAATTTCCACATTGATTTCATATCAGCTTATATATATATATCTATTAATGATTATGATTCAAATAAATTTTTAAATTTTTTAAAATTATAAAAATTCTTCCAGTATTCTTTTTTTCATCACCAAAAAAACTGTAATAAACCTATATATATTTGTGGGAATTTTCAATATATATATCATTTTTTTTCTTTTTCGTTCATCATTTTATCTCTCATAAAATCACCCTTATCATATTAAATAATTTTTTTACCTAAATATATTTTTAAATTGAATATTAATTATTATAATCAAAAACATATTTCATGTTTATTATTACACTCTAAGTAAAATCATTGTCAGAAAAACCATTGAAAATTAAATCATCTTATTTTTATAAAATATTCCAAGATATATAATTTTGATTTATAGACTAAATGGTATCCCAAAAAAATTAATTTTTTACCAATTTTCCTTTTCCTAAAACATAACTAATAAGAAATCGTATTAGATTTAATTTCCATAAAAATTATATTTTATTTATGAGTATTTCTACCTAAATATTCTCTATAGATGATTATGAATTGATTATTTTCACCAAGAATGTTTTTTTCTAATTTATATTGAACAACTACTTTTCCTTTTTACTAAATTATTTTTTTGAGATGTTAAGGGAGAACAATATTGGTGATTGATTCCACAATTGATCAGATGGGAATTATAAAATTTCCTTATGTAATATTTTCCTTTTTATGTCCTTTTATTCAACATATAAACATCCAATTCATTACTAACATCTCAATTCAAACATAATAAAATATCTATTGTTTCTGATTTATGTTTAATCAATATTATGTTGTTCATACGATTGATATAATCAATGAGATTAAAAAAGTAAAAGATTCACAATTTTTAAAAAAATATATCAACTGCCCAAAAATATAAAATTCTATGAGATGAGGTTGTATGAATGATCAAATAAAATGTTTCCTATGTTTTCTACTAATCATTCTCCATTCAATAAAGTTATTCAAAAAAATTATCTTCCCATTTGAATGTTGCAATATTTCTTACAATATCATTCATAGAATGTGTTTTCATACATTTATATCAAAGATTCTGATGTCTTCATGTAATAACTTATTTTTAACATTATTATGTAATTAAGATGAGCTATAAATATACCCAATGATGATAAGATTTTTTCTAGTTATTTCTTCCTTGGTATCAAAATTTCTATCTTTCAAACATTTGATGATACATGAATTTTTTATGAATATATCTCAAATACCATCTTTCCAATGTTAGATAACACCCATTATGTTATTCATGTTAACATAGACAAACACAAAATCCTTTGAATTTAGTTTCTAAACATCAATAACCTCCATTTATATTCCAACTGTTTTTATGTAATGGTCACTTCCGAAATTCACGCATCCTCCAACATGTTATTAAATTTCATTCTAGATCATTATATCCCTTATTATCTATGAGGAAAACCCCATATTAAGAATATTTTTTCATTATTATATCATTTAGATTATCTTTCAAAACCAAATAGACTTCCATAGATTTCGTCTTCCCATACTCATTTTATATTCCTACATAAGAATTGTATCCCATATGTTTTTTATAAAATCTTCACACCATGTCCCTATAGGTAACACATTCCAAATTCTTTCAATATTCTATCAAATTGGGTTTTCATTTGAATTTTTATAATGTTTAATGAAATTTTATTTATTTAAATTTAAATCATAAGAATTATAGTTTATTTTCTTCCATTTTGACCACTTGAACAGAAGAATACTTATTGTAAGATAAATATTCCAGAATAAAATATATTTCATGTTCTTATATATACAAAAACACCACTAGTATACATTTAACAGCGTTAAAATATTCTAATACATCTCTAATACCATTAATGTTGGTGATAATTTCATTTACTCTTGTGATGCACTCATAAATAGTTGAATAATCTTCCATTATTATATCATCAAACATACTTACCCTAATTTTTAGCTAATATTCTATCACCCTTAAATTTTATTATAATAAAATGTTGAATTTTTACTAAGTTTTATTGACTATAATGATTCCTATATCCTTGAAATAATTGTTTAATAAATACATAACTATATAATTTTGGAATATATCATTACATAAATTGTATATTTTATAAATAATGTCATAGGGGAGTATTTCACAATGGGTGGAAACAAAATTGTAGAAACATTCTTTAATCAATAGTAGGAATACATTTTATATCCATGATTAATTCTTTAATCAATAGTAGGAATACATTTTAAATTTACTAAGGTAATATTATCCACGCTAAGAAAATAAAATATCTTAAAAATGGATCTAGGATGCTATATTACAAATTTATATTCTTAATTGTGAGAGAAACAATGAATTTTTGGGGTTCCATCTGTAAAAATATTTTAATGTTTATTATCCCTTAAAAATAAAATTTGCAATATGTTATAATTTTTACACTTTTTAACATTTTAAACCTCTACCACACTTTGAAAATAATGTTCATAATGTAAATAATAGTACATAAGATTTACATAGTTTTCCCATAATTTTGATGACTACATCCTACCTATGGAATGACATATCAGCACATGGAAATCCAATCTAATATGATGTGAATATAATTTAATACAACTCTTATTAGACACATTATATATAATAATAAGTAATTATACTGACACCAATAAGTTATATAGTTTAAATATGAAACTGTGGAAATAAAAGATATTAAAATTTGTTTAATAGTTCATGGAATGTTCAAGCATAAATTATCCATCTCAGGTGATCCATCTGTTGAGACTCTACCTAGTGTGCTCATCCTTTATCCAGTATAACTCTATCTAGTAAACCTCAAATCACAACACCATTTATTTATTCTCTCTCTAATAAATTTAACATTTTTTCTCAAAATCACCCTTTGGTACATATATCTTATAACTCTATTAGCTACACCTATGAATAAAAAAGTCTATCTGAGGCATTGAACTAGAATAATTATATAGTTATTATTATTCACCCATGTCATTCCTTGGTTGAAAACTCAGCCATAATAGAATTCATTATCACTTCACCACTCCTTCAAAAGTTAAAAATATTCATATATATACTACATTAAAACAGTTATAAATATATACCTCTTGGAGAAATATGCGAGAACCGAATATATTTTTCCACAAAGTATAATTTTCAAATTTTAATCACCCAGTTCTCAAAACATTGATGGATTATTTTCAAACATTCTATAATATTCCTCAAGCTTTCTACAAACCGAGAAGAAGTGGATTTCATAGACAATATTTATATATGCTTGACAATAAACATGAATTATTATATCAGTAGTATCATTTTCAAGGGCCATATAATTTTTTGTTAAGGTTTCATGAAATTTTATCAAAAAAAATTTTCACTCAAACAATTATTTAAAAGACATATCTATATAAATCTATTCTGTCTAATTCCCTACTGAAAAAAATCAGTACATTCTAATTGACCCGATTGATGAAATCATCCTTTCTTTTTATAGTAACCTCTATATACCTCTACTATATGGTGAATTAAAAAATTATTAACCATATGAATACGTATTATTATCTTAATATTTTGAAAAATTAACATTATATGGTGAATTATTCTAAAAACTATTTATATTATATCATCATAGTGTAATTCATCTCATGATACATTTTCAGATCAAAATGAATTTTTTAAAATCAACATGTCTGCATTATTAATCAATTACATTATCTAAAGGATATACCTAAAAATTTTATGTCCAATAGAAAATTTCACATTAATCTTTAGTCAACATTATACACTACCATATATTAAACATATCACCAATTATTATAATGATTTTATCAAATCTTCCATTGGCTAGAGTAAAACTAACTCTAGGATAAAAAAATATAGTTTGATAGATCATTAAGTAATGAGATGATCTAATGGAATTAATGCAACATCATACATCATGTTTTGAAAACAAAAAAAATTTACATCATGATGCTTCATTATTTTAAATTCAAATTTATAATTCATCAACCTTGAAATTTGTAAACCCTATCTATGGAGAATAATTAGTAGCATGAATACATTTTACACCTCTAACAGTGAGACTCAATATATTTTCCTTCATTCATATATTTATTATAAATAGTTATATAAAACACAATCAAATCTCAAGATATATTTCTCACATTTTTTTTCTCCCATGATAAAAATATTTTTAGACAATGGTACACAGTCTTCATGGAATTCTCTTTTAGATAAAATAATCTCTAGTTTATCAAGAAATGTTTTCAAACCTCATCCTATGTAAAATTAAAGAGGGATCATGGGTATCATCTTGATATTAAGATCATTAGTATAATCATATAATAATTTTAATTATAAGGAATTTTTATAATCAACTCCAACAACTATTTAATACATGTGATGAAAAACCACTGAAAATAAGATATGTTTACTAAAAATAAAAAACATAGTACCAAATAAACAAAATTTATCTTCACTAGGACATAGGCAGAGAGTCGTTAAGAGACTAGAGAAATATTTCAGTTAATCTAATTCTTCATAAATAGTGAATCAATAGTGTGAATGTGATATATATTTATTTGCGATGGGATTACATTTTTTTAAATTACTTCTTAATATAAACAGTGAAAATGATTCACATGAAATTTAAAGAATGGGTGAAAAATAATGGATTCAAAAATGGGCAGGACATTAGAATTCCTAATACATTCATTTTTACATATTTTTATGTCAAAAAAAAGGTTATTTAAATAATAAATAAATTTAATTCAATATTAATTTTAAATATTAGATTATATAGATCCGCGTTCATTGTAATAATTTTTTTATTTTTAAAAAGGAAAAGGAAATATATTTATTCGATCTAAAGTGATATCACAATATTATATGGGTTTATTTAAAATAAAAATTCATTAATTTTGAAATTTCATTTGATTAAATGTAATTTATTTTTGATAAAATCATATGAAATATATATTATGGAGAATTTTGTGAATTTTTTAAAAAATGATTGATTTTAGGTGATTTGTGAAATGTTCACATTTTTATCAAATGCTTCCATTTATTTCATCAATTTTAAAAATGAAACTTCATTTTATATTATTTATTCTGAAAATTTAGCATTATATTATAGAAACATGTAAATGTTTTTCATAGGAATCAGTATTATTCTCATTTTTTATTAAATCCATTTATGGGTATGGAATATGTTTTTTACAATAAAAATTATGGGATTTTTTACTTTTAAAAAGTGAATCACGAAAAATGGATTTTAGATATTAAAACATGTAGTTCAACCTTCTAATTTATTTCAATTTTTTTTTTCATAAAGAATTTTTACCATGTATAAAATATATTTCCCTTATAAAGAGTAATATTTGTTAATTAAGGTTCAATAAATGTGTTAATGTCATAAAATCACATAATAAATATTAATGGATGGAGGCATTAGTAAATTATCATATTAAATTCAAAAGTGTATTGAATCCAGACTAATATTTAATGTATAATACATTATATAAATGTAAAATTTTGAAAAAAATACATGATTGTCACATCCCTCACTTATAAAAGGGAACACACTATTCTCTCATATACAGAAACATTAAGACTTTTTTCTCAACCATTTTACCCATATACTAACCCAAAACCCCAACCTATTTTCTATGGGTCTAATTAACATAAAAATACCAACAAATATGGATTAATTTGTAATACAAAGGATATTTTATTACTATTAAGTTAAAATCATAATGGATTGTGTCATGTTAATTTCTTCATCCAACTCTTTAAAATATTCAATAATCAAGCTAAAAAATAAAAATACGTATCATCCATATAATTTATTTTTTATACTATTATCCTATTCAAATCCATTAAAATCACATATAAAATGAGAATTTCACTCATGCTTACATGTGGACTACCAACTCCTCAAATCGTTATGTTTCATTTTTATCATTGTCTCATTAGGCTTGTTACTATGATATGAATAATTAGCATATATATAATTCATGACAAAGTTATCTTTCTGATAAGATAATACAATTCTTATCATTTCATTGATCCATCAAATAGAACATGATAGCATAACTTCATAATATATGTGGACTACCACCATTGTGAGGCAATATAATATGTTTTTAAAGAACTCTATTCATGAAGAATCATTAAATTTCATTTAATTTGATAAAACCATAATTATTTCTTTAATGATATTCAATAGATTATGTAAAAATTACACATTTGACCATAGCCAGTCATCTAATTTTTTTTTGGGATTACCATCCAAATGTCCTACGAGAACCTAACTGATTTAAAAAATATAAAACAAATGTAATTAAATGATTTAAAATGGATAATAATTAGATAACAACCCCAATAAATGTTACTAAAAAGTTATTAACTAATATAAATTGTATATATTTTACTTAAATTATATATGTGGTGATTCATACTCAATGAATAATATTATATTATAAAATATTTCATAAGCATTAATGTTTTTATTATTTTCACCCTCTATATACTTGTAGAATAAAATATATCATGTATGTTACTAATTTTCTATAAATTATGTTAAATTTTAATTTAATACATCCGGGCCTTTATTCTAAATAGTTATACTATAATTTATTTTAAAGGTTAAAAAATGGGTTATTTTTTAAATTTTTCATAAGTGTGATGGGAATATTTTTTTTATTGTATATATATTATGTGGAATTTACCACCATCATAAGCATTACTCTTTAAGTGGATATGGATAATAGTTTTCATTTTTTATCCAAATAATATATAATTTGGAGTTCGTAACGAAATATTTCATTTTAATATTTTCAGATGAAAAACATACTTATATCTTTATTTTCATTTTATGTTAGATATTTATTCCACACATATGTTATACATAATATATAATGAGATTATATAATTTATATAGAAGATATTCATTTTTTAAATTATGATATTGTCTTTGGACATCGTTCATTATTAACAGTGACCCTGATATTCTTTTCTAATACTTTGGGTTAATATTTTATCCTCTATGGATTGAAGGTTGAAATTATCAGACTAGGTTATTCCATTTATATGTGTGACTATAAGAGTGATATAAAGATGTTGTACCAAGTTAACTATTTAAATATTATATTATTTCTAGTGAGTTTTCAAGAAAACCTTTTAATTATACAAGTTATGATAATATTATTATGCTTGAAGGAATTATTAATCCCACATTAAGTGGAATATGTACGTTTTTTTATAAATTGTTTCCATGAAAGACGCTTTTTTATAAGAAATCCCCTTGATAATTATATACTATACAGATAAATTGAGATTTTTTTACTAATAATATTTTGAAATTAAAATAGATTAAATGAGATAGTGAATAATTATTTTGAGCGCAATATTAAATATATAAATTACAAATTTATTATGGGAATCGTGATTTTGAAAATATAATAAATTGATTTATTGTTTTTGTAACCCATTTTAATATTTTCCATACTCATCCGACGCCAAATTGTTTTCATAGTAAATATGGATGATTACGAAATAATGTTAAGGATTTTATTTCCACTATATAGATTCATATTTAAATAAATAAATGTTTTTTGAATGAAATATGATTTTAAAATTAGGAAAAACATATTTATAAAAAAATTATCTATTGGATGATGGGTATAATTTCTATATTTACCTTTTGATATGAATTATTTTAATAAATATCAAGAAATTTAAATGTAATATATTGAAAAAATTATAGAAAATTAAAACCCTAATTTTAATCATATTACTATTGGTTTATTGAGGAATATGATAGAATAGTTGAAATAAACAAATATATTAGATAACAGTATAGTTTTGGATTTTATTATCAAATGATATTTAATGGAGGTTAATCTATGGATTATATTTTTATGATTTAAAATTAATGGTTTCCATATTACATCATCTATTCAATTTTTTTTAATAATTCTTTTCAATAGGAGAATAATGTTGAACAATGTGTAATGTATACAAGAGAATATAATCATACCGGATAAGAAAATAGGAATGGTTTTAATTGGAATATATATGTTTTTAGTTTTGTTAAGTTAGTCTAAGAATTATTTTATTTATGGTGTCCCTCATATAAAGAAATTAAACTCTTATAGAGGAACTTGTCTTCTGTGGTATATTTCATAATATTGTAACAATATATATTTGATGAACAATAGATCTAATGGTTTTTGTAGGATTGAAAAATTCTCATGGAAATATAATTTTTGGATTGTGTTTCTTTGATGATCCAATTGTAATAGTTTCCATTTATTATATTCAATATTAAATTGAACTGTCATGTTCACTGATTTTGAGTACTATGAAAAATATGATTATGATACCATAGAGTTAATAGTATTAATCTATCATTTCTATGAGACCATTTCCCAAATTTTGATTGATATATGATGTAAAATAAGTATTTGGAACAAAACAATATGTGGATGACTATGTTTCCAACATTAAGATAAAGTTTTCTAAATTTTATAGGTATAAACTAAATTTCAAAACGAACAATGATAATAAAATTGGGATTTTACATTAAGTATAACAAAAAACTATGTGAATAGATTTGGTCTCTCATAAATTTAAAATTATTCATAATGTAATAAAAAGTGATAACATTGTCGATATAATGTTTTTTGAGTTTTAATACAAAATAAATGTGTAGCGGAATATGTGGCTAGAAATGGAAAACATTGATAAAATTAATCTAATGGTAAGAGATTTAAATTTTAATTTTATTATATATGAGGTATAAGGTGAATTAGGGAGTTTCCTATAAATAAAATGGGAATTGTTATTTTTTTGGCATGGAAATACATTTTCCTTATGATTTCTATAAAATTAAATTTTTTAATGGTCATTCAAAATATGATAGCAAGCATCTAGATGTTTTCAATTCAAGGAGGTGGTATATTATGAAGATGTTTGTGATAATAATATCATGATTAATGGGAATTAATCCAACCATAAAAAAATTTGTAGAAAAGTCATACATGAATCCCTTTGAAAATTAAAGACAATAAAACTATGTGGTTGCTAGTACACTTCATTTATACATATAATATTCCATTGTGTAGTTTGATTTTTGTAATATACATTCTATTATTTCTATAGAATTTTATGTTATAATTTATATATTTCCCAAGAAAAAAAATAAATCATATTGAAAACCTAATATGTAATCATTTTTTAAAAATATATATATAGTGAAATATTACATTTATTACCTTTTGGATTTGTTTTCTTACAAATAATATTGTATTTCCTATAGTTGATTTAGTATTATTATGGATATGAATTGAATTACATTTTACCATGATAATATATATTACATTTATAAAGAAATTATATTAAATTAAAAATTTAAATTTTAATTTGTATATAAGAGTGAGTTCATACCTATGATAACATAATAATATTTTGAGAAAATTATTAATGATAGTATAAAAAGCTATCTATCTCATATAATAAAAAATAGATATGTTATTAGGAATAGATATCGGTAAATAGTAAATTATTATATAGATGTATATCTAAAAGATTTTAGTGTTGTTATTCATGATTAAGAGGATAGATTGAAAATATAATTAGTTCCATAATCTAATGAAATTAAAAAAACCAGTATCAAATTGATATTTTAGAGTTATTGGATGTTAATGATATGTTAGATGAGTTTCTGGAAAAGGAATGTATTACTCCAAGAATATCACCTTAGGGTGATCCTAATTTTTTTAATTAATTTTAATGCTATGTAACTTCTCATTGATTATAAATCAATCAATTACATTAAATTTAAAAACATTATTCCATTACCTCATATATATAATTGTTTTTTTCAACGATTTGGAAAAATTTGGATTCAAAATTCTTCTCTTAGGATCAGATTTCATTCACTTAATTTGATGGAGAAAAACATTTATAAGATAGTTATTAATACAATATATGGTCATTATGATATTACAATTATGAATATTTGTTTAAATATTGTATACATTTTATTAATGGATGTAACGACTATAGTTTTTCTTATGTTTTTGTATAATTTATATTATTGATGATGTTCTATTTTTTTTAAAACCTTCTGAAAAAATGATATATTTATATAGGATATTATATAGAGTTTAAATTTAATGTAGATTTATCGAATATTCTATAAATGTGAATTTAGGTTATAGATGACTCCATTCTATTGGAATAATTTTTCTATATTTGCATAACTACTGATCTTGGTAATTATAATGTAGTGGAATAGTCTATGGTTCTTAAATATTAACTGAATTTTATGTTTTATGGGAGTGATGGGTGAATAAATATGGTTTCTTGAAATATTAATGTAATTACTTATTACACTAACTCTACTAACTGAAAATTGAATTGAACTGATATGAATAATAGATTGTGATGAATGTTTTAAATAATTAAAAAAATTATTTGTTAATGCTTCAGTGTCAGCCTTTACATATACAAATGGTTATTTTTTTATTTATTGTGATTATTCAATGATGTTACATGGTTGATTCTTAATGTTTAATGATTGGGTAGATGAATATACATCAAACTTATTGAATATCCATGAAATAAATTACCCTAAACAATATGTTGAACATGCTGAAGCAGTTTTTAATTTAAAATATAGATACATATTTTATATGGGGGAAATGTTATATATATACTAATCATAAAATTTTAATGTATATATTCACTCATAAATAATGGAATGATGTTTAGGGATAATGTTTGGAACTGATAAACTATTATAATCACATAATTCCATATCATCCATTAAATATAATAATGTCTTTCAATCCATGAGAAAAAATATATTGAATCATAAACTATTATATGTTGTAAAAAATAAAAATTTTTTGATATAATAAATATTTTCAATTATATTAGACATGGAATAATTTCACCTCTTTTTTTGTGTTATAGTGAATTCATCATTTAAAGAAAACATAGAAGGAAGATAAATATTTAAAAGAATTAATAGAGTTGGATAAGAAGGATAAGTTGCAAAATTATAATATTTCTAATGAATGTGTGATGATACATGGAAAAATATTATGTTTTACATTTTTTCATCAATTAATAATAGATTTTTTGAGTGAATATCATAACAGTCTATTTTATATTCATCATAATAATTTAAAAATATCCATGAACCTATAGAAATAAAACCTTTGTGAAGGAATAAAGAAGGATATTTCTAATTTTACCATTATATTCTTGAATGATAAATGGGTTGAAAATATTGTACCACTACTAATGTGGATTTATTAGCCTTTCTTGATACTTTAATTGATATTGGAGAATATTTCCATCAATTCTATGGTGGTATTACTAAATACATTATGAGGTAAGGATGTAATTTATGTTTTTTTATCTATTAATTTAATTTATATATATTTATCCTACTAAAAAAATACGACAATGGATTAGACATAGAGTCTCTACCATAAAGAGATATTCATATTTTATAGATTCCCACTCTCTATATTATTATATCATTATCCCATATTTAACACTATTATTATGACGGTACATGAAATTTCATTAGTTTCTAATTAATATTTTAGTGTAACATTTTATCCTCAATATGATTGAATGTGATGGATAAAAAATTAGACATTTGAGGAAATACCTCTAGATTTCCATTAGAATTATTAGGGAAGATGAGATAAGTATCTCTATTTTATTGAATTATATTTTAATAAGGGTTTTTATTCTAGAATTATTTTTCTCCATTTGAGGTATTATATGTAATGTGTTGTAAGACTTCATCACATTTAGATGACGTTAATGATCCAATATTTGTTCAACTATAAATGGTTGAAAAAATGGTTAGGAATTTAAATATATTTTAGTAACACAGGACCACAGATCATATCAAGAAGAAGATTTGTGATAATAATAAGAGGAAAGACCCTTCGTTTGAGGTGGGAAACACGTATATAATAATATATCTCATTGGAGTACTGTTAGTAATTTTATAAATACCTAAAATTTAAATGTACAATTTATTTTTATCTATTAAATTATAAATGAAAGCAAGATCTTTTTCTTACCAAGTTGGATTATATTTATGGTTATGTTAGATACATGATGTGATAAATATTTGGTTTTCATTGAAATGTATACCTAATGATTCTAATATCTGTAGCCATGTGGTTGTATAATTTGAAGAGAATATTTCCCATGAAAAAAAATCCCATTATAACTCTAGATCATAGTGGAAATGTGTTAATAAATATTTTAACTAACTTGGTTAAAGTTGAGTGAATGAATATTATGTGTGATGAAGAAATATAGTAATCTAAAAAGGTTATGAAATAAAAATATCTATACAAGTTTAAGGGGTGAACAAAATTGAGATAATGAATATTTTTTCAAAGGATATTTAAAAAAACAGACAATGTGAATAAAAAATAAATTTAAAATAATTTTAATATTAATGATTATATTTTAGGAATTAAAATTTCTGAAAATAAATAAATGTGATATTTTAAAATTGAAAAATTAATAGTATTACTCTAAATAAAATTACTTTCATGCATTTTATGGTTTTTAGAATTTAATTTTATAAAATTTTGAAATTTAATTTTAAAATATGTAATTTTTTATATCATTATATCAAATATACATTAGGGTGAATTTATGTTATATTTCATTAAAGATTAATTTTGAGTTTTAATTGTGAAAATAATAAATTTTGTAAAATATGTGATTTTGAAAGTATTTTACTTTTTCCAATACATTTTGGATTGGGTTTAATGAAATATAATTCACCTGTAACTAAAAATAATTCTACTAATGTCATTAGAATCCACATTAAGTCTTATTTTGGAATAATTTTTTATGAAAATATTTTTTTTGAAAAACAATTTTTATTATGTTTGTTGCATCTATATTTTATATACTTTCTAATAATTATAAATGTTCAATCTTAAAAATTTTATTACCTATTTGGAATTAAGATAATAATGTTTATTTAGGAGTTTAATTTCACTTTTGGTTACAATTAATTCTAACTATAATAAAAAAATAACCCTTGTAACGATTAAAACTTATTTACTATGGTTGATAGAAATTTATAAGGTCATGAATATACAATCCTAAATCTCAATAGATGAGAGGTTTTAATACATTATCAACTTTTGTTAAAAATTTAATACATTTAATGAAATTTCATATTAATAAGATCTTATATTATATTAATTAACATTCTAGAATCCATACCAACATCCTAGAGGACTTGGATTCATCAAAATACTATCCTTGTATAATAAATGTGAAAGAAAATTGTTTTATTCAATAAAATATTTATAAATATTAACTGCATGTTTTTATCATTATATATTCATCCACCTCCTTCAAATAATACATATTAAATATGATATTTATACATTAGTATCAAATATATACATATATGTCATTAAATTTATGGGATAAACGTTTTTATGTCATTTTCCATCATATAGAAAATGATAACACCACTCATTTGTTTGGGTGGACCACCCCTTCCTTGAAATGATGCATTTTTTTATTCACCAAAAAAATTGATATTAATTTTATTTATTTAATAAATATGAAATATATTTATTAAAAATTTATTATTACTGATAGATGATGTAATACTTGAAATATTACCCCTCAATCCATTGGAAAATAATAATCTCGCTCATGAAAATGTGTGGATTAACTTCCTCTTGAAGAGATGTGATATTTTCATGCCCTCCTTTTATGACTGGTTGAAAATATAATTTTATATAACAAAATGAAAATTATTAACTTATTAATATATTTATATATAATGTAATAATAAACCATATGGCCATGTTTAACTAATTGAATTTGTTTTTTTATTATGAACTAAACATTCTCAAAAAATTTGACATGAACATAACTGATTTAGTTCCCATGTAAGATATGATCATAAATAAAATAAAAAGGATAATAATATAGTAATATACCAAAAAATCATATTAATATATTAAATAATAATAATAAGGATTTTAGAATAGATTCAAATTATCTATGTTTTATATCACACTTGATCCAAAAAAAATTCATTCAAACAACATTTCCAAATATTTTTTGTTTTTATTTTCTTCTTTTCCCATATATACATGATCTTTGAAATATATAGATATGTTATTAATATTCTAAAATTCATCTCTAGAATCAGTTTAAATCATCTTTCACTTATTTTAAAATGTTTCAAACGTGTTTTTTAAATATTTTGCAGACATGTTTTTTTAATAAAATTTAAAAAACTGTGAAAAGAATAATATTTAATATATATAAAATGAATTAAATTTAACACTATTATGAAAAAATTTCATTAATAAATATACAATAAAAATTTTCATGGTTTTTTAAAATTAAAATGTTATCTCAATTTTTTCTAGTAATTTTTCATTGGAAGTGTTTTCAGTTAAAAAAGAACTATGAACTTTTTGAGAATCCTGAATGTTATTCTCTATATGTGTTAAATAGAATAATTATAAATATTTTATTATGTAAATTGAATATTATAATTTTTATCTATTTTATGGTGCTCATATAATGTTCATGATGATGGGTGGTCATTATTTGTCTGTCCAATGCATTGGGTAATGATTTTTTTATATTTGGGTTATTTTGGAATTCATTGAGTTGGATATTCTAATCATATGATTTATTATAAGAGTGATATTAAGATGACGTCTCATGGTGCCTACATGATTAATATATTATTAATAATGAGTCACCACAGTCTTCTTCTTATTTCATTAGATAAACTAATGAGATTGTTTTTAATTTAATATTTATGTCCCTTTTGTGTGTAAATAAAATGTTTTTAGGAAAATGTCATCACTTGTACACATTTCTAATAATTACCGCTCTATATTTTTATATTCTATTATAAGTTTTATTGAAATGTTTTATGAAAATATTTGAACCTAATGTTTATTCCATGGGTATCTAACTCTTCATTTTTACCATAAGGATAATTATATAGAATTAAAACTTTCAATAAGATTAAATATTTTCAAAATGTACAATATTGTTTCCTTATTTTTTGAATCATTTATTGTGAATAGTGTGAGCATCCAACATTTTTATGTTTTCCATAGAGATTAATTATATGTAGGAAAAAAATGGAATCATAATCGTTCAAATAGGGGGTTTTCTTCAAGGAAGAGAGTGATTTTTAATGAAATGAATGATTAAAATTAAGAATCACAATTTTTTGAAAAAAATTTGTTATGTTTATATGAAAAAAATATATTTATGGGTATAATATTTATTTTTTTCTCTTTATTCTTTAAAACAATTTGCATAACATATATTTTTAATAATTTAAAATTCAATACATATAGTTAAAATCATAATTATGGGTTTATTAAAGAATTTTTATTATATTTTAAACATATTGTCAGGTCATTTACACTTTTTTTATTCACATTTAACATTTTTTGGGTTTTCCAGTGATAAATTTTTTTATGAAAAGTTATTATTTTTTAAAAAATAAATATAATTTTTCCCTTATTAAATATGTTTAGTAATATAGATTCAAAATATGATATCTATTTTATCGACTAAAATTTATATCTATTATAAAAGTAATTTTTTTCATTTGAACATATAACTCATAAAAATCAATTATTATAGAAAGTGTGTTTTTTTGAATAATTTTTGTGTTTTAGAAAAGAATATAATATTTTTTATTGATTTTAGTTTCATTAATTGGTTTATTTTCAACCAAAAGGATGTTATGTTACATTAAAAGAGTTCCAAAACATAATTTTATGTAGTTTCAAAATTAATTAAAAGGGACACAGTGAAAAAATTATTATGAAAATATTTATTTATTTTAAATATTTTAATCAGGGTTTTAATAAACATCAAATTGTATTTTAATCTTTTACATTTCACCTTGTGAATAAATTTTTACGTGAAAATTGTTTTATATGATTTTATGTTATAATTACTTCTTGATATAGTCAAAAAATTTATAGTTTTTATTAAAAAAATATTTCTTCACCATTTAGTAAAAAATTAGTTATTTTATAAATATCATAAAAATTAAACATAATATTTTTTTTACAGTATAGATACCAAAATGAAATACATTTTTTAAGAATAAATTTTTTTAAAATTTAAAATTTATATTTCCTATTATAAAATCAAAAACTAAAGAAAAATAGATTCTAATAAATAGTGGTGTTTAAATAATAAAATATATCAATATTATTTCCTACAAATTTTTAATTTAGTTAATTTTTATATATTAATTAATATTTTGAGTTATCTTATAGTATCGTAATATTTATTTTTAGGTAGTCTATTTAATTTCTTTTGTCCATTGAATAGATAAATGATAATGAAAAATTGTTTTAAATATTAATGTATATTATTTATATATCCCCTAAATACAAGGATTATCATTCCTTAAAAACATGTTTAGAAATTTTTTTAGAAATTGGATAAGATTTATCATGTGCATTATAACCATTTTTTAACTATAGTTATATGGTTTTATTAATGAATTGATTTTCCTATGCTCTCTATGTTTCTGAAGGATTTCACAGTGTTTTTGAGGTCTTTAAAAGACTCATCATTTGAACATGAGATTTATAAAATATATACATTCTCCAAGAATTTGAGTTCGTTATAGAAGAATCACTAGGGGTGGATTACAGTTAAGGTTCATCGTATAGAAAACTGTGTTTCCTTAGTCAAAAACTATTTGACAATCCTAGTAGTAGTTCATGGTTAAAGGGAATAATTTGAAAAATATTGTATCCCCTTAAAATAACCTGCAACACAATCCAGTGGCTACAACATAGTTTGATAAACCATGATCCCAAATAATGTTGGTCCCCTAAAGAGGAAGGATACCTTGATTTTTTTTTCAAAATGTGCAGCCAAACTATGGGAATGTGAATTTAATGATATGAAAATCCACTTTTATAGTTGTTTATTGTCTTTTATGATGTGTTCCTTCATGTACATGAATCCGTATCAAATCATAAGACTCATGTGACCATAATTGAAGAATTTATCTCATTAAAAGCTTCATTTTATAGAATTCAATTTCATTTATCGTAGAAAATTAAAGAATGTGATTTAAAAGCATCTATTATTCATGTTTCACCTATATCTACCAATATTACCATTAATAAAATCATAGATAATTTATTTCATTTATCGCTCTATAGTCTACAATGATAAAAAATGATAAAAAAATATTTCTTTGGAAGGATGTTTCTTTCAAACTTTAATTATATTCGTTTTTCATGAGCTATATATCACATAAATAGTGGAGTATTCCAGGTATGTTTTCATAGATCGATCATCTTGATAATCTCTTTATTCCGAATATCATCTTGGATTTATTTTATCTAACGAATGAATGATGATGTATTATAGAAATCTCAACCATGAATCCCTCTTAAATGGGTACCCAACCCCAATTTCCACATAATCATAGGGGTTCCCTGTACCATTGGGATGTTGAATACAACCTAAGTATCATACCACAACCTGATGGATCAATTCCTCAAAAACCAAAGAAACAACATGACATATATATACCCAATATAGAGAAATAAAAGTAGGATTTAACATATTTAGTAAATTAAAGAAAATATAAAAAAATAAAACTAAAAATTAATAAAAAAAATTCACATTACAATTTCAGAATCAAATGACTACAAAAAAATAAATAGACTACTCCATGTCACACTATGGGAAACTCTAGTAATATCATTACAATATACGCATATATAGTTGAAAGAAATCACCCTACATCACTGTGACGCCTTTCCTTTACATATATAAAAATAAATAAAAATCTATATGTACCTTTTAAGGATAACAAAAAGATTGATCTAAAGGGTTTATGTAAGATCCCAAATAGGTGTTCTGTAATAATTATGTAGAAAATAATTTGAAAATGATTAATTTTAATGAAAAAAGGCAAGTTAAAATTTAAATAGTTATTCTATAAAAATCATAGATAAACATTTAATTTACAATTTTCCACATTTTATAAATAATCTGGGTAAAATAGTTTCAAATATTTTCATATTAATGATTAAAACTGAATTATCCATCACATATAATGTCAAATCCATTACAATTTGAAAGCATGGAAGAAATTCCCCTGGCCATTATAGATTATGATAGTAGACTACTCCCACCATTATCAACATCTATTGTTAAATTACATACATATAAAATATGTGTATGAATAGAGGAGAACACCATGAGTGACCCTATATAATTTCAACAAAATCCCTAGAAATATGGTCCTTTGGAAAAAATAAATTCCCAATGAGTAACAATACATGGACAATGACCCTAAAATAAATCTTCCATTTTGTTACCCATGTCATCCATTATGCTATTTTTTTCAATCCATCTAATATTGATCAATCTTTGAAAACCATTTCATAAATCCATTATACAATAATATGAAAAAATGGATTTCATTTTAAAAAAATTAAGGGAAACCCCACCTTTTTAAAAAACCCCATTTCCACAAACACACTAAATTAAACCAAAAAATAATTCCATTCTATTTATAAAACAATTTAGAAAAATATATTAGTAAATTTTATCGAACAAATGCTAGAGACCGAAAATCTAACATCAATATAAGGCCTAAATTCCCAAAATGGTATCCACTGACACAAAAGAATAAATAAAAACCATGGATGCCATGATATTAACTACAATGTACTCAAATCACATCATGAAACAATAAAGATGGAAGAAATTTTAGATCATAAATAATGTTAATGAAATTATACCCCCACACCAAAACCAAAAATCATTTCCCCTTTGAATAGATGACACAAACTATATTAACGGGATCAAAAATATTATCATATAAAAATAAATTGATCAAATAATGAAACAAAATGGTTCCACCACGATAAATTATAATGAAGAAACAGAAGGTTTAACAACCCAAATGAACACTTTAGAAATGCAACGATAATCAATCAATCCACAAAATCATTTAAATGAAAAGGAGGGTCTACATATCTATGGGGAGATCCCCTGTATTGAGAGGGAAGATCATTTATTCTAACTAAAAAATTCATCTTTTCATTTACCAAAAAATTAAAATTATGATAATTATATTGAATTCAATCCATTTTCATTTTTTTAGTTCTTAATTCCCAAATATGCTTAAAAACCCATCTCCCTGAGTAAAAAAATAATTATGTTTACCGTTACATAAAATGTAATATTTCAATGGCATGTAAATTCTTTCAATCCAAATATCAGTTCAATTTATATTTCTAGAACACATTACATTACATGAATATTTTACACTGCATGTAACCTTGTTAATGAAATGTAATAATTACACAATGTGTATTTTACCAATAGATAGTTAAAATCCCATGATCTTAAAAAAATCCTAAAACAAAACTACAATTATAGAAACAGGGGAACATCCATATAATTCCTTTAACACATTTATACCTAGAATCCATTAATTCAAAAACCCATACAACCCAATGAAAATTAAGTCATTTTTTTCCAAAATGATATACAAAATTTCGACTTCCAAAATTCACGAAAATGAATATGGAAATGAAAAAATAAAAAATAGAAATAGCTAAAATAAAGGAACAATATTTTCCAATATCTCCACCAAAATCAATTTTATCCCTAGTATGTCATGAGGAAGAATAATGTCAAATAAATAAATGATGCCATTATTCCATCATTAGCAAATCACACAACCAAGCCTCGTGAGATTCTGATCCATTTCACCATAACACACATGCTAAAAATATATAATTATCATTCATAAAATATAGTTAATATTCAATTATGTACACTTACTTCTTCACTAAAAAAATTTATTGCTCTAACTTGATATCTTCTAAAATCAAAACGTTATAGGGACCAGGATGGTATTTCATGTGATGTGATATGGGTAAAACATCCCAAACACATATCAAATTAACTAGAAACGAGAAATAATAAGAAACATTACCATGTTTTTTTTGTAATAAAACAGTTCAACATATATTGAATAAAAATTTCACTATTTTCTATGATGGTTCTGAAATAAAATATAGAAACATTCATAGAATCTAAGTCCCAAAAAACACTAACGTTTGATGTTGTTAGTACACCTTAAATTTATGTCAACTAGATGATGTAACCATAAATCAATGTATTTCTAGAATCCTTTATCACATCTACAAAATGAGACTCGATCCCATTAAAGAGGCTTTACCCACCTGTACACAACATATAGATGATATTCATGTGGGAATATAAAAAGCCTCTAAGTTAGCCATTATTTCCAACAACCAATAACTATTATTATAATAAAACTCAATCAGTCCTAGATAGATATCCCATGGTCTTCCAAAATCCATGTCTTGGGTGAAAATCATATCCTACAAAATCTAAATAGAACACTCATTATGGATGTCTGTATATGGATTCTAAGTTGTACTCAACAAGACCTAAGTCTACATAACCACTTTGAGACTCCTCTAGAACCTCAATTAATTATAAAATCCCTATCAAAACACATAGAATATGGGGTCCCATGTGACCTTTTGATCCCATGAACAAAAAACATAAATATATTTTCAAATTGATTGGTGTCCCTAATTAAAATTTAGTGAGATGAATTTTTTAACCATTCAACCACCACCCAAAGATAATTTCTCCCTTAAGGATTACATGTGATCTCAAGAAAAATTTCCATGGAATCCACATCCACTTTTGAAACAATCATCTGAAGATGTTGTAGAAACCCAAAAGGATTCCGATTCTCTTTATTTATCTATTGGTTGGGGTAAAATAAGTTCCCATGGTATGTAATGTTACGCTTCATACCAGGACACTAGAATATCATTCTCATATAATTATTTATTTTTTCTTGTTACATGATTAATAACCCATGAAGAGATGTTATATTCAATGAAAACTAATCCCCTCCTAGATACTAGGATGAAATGATGATCCCAAAAATGGATATAACCATCTGAAGATAGAGACTAACCATAAACTGTCTCCCCACTATATAAGGCCTCTCTAATTTTTTGAACTCATCATCATAATGAAAAATATGTAAAATAGAGTCATGGAGAAAAAATGAAAACTAGAATATAGTCATAACTACACCAATAAAATCCTCTTGATAATACAAATGCATTTAAAAAAAGATTCCCATAATGTTCATTATTTCATTGATTCTATATTAACATGTGATTGTACATTTATACTAAGAGAATCTTAAATGAGATTCTCTTACCCCAAGGTGTAGGCGATACAAAATTAAAATTCATTAAGGTATAACACCCATCACCTTTATTTAAAATTAATATCTTTTTATGAATATCTCAAAATATTATGGTTATAAAATATTGTGATCATCTTCCAAAAAACAAAGTTCTACAAATATTTATGGTCATTTGGAACCACAATAATCATTAAATAATGAATGAAATTTTTATTTTCAAGAATCCAAGGGTTTCTAGATCCATATGATACCACATTGTCATCTTCAAGGAGAAAAAAATCCAAAAAATCACCAAAATCATCACAAAAAATGGCATACCCCTTACCAGGTATATGGTAGATAATATTATGAGTCAATGCCAAAAGTCATTTAAACTCAATTATTAAAGATTGGTAATTTTCCTCCCAAATAAATTTCACCCCGTTCATAGTATGATTCGTCAATGATGATGGAAGCTTTGAGAAACCCTTGATGAACAATTGATAATTTCAAGTAAGACTATGGATACTATTAATCTCAAAGATATAATGTTGTTCATCCCCTGCACAACGACCTTTTCCTTCATGGGATAAGAATATAATCCTAGATAGAATATCACATCGACCATGAACATAACTAATTGAATCTATAAATTGTATTTTGAAAACATTCTATACCATGAGTGACTCCTTTGGATCTTTAAATCCAAATTCAAATGGTGGAATTTCTATCACATAGATCTCAAATAAATCCAATAATCATCCATTAATACTTCCACAATACTTATAATATTCACATGGAATATCCCATTCATCAGGTTAATAAAAAATACACAAGCCTTAGTCAGACCAAACAACATCACTTGATAATTTTAAGGTCTATACCTACTCTTAAAATCTATATTGGGTATATCCAACACCTAAACTATTAGCATATTATATTCTTCTTTATGATCAATATTTGACAAATATTTCCCCCTTTAACAAATAAAAAAATCATCCATGAAAGGTAAATGATTATTGTTCTTAAATTATTCCTAGTTGAAGTTTTGATAGTCCACCCACAATGAAATTGAAATGCATTCCTTCCTATTAATGAGTATAGGGGATATCAAAGGACAAACACTATGGTTAAGATAACCATTACCATTAGGTAATGAAAATAAATCATGAGTTCAATCAGCTATATTGGTTACATACCATTAGAAGGTATCAAAATTGATTGTGTACTTGGATCCTAGTCAATCATAAACAATACTTACCTCTTTAAAGGAAGACTAAAAAATAATCTCAGAAAACATCAGAAAACGTGCAAAAAAATTGGGAAGGATAAAAACAAAGAAATTTCATTTTGATTAACTTCTATTGTGGAAAAAAACTCTATAGATCTTGGTGTCAATTTCTTACATGAATAGACCATTGATACCACGCTTTACAAAACAAAAATGAGATATCATCAACCACCCGAGATGTGATATATCAATGGTAAAAATAAACAACATAATGCTGAGAGGAAAGGAAATACATAAAAATAATAATTTCTAATATATCTACATTGAGAGTTATAAAATAATAGAATTACTCTTCATTGGTCATCGAAAATGAACAAGAAGGGAACATAAAAACTGAAAATGACCATAATGTCCAAAACAATATAACATATTTACATATAAAGGTAATGAATTGTAGGTGTTCTGGACAATATCACCTTTATATAAATTATGTGGAACAATAATAGTTGTGATAGAATGTGTAGGAGAGGATTTCTATATGGAACCAACCCTACCACTCATGTGATGATCAGGCCACATTCTATTTCTTCTGACTGGGCCACTAAATATTCTACTAGGTGGAATTGAATGGGAAGAATAACCATACATGGCTTCCATATTAATATCTTATATAATTTCTATGTCTACTTTATCTTTGTAGGTCGAATGCTTCTGCATATTTAATTAGGATAAGATTTTTGGTCACAATCCCAATAGGTAATTAAGAACAATTAAATGTTCATTCTTTATTACCTATTAATCAAAACATAACAGCTTCATAATATTATTTGTGTATGCTAACACAAAATTCTATACCAATTACATAATGAGGAAATCTAGAGACTTCAACATCATTCGCGATTCTGAATAGAAGAGGTAAAATAATAGAGTATTCACACCCTTCTAGTATAAGCCCAACTACCTGCCTACCTAAACAATGGATCCCCACAATCACTTTCAGGGTCCCTCATGTTTGAACAGTGGACATTTCAAAATGATACACCCATTTGTATCCATGAATTAAATGTTGTATTTGATCATTTTTATCCAATACTCAACCTTTTTAGGTTAATTCGTAAATTTAATGAATAGTGTATTCTCATGAAAGAACTTCTATTATAAATCCATTTATCCTATATCTCCTAGGTATATCTCATAAAAAACATTCTGGAATTATGGTACATTTTGGATAAAAACAATAACTTCCTCCATGATAACCTAGAAAAGATTTTTATCTAGATGTGGATTCCATTGAGGACAATCTACTACACCATTAAAAGAAACATGTGGAAGATGTACAAAGTGAATTCCATTTCACATTAAAATAGAAGAAATGATTAGGCAATAAAATAATTTATGGTCAATCCATAAATCCATAAAAAACTGATATTACAATCTGGAACTAAAAAAACTAGACATACCTCCTAACATCCATTGGTAATTTATTTCCCATATCATTACGATATAACATAAAACTCATCATAACAAGCCATTAATGTTCCATAAATATTATTCATACTCTACCAATGTCTCATGATAAGTCCTTATTAGGATAGACCACCTATGATATGAAAATTTGGGGTACCCAACCTTGGAACCCTTTCAAACTAGTACCTAAACCAAATGTACAAATAAAAGAAGGGAATTCATTATCCCCATGGTCTGGTGACTATAACCTCTGCATCAAATAACTTCTAAGGGAATTATTTCTCCCAAATAGATGTAATGACATGGTATAAATATATAAAATATAGATATATACTATAATTGACTACAATATTCAATAATTTAATAGAGAATATGGAAAATATATAGCTCAAAATTAGTTAGAAAATCCTAAATTACATGTTCAATATTAGAGGACAAGTAAAATAGAAAACAGACAACTCCATGTGATATCATGGTCCCCTCCCACTATATAACTAATATAAACCTATTCATGGTTGATATAAACCTCACTTTCTCAATTTGGTGGTTTTCATTTCCCTACATATGATGATACTTAAAGGTATATGCATATTTGAAGGAGTGATAAAGTTTTGAGATAGACTTGCTTAGTATGATCCCACACATGTGGTAAATAAAAAGTCTCTGTAAAATAATATATGCATCCTAAACCTTATTGAAAAAATGAATACTAAATAGTTACACGTTATTTATAACAAAGTCATGGAAAATCATTTAATTTAGTGTAATTTCTAAAATAATCCATGTAAAATAGTATCAAATAATATTAGGTACGTAAATTAAAACAAACCATGCATCAGATATTTTATTAAATCCAATAAAAATTAGATTAATGGGAAACGCCACAAGGATCTTCTAACCTGAGGCTAGAAAACTACTCCTATAAAAACTATCAACAAATTTTTACTCACACATTAAGAAAAGAGGCTTAATAATAATGGATTAAGGATAGAGGAAAACCCTATGAGTGAACAACCAAAATTTAAATCAAGTACATTGAATAATAGTCCTAGGGAAAATAGGAACACCCTATGAGTGGCCCCCTAGAAAACATGGATTATGGCCCTAAGAAAGACATTCTACATAAGTGAATAAGGAATACCATGTGATTTTTCTAAAAAAAGTTACGCATATAATTCTATGAAAACCATTTTATAAATTAACAATATAATTCATTGAAAAATAAAATTTAGTTTAATAAAATAGGGGGAAAATATTTTATCAAAATCTAGTTTCCACAAACACAAAAATAAGATAACTTATTATTCTATTTCATTTAAAATGAAATTTATAAAATGGAAAAAATATAGTTTATCAAATATAGGATAGAGATGAAACCACTTACCTAAAATGAGGGTCACAATTTCCCATAATGACATTCACCAATAAGAAATAATGAAATGATAAACATAGAGGCCCTGAGATTGATTCCCATTTTATAGAATCACATCACATAAAAGAGACGATGTATGAAATGATAGATTAGTAATAAAATTATGTAACTTTCACCAACCAAAATGAAACAAACAAAATATTACACCCAATAAAAGATCATATAATGGATCTAGAAATGACTAAGAGTATTATAAATAGAAATTAGTGGATAAAAATACAGATCAAAACCATTCCACCATAATAAATGGAAATGAAGAAGATGAATGATTACTGCCCTAGATAATTTATCTACAACCATGAAAACAATCACCATTGAATGAAAAAGTCCATCATGAGTGAAGGTCCCCAAAATCCCTTGAGATAGCTCCATGGGTTAGAGAGAAGGCACCTATGGCTAATAGAAATAAACATCATCCATGTAATTACCAAAATACAAAAAAAAATTTAATTATATGATTAGTAATAACTTTTCACATTTTGTAATCCATAAATACCAAATACACCAAAAACCACATCACCTTGGGTTAAAAAACATAATTTTACCATAACACAGTGTGTAATATTTTCATATTGGTTAAAACTATTCATGCATGTACTAGTTCATGATATCGTCTTGGAACCTTTTATATGACATGAATACTTTTTCATGGGTTTTGAGAAACATTCAGAATATTTAACTGCAACATGATATTCACTTCATTGGTAGAAAAAGAAAAATTATAGATTCTATTGAAAACCCAAGTCCAACACCATGATTCCTTAAACAATGGCGAGAACCCTCTAAAGCCTTTAACACATTTATAGACAGACTCCATTCATTTAATTAATTTTACATCATTTATCCTTAGGTCCTTTTCTATAGAAATTTTTATTCACTACTAGGAGTCCCAAAACACACCATATAAAGAATAAAAGGAAAATATATAAGATAAATATAAGAAATAATGTAATGAGTTGTTACATGTATCGATGATGGTTGACTATAATCGAGATTATATTCTTTTATGATAAATAATTCATGATTTTTTATCAAAATTTGGATTCTGTTAATTGACATCATATTGTTCGATATATCATAAAACTAGTTCTATTGAAATTATTTATGAGTTATAGGATTTAGAACCAACCTTAATGACATAAAATCTTCATGGGTCTCTATTAGAAGTATCTCCACTTATGAACTGTAACCCAACATATGACTCATTGACATATGAACTTCTTTTTTATGGGTGTGAAATGAGATTATGGACTTAATATAATAATGGAAATTGGTGTTCTTCAAAAACAAGCATGAGGGTGGAATACCATCTCCATAGATTTCCATGTGTATGAATTTGTTATTATATATTTTATAAGATTGAAAGAACAATTTTGATATATGTTTTATTATTAGAGAGTGAGTGTCACATAATACTTATTATTGATATAATATAATTTTATGTGAATTTAATATCGTTATAAATTTTATTAATAAACATTACTATTAGTATTTTTGAAATTTATTTCAAACTATAATTCAATGCTCATGGATCATTTCTTTAGGTATCAAGATGATTAGAATGTAAAATTTTTGTATGATAGAAACATGGTAGGAGAAATTGATGACCTGATGATTGCTATAGATTATGGGATATATGATAGTATTGGTTAGATCATGGACTTGTACACTAATGGGGAAGGTGATAATTCATGGGAAATAATAATCCATTTGTAATAGGAGGAAATGGTGGAATTATCTTTAAAGGTGATGTGATTAAGTAATAACATAATACATTTTAGGTTATATTTCCCATTATCTAGGGAAACAACCACAATCATATTGGTTCATGTATTTTTATTTGTAATGTGGGGATTGTGGCATATCTATAATGATATACCTCTATGACAATATATATTGGAATAGGGTTCTAACTATCACTGGAATTTGGGGAATGTCGTATTTTGTGCGGAAGGAGACATTGACATCATTTATGACATCATGTTGAGGAAGGTGGGGTCATGGTTTTTGGTGGAATTTTTAGAACACATGATTCATAACATGTGTGGAAAAATATTTATCTAATAAATTACCTTATTTAATGAAATAAAAGGTCATATATGTGAAAATATTTTAAGGACACATTAGATACTTCCTAAATTTTTTTACTCACCCATTGCCTGGGAATCTCAATGTGTATGCAGATTTCATGACCAGATATCTAATAAAGGGAAATTCCCTTTGATAAATAGTTGAGTGTAAGGTTCCTTTGATTTATAGGATATCATGATGCTTAGTATAGAAAATTTCTAATGCATTTTTTTCTTTCTTTATTTGATTTTCATTTATTGACCGACCACATTTTGGCGGTCCATGTTTTGTTTCCTTGTGTGATTGATGAGTGGGAGTTGGAAGAAGATAGAGTGGGTCTAATAATGATCCATCCTGGAAATATTATAGAGTGTATTCCCATTATACTACTTTCATATTTTTTATTAATGATCGTGTGTGGGATTTGGGGGATTTTAGAGTATATATATAAATGCTCTAACTTGTGCTAACAACAACACATATTGTAGGATTATATATTTAAGCATGATCAGAAATATATAACTTATATATACCCCTACTTTAGGATCTATATCTAGAAATATTCCATTATAAATTTACTTTTATTACCTAAGATATTATATTTCAGTGAGAGATATAATATAACCCAAATTTTCCTCCCATTTTGATAACCCTTTATCATAATTTACTTTCTAAGTTAATGGGGAACATGACATGCATTGATGAATTAAAAAAATGGTTTTTTTATTCCTTATACATCACCGTTGGGTATACCTATTATATTTTCATAGAATCCAGGAAGAATTCACTGACTCTAAATGGAATATTGAGTACTAAATCGTTTGACCTCAATGAATTGGCTCCCTTTTCATAGGATTAATGATATTGTTGATTATTTGTAGGAATCATGTGGGTTATTTTAAATTAATAAACTATTACGACATAAAAAAATTTGGTTTGGATGGGAGGACATTAAAATATAGAGTTTAGTGGATTTTTTGAGATACATGAGTAGTTATTAATTAAAATTTTATTGATAAATATAAATGTAGTGTTTGTGGATCCCATGAACAAAAATAAGCATTCACTCTCTAAAACTAGTCAAGCATTTCTCAAAAATCAAGATATTCCTAATAACATGTTCAACACATTATATATGTATGGTGAAATTATTAAGGCATTTGATTTGTAAGATTAGTATACCAGCAGGTGTAAAAACTTTATTTGTGCTTATTTCTTGAAAATATCTCTGAAAATTTTTTGAGATCATGATTTTTTGTAATAGTATTTATTTTTATCCAGTATTTCTCTAGTATATCCCCTTCCCATTTTTGAAATTAAGATGAAATAGGTGATGTTTTAGTAGATGAACTATTGTATGGATAAATATCAAGAGCTAAATAGGAGGGTTACTATATCTCCTTTGTTGAATATTACATAACATGGAATTTCATTTTCCATATATTTTGATCCATATGGTGTTGGTTTTTGGAAAATTATCATTCATACGGATCATTTAGTAGCTTATGGGTCACATCATTATGTCCTCATGATTAGAAATATTTTTCCCAGGACATGGATTTAGTGGTTTTGATACATAATTTAAATATTTAATACAATATCTATTTATAGATATGTTTATGTTCACCAAAATCCATAAGAACCATTTCTAAATCAATAAGCATCATTATCATAATTTGTGGAATACGTTCTAGGTAGAGTTCATTTGTACATTAAACATTGATTTTTTTATTCAAAATGTATGGGAAAAATCATTGAAGATTCTTTTAGATATAAGATTTGATAGATCATTATCATGGTGAAAAACATTTATTGGAATAATGGTTTATTATATAATATTTGGATTATTAGAGTATCGATTCATCTGAGGAAAATAATCAAATGAAATGGGTAACATTATTGGAAAATCATTTTTTATAATTTTTATAATCTATTTAAAAGTCCGACTCATATTTTTCTATGATACATGAACATTTATCATAAGGTGACTTGATACATGGGTGGTTTCTCAACGATAATGATAATATCCTATTATATAGTATAATTGTATTCCCTAATTTCATCAGTTAAATACTATGTATTGCCATTCATTCCTCTAACTTGTAAATTAAACATGAAGTTATATTCTTTTTAAGAATGAATTTGGTAGTTTAGGTGTCTAGGGATGTAGAGTGTCATTAAAATATCTGAATCAGGATGCCTTACTAGTGAGAGGATACTGGATGACCACCAGTGTCTTTGTCAATAACTCCATTGAAATTCTATGCTCTTATGAGAGATATATGACATAATTGTGATCATTTTTACCAATATACCCATAAAATTGAGTTATTGTAGAGTATCATTGGTGATAGTAGATCAATTAATGAAAATTTCTCATTTCTTATCGATATGTGAGATTGACTCAGTAGATGAGTTATGGTTGTTGTATGTCTACAATATTTTTTGATTTTACGGAGCTCCTAGTAATATAATATCTAATAGATGCGAATTTAATACATAATTATTTTGAAAAGGATAATGAAATACCTTAGGGTATCAACTGAGTTTGAATATAGTGTTCCATCCGTTGATAGATGGATAAATAATGTAAAAAATTCTAATATCCAAATATATAATTCGATCATGCATATATAAATTTGTTAGAGTGTGGGATGTTCAGCTTGACATTTTTTAGATGGAATAAAATAACATAAAATAGGAATTGAATCATATGGAACATTATGATTATTTCTATTGTATCTCACATCATTCTCTACTTTATTGGAATAGAGCTGGTGGGGCAGTAGTTATTGGGCCCAATCTGGTACATGAGACAACTGGGAGAGTAAAACTGATTTAGAAGAGGTTGTTCACATATCAGTCCAATTATTAATCTTATGTAATGAAAATGAGGATACCTCAGAGTTTTTTTAGTACAATAGGTTTTATCTAAGTGTGACTTCACAGTTATGCCACTGGAATTTTAGAAATAAAGGGAATATAATTACACGTTTTGTTAGACACATGGGATCTTTGATTAAATTATTATAGTGGTTTACTATAAAGATTATACTTATAGATATTGAGGCATCCCAAATATATTTCACCTGTGTGATCTTTGAACGTACATGCTTGATCTAGTTCATTTTCTTGACTGTGGGGGTGTTTATGTAGATCATAACACATTGTACATTGAGTTATCACTATATATTATATTCCCTAGTAATAAGGTCTTATAGTACAGGATGATAGAAAATTTCTAGAACATATGGCATTGTGGATGAATCTCTGAGGAGCCTTTTTAGTGATAGAAGGATTTCCAAGCTCAGTGGATGGATTTTTTCATATTGAATTCTTAAAGACACTTCTATAGGATGAAATATTTTTAGAGGGTGAGATTGTATGGGAATACATATTTTTAGGTGTTGCTGATTAATTTTTAAAATTAAAAATAATAATTTTCTTATGAATTTATTGGAAGGAGTTTGAGGTCTTTTTATAGGGTTTAAAAACATTTAGATTAATTTTTTAAGGTTTAGGGTTTGTGAATTGTTTACAAAAAATAATTATTCATAATGAAAGATTGTACCATATAGAAATAAAACCAATAGTGGTGAATAGATAATTTACATGGAATGAGAAATAATTTAGAGTCCCTAAAAAACCATGTTACATTCCCAATTGATCCAAATTGTTAAAAAAATTTGAAACAAAATGTGCCCCATTAAAAAACATGGTGACACCATCCAATCCCAAGAGCACAATTGGGATAATGATTCAAAAATTATGCAGCTAAATAATGTGGGTCCCAAGGGAAGGTATAATTCCCTATATATGTGGTGTATATTATTCCAAACCATGAAAAAAACCATATGATCATGAATTTAATGATATTAAAATATCCTTTAATTTCCATTTTGATTAATTTTGACTTGTTACTTATATTATATGATTCATTATTAAGTCCTAATAAAGATCTTGTATTTTTTTGATGAGTTTATCTAATATGAGGACTAATTCCAATGGATCAAATTGAGTTAATGACTTAGAATTATGTAATTTATTGAAAAAAAATATTGTTCCTCAATTTACTAATAGATATACAAGTATTCCATTAAAATGAATCATTGATCAATTATGTTATTTCCCCATCTATGGATTATTATGATAAATAGTGATGAATCTATGGGGTTTTTAAGAATAGAGATGGTTTTTATATGTAAACAACATACCTTTGATCGGAGCTACATAACTTATAACATATGGATATTTATAAGTATGTTTTCATATATTGATAATCTTGAGATTCTTGTTCTAGATTATCTCTTTCAATGATTTTTCAATAGTAGGATAATGATGGATCAATTTTGAATGAATATACTTTATTATTTAATCTATATTTTTTTTGCGAATTCATGATTTTTTCATTGATTAGTAATGAATCTTGTGAAATAGTGCTTTATTCTTCGAAATATATTAGAAATAATTCTATTTATGGGATTTATCTAGTATGTGAATCTATAACTACACTTTTTGACATATAATAACATTAGTTATCTTTTATATCCCACTTCATTGATGAACGATGTCCCAATACAAGCATATAATGTGTGTAAACTAGTTTTCTATTGGTTTTAATACTGATTTGATCTTTATCCATTGATTAACATAGGGATACTTCATCAATGAACATGATCAGTATTTTCCGTACTATAATTCTAATTTTATATTATATTGTCTTAACATATTTTATTATTTTATTATCCCATGATTTATATGTGTTCTCATTTGGGTGATTGACTTTTCCATGATATATATGATTGATAATATATCATATTATTGATATATATCCTCTCGAGAGCTATTAATAAAATGGATAATTGTTAGACGTAATAATAAATATTCCATGTGTTATTTCATAGATTTTGGATCCATTATTATTGTATCATGAGGATCATGTTTTCAGTTTCGGTTAAATTAAGCATTAGAAGGGGAAAAAGGAAACATGATGATGACTAAGGAATGTGGTTCATTTTATGTTATATATCAGATTGTGGATATGTCTACTGATGTGGGAGTAAAATGTATGTAAAATTATAAATATTTTACTATAAGATAATATGAGATAATTTTTGAATGTGTGAATGCGATAATCAAATTATGTCATACATGTGATAAGATAGTTCACATCTTATGGGGATAATGAATATTATCCAGGCGGGTGTCTATAGTCTTCTTAGTAATGAAACAAATCGATGAATGAAATATAGAGTATTGTAAATGTATAAACTTAGTGAGAGGATTGATTTTTAGGGTTAAAATGATACTAAAAAATGGGGAACATCTTGTTATGTGTGGTGATAGACCATGACATACATACCGACATCATGTTAATATTGGTGGGGAAATGTTTCATGGATGCTTTATTATAATAATCTAAATCGGCACATATGTGGACGTGAATTTATCAAATCACTAAATTTGTGTCATCGAATGAGCTATTATATATTTATGTGATCAAATGTTAATGAAATGTTGGTGTTACACTATTTGGTTCATTAATCACTCCCTACATGGGAATATCAATACACATATAGATTTCTTGACCAATGATCTTGTGAAAGGAAGATTCCCAATGATTAGAAGTTAGGGAGAATGATTTGTTGAGTCAGATGTGATATTTGAATTTACATTGGACTAGTACTGAAACATTAATTTACTTTTTTTCATTGATTATATGGTCTGACCTTCAAAATTTGGGGACCTTTGGTCTATTATCCTATATGACATGAGATATATACGATTCCATTTTTGTAACATTGTTTTTATATTCTTTCCATTATTCTATTTTTTTAATTTTTACATGAATATTTTGATACTATGGGTATAGTCTCTCAAATATTGGAACTCATACTCTCCTTGTAAGTCCACAACAACTTTTGTAGAGGGAGGAATGCATTAGGCTATGGGTAACTTCATCTTGAATGTGGTTGTTCGTGTTAGGGCATTACAATTTTACAATTCAGATAATTTTTAATAATTTTAATTAAATTGTTCATTTTTATACATCCATTAGAATAAATATATTTTAAAAATTAGTAATTTAGAGAGAGAATTAAATTTCAAAATCATTAGTTGTTATAGTTCCTATGGTAGAATCTATATAAACACCAACATTATTATTCTAGTTGTTTGATTTCTCATTTTTCCAAAATTCACAGTTTCACATGTGAAATTGGAAAAATATTTTATTGTTTTTTATTCATATTTATAAGACAATGATTCATGTTTTTTATATATAAAATATAATATTAATCAATTTTCATGATTTAATATTTTCATTGATATCCTATAACTGAAATGTATGCACAAATAAAATAATTTGATTTAGTAAAGTTTTAATAATAATGGAAACATTCTAGTTTTTTAAAATATATATTTTTCTTGAATAACTCTCATAAATCATATGATACATACTATCCTTATTTCTGGAAAATTAAATTTTAAACTCATATTTAGATATATGAATTTTTAATATTTATACATGCTTCTTCTTTCATGACAATATTTATATCCTATATAAAAACTCTTTTTGTTGTTTACATAGGGTATATAAAACTAATTAAAACATAATAGACAATAAATAAAATGAAACTATGTAATATAAATATATATTAAATGAAAATATTAAAATATAATAAAAATATATCATACTTATAAATTTATAATAATAATTCAATGTGTGTATGAGTCATTACCAAAGTTATCTAAGAGACATTTCCACTATCTCTATTTCAGTCCTTTTATTGTTTTTATATTAATAATTTTGGTTATTTATATGGGTCATTATATATTCTAATCATCTGTTATTTTGGTTTCCTATATGATTGATTTCATATTTAGTAAAATTTCAGACTTAGTATGTGTCAATTTTCATAGAATAAAAGTGATTCTGACTTAAAAATTATTCATTTTTTTAAATATAAAACCTAACATCCTAATAGATGTTAATCAAAACATAAAATTCTATCATATAAGTTATAACCTATCAAAAACAATATTTTATTTTTCACCAAAATTATTCCATAAGAAAAATAATGAATGAGAAAAAACCAAATCAATATTATGTTCTTCTACCTATAGTGATTTCTTCGATACTATTATTAGAGGGAATTATTAGATTTCATTTACTATGAAAACAAAATTATGTTAAGTCTTAAGGATCCATTAAACAATATCCAATATTAATTTGTCTTAATATTCAACCATTAAATGTTGACTAGCTCTACGTAGGTTAAATTAGGTAATCCCCAATAAAAAATGGCTATAATATATGTTATCCCCTCTAAAGAGGAAGGGGATTTGTAGAATGTCTCCTGAAGGAGTGGATAAATTTTATTTAGACTCAATATCTCGAAAAATGTATTTGTTGCAAGAAAGGTATTCTCAGAGATAAAATAATTGAACTATATATAACCCTAAATATCTATGAAATACTAATGATGAAAATTTCATAAAAAATATATATTAAAACATGGTTCAATAATTACAAACAGTTGATCAAATGAAAGGGTGATCCCTTAATATACCAAAGCCTATCCCGACCCTCTCAAATATTCTAACTCAATAATTATGATTATGAGTAATGTACATCAAAATTAGATAAAAAAACTTATCCAACAAAATATATTTCCTATCAAAAAGAGTGTCATAATATGGTTTTATAAAGGAAATAATCTTTATAAACCCTTTCCATAATGAAGAAGACACGTAGGAACCATAGTTACCAACCATAATTTTGGAGGTTGTAATCAAGGTAGAGTATATTGAGGGAGCTGAGGTTAGAAGGGAACACAATGACTATGTGCCATTTTAGTAGAGGTAATAAGTGACACAAAAACTATAAGACATGTATATAATTGATCAGAATATTAGAACTATTCTTATAATGAATATTCTAATGCTCATTAAGATCAAATCATACATTATGATTGATAGTGAATGTGAAATTTTTTGGTGAGCATTGGAATATTGGGACATCAACAGATCCAATACCATAAGTGAAAAAATTCATACAAAAATTGTTTAGGGATAAGTTCCATCAACATAGGCCTCCTCAAACACTAAAATATTGTTATAATATAATCCCCATGAAATAATATGTAGCCCTTAATTCAAATTTTCTGACATCCTAAAACAGATAGATTTTTTCCAATACTAAATCCAAATCTTGTTTTCAGTTCATCCAACCCCATAACTCAAATAATCTATCTTAAAAGGTATTTTTATACCTAGATAGTTCATAATGAATTTCTTTATAGTAGAGTCATATTTTCACAGCCTTGGTCCTTGTGAGTTTCGACCGAGCATCACCTTCATAGAGAATGATCTAGAAGCTATCATATATGTTAATATAATATTTTTGTATATAATTATAAATCATGATAATGATTAAATATAATGGGTTGTAGTTGAAAATGTATTTTGGATCAACCACTTCTGGATACAGACCCTCCAATAATTAGGATACAGAGAAGTTGTTTTTTTCATCTTCCTAGCATGTGTTCTAGAGGTATTAAAATTGTGAGTTGAATCATCCATATCAAATCGAACTCATAAACCAATTAGACAATCTCACCACCAACTCTAATTTTTTTTCTTTCTGGAATAAATTTTATATAATTACATTATCATAAAAATAAATAAATAAATTAAAGTGGAGTTAACCTCATCATACCATTAGTCCCTAAAATACCCAAAAACATTGAATGATATGGTACACTATGAATTTGATTCCCCCATCAAGTCATATGAATGAAAAAATTATAGACCCAATATTCAAAATAATAGAGGGAAGAATCCAATGATAGTAAATTCCATAAAATTCCTTTTCCCAATATTTTTTTGTTTATCTATGTCAATAGATATAGTAATATTAGTTAAGACAACACTCTTTCTATTATCAATATTAGAAAAACACCTGATCATTATTGTCATTGTTTCAATCATGTTCCATTTCATATGACCATGATTTTGATGAACATTAAATCAATATATAGATAGGTTTATTAGCCACAAAGAATCCATCATCAATAGTTGAATAACTCTATTATACCATTACTAAAAATTTATATTCCTATGAAATCCCCGTCACAATGATTAGTATTACTAGTTTGTGGACCACATATACAATGTTATTTGATTAAGTGGATTGGAACACTTAGAAAACTAGAAAATAATGGGGAATGGGAACATTCAAAACAATCCACATGATACAGATAGTATCAAATAGATCTAACTATTCGATGAATTATTTATTTATTAGAGATGATTATAATTACATTGATAGTATGTTACCAAAATCATAAATGTAATTTAATTATATTTTAACATATTATATCCTCATTGATAGTATGGAGGATTAATTAAATAACTTTTATTCACTACATTGTCTTCATGATCAATAGATAAAACTAAATTGGATGTAATATCTCAATATTCTCATTCATCTTGTAGTAACAACAATGTCATGTTTGTGGTGGAAATTTACAATATCTCTTAGATTCCCTAGTGAAATTTGAGGATATTACTTCCACCAACTTTTCTGGACATCAGTATATTACTTTGGTTTTATATAAATAAATAAATATATATATATTTATATATATCATTTTTTAGTTTCATCATGGTTTATATGGAATATGACAATTAAATATACTTTTTGAGGAAATATTGAGATTTATTCACCTATATTTACATATAGATTATGAGATTATAAATTAATGTTGTAACCCACAACCTTGGTCTTTAGTTTGAATGCCATTATTATAAATAGGTGGCATAATGAATTTATCCAAACCATTCTAAAAATGATAAAGTGATTTTGTATCATGTTATTAATTTAATGGTAATTTCAGAATCCCAATAAGAAATTTATCATCAATATCATCATCATCAAGAAGAATAATAAGGTTTATTAGGTTTTCAATTGACTTTAGAGATCTCAATTATAACAACCAAAAGAAAAAAAAATTGGCCCAAATAATAGAATAACATATCCATTTTAATATAGGTTTCTAGGATCTTCTCACCATGTTTGGGTACTTATTCTATAATCAAATATGAATGGTCTACAAAGATGAGGACTCCACAAACTTAAAATAATACCATGTTGTATATTACGATTAGGTAATTCAATTTGGATTCAATAATACTAGAGCCACATATGATTGTATCTATAAATCACATCATCAAAACCCTTATGTGGAGACCTATATAATTCTTTGTTGAGCATTTAGTGGTTATATGTCAATAAAATTTCAATCATATTTCCAATCATGTACCATGAATCAAATAGATGTGGAAAAAACTACATGATAAACACCATGAATTTTTTTGGGGTATAATATAAGAAATTTAATTACATCATAGTATTACATCAAATAATATACATCTAGCCCAAAATGAAAAAATTATCCTTGACCTAAAACCTCATCAAAACCATACATATTTATGTTAACTTCTAGGGTGACTCCCCAAATCAAGAATTTCATAGATACCCTCACTAGTATGTACTTTCTAATAAAATAATAACAAATTAGTGACTAACCAACAGGTGGAAAAATAGAACCCAAGAATTCTTTGACATCCCAAACCAGTTTCTCTTAAAACCATCATTTTTAATTCCTTTAGCTAAAGGGAAGACGATCATCATCTATGTGTCAACTTTGGTGAGATTTCTTAGATTTTTTCTTATAGTGATGGAAAATATAATAAAGGATAATAGTATCTATTTTTCATTAAATAAATTAATATATTTAGATCCATGATATATAGATATCATAATGAATTTCTATTCTTTAACCTTCATAGAGTATCTGATTGTTAATCTTCTATAGAGTGATTTGGGCCACCTTATCTCTAAGACTGACATACAAAAGAATATAAAAATTATTCCAATGGTAATTTCTAATCATACATGGTGGGTGGTTATCCTATTCAAATTTTATTCTGGGTCTAAGTCACAATTTACTAAAATGAACCCCACTATCATTTTTGATACCCCCCGGAAATTTTCAAAAATATTTTTTACAATAAATTAATACTATGTCTAATAACGTTTGAAGAAAATTTACTATCTAAAATTAAACCATAATAATTTTATTGTAAATTATGAAAATATAAAATTATAATATATTCATAAAAATACTTGGTATAAAAATAAGTAACTATATTGCGAATTGTATGAAAAAATAAAAGAAATAGGAGTTGGTATAATAATTCACTATTATGAAGATCATTTGTACTACATTTGGAAGGAGGTTGATTTATAATGGACATACCTAGAGTAATTACATCATTATATTTGATAATTATGGTATGAGAAAATACATATGTGAGTGGAATTAAGAATCATAGAAATTTCTACAAGATCTGTGTAAATGTAATCACCACAATCAATTACCACAAGTTCTTACCTTCATATAAGATCATATAAATATATATTCAAAGGTTTATAAAAAATATTAGTGTGATTTAATCATGTAAATTTTAATGTGGTATTTAATTTACCACATATATGTTAATGAAAATTTTTATCTATTAAAAATGAAATAATAAAATTAACAAGATCATTTTATTCTTAAAAAATATTTTTAAAATTTTGATTTCCTATGATATTTATTTGAGGTAACTAAATATATTATTGATATGATATAATGTTGATTTTATTTATATATTACTACCAATATAATTTCTAATTTATAAAAAAAATAGTAAGAAGGGTGGATATTTTAAAAAGGATATTTTTAAATAAAAATAGTTTTCAAAATAATTTTATTTTTATTTTTATAATGAAAATTCCACAATATTATTATTTAAAAATAAATAAATTTATTTTTTTTATAAAAAATTATTTTGTTAAAAATTGATAATTAAAATTTTCTGAAATAGTTTAATTTTATATTAATAGTGAAAAATAATTTTTTTACATATAACTATTTATTTTATGAAAATATAATTTTATAAATATCATTAAATACTTATTGAACATTTTAATTAATTTTATATGTAATTTATTAGTAATATAATAAAATTTAAATATATTCCTAAGAAGATAAACTCTATTTTTTAATTTTAGATCCTAGAAAACATTTGATTCTAAATCTAAAATAATTTTTTCTTTTTTAATTATTCACATTTTTTGATATTTATTAAACAAAAAAAATTAATTTATTATCAACAAATATTTAACATGTAAATTAATATCATCAGTAAATTTAATATACTCATAGATTTTAATTTTAAAAACACAATTTTTCTACTACATGTTTTTTTAAATAATGATTATTAACATTTGTTCAATATATATTTCTAAAAATTAAATATTTGATTTGATAAAGTTATTTCAATTTTAAATAATCCTTTTAAAATTAATCAATATGTAAATTTTTAATTTATTTCTGACAGGATTAATTATCGAGGATAAAAACATTAGTTACCATGATTAATGTAAATCATGTCAGAATAGATTTCCTAAGTGTATAAGATTAAATCATATACAAAAATTCCTTCATTCCTATGGATTAAATGTGCCTTTTAAAAAACTCATAGAATCATTAATTTAATATTTTGGAGTTTTCGACCCTTGAAAAGTGACATGACGCTATTAAAATATAATGGGTGATTCTAATAAAACAAGTATCTCCATTTTTAAAAGATGATAACTTAACCACCTTAATTATACACCTATCCCATTGTCTTTAATTCTGAATATCACCAATTATTATGGACATATATTTTTCCACCATATTCATATTTCAATCCTCTAATTTAGAAATCTGGTGGCCTCTATATCCGAATATATTTTGACGATATATATCAAGTTAAAACTAGAGACATTAGAACTCCATAATTTTTTATTATTAATATCACTCTTAAAATATTTATATATTCACCATAATAAAACAAAATCAGAATTTATAATATTTTAGAATGATGTTATGTTAATATAGAAACTATTATACAATTCTTTTTATCCACAAAAATAAACGAAAAAACATAGTTCATTTATAAGTGAGGACTACCCCCTCTATGAACTAATCTTATTCATTTTTCATTACCACCTACCATGGATAGTAAAAAGGATTTATTAGATGAATTAATATTTTGAGGCTTCAAAAATATAATCTGAAATTATAATTTATGACTTAACTAAATTACAAATCATTATTTTTGATTTAAAATATTTAATTGCATGTGTGTGGACTACTACCTCCATGACCAACAAATTTAATTTTTTAAAGAAACTCTGCATGGATGGTTCTAAGAATTATTGAAATAATTATAAAGCATACATATTATATTTTTTACATCTATTTAAAACATATATTCAGAATAAATAATAACATGTACTAGTTGTAATGCCCGGTCCCCAGTTACCCAAATTCGATTCATTATTAAATAAAATTTTCATGATAACAAGGGCTAAAATCCAAAAAAAATCGATCAGTTAACTAGCCCTAGAAGTACTAGATAAATTTATATGTTTTACATTAAATCGTGAAATAAAAACATCAAAAAAAAATTTCCCCTTTTGAACACACTTATATATGTAGCATGTCCCTTCAGATCAACAATAAAATACTTCTTCACATCCTAGAAAAAGTAAAACATATAAAGGGGTGAGCTCATATTCATAGAAAGGATAACAATATAGTGGAAACATTCATAAATAAGCAGAAACATTTATGGAAATTTATAAGACTAAATAATTCGTTTGAAACATAAACATAATCATAATATGGAAATGATAAAATCAAATAATGTCATTTACTTATTCACATAGATATTCTATTAGTCAAATAATAACATGCAATATCAATATCAACTTTCATAATGATGGAATGAAAAATGCCAGACTTCATAACCACATAGTCAAGGCCTTGTGCCATGACTACAAATAAGACTTTGTCAAGGCCTTGTTCCAAGACACTAGTTTGTCTTTTGAGAAATACTGATCCATCTAGGATCTATAGCATGCTCCACCTATCACTTACTATGTTCAATGCATTCCTCATATGAAAAGGTTTAAACATAAAATAAACATTCTTATTAAAACTACAACACGAAATGTCAATACTTTGTCCATAAATCATGAATGGTGTAAAAATAACACATCCATAGTCAAACATATCTCAAAACCCTCAACATAATATGTATATTTTGTATCATAATTAATTATCTTCAAATAAGATTAAAATCTATCAAAAGATATTGATATAGATGAATTCAAAACTTTTTTTAAGAAATATCTCTTTCTATTTTGAAATAATTTTAAAGTAATATAATTATAAAAGAAAAAATTTATTTTTAAAATATTCTTATAAGAATGTATGAGAAGCTTTGACGATGATATAATGGTAGAAAATAGCCACACCCCCCATATAAGTTAAAAAAGGCATTCATACCTTAATTTTGTAGTAAAGTTCTTAAAATAACTTGTTTGGAAAACGACGGAAATATTCCTTTCAATACATATATGTTAAAATAAGGTTATAAATTACTTTAACCCATAGTATAGTAAGTAGTAAAAAAATTTGAATTACATTTTGAATAAAACACAAATGTGGATGATAAAGAGGTCCCAGAAGATACTAACTTAAAAACAACCTCGAATAATAAAAAGATTGTGAAATTAACCCATACGTTGTACTTTTACTTAGTCATCGGTAAATTAACCTTGGGTATAATTGTAAAACCATTGTTATTAAATTATAAAATAACTATATACTTAAATATTATATCATATATGACCCCCTAGTATTTCTTCGTTAATAATATTTCAGTAGTATCATCGTTTTGGGTGTTTAACTGATTCATTTTCCTTTATAATCTAGGTTACATAAACCATTTTTGTTATTGATATAATTTATTCGATTCATATACATAATGATATTATTTCCCTAACAATTATTTTTTTTCATGTAATGAAAAATATTCTTGAGTGATTATGATGGGGAATGAATCTCATTGTGTTCGTGGAAACTGTAATCCGTACGTACGCACGAGCAACAATATCATTATATTGATGGTGATATCGTATGTAATTGGATGTGATATCATATATAAAGGGTCAGTAAGATTTTATATTTATTATGTAAATTATATATATTCAATATTATACCCATCCAAAATAATGATGTTTTTGAATAACAAACTACACCACGACATGCAGAGGGTAAGCCGTACGTACATACATATTGTGACTTTCTCATTTATAGGATGTATAGAGTAATGAATATGGTTATACCATATTTTTAATAGCATCACATTATATATAATATACTAGATTTATTATTTTATAATGTAATAAACAAACAACGTGGAAGTGGAAAAGAAAAGAACTTGAAAGAGGTGATAAAATATTTACCTATTTTTTGGGTTCTTCATTTTGATTTGATAAAAAGGGTTCTATAAGTTTCCTTTATGACCAAATGAAGGCCTATTGGTTGAATAAAGGATATTTTAGAGGATATTTGGGTAGGGTATGTCCATGTCAAAAAGCATTGGATGTGTGAAATTAAGAGAAGGGGAAGTTCACTTTTATAAGAGAGGTGGGGGTCACTTAAGGAAAAGCTTGAAATATAATTTTATATAAAATAATTTTTGGTTTCTAAGGGATCCAAAATTATTTATTTAGAGGCTATGTTGGGGATTGGTTGAAAAAATATCATCCAATAGGTTATATAAAGGTTTATGTCACCATATTAACCTTATCATTTAGATTTAACTCTTAGTTAAATAGATTGTCATTTACCATGTCTCTTTGTATTTTTATATTATATGGTTAATAAACAATCCATAAACATCCAAGTGAACCCAAAGTTGTTAATTATAAACATATATAACCTTTCATATGTCTATTGGCTGAAACATATATTTTTAGGAATATTATATCAATTAATACGATAGTATTTGTTTGTAAAACTCAATAATGTAAATTTTGACACTATTTAGTATTTGGTTTTTGTGAAAATCATAAATTCATGATTACATTGAAAAAAATTATTTAATCAACCATAAAATGTCATATTAACCTATAAAATTAGTATATTTAATCAAATATCTCAAATTAAATTTATTTGGAAATTTATAATATCAATTATTTTAATCATTAATTAATAAGGTAATTACTGCATCATCATTGTGTCATAAAAAAATTAAATTATATAACGTCTAAAAATTATAAATAAAATACCATTATGTATGAAATGTTATTATATTTCTAATGAATTTTTATAGTAGAATTTATATTGTGTGTATCCCTATATAAAAAATGGTTTACTTATTAAAAATTGAATTGAACACTTTTAACTCTTCTTTAAATAAAATTACAATAAATGTCCTAATATAATCCATCTGGAAGAAAGGGGATCATATTTTATTCCTAAGGTTTCTTTGGTTGAATTATACTTATAAAATAGAATTAAAACATGTGTTTGGGTAATTATGATATCATTTTTATCCTTAATTACCCTATTTACTTTTAACCATGTTAAAAAAAAGTCAAAAGTTACTATTCAAAAACAATTAGTTTCATCTTATTAAACCACATTTTAATTACTCATATTAACTATGTCTATATGTTTTTTTAAATTTAACTCACATCCGTGGTAAAATTATATTTTATGCAAATTTGCAAACGCTCCTTAAAGGTGGGTAAAACATGGTAAAAAGATAAATAACATTTTTATATCACTAAAATGATTATAAAATGACTCCAATGTATTACGTTGAACATATAAAGGTATGATTTATCTATTTTTAAATAAAATAAATTTAAATAAAATAAATAATTTTTTAATTAAAATGTCGGTTATAAATAATAACTCTGTTTTTATAACTATTCATCAAAAATTGAATATTTTCAAAGAAATACAAAAAAATACACCCAAAGCATATTTTGATATTTCGAATCCAAAAACGAAGTCCAATTTGAAAGAAAAAATTTATAAAATTTAAAAAAATGGTTATTATTATACAAAATTGCTGGTTTGATTGGTTGTGGTGTGTTAGAATGTCGAAGTTGCGTATAATGCAAGCTATTGCATTATTCAAATAGAAGTGTACCATGAAAGCTCGGGATGTTACATTCTCCCCTCCTTAAAATAATTTTATCCTAAAAATGTATAGAATATTACTGCATAAAAATATTAGGGTGGTTCTTTTTCATATTTTTCTTAGGTTCACACATTCCCTCTTTCATATTATGGTTTATCCATAGTACTTTTACCAGACGAGTCATCCGGGTTCTCAGCACTTGTTCTCTAGTATCAGGAATTTTGACAAGCTCTTCATAATAAGACAGATCAGGTTCTTGTTCAATTTACTCATTGGTTATTACATGTGTCCAGACAGACATGTATTTTCTCAACAATGATATGTGGAATACATCGTGAAATTTGGAGAGACATGGAGGAATTTTCAAACAATAAGATACAACTCCAATTCATTCTAGAATTTGGAAAGGTCCAATGTTACTAGGACACATTATAACCTTCCTACTAAAATGAATAACACCCTTCCCTGTATATACTTTCAAGAAACCGTGTTCTCCTACTTCAAATTCCAAATCCTTCATTTAGTTATCGACATATCTATTTTGCCTACTTTGGGATGCTTTGATGTGGGTTTAGATAACCTTCACCTTTTCCATTGTTTCTTAAACATGTTTTGGGACTACGAGTTATGTTTCACCCACATAATCCAATCATGTTGGTGTGAAACATCTCTTTCCATATAATGCTTCATATGGTGCAATTTAAATACTTGAATGGAAGCTATTTTTATAGGAAAAATTCTACCGTAGGTAAATATTGATCTCACATACCTTGAAAGTAAAGTGAGCTAGATCTCAACATGTTGTCTATGTTTTGAATAGTCTATTCTGATTGTCCATATGTTTGAGGGTGGTAGGTAGTGCTCAAATGAAGTTCAGTATATAGGTCCTTTTGAAGAAATTTCCATTATCTAAATGTAAAATGGCGATCCTGATCAGAAACAATCGATAGGGGTACTCCATGAAGTCTTACAACTTCATTAATACATAGTCTCTCCATACGTTCAAGTGGTAAATATTCTCTTATATCATGAAAATGTGATGATATGGTAAGACGGTCAACAATGATCCATATTACATCATTCTTTCTAGGAGTATTTGGTATTCCCATGAGAAAGTACATCATAATATTATACCATTTCTAGTCAGGTGTCTAAAGAGGTCACATGACACCCCCAGGATATTGCCTTCCATCATTCACTTGTTGACAAACCATACATCTTGACACAAAATCAATAATCTCCCCCTTCATGATGTCCCACAAAAAATATTCTTTCAAATTTCTATACATCTTAGTGCTACCTAGGTGTATATAGATATTGGAGCTATGAGCATCACCAATAATTTCCATTTTAGATCAGGTATATAGGTAACATAATGTCTCTTCCCAAATTTCAAAATACCATCTTTATATATGAAGTCACTCAATCCCCCATCATTCACAACTTTTATCTTCTTTGGAAACACCTCATCATTAGTCTGAGAACTCTTAATCTTTTCTAGTAAAGATGGTTTGGAAACCATTTGATAAAACATTGATGTTTTACCTTCCATGGTTATTCCCATAAAAAACATTACTAGATCCATGAAAATATGATCCCTTACAACTCTCATCTTTTTCAAAATTCCATTATCCTTTCTACTCAAGGCATTTTCCAACTAATTGTCTTTCCTCAGGTGGTAGTGTATAGTGCAATCATAATCCTTGAGTAGTTAAAGTCGTCAACTTTGCCTCATGTTGGGTTCTTTTTGTGAGAAAATATACTTCAAACTCTTGTGATCTGTATAAATCTCACATTTTTCACCATAGAGATAGTGTCTCCATATTTTCAGAGCAACGATTACAGCTGCAAACTCAAGATCATGAGTGGGGTAGCTTTGCTCATGAATATTTAGCTGTTATGATGCATAGCCAATAACTCTATCATTCCTCATAAAGACACAACCAAGACCTTTCTTTGAACCATCACTATAAATAACAAACCCATCATTCCATGATGGGAGAGTCAAGATAAGAGAATTGACTAATCTTCTCTTTAGTTATTAAAAAAATTATTCACACCCTTTTGTCCAAATAAAATTTAACCCCTTTACATGTGATCTTGGTTAATTTTTTCTCCAACCGGGAAAAATAATGGGTGAAATGTTGATAATAACCAGTGAAACCAAAAAAACTATGTACCTTAGTTATACATGTCGGTGATGGCCATTAATGGATTTCCTTGGTTATTGAGGGATAAATAGAGATTATATCCATAGAGACAATATGGCCAACAAAAAAGATCTCCTGAAGCCAGAATTTACACTTTCTAAACATCCCATGTAATTCATTTATTCTATGAGTGTTTAGAATAATGTGTAAGTAATTTTCATGTTCTCCATAGATTTTATAGTATACCAATATATCAACAATAAATAAAACTACAAAGTCATCATGATATTCCTTAAAAACACTAATCACTATTTCCATGAAAACTGAGGGTGCATTAGTCAATCCAAAAGGGATTACTATAATCTCGTAATGCTCGTACCTAGTTCAAAATGCTATTTTTGGAATGTCTTCCTTCTTCACCCAAAACTGGTTATATCCATATTGAAGATCAATCTCTGAAAAATATTGATCTCAATGAATTTGGTCAAATAAATCCTCAAAGCGAGGTACGAGATACTTGGTCATTATTTGTATATCATTGATCTCCATGTATTCAATGCATAAGCGCGTAGATCCATATTTCTTCTAAACAGAAAGAACTGGGGCTCCCCCTTAGGAAACACTAGGGATAATAAATCCTTTATTAATCAATTCCTTTATTTGTTTCTATTGCTCCACTAATTCCACAGTTTCCATTCTATAAGTGGTCATTTGATATGGGCCTTGAACCAGGAATTAAATCAATAGAAAACTCAATTTCTCATTCTATAGGTTGTCTAGGTAAAGCCTCTAAAAACACATTAACATATTCTTTCAAAATAGGTATAACCTCTATTCAAACATTCTTTTCCTCACCCAAATTTATTTCATTCTCTTCCTTACTAATAATTGAATCTAGTAGAGCAACTAGGGGTGGATCTAGATAAGAATCATGTGGTGATGTTTCTGCTCTAGTGATTAGGTACTCTTTATCATTATTTAAAATTGTAACCTCCTTCTTATTATAATAAATTTTCATATCATGGTCTGAAAGTCAATCCATACCAAAGATTATATCAAATTCATTCATGGGTATGATGATGAGATCAGTAGATAAAGAACATTTATATTCCCTAAGGGTAACTGATTCAAAAAACATTATTGCAATGATAATTCCCTTATGAGTTTTGACTAAAAACTCCCTTGTTAAATCAAATTGGAAATATATAATTTTTATAGAATACTGGGAATATATGAAACAAGGCGATGATCCAGAATCAAATAAATCATTGGATAATCTAGAGGAATCCATTAAATTACCTGCCACCGCGTCTTTCGAATCATCAACCACAGTAGTAGTGATTGAATAATCTTGTCCTTGCTCCCATGGACTTTTCTGAGGTAAGTTTCATTGGTTATTAGGACATTCATTTACATAATGAACCTTTTCTCTAAAATTGTAGCATTCAACATTTGCATCCTCTTTCTTCCCCTTTCAATCACGAGTATGGTGACCTTTTTCACAACACTAGTAACAGACTCCCATTCCCTTTAGGAAAGTACCAAGGTGTTTCTTCCCACATTTACCACAGGATGGATATTCAACTTTTCCTTTCTTCCCTTATTTATATTTCCAGAGTGTTCAACAAATATATTTTTCTATTTCTTTACTTTAATGTCATTAGAATTTGACAATTCATTTTCTATCTTGATAGCTCATGAGACAATATTTTGTATGATGAGAAGGATTGGGAGACTAATGCTTGATGGAGAAATTGTTTTAACCCATAAAATAATTTTTCAATATTACTCCTTGTTTAACTTATAAAAACTGATGCATTACTTGATAACCTTGTAATGTTAGCATTATACTTTGTGACATTCTAATCCTCTTTTTTCATCATACTAAAAAATTGTCTTTACACATCCACTAGATGGTCACAAGAAAAGTATTTTTCTAACAGAAATTATTTAAACTCCTTCTATTCTATTTTATAAACTTCTTCATCTTCCTTTTTGTTATAGATTATTGACCACCATTGATCTGCATCTCCCGTGAGGTGATAGACTGCCATGAAAAATTGTTCCCTTTCGCTACTCCCCAAAGCATGAAATATTTTTTCTAAGGAATTTATCCATTGCTCATATACTAATTGATTTGTACTCCCATTGAATATTTGTGGTTGTTTCCTCATGAATAGTTCTACCATTGAACCTTCGCGTTTTGGATCAGGGTGCTCCGTACGGTTAAGGTTATTATTCATAACCTGGGTGAGTTGTCATAGTATGGTGATAAGCTAATCAGAACCAGTTTCATCACCAGCTCCACTATAATTATGTTTAGTATGAGGAAAATCCCTATATGGATTACGTGTGTTGATACAGTTTCCATTCAATCCACTAGGCGCCATTTCTAAACAATAGAATACACTATATTAGTTAAGGAATCACAATACATAATTCCAAAAATGTAAAACAGTTAACATTAATTGACCAATTTATATATATAATCCATAATCATATAAATGTTTTCATTGAGGAGGTATATACTCAAAAACCCTTTAGAATAGTTTCTAAAGAAAAAAAGAATTATCCTAAGCATGTCCCTTGGGAGTGTTGTAACCAAGAGTACTGCAAGGCCTGTAGTCGTGCACTAGTTCCCATTCGAGTCTAGCTCAAAGTGGTTTTTTTGTTATTACCCCTAGGTACATATAGACCATATCTGCCTCTACCTGCTTGTATCCGTACAAGGATGTATTTCCTAGAAAAAACACAAAATCCCTACAATACCAAAATTATAAGAAGTTCATCTATACTAATCCTCATAGTCTATCATAGGATAATGTTCTCTAATAATAGTTTTTCTGAATCTCGTTTCCAAGGTTTGTACTAGACATCATCTGGTACAAACTGTATTGCCTCGACAACAGATACCACGATTTGGTGCATTATTACATAACATTTTCATGATCACAAGGGATCAAATCCTAAAAGGCCAATCAGTTTAGTATCCATTGATGTACAAAATACACTCATAAGTTTTTCATTACATCAAGAAATCAAAACATCAACAAAATTTTGTCCCCTACTGAACAAACATATATCCTTAGCCTATCCATGTAGGTCAACTATAAAAGACTTCTTCAAATCGTGGAAAAAATAAAACATAGAAAGGGATGATATCAGATTCTCGGTAAGGATAAAAATATAGTGAAAACCTTCACAAATAAGCATAAACATTTAAGGCAATGTATTAGACTAAAACAAAAGCCTTTTAAACAGAAACATTTGAATAATATGGAAAAGTTAAAATCAAATAATTCCATTTACATAATCACATAGATATTCTACTAGTTGAATAATCACATGAAATATCAATAGCCACTTTCATAATGATGGAATGCATAATTCCAGACATCATAACCACATAGTGAAGGCTTTGTGCCAAGACTACAAATAATATTTTGTCAAGGCATTGTTCCAAGAGACTAGTTTGTTTCATGAGACCTACTGATGAATCAAGGAGCAATAGCAGGCTCTACCCATCACTTACTATATCCAATGAATTACTAGTATGAAAAGGTTTTAACATAACAATAATCATTCATATTAAAACTAGCATAATAAATTTCAATACATTATCCATAAAACATGAATGGTGTAAAAATAACACATCCATAGTCAAATATATCACAAAATCTTCAATTCAATATAGATTTTTTGTATCATAATAAATACACTTCAAAAAATCTTAAAATCTAATAATGAATGTTGACATAGATGATGCCCAAACTCTTTTTGAGAAATATCTCATTCTATTTTGAAATATATAAAAATCATATAATTATGAAAAAAAAACATTTATATTTAACATATTCTTATAAGATTTTATGGGATGTGTTGAAAATGATAAAACAGTGGAAAATAGCCACACCATCCGTATAAGTTATAAAAACATTCTTACCTTAATTTATTTGAAAAGGTCATAAAGTAAGTTGATTGGAAAACGACAGAAAGATTACTTTAAAAACAAATATGGTAAAATAAGGGTATAAATGAATTTAATCAATATTATATAAAATATTAAAAATATATTTGAATTAAAGTTTTAGGAAAACACATATGTAGATGATAAAGAGGTCCCAGTAGATACTTACATAAAAACAACCTCAGATAATAAAGAGATTGTGAAATTAACCATCAACTTGTACTTTTCCTTGGTTGTGGGTACTTTAACCTCATTTATAATAGTTAAATAATTGTTATTATATTATAATGGAACTATATAAATAAATATGATATCATATATTACCCTATAATATTGCTTTGTTAATAATATTTTAGTAGTATAATCATTTCAGTTGTTCAATTAATTAGTTTTTCATTATATGCTTGGTTATATAAGCCATTTTTTTGGATAAAATGTGTTTGATTCTTAGAAAGAATAATATTATTTTCATATACATTATTTTTAATCATTAAAACAAAATTATTATTTAATGATGATGATGGGGAATGAATCTCATCGAGTTCGTGGAGATGGAAATCCGTACGTACGCACTAGCGACAATATCAATATATTTTTGGTGAAATCATATGTAATTGGATAGTATATCATATATAAATAATAATTAACATGTTATATTTATTATTTACATTAGTTACATTCATTATAATACCCATCCAAAATAATGAAGTGTTTGAATAACAATCTACACCACGATGTGGAGACGGTAGGCCGTACGTACGCACGTATGGTGAATTTTTTATTTATAGGATGGATAGAATAAATCATATGGTTGTAAAATATTTATAATAACATCATAATATATAGAATATATTTTAGTTATTATTTTATAATTGAAACAACAATGAAATAGTATGTGTAAAAAAAATAACTTGAAAGAGGTGATGAAATATTTACCTCTTCTTCAGGTTATTCCTTTTGATTTGATCAAAAGGAATATTTAGGTTGGCTTTATGACCAAATTAAGGCCTCTAGGATGATGTTATGATAGTTTGGAGGATATTTTGGTGAGGTTTTTCTAATCCAAAATTCTTTGGATGTGTGAAATTATAATGAGGGAAAGTACCCTTTTATAAGAGAGGTGTGGGTCTCTTTAGGAAAATCTTGAAATATTATTTTATAATAAAATTATTTCTAGTTTTAAAAATATCTAAAATGTTTTATTTTGAGGATAAGGTGGGTATTGGTCGAAAAAAACTCAACCAAATGGTTTTATATAGTTTTAGGTCTCCATATTAACCATATCATTTATATTTGACTCTTACTAAAAAAGATTGACATTTACGATGGCTTTTTTTATTTTTATATTATATGGTTAGTAAAAATACTATGAACTTCCAAAATAACCCCCACTTGTTAATTATTAATATATTTATATATATCCTTATATAAGTCCTTTGGACTATCCTTATATTTTAATTAATATTATATCAATTAATAGTATAGTATTTTCTTAAAAACTCAATTATGTCAATTATAAAAAAACAATTTTGTATTTGGATTTTGTGCGAATTATAACAGCATGATTACTTCAACAAAAATTATTTCATCAACACTAACATGTCATGTTAACCTTGAAAATTATTGGTATTCATCAAATGTCTCAAATTACTCTTATTTGGATATTTATAATATCAATTATTTTAATCTTTCATTAATAAGGTAATTACTGCATCATCATTATGTCATAAATAAATTAAATTATTTAATGTTTAAAAAATATAAATAAAATAAAATTATGTATGAAATATTTTTATATATCTAATGAATTTTTATAGTAGAATTTATATTTTCCGTATCCATATATTAAAAATGGTTTAGTTAATAAACATGGAATTTAACACTTTTAAATCTTCTTTAAATAAAATTATAATAAATGTCCTAGTCTAATACAAGTGGACCAAAGGGGTTAATATTTTATTACTAAGGTTTTTTTGGGTCTAATTATACTTATCCAATAGAATTAAGACATGCATTAGGTTAATTATTATATAATATGTACCCTTAATTACACTATTTACTTTTAACCGTGGTAAATAAAAGTTATAAGTTACTATTTTCCAAAATTTATTTTCATATTATTAAACCACATATTACATAATAATATTAACCACATCTTTTGTATTTTTTATATTCAACTCACAAAATTTGTAAAATTACATTTTATGAAAATTTACAAATGCTCATAGGAGGTGGGAAAAAGGAGGTAAAAAGATCAATAAAATGTTTATATATCTATAATTATTATAAAATGAATCCAATCAATTAAATTGAACATATATATTTATTATGTATCAATTTTGACCTAAAATAAATTTAAATAAATCAAATAAATATTTAAATAAATATTTGGTTTTAAACAATAAATTAGTTTTTTTCACTATTCATCAAAAAATGAATCTTTTCAGAATAATACCAAAAATTCACCCGATGAAAATTTTGATATTCCGAATCCAAAAATGAAGTCTATTTTTAATGATAAAATATATAAAATTTTAAAAAGTGGTTATTACTATTTATAACGGTTGGTTTGATTGGTTGCGGGGTGTTAGAATCTTGAAGTTGCGTATAATGCAAGCTATTGCATTATTCAAATGGAAATGTACCATGGAAGCATGGTGTGTTACAATAACATGTTAAATAAAAATATAAAACTCTTGTTTGGGATCGATTTACAAACTATGTTAATGATTTTTTAATGATCATATTATGAATTATTAATAAATTTTACATAATGATAATTTCATGTAATTTTAATTTATTTATGATTTTTAATGATTTATGTATGTTTCTATTAATATAAATAATATTTATTTACAAGAATCTATTAAATCAATAAATTTAGTCAAATTAGTTCATCACAATTAAATTTTCACAAAATGTATTCATGAATATCATTTAATGAATTACGAATTAATGAATAATTAAAAAATTTATTATTAATATATATTTACCAATCATATAAAGATGATATTGGGTTCAATATATAAAAATACACCCCATCACACATAAACTATTATTAAACAAACAATCCATAATCCTAACATATGATGATGAAAATAAATTATAAATGAGTTGTATAGTTTTAAAAAAAATATAACTAATGTTACTGAAGGGTAATATATTAGAATAAGATTTCAAAACTAGTGACTAAGATAATTGTTTTCATTATACAATGTATTAAAAAACAATAATTGAAGTTAGGAATTATGATATGTGGTATTTTTTGGAATTTCTAATTTCCATAATACATGTTTGATAAAGTGATCAATATTTAATTTTTTGATAAGTAATTAATCACCCTATTTACTTCTTATATAAAGAATATATTTTATTTTATGATACTTTATTTCCTATTTTTTGGTACCTATCTTATGTTTTTCTAATTCATAAATTATAAATATCATTTGGGTTTTTCTATATCTCAATCTTACTCCCAGTAGTATACAATCTGTATTCACCACTTTTTTCATTCTATGATATATATATTATCCCTCAATTTTATTTTATTATCAATTATATTTAAAAATCCATTTCATATCCCCAATTCCAATAGTTTTAAAATTATTGGACAACAATAATTATTGGGAATCCCCAAGAAAATACTTATTTTCATGATTCATTAGTATTTTATTTTTACAATGGTTTAACAAGTGGTTTTCCTTTTATTCAATGATGATATTGTAACTCCATATATCTATTATAATATGAAAATTTTAATTTTAATTTTTACTGTAACACCCCAGGTAAATAAAGAAAATGAAATTTTTATATTTATCCATATTTGTGAATAAAATATTAATATTACTTTAAAGGGGATGCTATGCTCGATGGCTTACCCAACACGCAACAACGAGTTTCTTGGGAATCTAACTTTAAACTCATATAATAAAATAATATTATTTTAAATAGTAGTTAATTCCTAGCCGTTATAATGGCGGGAATGAACAGAACTAAGTACAAAATGATTACATATGTTTGTAAAATATTTTTACTTTTTAAAATAAATGTTAGAGGATTAAAAATGCAAATGAATCCAATTTTAAGCGTAAACATTCTAATATTTTTTAAAAGGTTGATTAACCGCCTTCTGATGGTGAAGCACTTTTAAATCCACTTTTTCATAATTTTATGTGTTATATTTTACAAAATAAAATTCTTCTTTAGAATCGGGATATCAAAATTTACTTTGTGTAAGTTTTTGCTATTTTTCCCAAAAAGTTCAATTTTTAATGAATAGTGAAAAATGTTTTATTTTAATTCAAAAAATATTTTAATATAATTTATTTATATGATTAGATTATAATTTGAATTGGTTTTAAAGTGAAATTTGAATATATTTTTACCATTTAATCCAATAGTGGTCATTGGAATAAATTTCACTTTGAAATCGGACTTAAACTAGTGTCAATCTTTTGATACATTTTGTTTCATAAAAACACGCTATTTGTTTTGACAGCGGGAAATAATTATCAAATTAATTAATTCAACTTATATTTTTTTAACTTTGTAAAATAGACATCATTTTTGAATTCGGAATATCAAATATAGCTTAGGGTGAACTTTTGGTAATTTTCTGAAAAACATCAATTTTTGATGAATAGTGAAACCACTAAGTGGTACTTATAAAAACTGATTTTCTATTTAAATGAAATTTTTCCATCTTTTTGTTTTTAATTTCAAAAAACTGACATACATGGTTGTCATTAAGATGTAAAATGTGGTTCAATGAGATTAAAATAATTTTTTTGTGAATAGTAACTTATTAAGTTTTTAATCGCGATTAGAGGTAATTATTGTAGTTTAAGGTAAGAATAATGTTTTAATAAAATGAAATTACCTAGACACATGTCATACCCTCATTGGATGTGTCATGGCCGACCAATAAAATCCATGGGTCAACTTGGGGACTCCATGGAGCCACTTTGGTTGGAAAATGACATAAATATTTTTTTATTTAATGTTAAAGTGAAAATGACACAAACATGAGATGTTTTACTAAACCAATTTTTACATGGGGTCATACAAGTCAGATTTTTTACTATAAATAATCCATGGAAATATAAAATGATTTCCTACATCATTGTATTTTTTTGATAATTTATAGACATTAAATAAATTAAATTATTTATGACATCATGATGATTCAGTGATGACCAAATTATTTAACGATTTAAATAAAATAGAAATATAATGTAAACTCTAAGACCTAAACATGTCCAAAACCTATTATATGGGTTTATTTGAAACCCTTATCACCTTATCCTCAAAACACATCAATGTGGGACCATTAAAATCCGAATCCCATTCTAAAATAATGTAACATTTCATTACATTCCAAGAGTGCCCCTCCTCTCCTCTTATAAAAGGCCCCCACCTCTTCCTCCTTGCTCACAATTCCAAAGCCTTTGGATCGTCCAAACCCTAACCATTTTGTCTCTCCACATACCTCTATAACTCTTTCAAGCCTCACATTCGGAAGAAGTCTTCCCAAGGAAGCCTTTGAGCTCAAACCAAAGGGAGTTACCCGATTTTAAGGTAATGTCTTCACTTGTGTCCTTTTGTTTTATTTTGCTTCTCCAACCCCCTAAAATCTTTTTATTCATTTATTTTGTAACAAATCCAGTATCTTCAATATACTAGTATGTTTTTATAAGAAGGATTCGAGCTAAAATTACACACACCTTCGTCTAATTGTTAAAGAACATACTGTTTCTGTGGTTGGCGATTTTCTGCCTCACGAAACGATGATTGTTCAATATTCTTTTAACACCTTTAAAGGTGGAAATTATGATGTCACTGTATTATATATATGATATATATGGTATTTATTTTTACTATATGCTTATGTATTTTATATTTAAACCATACCTTTATTATTTTCATGTTGTGCAAATGCGATAATTTCATATGAGGAAGTGTGGGCTACTCCCACTTCAAGTGATGTGACTCATACATGCAATACATGGATCGTATAAAGAATGAAATTTATGATCATATGTGACCTATATAACATATATATTACACTGGAAATATAATATATATATATATATATATATCATTTATTTTTAATTCCGTTAATATGACAAAGAAAAAATGAAAGTAGCGTTCATGCATATATACGACTTACAGTCTCCATGAACGGTGCTTTTTGTTTTTATCTCCAAATGATATGGAATAGTATAAAATGAATATGTACTGAATATATATGATATTTTAATCATTAATACTATTCTAGAAATTATTTACTTATAACTACATGGACAATCATTTTTCAAATAAGTTCATTTTTGACTCATGTACCAAACATCGGCAAAAACGTCTGATATGAACTAAAATTATTAAACAATTATTATAACATTATAATATGTTATATGAACTGAATAATAATCTTTAAAGGAGTTCCTTATGAAATTGTAAATTGTCCAATGTTTATTATTCAGGAATATAATGATACGAACAAGACAAGTTGGACTTGAGGTAAGGGATCCTACTCCTCTTTTTTTTAAGTACACCCTTTTATGTCATTCCTTTTAAGCTTATATTTCTTGTTATTGGGATATTATTTTATGTTACTATTACTATAATTTTTATGTTCATATGATGAGAGACCATATTCTCTCTCATCAATCCATTTTGGAAGTTTTAAGTGGCGCGGTTAGGCTGCCGAGTTTTCGTAAGGGATTTTTCATCTCACTTTTATTACCGTGAGATTTATGATACATTTGCCACAATTTCATTTGAGTGGTGTATGTACAGACCAATATTATACACTTTTTGTAGTATAATTTCATTTATGGGTATTCACATCTTCATTGTATGACCCTTCTTCCATGGGGTGTACGTTTTGAAAGTTACCCAACTCGGTAAGGGGACCTTTCACCCTCCACTTTTTAAAAGACTTCTTTTGTTATGTCTTTTAATTCACCTACAATTATGTTGGGATATGTTCTTTTATATCCTTATTGATTTAAATTTTATGTCCAAGTGATGTGATTCCCTTTTTATCTCTCATCAACTCATTTTCTGAATTTTGAAGTGATGTCGTTATGCTGTCGAATTTAACCAAGGGTACTTTTTAACCCAATTTAGATTTCATTGGGTTCAACATGTAGTTATTGAATATTTCATCCGTTGAATATGTGTGAATGTCCTTTTATTGATTTACACATAATATAAACTTATATTGGGTGTATTTATATTTGTCACACATAATTTTGAGATTTATTTATCCTTAATTTAAGGATACCTTCTTTATAAGGGATTTCATCACATTTGATATTTCTATTGAGACTTCATTGTTGTTATGCACCAATTCACACTTATATAGTGTATATACTTTCCTTTGGAATATAATATCATGAATCCATTTATTCTGATGATATTATAAAGTTCTGAATAAATGTTATTCCTCAATTATTGTATTCAAGTGTCTCTAATTTTGGTAAAACCCCTTTAACCAAAATATAGTTTTAAATGTTTTAATTATTTGTTCTTATTAGTATCCAAGTTTTAAAAATGGTTTTAAGGATTTATTTATATGGATATTAATGGTTTAAAAATTTAAATGCTTCAAAGTGGTATGGGACACTTTGATTTAAAAATATCATTATTAATTGTTTTAAATGGTTTTGGAAATGGTTTCTTTTTCAATGGATTCATTATTTCAATATACTAAAATGTTATATTGTGATTGAAATGTGGAAATGTTATGTTTCCTTTATGCATGTTTTATGTGATAAATTTATTTTATGGTTCTTGGGCATTGTTATGAAAATAGGTGGTTCCGTGAAAAACTATGGGCGGGTGAGCCCGATATAGCTCTCCAATGCATTGGGTAACTCGAAGGAGTGAAACGTTAAGGTTTCTGCGAAGAGATTTAGGGAATATACTGTAGTGGGTATTCCAAGCGTAACCAAGAGGGTTAATCCCTATATAAGAAAGTTATGAATTCCTCAAGTTACCTTTATGTCTTATGATTTATATGTTTTATTAATGATTTGATGAGGTATGTTAAAGTGCCTATGTTTTATGGGTAAAGTATGATTTCATTCTTATGAATATATGAACTTGTGTTTCCTTTCCATATTTTTATAACCCTTACTGAGCTTTTTATGCTCATCCCATGTTTTTGAAATGTTTTTCCCAGGTCAAGGGAAGGGTACATGATATGATGATAGTGTCAAGGAAGTGTCAAGAAAGGATCCATGTTTTATTTTAAATATGTTTCTGTTGATGGGAAAAATGAATACTGTTTTTTATGTAACCACTTTGCTTAAATGTGGAATGTAATGCAAGTTTAATGATCTAATTCTCTAAAACTCTAAACCTGAAAAGATCCTCAATGTGTAATCTTGCAATAACTCAAGATTAATTAAGGTTTAAGGCTGGGGCCTTAATGTTGGTATCAACGCTCGGTTTAGATAACTTTAGAGGTTAGGGTATTCTCTAAGAATAAGTTACAGTACCCTAGCGGATAAGATTTCAGAAAGAGTCCTAGTTTTAGATAAAGTGAATGAGTAAGTATATCCTAGTTGTTATCTCCCTCATTAGTACATGATGGTTTTGTTGATATACTCACACTGACATTTCTGTTTTTAGTGAATGGATGGATCTAGAAGGCACCAAAGTGACAATAGGTTTGAAGGAAACTGTGGTGGTTCTCTGATTAAGAGACTGGATGAAATGGGGTATTCAATGAGGAAACTTGTGGTTGTTCTGAACCAACTATCAAGGAGTCATGATCGACCACTTGAACCTTGGTATGTTCTGTAATGCATCATGTACGGGATGACCAATCGATGTGGAAGTCCAGGTAATAATTATAAAGGTAACCATTAGGGTTTATATGATCCTTACTTTTGAGGTAATTATGGGTTATTATATGTTATGATGGAAAATGAAAGGCATGAGATAAACTTGAGGTTAAAATATGTTATGATTATTTTTGAAGATTTTATCTCGTTTTGGGGAATGTTTTGAGAATTATACTGTTTTGGAAAAAGGACAACACGCAGACCGTGTGACAACTCGTCGCGTCGGACAAAGCTATGGGAATCGAACCCACAACCAAAGTGCGACTGGTATTTATCGCCTACCACTGGACTACGTGAAGTCCCAGGTAAGTTTGACTGATTATTTTTAGTTAGATGATTTTATGAATTAATAGTAAGTTGATTTTGGGTTATCTATGGAAATTTATTATCCTATCATGGAGGTTATGTGATTAGGTTAATTACTCTTCAATACGAGACTTTAAGAGCAACTAATGTTGTTTGGAGATAAATTTTATGATTTAACTTGGATGACTATGTGACTAAATCCTTCAAATATTTGTGTTTCAATATTAGTTTGGTTTACTTTGAAGAATTTTATGGAAAATGTTTTTTATCGAATGGTCCTCGTTGAACTTTGGGGTTTGTTGGACAAATTTTGGAGATTACGAATAGATTTTCTTTTTATAAAGGGTTATCCTTTTGTGGATTATCTGATCTTGTACTAAACTTTTTGGTTTTGGTTTTGGTTAAAGTCTAAATACATGGGAAGTATATAGTTCTCTTTTGTAGATTAGGTGATTCTCTAGAAGTTGATTATAATACTCTTAATGTGAACAAGTCTTCTTAAATACTCATCTTTTGGAGAAAATATGAGTTTGTGTAAGGAATCTAATAAAAGATGAAAGTCAACATGATAAGTGATTATGTTTCCTTATGAAAAAATTCCTCAATGAAAAGTAAATTAAAACAAAAAAGTTGTCTATTAACTTTTCCTACGGGGGAATCGAATACCTTTTAACCCATCACAAGTTTGTGATTTTCTGGTGGTTAACTTTCTCCTAAACATGTTTTCTATCACTCTCCATCAGAACATGACCCTATGTTTTCTCCTCCATGTCCATTTTTTCCTACATGTAATCCTAGTATGGGTTAACTCGGGTGACCTCTGTACTTATCTTTATTTATTTTAAAGTGATTGTTTTACCGACTCTTGTTTTGATGTGGGAATTTCAAGGATGTTTCCAAGATCAATTTTCAAATTTCGAGGACGCAATTCCCAAAAGGGGGGAATGATGTAACACCCCAGGTAAATAAAGAATATGAAATTTATATTTTTATCCATATTTGTGAATAAAATATTACTATTACTTTAAAGGGGATTTTATTCTTGATGGCATACCCAACACGCAACATCATGTTTCTTGGGAATCTTACGTTGCACTCTAATAATAAAATAATATTATTTTAAATAGTAGTTAACGTCTAGCCGTTGTAATAGAAAGAATGAATAGAAGTAAGTACAAAATGATTATATATGTTTTTCAAATATTTTCTCTTTTTACAATAAATGTTAGAGGATTAAAAATGCAAATGAATCCAATTTTAAGCGTAAACATTCTAATATTCTTTAAAAGGTCCATTAATCGCCTTTTGATGGCGAACCTATTTTAAATCCCCTTTTTGAAAATTTTATGTGTTATATTTGAAAAAATAAAATTCTTCTTTAGAATTGGGACATCAAAATTTAATTTGTGTAAATTTTTTGTATTTTTCCGAAAAAGTTCAATTTTTAATGAATATTAAAAAATGTTGTATTTTAATTCAAAACCTCTTTTAATCTAATTTATTTATATGATTATATTATATTTTTAATTGGTTTTGAAGTGAAATTAGAATATATTTTTACCATTTAATCCAATAGTGGTCGTTGAAATTAATTTCACTTTGAAATCGGACTTAAACTAGTGTCAATCTTTTGATACATTTTGTTTCATAAAAACACGCTATTTGATTTGACAGCAGGAATTAATTATTAAATTAATTAATGAAACATATATGTTTTTAATTTTGTAAAATAGAAATCATTTTTTAATTTGGAATATCAAATATATCTTAGGGTGAACTTTTGGTAATTTTCTGAAAAACATCAATTTTTAATGAATAGTGAAACCACTAAGTGGTACTTATAAAAACTGATTTTCCATTTAAATGAAATTTTGCCATATTTGTGTTTTGAATTTCAAATATCCGACATACATGGTTGTCATTAAGAAGTAAAATGTGGTTTAATGGGATTAAAATAATTTTTTGGTGTATAGTAACTTACTAAGTTTTTAATCGCGATTAGAGGTAATTGGTGTAGTTTAAGGTAAGAATAATATTTTAATAAAATGAAATGACCTAGACACATGTCCTACCCTCATTTTATGTGTCATGGCCGACCAAGAAAATCCATGGGTCAACTTGGGGACCCCATAGAGCTACTTTGGTTGGAAAATGACATTAATATCTTTTTATTTAATGTTAAAGTAAAAATGACACAAACATGAGATGTTTTACTAACCCAATTTTTACATGGTGTTATAAAAGTTAGATTTTTTAATATAAATATAAAATGGAAATATAAAATTATTTCCTACATCATAGTATTTGTTTTATAATTTTTAGACATTAAATAAATTAAATTATTTATGACATCTTGATGATGAAGCAATGACATCATTATTTAACAATTTAAATAAAATGGAAAGATAATGTAAACTCTAAGACCTAAAAATGTCCAAAACCTATTGGATTGGTGTATTTATAACCCTCATCACCTTATACTCGAAACGCATCAATCTGGGACCATTAAAATCCGAAACCCATTCTAAAATAATGTAACATTTCCTTACTTTCCAAGAGTTCCCCTCCTCTCCTCTTATAAAAGGCCCCCACCTCTACCTCCTTACCCACACTTCCAAAGACTTTGTCTCGGCCAACCCCTACCCATTATGTCTCTCCACATCCCTCTCTAACTCCATGAAGCATCACATTCAGAAGAAGTCTTCCCAAGGAAGCCTTTGAGCTCAAACCAAAAAGAGTTACCCGATTTTAAGGTAATGTCTTCACTTGTATCCTTTTGTTTTATTTTGCATATCCAACCCCCTAAAATCTTTTTATTAATTTAATTTGTAACAACTACAGTATCTTCAATTTACTAGGATGTTGTTATAATAAGTATTATATCTACACTTACACACACCTTTGTCTAATGGTTAATGAACATACTGTTTCTGTGGTTGGCGATTTTCTGCCTCAGGAAACGATGATTGTTCAATATTCTTTTAACACCTTTAAAGGTGGCCATTATGATGTCACTGTATTTTATATATGATATATATGGTATTTATGTTTACTCTATTCTTATTTATTTTATATTTAAGCCATACCTTTATTCTTTTCATGTTGTGTAAATGCGATAATTTCACATGAGGAGGTGTGGACTACCACACCCTCAAGTGATGTGATTCGTACATGCAATACATGGAACATATAAAGAATGAAATTAATGATCATATGTGACCTATATAACATATATATTATACTGGAATTATATAATATATATATATATATCATTTATTTTTAATTCCGATAATATGACAAAGAAAAAATGAAAGTAGCGTTCATGCATAAATACGGCCTACCGTCTCCATTAACGGTGCTTTTCATTTTTATCTCCAAATGATATGGAATAGTATAAAATTAATATGTACTGGATATTTATGAAATTTTAATCATTAATACTATTCTGTAAATTATTTACTTATAACTACATGGACAATCATTTTTCCAATAAGTTCATTTTTGACTCATGTACCAAACATCGGCAAAAACGTCTGATATGAACTAACATTATTAATCAATTATTATAACATTATAATATGTGATATGAACTTAATAATAATCTGTAAAGGATTTACTTAGTCAATTATAAATTGACCAATGTTTATTATTCTGGAATATAAAGAAAGGAACAAGACAAGTTGGACTTCAGTTAAGGGATCCTACTCCTCTCTTTTTAAGTCCACCCTTTTATGTCATTCCTTTTAAGCTCATATTTCTTGTTATTGGGATATTATTTTATGTTAAGCTTACTGTAATTTTTATGTTCATATGATGAGAGACCCTATTATCTCTCATCACTCCATTTTGTATGTTTTAAGTGGCGTCGTTAGGCTGTCGAGTTTTCGTAAGGGATTTTTCATCTCACTTTTATTCCCGTGAGATTTATGCTACATTTGCCACATTTTCATTTTAGTGGTGTATGTACTGACCATTATTATACACTTTTTGTAGTATAATTTCATTTATGGGTATTCAAATCATCATTGTATGACCCTTCTTCCATGGGGTGTATGTTTCAAAAGTTACCCAACTCGGTAAGGGGACCTTTCACCCTCCACTTTTTAAAAGAAATCTTTTGTTATGTCATTTAATTCACATAATATTATGTTGGGATATGTTATTTTATATCCTTAGTGATGTAAATTTTCTGTACAAGTGATGAGATTCCCTTTTTATCTCTCATAAACACATTTTCTGAATTTTGAAGTGATGTCGTTAGGCTGTCGAATTTTACCAAGGGAACTTTTTAACCCAATTTCAATTTCTTTGGGTTCAACATGTAGTTATTGAATATGCCATCCTTTGAATATGTGTGAATGACCTTTTATTGTTTCACACTTAATGTCCACTTATATTGGGTGTATTTATATTTTTCACACATAATTTTAAGATTGATTTATCCTTAATTTAAGGATACCTTCTTCATAAGGGATTTCATCACATTTGACATTTCTACTGAGATTTAATTGTTGTTATGCACCAATTCACTCTTATATGGTGTATATACTGTCCATTAGAATATTATATCATGAATCCATTTATTCTCATGATACTATAAAGTTATAACTAAATGTTATTCCTCAATTATTGTATTCAAGTGTCTCTAATTTTGGTAAAACACCTTTAACCAAAATATCGCTTTAAATGTATTAATTATTTGTTCTTATTAATATCCATGTTTTCAAAATGGTTTTAAGGATTTATTTATATGGATATTAATGGTTTAAAATTTTAAAAGCTTCAAGGTGGTATGGGACACTTTGATTCAAAAATCTCTTTATTAAATGTTTTAAATGGTTTTGGAAATGGTTTCTTTTTGAATAGAATAATTATCTCAATATACTAAAATGTTATATTGTGATTGAAATGTGGAAATTTTCTGTTTCCTTTATACATTTTTTATGTGATACATTTCTATTATGGTTCTTGGTCATTGTTATGAAAACGGGTGGTTCTGTGATAAACTAAGGGCGGGTGAGCCCGATATAGCTCTCCAATGCATTGGGTAATGCGAAGGAGTGAAACGTTAAGGTTTCTCTGAAGATATTTAGGGAATATACTGTGATGGGTATTCCAAACATAACCAAGAGGGTTTCTCCCAACGTAAGAAAGTTATGAATGCCTCAAGTTACCTTTATGTCTTATGATTTCTAAGTTTTATTCATGATTTGATGAGGTATGTTAATGTGCCTATGTTTTACGGGTAAAGTATGATTTCATTCTTATGTATATATGAACTCGTGTTTCCTTTCCATATTTTTATAACCCTTAATGTTCTTTTTATGCTCATCCCAAGTTTTTGAAATGTTTTCACAGGTCAAGGGAAAGGTACATGATATGATGATAATTTCAAGTAAGTGTCAAGAAAGGATCCATGTTTTATTTTAAATATGTTTCCGTTAATGGGAAAAATTAATATTGTCTTTTATGTAACCACTTTGCTTAAATGTGGAATGTAATGCACGTTTCATGATCTAATTCTCTAAAACTCTAAACCTGAAAATATCATCAATGTGTAATCTTGTAATAACTCAAGATTAAGTAAGGTTTAAGGCTTGGGCCTTATATTTACCATTTTTAATCAATTTTTTTATGTAAATCCTTTTTTGGAATAATTATTATTTTCCTTGACGATGGATTCCTATCCTTTTCAATATTTCCATTTCACTAAAACTTTATCCTTTTTATGTGGAAACCCTAATATGGTTTATCTCATGCAGCCTTAATATTTCAATTTTCCCAATTTAAAGAAATTTTTTTACACTTTTTATGATGTGTGATTTAGAAGATTTTATTTTGAAATATTAACATGTTTTCTCGCATGACATAATAAAATGTGCTATCATCCAACTCACATTTACTTTTGAACACAATTATATCATTTCATGGATATATTTTTTATATTTATTTTTAATTTTTTTAACTGTTTTTTACATTTCACCAATTTTTAAATGAGATTTTAAATAATTTGTATCTTATTATTTTAATAATAATCTTATTTTAAAAAAATATTTTTTTCATTAGGTTTTTGATATTTATTCTTAAAAATTTATTTCATAGTAAATTTTTATCAAGTTACATATTCTAATTAATAACATGAAAAAATATTATGGGATGATTTAATTTTAGGTATAAATTATTTGCAATCATGAGTTCTATTTTTAACATAATCTAGAAATTGATTTCAAACCCATTTTTCCTAAAATAAGTCATTTATGATTTCATTAATGAAAAGATTTTTCTTATTATAAGATTTCAAAATACATTTAATTATTTATGTATAATGGAATAGTTAAGTGTTGATGGTTTTATTAAGAAACCTATTACTCCCTTTATTTCATTAGCTATATTATTATATCACGTGAGATAAGAAAGTATGAATGTCCCTGGATATTTTTGAAAAATTTAATGGTGAAAATATTAAAAAATTTCAAAATATAAAGTGTGAACATGATCATAATTGCCCAAAAAATAATTCATTGAAATTATTATATTTTTTCACAACATAAGGGTTATAATTTCATGGATGTTTCTATGATATAAACCTTGGATATTATTGATAGTATTGAAAAATTAATGTATTTAAATTATAGTATTTTTTCACTAAATAAATAGTGGATGTAAATTGATTCTTTCACTAGATAGAGGGTTGAAATAATTTTATTTTTTTGAAAATAAAATGTTTTTATATTCTTATTATTGTTATATAATTTTAGGTTATGATAATATTCAATTGAATTCCACGTTTACATTTAATTCATCACTGATTATGACCTGTGTATCATGATAATTTTATCACACTCTTATTCTATAGTACATGATTATTCATTTTTGATTAGATTTATATAAATCATGACATATAGTTATCTATTATTGTCCAATGTTATTTTTAATAAGATACTTCTCCCAAAAAATAATTCTCCATTTCTAATGATCTAATTATTTTAGAAATTTTGAACTGTAATTCATTTTATTGGGAATTTTACCTCACACTTTTTATATATTTCCATTCTACATGTTATAAATATGTGTAAATCTTTTGGGAATTATTGAATAGAGTGTAGTGTGGCTCAAATGTGGGGAAATTTTCATTTATGTTATAAAACAGGTTTCATATATATATTGTATCTAAAAAAATAAACCCTTCAATATTTTGAATTTAATCACTCTTATAGAGATTTAATTTAAAAAATATGGAAATAATTTAAAATAATGATATATTTATTTCGGTTCATCTAACATAGTATTGAATAAAATGATTAATGAATGGTTTTTATCACCATAACTAGGTGTATGGGTGTATGTTTCCACATTATGTATCAAATAAGGGTTTAATTATTTTTATAAAATTATTTTAGTTCTTTTTTTATATAGATAATTCAAAATTAGTGAATAAAATAGGAATATAATTAAAGTATAAGTCTAATATCAGATAACATCAAAATATTTTTATATTGTTTAGAGTATATGGTTTCCCTAATAATTACATACATAAGGATGCTATAGATAGGATGCTATTATGTCAAAATTGAACCAAGATGTAATCACCCTAATGAGTTCTAGATAAGTATTAACTCACTCTTTACATGATGTATGATGAGTGGGAATAAGACTAAACACCTTTATAGACATTCATAGGAGATATGATTTTGTTTATCACATGATAATTATAATCTATTATGGAGGATTTGGTAACATCGTTATGGTATCATAGTGAACTTAATAGGAATATGATCATCGAAAACCAATAATGATCAAAGTGAGTTGTTAGATAAACCTTTTTTGAAATAGGTGAATAAAAAGTATCATATGTGTAAATGATGGTTTCTCTATAGAATAGACCCTAGGATTATGTTTCCTTATTTATATGATCATTTTTTCAGATAGTATCTAAACTATATGATTTTTTTTGAATATGATCATTAAAATGAAATAGTGAAAGATATTTATCTAAAAATTACTAAAGAAGATTATAGTAGACATAAATTTTATAACCCATAAATTTTATTATTACCTCTATACCTCAATTAAAAATAAAAACTAATTCTTAGACTATATTTTAAATACCCATTTGATTTTATTTAAATGATACATAAAATTGTGATGTTGAAATTCATTAGGGGGGGGAATATAACACCCGATGATTTTGGAATATAGTTTTTATATCAATTAATGATATGTTTGGAATTCTATTTTATATAAAATTAATAACTAAAAATAAATTATGGCTTAATAAATTTAAAATTATGAAAATATAAAATTTTAATATTGATGTTAAATTTATTGGAATAAAAAGTGGCATTCATATTTTAAAATCTACACAAAAGGAAAAAATGGAATAGGTTAGTGGAAGTCTCAGTATTGAAGATTAGATATATATTATTATAAGAGAAGTGGATTTACTAGTGGTTTCCCTGAACTGTTCTCTTGAAAAACTCTAATAATTTTTATATAACTGAAATCATAGCTCATAGAAATAGTCACAATATCCATGATGGCTGAAACAGCTCTCTTAAAAATAACCATAGTATACCATATTCTTATATCATATTTGTAGATCTTTATGATATTTTTAAAATTAAAAATTGTTTAAATAATAATGTTAATCTTAATATTATATTTTATTAATAACATGGTTTTAATGTAAAAAGTTTTTTTTATCATTAATATGATAAAATTATCTAAACCATTCTATTCATAGAAATATAATTTTTCGTCAATTTGTATTTATTTAAAATTATAAAAATTATGTAAATATATTATAGATAATATATAATATTTATATGAATAATATATTAATACCAAACCAATCAATAATTGATAAGAAATAAATGTAAGAACAGATAATATTTGAAAACCTAGTTTTTCTTATGAAAACAATTTTCACTGTATTTTTCTATTTTTATTTATAATTAAAATTCATAAAACTATAATTTTAATGTGACCAATTTTTTTCATATTTTTATTTCTAATAATAATATTATCCAGGGAATAATAGTATGGATTTTTTAAAAATTGATTTTTTTATGTGAGTAGTGAAAATTAATTTTTATCAAAATTAACAATTTTATCACATTATGATTATACAAAAATGCATAGTAATTTATTATAGATATCAAATAATAAAATATATATTTTGTGCATAAAGTTATTCATTTTTTGATATTATCACGAACATAAAAAAACTATGTTGTATTTTATGAATAGAGGTCACATTTTATTCCAATTTAAAAATAGTTTCAATCCATATTTTTTTTAAAAAAATTGATAGATTTAGTTATTTAATTGATTTTAAAGATCATAAACATATATTTATTTATATTCAACCAATTTATGTCATTTATATTAATAACCTATTAAGTTTAACCTCCATATATATGAAAACCATAAAATACGCATTTGGGAAAAACACATTTTTGTTTTCATGTGTGTTATTTAGGAAATTCAAATTTATAAAACATAGAGATTATATATGATAAAATTATATTAATATTTTAAATTTTAAATTTCATATTAATCAATAAGTCTATTTTTTTTATCAAATATTATCGATTATAAATAAACTATTTCCATCGATAAAGGTTTATTGGGCGTGCATTGTTTCAATAAATATAAAAGAATGAAATTTCATAAAATTCATCTAAGTGTGTGGATGATATATTAATTATAAAACTATGCTACTATCATTTGTTTTACCATTTTTGAGTATTTTTTCATTTAATAACGGTAATATATTATTAAAATATATTGCATACATTCAAAAATACCCTTCACTTCTCTTTTAAATTGGGTTAAATTCCACTACATCATTAAACACCAATCACATCAAATTCAATTTTTTACTTCTTCCATTTTAACAAATTTTATTATTTTCTCTCGTTCATAATTATCTAGTCTCAATTACATAGCCGATTACCTCCATTTAAAATTTGTTTTCATGAGAAATATAATGTTTTCATTGTGAGGATTATTCAAACATTAGTATTTTTTACTTAATCTCAATGTATATATTATTCTATATTTAATATAATATATTGAAATAAATATTATTACTATGAATTAATATTATAATATAAATATAGTGACCTTTTTTCAATCCTTTCAATCAACTAATAATATTAAAATAACATTAATAGTTCATACGTATGAACGTACACCTCCCGGAAGAGATGTTGTTTGTTTTTTATCACAACATTTCATCGATGGTAAAAAAGATGGATTTTATTGATAAAAATATTCAATAGTTAAAGAATTGAGTTCATAAATGAAAATTTATTATATACAATCATTTAATCCCTTTTGTTGTCAAATAGAACCATTAGTCATGCAAACATATATACTAAGACCTCTGTGAATGATGAATTTAACTTGAAATCAACACCCTACATTTAATGTTTTAAGAAAAAAATTATTCATGTTGAATTATATTCATGAAATAATTAAGCTTTGTTAATGTAATAATTTTATTATATAAAGACATTTATATACACATTAGATAACTGCAACACATTCTCATTTGGGTTTGTTTTACTATGTATGTGAAAAAGGATATAATGATTATATCATGGATAATTAAGATATGTTATATCAACATAATATAATGAAATAGTAATTAATAAAATATTTCATTCTTTTCATCAATGGTGTTATTAATATTATAATTATTTCTAAATATACTAAATTTTGATCATTAAACCCATGGAATTTAGTTCATTGTAATTTTTATTTTCATAAACCATATCCATGTATTTATTATAATGAAATGGGAATTGAGTTATTATTTAAAAATAATCATTATTATATAATTAATAGTCATTTTATGACGAATTAAACCCAATAATTGATAATAGGACATATTATTGTAAAATATGTTTGAAATAAAAATAAAGAATTATTATATATATCAATGAAAATAAACTAGAATCAAGTAAATTATTATTAATATGTTGTTATAAATAATTTTTATAAAGGGTAATATATTTGAATAATATTTTGAAATTATTTATTTAGTCTGCTATTCTTATTATATAAGAGAATCATGATTTTTTCTCAAAATTAATAATTGAGTTCCTATTTATTTGTCACAAAATGAAATTAAATAATATATGATTGATATTATGAAAAATATTTTAATTTTTATGCATATTCACATCACTGTTGAATTAAAGTATGATAAATATATTTAATTTTAGGATATTTTAAATTTTATTAATTTGTATCCCTCTTATGTAATTTTATTCTTATGATGCCATTACTGTAATGTTTTCATTCATATCAATCATGGTTCATTAAGATATGATGGTATTCATTGCTCTTTTAATTTATATATACTATCTATTTTCCATTTATTTATTTTATTTTATTTTATTCATGAAATATAATGGATTTAGATATCCATAACAAATCTTAGATTTTATGGATTTTCAATTTAAAAAATCACATTGATGTAAGGGGTTATTCATGACTCGACATCTATTCATGATCCATTATGTTTCCCCATTCTCTATGGAGTTACAAGAATTTTTTTATGTTTTATGGTGATACTATAATATCTTCACTCTTGAGTAAGGATATATTATAAAATAAAATCATTAACATTATGAATTTATTTTTAATATTTATATAATTTTTTATAATAATTAACAAACACAATAATTTTAATTTTCCTCATCCATATCTCCATTTCTCTATTTTTCTCTTTTTTATGTGGAACGCCTATTTTGTGTTATCTCAAGAGATCATCATATTTCTTTTACATGGTTTAAAAAAATGTTTTTTAATATTTTTATATTTTTTTTAAATAATTTATTTAATATATCTGAAAGGTTTTAACTCCATTAATAATAAAAAAAAATCCCTCCACTATAGATTTCATTTTGATAAAATGTCTTTTTATCATTGATAATTTTATAATATTTACCTTTTAAAAGTAAATTTTATTCAATATTTTTTTGGCATATTCTCAAAAGAGATGTTTGAATGTTATTTTAAATATCTTATTTTGAGGAAATGTTATAAAATTATAAAATATAATTTACAATTTCACACCCATTTTAATTTTCATCTCTAAAAAAATTATTTATATTTAATTAAAATTAATTAATCACCTTATAATTGTACTAGTTGAAATAATATTTGTTTCACAAGTGATTTTTTAGTATCACCCCTTTATATTATTGAGGTCAATTTTGGTGATACAATTATGAAATTTTGTGGACCACATTGTAGTTTCAATTAATTTTTATTATGTGATAATTCAACCCATTTTCATTTAATGGGGTTTTATAGCATGACAAATGATTTTTATCTTAAGGAACACTATAGATGTATAACTATTTTTGGGATTCTATATCTAACTCTAATGTATTGGATATTGTTTTATAGCTATTTTCATAATAGATCATGGGAATTCTTGGATTTATTTTCAATTTAATGGGTAAAAATTATTGTTTTTTCTCAAAAAATAATGTTTTGGAATGCATGGATTAGTTCACAAGATATGTTTAGAAATAAAAATATTTATTAAGAACAAAAAGGTTGGTCATTCTTGAATTTTTTCATAACATAAATCATGTACATGAATGGGTTTGTTCCAAATATTATAAGTGGATACTCATGGAATTGGTCACAATATTTAAGATTGATATTCATAGATTTGTTCACAATGTAAAAGGTGAACATACAATGATTTATATTAATATGATTTTTTTCCTATTCTTATGTTTGATCTATAATTATTTTTTATTCTTGTAGTAAATTATATTCCATGTTTTATGTCTGATTCTTTATATTATTCTCCATGTATAATTTTTATTATCCCACACTCATGTTCCATGGTACAAGTTTGCTCATTTAATATTACATTTCAATCAATCAGGACATGTGAATAACTATTTTTAATTCATGTTCTCTTTAATATTATGGTTCTTATAATTCATTATTTTATAATATTAATAGGATAATGACCATCATGAATTTTTTATGATTTTCTCCAGTTACTAAATTGTTTGTCCATCTCTTTATTATTTTTCTATTTCTTGTGTTATGAAAATGATTATATCTTATAATATAAAAAAATTTGTTTATAGTGTGTCTTAATTATAGATGTTCACATGAACTATAAAACATGTCCCTTATGTATCCAGTCCTAGAAGACACCTAACATTCCACGCAAGGTATTCAATTATTTTTTGTGATAATTGATGTTTATATTCTACAAATAATGTTAAATAATTATATATATAGCTTGGTCCATCTCACTTATTATCAAATCCATTATTTAAAAATGGTTTTTTATACCGGTCCTATGATTGTAGGGATAGGGATCCCCAAATTTCACATAGAACACTCTATCCTAGAATATTTATTCTAAATATAAAACATTAAATAAAGGGGTATTATTTGTTGTAGAAACTATGAAATTATGTGACATTATAATTAATTATTTCTCTAGATTCCTGATATAAAAATAGTATTCCAAACATAGTGATCAGTAGATATTTTAAATGAAATTTTCTCATGTCTCTTGTTAAGGTGGTTCTATAATACATATTTCTTATATCATAATGATATTCCAAAGATAAATGGAATATGAATCCCTTATCAAATACATTTAGTGGGATTTATGAATATCTATGGACTAGATAAAACATCAAGGGGGTTCAATATTGGTAGTCAACCCAAAAAATGAAAAAAAGAAATAATAAATAGAAAATTTATCCCATTTCATTATAATACATAGTGGTAGATGGTTTAATTATCTTTCTAGTAAACACTATCAAACATCTCACATTCCCAACAAACCCATATTGATGAATTAATTAATAAAATCATAGCAATGGTAGATCAATGATTGGATAACATATTAATCTATATCATACAGTGTCAGGTTGTTTCCCATATCCTTAGAGGTCATATAGAATATGTAAATTATTTAAAACACATCTTGTCTTGAATAATCCAATATCATCGCCATGTGATAACCTACATTTATGTATTTTCCCCAAAATTTACTACATATAATGATACATTTTTTGGATAGATAGAATTTAAATGTAGTAGTTTTCATATTTTGAATTATACAATATCCTCTAAGATTTAATGAAATCCTTGAATGTGCCTGAAAAATAAGTATTTTATTAAGATGTCCTCGAATTCAAAAAATATGGTGTGTCGATCCCAATATTTTATGTTGAAAATGTGGCCATGTGTGTCACCAATCAATCAAGATAAAAACTATCAGACCAAATATAAAGGATCAGAAAAATTGTTCATAATTGATACAAGTGTAAATGGATTTTCCAGTGAGGTTCTAAGATTTCTAGATACAAAAAATTCAAATATCTCAAACCCTAGATAGGTTTTATACCACTATATTCAATTTTATATTCACCAACATGAAAATTAATTTTATTAGGTTCTATCCCTATCATATAGAATGGATGTTTATGTTCATCATTAATCTCAATGAATTATTCTCTATATATATCAAATATAATTTAGTTAATGAATTCCAAAAAATTCTATGTTAAATATTTTGTAGACTAATTTTTTCATCATATTTAGTGTTTCTCCAAAATATTTATGGAAAATAGAAAAAATTGTTTCTCTAATAAATTTTAGAGGTTTTATCATTAAAAATTTTATATATTCTAGAAACACATCTTGATACGATGATTCGGTGAATAGTAAAATAGTTGAATTAAATAAAAATAATCTAATATCTCTCAGAAGATATTTGATAAATAAATAAGGCTTTTCATGAATAAACTAATATATTATATGTGTGGTTTCAACATGGAATATCATACTACTATATAGGTTATCCCATGTGTATATAAAAATAAAATATAAGTATTCTTTCTTAATGACTTATAAATACCTTTACTTTATAATTTTGTTTTTAATTAGTTATCATAAAAGTTAATGTTTCAAATAATATTGGATGACCAAGAGATATCTGAATAAAAGATGATATATAGACTAAAAATATCATAGATTCTATTAAAATCAAGTCATTTCGACATTAAAAATAATATACATGTTCACCCATTCCCATAAAAAGATTTTATACTGGACCTAAGTACCCCCCATGACTCTTGAGAATAATCATCCATTTTATGTGTAAGTTGGTGACATCTCTTTCCTTACACAGGGTCTATTCGAATGGTACTCACTCACTAATCATGATGGATAGAAATCATACCGAAATAACCATCAATTCATAGTTTTTTAAATACATTTATTATTCCGTGATGGGTTCATAATATCCTAGTGGAAAAATTTAAAACAACACACAAACATCCAATGATCCAGAAATAAAACTATATGAAATAAAAATCCTTGATTTTTAAATATGAACTATATATAACATATATCCCAGATTCATGATTTCAAACTGTAGTTCATCACATCATATCACATAAAATAAAATTTCCAGACATTTACTCTACCGTACACAACATCATGTAAAATTTCAACACTTTTTTTGATGATACTTATTTTTACTAACCAATAAATAACTTTTTTAAGTGTCACTAGATTAAAAACAACAACTATTAATAATTAAATCATTATTTTATGATGTAAAACTACATAAAATCTATTCTACAATACTTGATATCCTAAACTACTAGGGATAGTATATTAATGGGACATATTTTGTTAAAATTATATCTAGATTTGTTTAATTGTCCAAGGTGTAGGACATTGTCAATTAATTATTTTTCACTAAAAACACAAATACACCCATTTCATATGAACTAATTGTGGATTCATTCCTATTTATTTAGAGTGCATTGTTATGAATAGATCTCCTTTACTAGGACCATACAAAATTCTTACATCCATAATTATTGATTCCCTATTGAGGAGTTCATTATTTAATCACTTATAGTTTTCATATTTCTCTTACTAGGGAACCATTATATTGTGTCCTTCTACTATTTTACATGATATTTCTCTATAACAAGAGATTTCATATCGATAAAATACATGCGTGTTAATTTTTTTGTGTCAAGATATGTATTTGTGATAGGATTGCATTTCTCAATCTCATCCAATGGTCATGTCCAATTAAACTCCACTCCATCTTGTTTTATGAAATTTTCCTGATCATAATGGGTTATTTCCAAAAATTCTTCTCTGAGATGAATCCACATCGTTTTTCACATGAGATGAATAAGTGTAACGGAACTCAATATTTTACTTATTCAGGCTTAATGATAATATCCAAGACTTGTAATCCATCCAACATAAAATTAATTGATTTTTAATGATCCATCTAGTAGGATCGTAAACTCCATGGAGTGGACCATTTAATGGGACATAACTCCATTATGTAGAATAAAGAGTTTATTGAGAGTACACATATTATGTGTTATATTGTATGGATAAATAATTAAGAATATAAACCCATATATATATATGTGTGTGATTCATGTATATTTAAGATTCTTTCTTTCCTTGGTAATTCAATTTATACTTCTATTACATCTTACCTTGATGCCATGGTTTCTCTAACCGATTATTAAATCTACCCCCACCTCATACGAACTACATGTGTCTTTATTCTTATGATAAATAGATATATTGTGATTCATTGATATAGCATTCTACGAATCATCATAAACTATTGAATTTTCTAATTCGTCTTAGTGTATGGTATCTTCCATCACATTGGGGAATTTTAAATTGGATTCTACCAAGGGGATGGAATCTCTATTTTCTCCAAGAACTATATTTGGCATGATTCATATTTTTTCATCAAATGATGGGATTCCTTGATCACCTATCTATTTCTATCAATAAAACCCAATCAAACCTGAACATATCTAAATGTCTAGGAATAAATTTATTCACGTAGTAATTCTATAACAATGTTATATCATTTTAGGAACAATCCACATATATATATATATATATTAAAATCTCTCATATAGTAATACATCTATATAAATATAAACTATGGTACTTCTAAATCATTATAAAATTTCCTTAAATATAATGACATATAGTTTATCATACATAACCCTAAAATGCATAGTTTGGTACATATAGTGAGACTTATATTCCGTAAATATGAAAAATGTCTACATAAAAACCTAATTTTGTGGTTAAATATCCACAATGAGTTGATTAGAAAAAATTTACCCTCAAATTCAAGACTTTCATTATATTTTTTGGAACTTTCATCTATGTTTTGAGTTCAACAATGGGACATATCCATCATGTTTTCCAGACATTCCTTTCCATATAATATTTTATTACATAAAAGTCCTCATCAAATGGTCATAAAATAAAAAACAATTGATTATATAGTTCAATTTTTTTTTAACAATATGACATTTAGTTTGTTCATCGTGAATATAAGTATCTTGTAGTGGTATATAAAATATTAACCCAACATTCATTTATGAGAGGAAGATCCATTTAGGGATTGTTAGAATGGGGTTAAATATACCTATAGTCATACATATAAATTTTTATTATCATGTGTTGTATCATTGTTTTATAGATCCACATTAAAATATATTTTTCTACCCTAGTTATTCTTCGAGACATTACCCTCTCTTAAATCCATATATTAAAGGGATCTATGTCTCTCTTGATTGTCACATTTTAATATCAATAGTAACATATAAATCCAAAAAAATGTTTCTAGTCATATATCTCAATATAAGTACTCTTTGTGACTATGATTTTATGATTTTTCTTTGGTTTTCATATAGTAACTAGGTATTATAGTGAAGACATAAAATTCATTCTCCTTCTCATTATGGATATCAATTTTTTAACACAAAATAAATATACATAGCTTGTTTCATATGCCTTCTGATAAATCATGAAGAAAACATCACTTATCATTGGCCTAAATACAATTTCAGCAAAAATCCAACCTTTCCTATAGTACGGTCTCTTTATTTATTTCATGAAATTCAACATCAAACCACATACTAGAATGAAATATCTTTTATATGAACTATTTTATTCTTTTTTTTGTTATCTATAGATAATTATTGACCACTAAAATATATATTTATGGAATAGAAAAAAATAATTTTCCATTTCTACTAAACTCCATGTGATTATAATAGAATAACCACAGTTAATTTATATCTATAAATGTATATCACTATTTTAATATTCCCTCCTCATAAAAACCAAATAGTTCATCAATTATTTTGAGTTTAAATTTATTTATTGTATACCATTAATGAATGAATTATCCTTCACGGGACACCTATAATTGGAAATGATATCAGGTATTTTATACATATTCATTAAAATTAGTGATTTTGTTTAATCCTGATGAAAAGTTCAACTAATTGCAAAATTTAATAGATAACATCATGATGGAACTCATCATTTAAATGTGGCCAGTATTTATCATCATCATATGTTTCCAATATCATAAATTTATTAATAAAGCAACTAATTTTATAAATTATTTCCTCATAATCCCCATTTTATATGTTGTGGGGAAATCATAGTTTTCATACCCCATGTGGATTTTCATGTCAAGCCTCTCAGAAGTTGTTCAAATAATATAAAATTAAAATATGTTCACCCATTAGTGGGATAGTTTAGAACACGATTTCTTTTTTATTCACATTGGGATTATATCACCCTTTTCACTATAATGTTGACCCCATTGTTTTGTAAAAGTTTTATAACCTTAACCATTTATAGTAAATAGTCCAATGATAGAGACCTTTGAAGTAAAAAAGGTGATAATAGCATGTCGGGTTAATATATAATTACTGATGGCCTATGAAAAATTCAAGTCATTATTCCCATTATAAAGCCTTTGCATAAGATATAACAATTTTAAAGTGCATGATATAAGAAAAAAGATCCTACTTAGCCCACAATAACAACCTAGTCAAATTATTTATAATCTCGTTGGACCCATTTATCCATGATAATTTCATAGTAAACACATTATATTTTCTCATTCATGAATATAAAATCATGAATTTTTATGAAAAATACCATAACTCTATTTTTTCAAAGAATGTAGTGTTTTAAATTTCAATGATCTTGAACCATTATTGAGTATCTTATTTAAAAAACACTTCTTACCTTCTTATGGTTTTAAATCCACACAAATAATTCATGGATACCAGTAATGAGTGAATTCAATTCTATGGGGAACCTTTTAATTGAAAAGAAATCTATGTGGATATATTTGGACCTTCAAACAGTTGGAGTGATTTCATCTAATGGATAGACCAGTACAATTTGAATACATAGACAATCATAAAGTTGAAGAAATGATTTGAATGTGGTCAATTTTATTCCTTAATAGAGATATCCCATTACAAAATTTCATTTTCCAAATTCCTTTTTTTATTTCACATTCGAGAAAAAAATATTCAAGGAGATTCATGTAACTATGATGTTACAAAATTTATTCATAATATAATTTCTAAATGTTTGAATTCAACATCCTATTATTGAAATGTGTTTGTTCCTCATCTCATGAGTATGAACCTCTTGACATAATATTATTATCACCATGATCCAAAACTATGACCCCCTCCCCTTGTATGGGATATATTGTTACTAGATTCCTCATTCACATGAGTTTTTCATTATCCTAACACTATAAAGAACAACTCATAATTTATTCAACGTTATTCAACCTTAATCACTAGAGACATTTGTAAGAACCTGGTTCTTCCTTTGAGGTATGGTGCCTTATTATCCTTTTTCTTTTATTAGTTTTCATGTAAACTAGGGGAATTTGGAAAATGAACAATAATTATGGGTTACACAGTGTGTACACCCAACCACACGCCATGTAGTATATCCATGTATGAAGGGAATACATGGCGTGTGGGCATGTTGATGAGAAAAGGTGAAATAACAAACTACATGTAGTGTAATTCCTAGTATACATCGTGTATTCTTGTCGGCATGCCCCAGAATATATGTTGGTGAAATTATGTAGCCAAATGAATAGTTAAATTATATACACACCCTATTTATATACTTAAAGTCCATGTATTTTGTGCATTATTTCATAAATGTGTAGCAGCCACTTCAATCAGCAAAATGGACAGTTGGCTCACTGGGGGAACACAAGAGCAGTGTTGTAACTTTAAACTCTTCACGATTGATCATCCAAATTTTGAATCAATCATCATTAGTCTCATTTGAACCCAATCATTCAACTCTTGATAAATCATTATCCATTCATGGTGATTTTTTTCTTAGCTTAGTTATTTATGCTTGATTTAATATCATTGTTCTGTAGTTCTATATTGTTCTAGGTTGAATTTTTATAGAGAGTAATACCATAACAAAGTTGGTGATCTTGTGCTTATTTCTTAATGTCAAGTTCTGTATATGTGTCTTTGTGCCACAAACCCATATAAGGGGTGTCGTTCTGTTGAGACTTTGACCCGTGTTAATTACTAAGGAGGTTTATGTGATTAATTATATGAATTGGATCATGATGAGACTGCGTGTTTTGATTAAGGGCCACCATGTGGCGTGTTTCTCTGGGATAACTATTATTGGGACATTTGACAAAGGATTACTATGGTTATGCCGATGATTTCTCTATTATTTGATTTTTTTAAAAGAGTTGGTTAATTAAATTCCCAACAATGTGATTTTTTTCCTTGTTGACCATGTAATTGTTTAAAGATTTCATGTATTTACTTATGCTGAATTTCTAATATGTAGGGTTTGGCCTTATTGATTTATTTTTCCCACGAGAAGATATTTTTTCATTCTAGTGGTCAAGGTTTTTTATACCTATATGCTACATTTTTTTATTGATGTGGGAAATTGCCTATGTTAAAGTAATTTTTATGTATATGGACTACAATAGGGAAATGTTTTGAACTGACTTTTGACTATTGTAATGACATAATACAAATCAACCAAGATAAATCACAATCTTGGATTCGATTTTCATTTTACATGATAGATTTAAAGATAAGGTATCTTTTGTGTTTTCTTGAATATGGGATTGATTAGACAAGGCCAGATCCCATGAACTTATGATTCGATGTAATTGGATTTCTTAATTAACATGAATGGTATAAATGGAACAAGACATGTAGGGTTTTTACTTTTGGGTACATCATAGTTTAATTTTTTTCATTATTATACACTACTACTTCATATACTCACTGATAGATTTAAACATACCTTTGGTGGTTCCCTACTTTGAATTATTTCTCACACCTTGTTTGGGTCGTGTTTTGGGCCTAAAAATACGATATTGTTATAAGTGTCGATAAGGGATAGTGTAGAGACCCAAATCATGACATACATAGGCTTTAAATTACTTTTTTGGAATACTTAATTCATAATAAAAATATACACCCAAGAACAGTAATAGTTTAGTGTCTTTGGAATCTCAAAATATAATCTTCTAATCATGGTGAATGATCTTCAACATCTCCCATAATGATATTCCCCTTTTGTTTTTACCTAATACCTTTCTTTATATCATGTGTAAAAGAAAACATATAAATGGTGAGCTCTAATTCTCAGTAAGGGTATGCATGGGGAAAATAAAATGAACCCTATACATTTGAACATAAAAAACATGAACATAATGTTTAAACATTATAATCTTGAGTTGCTAAATAAATCATGGTAGTACGTAAAGCATAAATAAAAAAGGAAAATCAATTATGAGCATGGGAATAAAACATGAAATTGTGGATAACCATTAATAAGTTGATATGATTTCCATAGTATCCAAGGAATTGCTTCCAAGATCATCATAGTGGATAAAGTCCATTATTGAACTGGGTTTACATGTCGTTCCAGCCTTGTATTACTGAACCAAATTTACTTGTCGTTACAGCCATATCTATCTTTGAAGATATAATTCATTACCCAATGCATTGGAGGGAGATATATGTCCCACCAATCTCATAATCAAATCATTATTAAGTGTGCCAGAAAATAAATATAAATCATTCATAATAACCCATAGAGTGAAATGGTTTTCATAAACATCATCCCATCATAACATAATCCATACAAAAAATGGATATTATTTCATCATAAGAAAAATAAAACCATGTAAATAATAGAAAAATTATACATGAAACATATTCATACAAAATAATGTCGTCTTATATGGTAAATAGTTTTGATAAAACACTTGAAATGAATTCTTGAGGAAAATTACCTTTCTTCTTCAAAATCATCTTCTTTTCAATAAATGCCATGTGATTTTAAAAGAAAATTATTTTGTTGAAAATAATCCTGAAATCATGTAGAAATAAAATCATGGAAATATGGTGTTATGAAATCGTAAAAATCTATTCACACCATATGAGTTAAAAAACATTCTTTTTGTACTTTTTCCAGAAAAGTCAAAAAGTACATTGTATGGTAAAAAAATATTCCTTCCATACTACATAGTAATAGTTAAAAAGTGTTAAACATGACTTTAAACATACATTGAAGAATAGTAAACACTCTATGAAAACATGTTTATAAAAGATGGATATGGGTGGTAAATATAACCCCAGTAAATACTTACGAATAAACAATCTCAGTTAAGAACGATATTGGAATAATTATCCCTTACCTTAGGTGCAATTTCTTCTATACGTGTCCAAAACACCGTTATAGTGGGTTTAAAAATATTATTAACTTGTAACATAACCATAATAATATTTATAAGATCATATATGATTCACTTATGACTTTATATTACCCGTTATTTTGTCAATTCCAAGTTAATGCATTGTTTTGGGTAAAATTATTTCATTTATCGTCCGTGTTTGGAATTGTTGTTCTTGAGACGGTGGGCCATACGTACGCATGAACGATGTTCTCATTTACTTATTGAATTGAATGGATGTAAATTTCACACACACACACACACACATATATATATATATATAAATCCAGTAGCATTATTATTTTATATATTTCATTATTACTTTTTATATATACTTTATAATCATTCTTCAATGGTTAACATGGAGAATGAATCTTATCGCATCGTGGAGACATTAATTCATATGTACACACGAGCAATGAAATCATTACTATAATTATTGAACGGAATTGGAGTGGATGATATAATTTATAATAATTAAAATAATTTTATAATAATAATATATAGTTATTATTTCCACAATTATACCAATCCTTGTAAGGTGGTGGTGGAAAAACAAATTACACCACAACGTGGAGACAATATTCTGTACGTACGCACACACGGTTATTTAATTTTCCACAGGATGGATAGAAAGTGAAATAGGGTTGTTTAATATTTATAATAACATATCAGTATATTATTTATACTGATGTTATTACATTATAATTAAAAAACAAATGAATAGAAATTAGAAGAAGAAATAAAGTTGAAAGAATCGATAACGGATATTACATATTCCTCGACGCGCCACTTCTAACCCTCCCATATGGGAACTAAACATGGTCTTTGAAGAATACCTGAACTTCTAGTATGTTTCTATGAAATTGGAGAAGATAAATGGATAGTTTTGGCCCAGCGTGATGCTTGCAAATGTTGGGAAGAGGGGAGGGAGGAACTGTCCTTTTATAAGGGATGAGAGGCGCACCATTGGAATCCTCAAAAATATTAATTTACAAAAAAGTCAAAACCCAAATAAATACTTCCTAAATGACTCAACTAATAAAATTAGATTATATAGGGTTTTAATCTCATCAAACACTAAATTTTAGACATGTTGGGAATTTATTTTAAACCTTGTCAACTCAATTTATCCTTATTTAATCTATTTATTTGTATTTTTGGTAATAATATTCTAAATTTTAAATTGTTATAAATAATTACTTATGTGTTTTAAATTTTAAATAATTGGATACTTTTTAAAATTTTATACCATATAAATTTCAATTTATTATTTATAAATATTTTTTGGATTTTTTAACAATTTTATAATATGATATTTTTATAAAAATACAATAATGTCAATTTTGATGCTATTCATTTATTTTCATTTAAATAAAATCCACATAGAAAATATAATCGAAAAAAATATTTAATATATTCTTAACATGTCATATTCATCTAATTTTTTTTGAGAACATTAATTACTTCATATAATATTTATTTTAAAATTTTAAAAACATTTATTTGATATTTCAATCAATAAAATAATTTCTACATCACTATTGTGTCATCAATAATGATAATTATTTAATCCCTCAAAATTATAAATAAAATCAACTGATGTAGATAATTTTATTATATTTTTGTATATTATTTATTATCTAACTTTTATAAATTTTATTACGTAATTATAATTATTACACTTATAAGATATAAGCGAGTGACATGTTGTCACTTTCTTGTGTTTTAATAATAATTACATCTTTTTTTGGGTCAAATTTCCCTGAAATTAATCTATTACCACCCATAGGTGATATGGGTCGACTTGTATTCATCCAATTAATTTTTTCCAATATTAGGGTAATTTTATAATATTATTTTTACCCTTAATTACATGATTTACCTTTAACTATGGTAAATAAAATTAACCTTTGTTACAATTCATAATGCCTAAAAAAATATCCTATTAACATAATTTGGAAAAAATGGTTCAAAATATGGAATCCATTTATCAAAATTCAAATCACAGAAGATGTAGTATTTAATTTAAAATTTATCCCTCTGATTAGAAAATGGGTTTTAAAAGATAAAACATTGAAAAAGATTGAAATGTTTTTACCTATGAATTCAATGTAAAATAAATGATAATGGAATAAATAATATTAAATGATAAAAATATATTCTATTTATACTTTAAAACCATTCAATATTATAATTTAACCATTTAAATTTTCATGATGAAAAAAGTTGTTTTTAATTTAAATTTAGCATATTTTTTTTATTCATCATAATATGAAAGTTAACTATAAAAATATTAAAAAATTATCCAAAGTAAATTTTTATATACTTATTGCAATGAATAAGTTTATTTTGTCATATTGAACTTATAAAAGTGTCAAAACCTAGATTTAATGTCGGTGCACCATCAAAAGGTGGCAAAACTGCATTTTTTTAAAAATATTTATTTTAACTGAAAAAATTATTTTGTTCTCAAACATGTTCTATAATATGTGTTAGATGAATTATTATGTAATAAAATTAAAAATATAGTTAAAAATATTCATAATGGGTAGTTCATAAGAATATATCGTTGTTTAGTGAAAATTAGTATTGCGTACAACACACACTATCGAGGAAAGTCACCCTTGTGTTCAACACAAGCCATGAATAGTGTTTCTGTAAACTACAAAATTATACAATGTTGATTACAGAACAAGATAATATTAGTGTAGCATACAACACAAGACATCAACGAAATTAAAAAGAATATTTCTCCTAAAATATCTAGGTGTTACAGAAAGGCTCTTTATACAGGTACTTGATTGCTACTTTCAAGGACAAGTGTATGAGAACAAGCCATGGCTTGTGATGATTCTATGTTTAATTTTATATTTTTGTAATATAGTAATGTATTGTACTAGATCACATTTTTTATTCTTTTCCTTTCTTTCTTATAACACACAACATGATGCATCGTTTTTATATTATATTCCTTCTAGTTATCTTTACCTTTCAATATTCCCTAGTTTGCTTCAATTTAATGTTTTTTACTATTTTCATTATTGTTATTATTTATTCACATGTGGTATACTCTATCTATGATGGAAGAGTTTCCCCTCTATCATAGCCTAGGCCTTTGCATCTACTCGGTAGCCTCTGGTGTTTGAGGAAATGTGCATGAGGCCATGTGGCCAATTCAGTAGATGGCACCATTTAGTGGCATTCAGATCTGGGATGTTACAAAGTTGTAACAATGGAGTTATTTACTAGTTTGAATTATAATTTTTTGATGATATAAAATATATAGATTTTGGTATTTATTTTTTCCTGTAAATAGGTACCCCGTGAATAGAGAAGATACATGTTCCCCCAAATTAAATTCTACTTTTGGATTTTGAGATGTTACTGTTGATTCGATTTCACCATTGGGTGACACACTTGTTTTTACTATGATTATTAATATTACTATGGTTCTATTTTCTTTCAACATGATTAAATGTGGTTAGTCCATCTCATTTAGTATTTAAACTCTTGGTAGAATCACATTCCATGCATTATTTCATTCCATATAGAATTAAATTGATATTGCATGATGTTTTCATAGATGTCATGATAGAGATGCATGTTCTAGTGAATGTACCTTGATATATATGTTTTTGGTAGTGATATTTTTATTGGTATGTGATACGTTTTGAATTGGATGGATTCCAAACATTGATCTATTAGGTGTATGGGTCCTCTTGGACTCTAATTTGGTGGATCATGATTCATCCATTTGTATAGTATTGTATTGTGATATGTTATTCTTGGGTTACAAACATTGATTCTTGGTGAGTATGTGCCCTCATAGATCAGAATTTGGCATACCATTGGTTTGTTTTTCTAGAGAATAGGGGTTTTATGGAAAATATGGTTTTTGTATCCTGAGAACCCCAGTATACATGGCATGTAGTTTAGCCTCAAATTTTGTTTGTTCTTCCTATTCGGGGGAGTGGATGTTCCATGTGTTTTTACGAATATGCAGTGTTCCTTGTGTACATGGAGTGTACTATCTATCTGTGTAATTGGACATGTGAGTGGAAACATTGGCTGTTGTGTTTTGATCAAAACAGGGCGTGTACTTTCGGTACATTCCGTGTAGCCTACCCAGGCTAACCTGTGTGAAAATGGCTACGTGGGAGTACATGTTCAAAAGGAAAGGCTTATGTACATGTCGTGTGCGCATGGAAAACATTTTCTACGAGGGTTTGATACACTTCCAGGCTAGTGGTAGAACATGACCATGTGATAGTGTTAGATTACACACCGTGTTTTCCTTTTACACATTGTATAATCCCTTTTTTCCAAACATCGACGGTCTTTTCCCCTTTTGTTTTGGAACTCCTGAATGGGAAACATTGACTATGAGATTTAATTAAGGGAAGTTCTTGAAATTATAGAGACATTCCACCACGATGACCCTGAGAGTTGTGCCATGAGTGCTGTGATGATCATACTATAGAAATGATAGGCCCTGGGCTACTGATGGATCCCCCAGTTGTGCCAGCAGTGACACCATCTGTTATTCTAGATTTAGGTGAAGATGCAACATTCTGTGAATTTTTTTTGAGCTTCATGAAAACCTTTCAAGGATCAGTAGAGGATACCACATCTATAGTAGAGCTGATGCATATCTTCCAAAAGCAGCATCCATCTACTTTTTTAGGGGTTGGTGGACCACAAGCTACGGAATCATGGACGAAATAAGTGATGACTATCTTTGTGTATCTTGATATTCTTTTGGAGAGGAGGGTCAAGCTCACGACATATTTGTTGGGTGATTCTGCCAAGATATGGAGGGATTTTCTCACTCCGGTAGGGCATCATCGGGATATGACATGGGATGAATTTCATGCAGCCTTCAATGATTAGTATTTTCCCAAGATGCTGAGGGCCATCCGATCCTGGGAGTTCATGCACCTAGAGCAGGGCACACTATTAGTTATGGAATATTCTACTCAGTTTTCTAAGCTTCAGCGATTCTCACCTATTCTGATGGGTGATGAAATATAGAAAGGTTGAAGATTCAAGGATGGTCTTAGTTTTGATATTTGATCAGAGTTATATGTCTTTAGGTTTCCTTTTTTCTCTTTTATTGGGTCTTTGGCGCTAATAACCTAGCGCAATCTATGGGAAGATGGTGGTGTGAGCTTGGGTGGTTTGCCACCGGTTTCTGGTACTATATCAATCAGAAAGAGGATGTTTCATGTGGAGTTTTCTCCTAGTGATAGTAGCATCAAAAATGTTTCCTTCAGTGGCCAATTGACATGCTACTAGTACTGAATGGTTGGGAAAAAGAGACCACAGTTCCCAAGGGACCCAGTTGACTTAAAAGCCAAGGGTAGAATGGCCCATCTATTGTGCTACTACCTTGATTTTTCACCGGTGGCTAGTCAGAGGTTATGTACATACACCACATATAGGAGTAGTGTTATTAGCTACTCACAACTATGGAGACCGGAATATGTTGGGGCGTTGATGCCAAGGTGGTGGTCATGGCCGAGGTAGTTAGACCCCAGGATCCCAACGACAGTAGGGTAGGTCAGCTCCGGGTAGCCAAGCTGTTTCTTAGAACCATGATATATATCAGACTAATGCAATTCAATAGACCCTGTAGGTTCCGAATCCCAGACCTTCTACTGTCTGAGGTACTATCCTAGTAACCTATGATTTATCTTTTGAACTTTTTGTTACAAGTACTACAAATAGTTATATATATGTGTCCATTTTGGAAACTATTGGGATCTTTTTTTATACTACATCAGATTTTATGTTGTTAGAAACTTCGTTAGGGATTAGAATGGAATGTTTGCATCAGTGCAAGGGGTTTCCCTTAATATTTTTGTGTGTCAATTTCTGTGGAACCTCTATAAATTAGAGATTATAGAAATCGATGTCATTCTCGGAAAGGGATGGTTCTTTTTTTTGAGCCTTTTTTGATTTCTATCACTGTAGGGTGTGTTTCACATAACCAGAGGGTGAAGAGTTTCTATATAAGAGTTAATGGTATTTCTAGGTGATAAGAGATAGAACCTAGCCTGGTGGGTTGGGTGGGATGACAGCCCAGATTACCAGTTTATTTTGGATGTCCAAGTAACATGTTTAGAAGAATTCCCTCCAGGTGGTTGATCATTTCTATGATTTTTTCCCTAGATGACTTCTCATGATTACATCCTATCCGAGAGGGGGATTTCACAATCGAGCTAGTTCCAGGAGCGACACCAGTATTCCTTACTCCTTACAAGATGGCTACGAAGAAGATTCAAGATCTCAAGAGGTATTTGGATGATCTATACTCTAAGGTTTTTGTTTGACCCAGTACTTCTCGCTTAGGTTCACTAGGACTTTTTGAGAAAAAGGCAGACAATACCCTTAGTCTTTTTGTGGACTATCGGAAATGGAACCAGTTTGCTGTTAAAAACTAATATCCATTTCCATGGATAGATGACTTATTTGATAAACTTCAAGAAGATCAGGTGTTCTCTAAGATTAACTTGAGGTCATGAAATCACAAGGTACATGTTATATCTGCAGACATACTTCACTCCACATTTCATATAAGTTATGGTTTATATGAGTACATGGTTATGTCGTTTGGTCTCATGAACGTGCTATTAGTTATCATGGAACTGAAGAAACGAGTGTTCCAACCATTCCTATATTTTTATTTTTTTTATTTTTCTGGATAATATCGTGGTGAATTCTCATAATAAAAACAACCAATACATGAATATTGAGAATATTTTTAATACACTATGAGAGAATTAGTTTTATGCTAAGGTAGAAAAATTCAACTCTTGTATGGATCAAATTAATATCCTAGGTCACGTCATCTAAGAGACTAGAGTATTAGTGGTCCCAGAGTAGGGGAGATTATTTGTAACCTTGGATCAACCCAAGAACATTTTTTAGGTGTGCAGTTTCTTGGGGATAGCGGGTTACTCTAGGAATATTATACAGGACTTCTCACACTTAATAGTGATGATGATGGCCTTGACTAAAAATTATTGATGTTTGAGTTGTTGGGTTCCTGTGATGAAACCATTCAAGAATTGTAGGGATGTTTGAAAACAGCGTTGATACTGATATTTCTAGAGTCGGGCAAGAGTTATATTGTGTAATGTGATTAATTAGGTATCAGTCTCAAAGGAAGTGATTATGAAATATGATTGAGTTGTTGTTTATGGGACTCATAAGTTATAGCTAAATGAGAGTAATTAACAAATTCATGATCTCAAGTTAACTGTAGTTGTTCATGCTTTTCACTATAGGAGAAATTATTTTTTTAAGAGAGGATTTGGTGGCTTACGTGGAACACAAAATTCTCAAATCCATCTTTTGGCAGCGTGATTTGAATATTAGACAATGAAGGGGGTGTATTACCATCATTCATTCAACTTTGATCAGGTATATTTGCCTATAAATGGAAATGAAGTGGCTAACACTATGATTAGAATGACGCAGATATAGGTAGTTCAGGAGGCCAATGGTGAGTGGAATCTTATGGATTTGTTATTTGTGATTCATTTAGAGGTGCACAACCATTTTTGAAAGACATATCATTCATCTTTGGCTATAACCTCTACTCTACTATACAGAGTTATGATGAGACAACTATCATATTCTGAAGGCCTATTCGTACAATAGAGTGTGGCAGGTGAGGAACTTCTTCCTGGATGAACGATAGGCTTGGATGATGTTTTTTGTATCAATGGATATGTTTGGGTTGCAGGGGATATACCCAAGGAGTTAATATGTTTGTTTCATTCATTATATTGTGTAGTGCATCTTGAATTCACCAATATGTACCATGAAATGCACCATCTGTACTATTGGATAAGTAAGAAGTGAGAATTAGCTAGTTTTGTTATGAGGTGTTCCACCTGTTAGTAGGTGAAGGTGGAACATCAACGACCAATTAGGATTTTATTGAAGTTACCTATTCTGAAGTAGAAATGGGATAATGTCATGATGGATTTTGTGACAGGGTTACAGAGGTCGCCTAAAGTCAACGAAATTGTGTGGATTGTAGTGTACATGTGTATGAAGGTAGCTCACTTCTTGCTGATCAAGGTGACATTCATTGTTAATGATTTCAGAATATTGTATATCTGAGAGGTGGTACAACATAATGGGGTCTCTCAATCTATCATTTCAGATAGGGATTACCATTTTACATCTCATTTCTAGTAGATCTTTCATAGTGTGCTAGGTATATAGATTCTTCTAGGCACAAAATACCACCATCATACTGATGGCCATTCAGAGCATACAACAAACATGCTAGAGGGCATGTTGCATGCATGTGTTTGTGAATTTGGGGATATTTGGAGATGTATATTTACATTGTGTATTTCTCCTAAAACAACAGCATTCAAATGACTATATAGATGGAACCATTTGATGAATTATATGGTAGGCCATGTCATTCTCCCATATGTTGGTTAGTTGTAGGTGATGCAACCATACTAGGACCCAATCTCGTGAAGGAGACATCCAAAAAATCACACATTATATAGAGATGGATAGATACTATGAAGTCTCATTAGAAATCAAACAGTGACCACCAGAGTTGACGTTTGGAGTTTGAGGACGGGGATTGAGTTTTCCATCGTGTCGCAGAGAGGTTGGGACACAGTAGGATCAGGAGACATGGTAAGATTTCACCAAGATATGTCGGTCCGTTATAGATTCTGGAGTGAGTCACGCCATTTTCCTATTGGTTACAATTACATGAGAGGTATCGATCCATGCATGACGTCTCTTATCTGTCTCATCTACACCGCTATCATTCAGACACATCTCACATTTTACCGCTCGAGGAGGTTGTGCTTCAGGACATTTCATCCATTCTGGAGAATCTAATTCTTATAGTTGACAGGAGTAGGAAGGATATTCGAGGCTGGTCAGCTCATCTCATACGGGTGATATGGTAATATGGTAGAGTTCAGGATGAGGCTTGGGAGAGGGAGGCTAAAATACATTCTCAGTGGTTAGAGTGATTCTCGGATATTCCTTCACCACCCTTAGAAGGGAAATTTTGGGATGAACTTCTTAAAGGGGGATTTTTGTAACAACCTAGTACTTCCATTGAGGTATGGTTCATTGTTTTATTTTATCGTTTGTGTTTTGTTTCAAGGAAACATGGAAAATTTGGGAAAATTACAATAATGAAGGGTTACCCATAGTGTAATCCTAAGAAAACTCCATGTAATATGTCTATGTATGAAATGAATACAAGGCGTGTTGGAAAGACGGTGTTTAAAAGTGGAAATTAAAACTATATAGTTTGTACATCCAAGCACATGTTGTTTAGTCATGTCGGAAGACCCTAGAATATAAGTTAGTGAAATTTAACTACCAAATTAAAAGTTACATGATATACACACCTTCCATATAGACATACACACAGTTTATTTTCGGTTTTTCTATGTAAAATCAGGAAGTAGCCTCCCCAATCGGTAGATTAGATAGTAGGATCCCTTGGGGAACTGATGTGGAGCTTCATAACTTCATACACTTCTGGATTAATCATATGCACGTCAGTCTCGTTTGAACACAATCTGTATGCTCTCGATTACTATTGCGACATTCCTAGTAAGTTTTTAATCAAATAAATTATTTAGGGTTATGTTAATATCATTGTTTCATTGATCTATACCATTCTATATTGAATTTGGATTCATGGCTAGACAATAAGAGTCATACTGTGATAACGTAGGTGGTCTCATGATTAGTGCTTATTGTCAATATGTTTATTTGTGACTTTATACCACACACCCATGTTTCTGGTGTAGTTTTTCTGAGAATTTTGCCCCAATGATAATGCCTAAAGATGTTTAAGTGATTAATTATATGATTTCAATCAGGTTGAGACTTATTTTTTGATTAAGGGCCACCTTGTGGGTGTGATTCCCTTCGATAACTATGGTTGGGACTTTTGGATTAGGATAATTATGGTTTTGCCTTTGTTTTCATTGTTATGGGTTATTGGAAAAGAATTTGATAATTAAATTCATACAAATGTGAATTTTTTCCTTCTTGATCATGTAATAGTGTAAATATTTCATGTGTTGCATTATTTTGAATTTCTTATATGTCAGGCTTGGTCCTGTTGAATTATTATGCCTACGATAATTGGTTTTTCATGCCTATGAGTGAGGGTTTTTGTGCCTGTGGGCTATGTTTTTTTATTCCTATGGTCAATTGCTTATGGGAAAGGATTTTTTATGTCTTGGGACTACCTAATAGAAATAATTTGAACTATCGGTTTAAATTTTAAATGACTTATGATTCATATTCCATGATAAAGCACAAACAAGGATTTTATTTTCATTTTACTTAATATATTACTTGATGAGGTTTCTACATTGTTTTCTTGAATATGGCATTGAATGGACATGGTAGGATCCCAAGAACATATCATTCAATGTAATTTGATTGTTTAATGAACATGATTGGTATAAATGTAACAAAGCATGTAGGATTGTTACTTTTGGGTACTTCCTAGTTTAATGTTTTCATTATTGTACCCAGTTGTTGCATATACTCAATAAGATATTGGCATTGAACATTGGTGGTTTTCTATTGAGATTTATTTCTCACAAATTTTTTTGGGTCATGTTTTGGGCGCGAACAAACAATATTACTGCAGGTGTCGTTAGGGGAAAGGCTCCTTATACAAGGACATGATCGTTGTTTAGGAGCATGAGTGCATGGGACTATGCAAAGGCATGCGATGCTACTATGAATAATTTTGTATTATTTTACCATAGTATTGTATTATACATGATCAATGTGTATCTGGTTTAACACATTTCTTATAATAAATGTCTTGTTGCATCATTTTGATATTATATTCCTTCTGGTTGTATTTATTTTTCTTTTTTTTGTATTTTACATCAATTTCATGTTGTTTAATATTTCTGCTATTTTTATTATTTATTCTGATGTGTTATACTCTACCAGTGAGGGCATTGCTTCCACACTATCACACCCTAGGCCCTCACTACTAGTCAGCATCCTCTGGTGTTTGGGGAAATGCAATTGAGGCCATGGTTTCATCTGGGAATGGAGCACCTTTTAGTGGAATCTGGATCTAGAACATTACAACAATGGTTATACATTTATATCCTTACTCATTTTATTGAAAAATAAATAATAGTCTGTAGATTAAAAATGAATAAACAAGCATCCTGGAAAAAGTTAATCATTTCCTCACCGATCATGAACACATATTTTCTTTTAAAAAATCAAGCATAAAAAATTCTAATAGAATAAAACAAGTAAATTATGAAACCCACAAAGGGTGACATGAGTAAATACACATCCACATACAAATCCATATCTATATAATGATTAAAAAAAATTTGGGGCTATAAATAATACACATAATTATCTTGGGGGACACTGTATGGTCGTTGTATGAGTCACAATGTGGTGGATATGTCCCTTGACTAAGGTAAATATTACAGGACCTAACTATTCCTCTCATATACCCATTTATATATCCCATGTGAAATTAATTAAGGTGTGATCTCATAGAACATGATTTGTCTTGATAATTGATATCATAATTTTGAAATCCCATATAATGATTTTCATAATATCGACACATTAAACTATTTTTCTTATATAAATAATCAAACATTAGTGTGATGTGGTTATATATATACAACCATATATATCCAGATAATACCCATAGAAGAATATGAAACATTGTAGGGTACCATTAGACATATGTTATTGAGCTAACCATATGTTTTGGTTATTGTTCATTTTATTTTATATATAGTTAGACTATATCCATCCATCTAAAAAACTATGGAGGGTATATAAATTGTTCTCCTTTATTTCATAATATTCACTTTACTTTCTAGTAAGAGTACATTTTCCAATATATATGGCCATATTAAACCCATCCTATGCTAAATTTGTAGAAGATAAATGATTGATTCATATTTAATTTTTATATTAGAAGGTGAATATTGGTATTTAAACATTACCTTATCATTCAATTTTTAGTGATTTTTATAACAATATGTTTACCCTTCAAGGGTTTTATTGGTTGTCAGTGATTGATGACCATAATAGAAAGTGGGTTAAATAAAAAAATGTTTGAAAATAATATTTTTCTACGTATTATTTATATTTATTTGAGAGGAGATTTGATAGTTTGGATTCCCAATATGTTATTATATATAAAATAAATTGTATAAGAACTATTATAATTGGATTTTTTTATCATAACTACATAGGTAGGAATAAATTTAATAGGAATCACCAATTGATGAATGTAAATACTCTCTCTTAATATCCATAGCCTTAGACATTGGGTTTTTGTTCTTGATTAATGTCATTATTATTAGTGCCTCTATTTAAAGATCTCATACACTTTATTCTTTTTCAATATCTATCATTTCTCCTTCATTGTATACACCACATATTTATGAATATCCTTTTGTTGAGTATACACTAATAGAAAAAGATGAATCATTTAAGAAATCATCTAACTCAAATCTATATTATCTCTCTTCATATACTTCACCAAATAATTTAAACTACCAATTGATTTAATGTATCCATTTTTAGTTTTCAATATTACTCTAATGAAAATTTCTTGATAGTTATGAGAATATATTTTATTGTAATTATATCCACCCAAACCAAGGAAATATAAGAATTGGTGAAGTATATTAATCCCATCATAATTATCCTCAAGTAAGGCAATAGTTTTGATACAATGAAATTAGCAGCAACACCACTTCGTCACCATCCCATTTTTTTGAGAAACATTTTGATTTGAAAATTCTTCATATAATACAAGAGGATAAAAACATAAAATAAATAACACCACTAATGAATCTAATATTTATATTGAGGTGGGTATGGGAGAGTAATAAGTTTTTATTACCCGGTTGAAAACACAAACTCATTTAGTATATATTGTCTCCAATAATGGATCATTTTCTATCAATATAATAGAATAAATACAAATAATATAACAAGTAATCATATTATACTTCATAATATATACAAAAATATATATTATAAATGGGTTCTATGTAAAAAGATTATTTATATTATATGTGGTCGAGGTGTGAGGAATCTTTAGATTGATGATATATGCCAATGTGATATCAAGCATGAAAATTTGATAAGGAAGTGGTTTGTTTACCTTTTGGATTAGATGATCCAATGTGAATTTGAAGTAATTTTCAACATATTTTCACGAATTTTATCCTAAAAGTTTATTCAAAGAAATATGAATTAGCAATGAAAATTTAACATCCATATCATCGTGTTGTTATATCAACTAAATATGGTGTATTTTTGTAGGGTATTTTTCATTCCAATATCTGGTTAACTATAAGAGGGAAACTCTTTGTAATCATATGAACTATTACATAAATGATCATGGGAAATAATAATCATAAATAACTAGTTCATCTATTTATCTGACTTGAACACCAGTCCATCGTTAAATGATGAAGTAACACTCTTGTCATATGCCTCTATCTTTATCAACAACCATTTCAGTTGGTACATCAAAAGCAATTAAGGAGAAATTTTAATGATAAATCATCATGAGTTAACTCCCTATTACTCAAACACAATGTAAAATTATTTGTATTATTTATAAACGTCGACTAATTTTCAAAATAACTAAATTAGTTTTGTTGTTTTTAATTAGAAATAATATAAAATTATCTACCACCCAATCTCATAGATCTAGAGTAAACCATTGATTAGATATTGAGTAATCCCCAGTTGTATATAACCTAAAATATGTTAATTCTGGGAAGGAACTATCACTAAATTATTAATTTGTTGGACTTGAGTATATGTATATATATATTATAACACAATTAATGAGAGTAAATCCCCCAAAATGAAGCTCTACCATCTACGTATCATATCCTATAACCCAACTAGTTGAAAAAAGATGGAATCTTTTATTGGAACTATGTAGAGAGTTAACTAAATTGGAAAAGTTCTAGGGTATCCAAGTACAAACTAATGGTCCTCCTAATCTGTCAAGTGGGTTATTTATATGGGATTCTGACTCCTAACCTTGATAAATTTGTTCTATGAATTATTCCACCCATTAACTATACGTTATGATTGGGTGAGGTTTGAGGGCCTTCTGAGTTGTTTATTTTCTTTAAAAAATAAATCCATAGATAATGGAGAATATTTTTATCCCTTTAAAAATATATATCATTAAGGAAACTATTAATAGATCCTCTTGTGGATTTTGATTCTCCCTATATATGGGACATACCATAAACCAATCACTACTACACTATATTATGGACTTCTTTTGATAGTTCATGAATAGAAATTGTTGAATAGTTCCTTGAGGAAGGTAATTAGAATTTATATTATAAAATCAGATATCCATACTTCCTAGAATTCATAAATGTCACAATGTTTATAGTAAATTATATAAAAACATCAATATAACCAGAAGTCCCATTCTCATTAATCATATACTTTATGTCTGGGGTAGAGATCCCACTTGGAAATCCCTCTTCCACAAGGATTGTTCAATGAAATAATAAAAAAGGAATAATAGTTTTGGGAATTAGTATATTGATACAAATATTGGACTTTCATATGATTATGACCCAACATGTTAGTAAAAGTAAAAAAATAACTCCAAAGACAAATTACATAATTATGATTAAATAAAGTATCGAAAAGTTCAACATATTAGAAAAATTATGCACATACATCAAACATACATAATAACACATAATCATTATTTAATTATCCATTAAAAATAATCTTAAAAAGATCATCAATTATCCATAGAACATGTATTAACATGAGTATATAAATTAAATAAGGTGGAAACTAATGACCAGTAAGGGGAGGGATAACATAGAAAGAACTTGAGTCCTTAATTTACAATACATGAGTGAGAAAAATCATCATAATTGCATCCTAAGAATGGGATCGTCATCATAATAATTAGGGAATCATTTTAAAAGGTAATTTAATCTTGAATATTCATAATTATAAAGTATCATAATATAGTGGTCATATGTGACACAATGTTATAACCAAAGAAGGAATCGTGTTCATGCTTGAAAAATGTAAATATTTCTAAACATCATAATTATTAATTATAGTATCATCAAGTTCATAAATATTATACATTATATAATTACATATATATATATACATATATATATAATTACACAATTTATTAGACTATATAATTCTGGGAGCACTTGTGACATCAAAAAAAATTCATAATCATGTATTCCATATAATAAGTGATTATATAACAATTATAGTCATGAAATGAACTCACATAATTAAATGGGTTTCCTAAGGGTGACATAATTATAAATTAAGGGATATAAATTTTGGTTACCATAGTAATATTGTGGACGATATATTGGGATAAGATATAATTTTAATTTGAATATGAAAAGAGTTAATATGACTAAAATAGGTTTATAGAAAAGTATCCATTTGAAAAAGAATATTAATGGGATTATATATCATTTCAAAAAAATTAAATGAACTTTTTTACAAAAGGACATCATTTTTTATAGAAATAAATAATGAAAATATTGGTTCATTCATACTAAGAATATTTAAAATAATGAGATAACTCAAAAATAAGTACATGGGTTTGATAATCCCCTTTCATTAAATACTAATTTATTTATTCTCTTTTCCACCTACTATATAATAAATATATGTTATCTAAATAATTTCAATTAAAGTCAGTTATGTTGTTTTTTTCACCCTAGATGAATTATAATAATTGGATTAATTTTATAAATTTCATTTTTAAAATCAAAAAACATTTGATATCTATTTCCCTTAAAATATCTCATATTTCATCGATTTAATGGTATTTTTTTATCTAATTAAACAAAATTATGATTTACTCTTGATTAATATATAAAATATATTTATACATTTATATATCATAAGTAATTTTTTAATAATAAATGACATTAGTTTTGATAATTATTGAATTGTCAATTTCCTTATAGGAATTTATCTGACTGTTGATGGGATGTTGTCAAAAGAAGGGAAAAATGATGTATGGAATATAGATATGTTATAAAATAAATAATTTCAATATTTTAACCACAATAATTTAATTTTAACATTAAACCAATTTAATCCTAGATTATTTGTGTCTAATAGGTATTTTGATAAAAAGGAAGAGTAGATGAAACTGTGCTAATGGGTTTGTGAAAACATAACGTCTGTAAAATCCCAAGTAAATAATGAATAAAACATTTTGATATTTATTAATATTTAGGAATTAAATATTAATTTTACTTTAAAGGGGTTTCTATGTTTGATAGCGTACCCGATACACAACAAAGAGTTTCTTTGAAATCTTACGTTGCACACTAGTAATAAAATAATATTATTTTAAATGGTAGTTAACACATAGTCATTGTATTGGTGGAAATGGAAATAAATAACTAAAATATGACTATATATGTTTTTAAATGTTTTTACTTTTATCTAATAAAATATAAAGTCTTAAAATATTGAAAGAATTCAATTTTAGGCGTATATGCCCTAGTTTTCACTAAAGGTTCACTTATCACCTTTTGATGGTGAACCATCATTAAATATAGTTTTTCTCACTCTTATACATTCTATTGGACCATATAAAACTCTTCTTTATAATTGGGACATCAAAATTTACTTTTTGTAAATTTTTGGTATTTTTCCGATAAAGTTCATTTTTAATGAATAGTGTAAAATGTTGTATTTTAATTCAAAACCTCTTTTTAATCTAATTTATTTATATTATTATATTACCTTTTGAATTGTTTTTTAAAGTGAAATTAGAATATATTATTACAATTAAATACAATAGTGGTCGTTGAAATTAATTTCACTTTGAAATCTGACTTAAACTAGTGTCAATCTTTTGATAGTTATTGTTTCATAAAAACATGCTATTTGCTCTGAAAGTGGGAATTAATTATTAAATTAATTAATTCAACTTATATGTTTGGTATTTTTTAAAATGTAATTCATTTTTGAATTCGATATATCAAATATAGCTTAGGGTGAAGTTTTGGTATTTTATCGAAAAACATCAATTTTTGATTAATAATGAAACCACTAAGTGGTAATTAAAAAACTAATTTTTCATTTAAATGAAATTTTACCACCTCTTTGTTTTCAATTTCAAAAATCTGACATACATGGTTTTCATTAAGAAGTAAAATGTTGTTCAATGGGATTAAAATAATTTTTTGGTGAATAGTAACTTATTAAGTTTTTAATCGCGATTAGAGGTAATTAGTGTAATTTAAGGTAAAAATAATGTTGTAATAATATGAAATGAACATGAAAGAAGTCCTAACCTCATTGGATGTGTCATTGACGACCCAGAAAATCCATGGGTCGACTCGGGGACCCCATGAAGCCACTTTGGTTGGAAAATGACATTAATATCTTTTTATTTAATGTTAAAATAAAAATGTCACAAAGATGAGTTGTTTTACTAAAACAATTTTTACATGAGGTTATACAAGTCATTTTTTTAACTATAAGTATTCATTGGTAATCTAAAAAGATTTCCTACATCACGATATTTTTTTTATAATTTTTAGACATTAAATAAATTAAATTATTTATGACATCATGATGATGAAGTGATTACCTCATTATTTAACGATTTAAATAAATTGAAAATATAATGTAAAATATAAGACCTAAACATGTACAAAACCTATTGGATGGGTGGATTTAGAACCCTTATAACCTTATCATCTAAACACATCAATGTGGGACCATTAAAATACTAAAATCATTCTATAATAAAGTAACATTTCTTTAATTTCCAAGAGTACCCCTCCTCTCCTCTTACAAAATGCCCCCACCTATACCACCTTACCCACACTTCCAAAGCCTTTGGCTTGGCCAAAACATGCCCATTTTGTCTCTCCACATCCATCTCTTACTCATTGAAGCCTCCCTTTGGGCATAAGTCTTCCCAAGGAAGCCTTTGAGCTCAAATCTATGAGAGTTACCAGATTTTATGGTGATGTCTTCACTTGTGTTATTTTGTTTTATTTTTCTTCTCCAACCCCCTAAACTATTTTTATTCCTTTCTTTGTAACAAATCCAGTATATTAAATATACTAGGATGTTGTTATAAGAATCTTTAGAGCTACAATTACACACATCTACATCTAATGGTTAAAAAACATACTTTTTTTGTGGTTGGCGAATTTCTACCTCACGAAACGATGATTGTTCAATATTCTTTTAAACACATTTAATGGTGGACATTAAGATGTCACTCTATTTATATATTATATATATTATTTTTATGTTTTTCTTATGCTTCTTTATTTTTCATTTGTGGTATACCTTTATGGTTTCCATTGTGGGTAAACACGATAATTTCATTTTCGGAAGTGCGGACTACCGCCCCCTCAAAGTGATTTGATTCATTAATGCCATATGTGGGATGTATAAAGGATGGATTTAAAGTTATTATATATGATTTTATACTGGAATTATAATATACCTCTATATAATTATTATTTCTTTCAATTAATGTATGATATAGAAATGAAGGTAGCGTTCATGCGTACGTACGACTTACCGTCTCCAAGAACGGTGCATTTCATTTCTTATCCCCAAATGTATTGTACTATTATAAGTACATATATATAATGGTTATATATGATGTATGTTAAATCTAAATGATTAATATATTTCTGGAATTAATATATACATACCTCTCATTTAGTTTTAATTCCATTAATATGACAAAGAAATGAAAGTATCGTTCATGCATATGTACGGCTTACCGTCTCCATGAACGGTGCATTTCATTTCTTACCTATAAATGATTATATAATATTATAAATACATGTATATGCAGGATATATATGATATATATGATATCCAAATCATGAATATCATTCTGGATATAATGATCCTTTGACCACACGAACAACATGTAATTGTAAGAAGTTCACTTTTGACTCAAGTACCAAATATCGACAAACGACTGTTATCAACCTAAATGAATACATAATGTTAATAACATGGTAATAACTGATATAAATGGAATAATGAACTTTAAAAAAGATCTTAATCAAGTAGAAATTAACTCAAGTTTATTATTTAGGACGTTAAAGAACGATCGACTCAAGTCGGACCCGAGGTAAGGGACTTCGTCTCAATCTCCTTTCATTAAGGCATATTTCGTTTTATACAAAACATTATTTTATACGGTGTATATACCCATTTTACATTTAATTTTATTCAAAAAGAATCTTTTTATATGAAGAGTTTTACTAAATGAAAAAAGGAATTTTTCTCTTAACGTACGCGGTGACAACGACCTTTTCCACTACCTCGAGTATTATTTGGTCTTTGGCTTCCTCAACAAGACGTAATGTTTTTAAAATGAAATAAATACCATATTCTATTTTATGTATTTTGGTATTGAAAATGGTTTTTATAATGGATTCTTTATGCCAATATATTTAAGTTATATATTGTGATCAATGTGTGGAAATGTTTTCATTCCGTTATATTTGTTTTATGTCTTATGATTTTTATAATGGTACTTGGACATTTGAAGGGTGGTTACATGATATACCATATGACGGGTGGTCTCGTGAATACCAGGACGGGTGGTTACGTTATAACCTCCAATGCATTGGGTATGGAAGTCGGTCGTATGGCTATTCGATTATGTATTAATGGAAGTAGGTCGTATGGCTATTCCATTAAGTGATATGTGTGGAAGTCGATCATATGGTTATTCCATTTAAGTATGTTTATGTCCCAAGTTACCTTTATATGAAATGTGATCTTTATATGGATTTTATGGTAATTCTTTTGGTTATAAAAGGGTAAGTAATGATCTTTTATCCAGTGAAGAGTTTTTACTACTTTATAAAGGTGAAAAGTATTACTTTGATAAAGTATACATGGTTTACTTATTGTTTTGAAAAACTAACAGTTTTCCTTCATTGTGTATCCCTTACTGAGATTTTTATGCTCACCCCATGTTTTTTGAAATGTTTTTCATAGGAATTAATGTGGAATAGGGTCACGGATGGGATCAAAGGAAATTCAATCTATCTAAAACATTGAACTACACATGTTTCCTTTTAAGAGTTTTTATTTTATGGAAACTTAGTAGAATTTTCTACTTTGTAATCTTTGAGATGTAATAATTATGTCCTAATTCTCTAAAACTCTAAACCGTGAAAAGATCCTCAATGTGAATTAGTCATTTAATTCAATATTAATTAAGGTTTAAGGTCGGGGCCTTATAATGTCCACTTGGAGTATATTCTTTTATAAAACCCTTAAAGACTTGATTTTATAGAGTTGACTGAAAAAAGTCATTAAAGATTATAAGGGGAGTAAGAGAGGGTATTTTTTAATATCACTATCTTTTTTAATTTGAGGGAAGGTGGATTACATAGAGATGTGAGTGGAGTTATTTATACTTGGGGTGGGGTATTTATGGTTAGAATAATGAATTAATTATAATTTTTTTTTAAATTATAATATTGATATTCATTACATTTTAAGTCATATTTTAATAAAATAAAATTATTTTAGGACATTGAATGATTTCAAAGACTGATTAACTTTTTTTTTCAAAATGCTTGTGGAGAAAATGTCAAATTGTTATTTCATTAGAATACTTCAGAAATTGGATTTTGGAAAATAATTTTAATATTTGTAGAATATATTATTTTATTTAAATAAAACCCTTATATAGGAAATTTTTTGATAAAATTTTTCTATAATTTATTAGATCATAATGAAATCATTATTGTTGTAAATTAAAATACAACAGTTTCAAAAAATTTTATTTTTACTATCCACCTAAATTTATTGTATTATAGAAAATTACCCAAAATAAACCATATAAAATTTAAAAATGGTATTTTAAAAAATGAAATTAAATTTTTAAAAATAATTTGATAATATTTTAATTTTAATCATCAATATAAACAATTATAATTTCTTCAAAATACAATAATATATAGTTTTGTAAAAAAATTCTTATTGTTTATTTGATTTTTTAATTGTTATATTTATTTTATATATTTATACATATTTTATTAAATTTCCCATACTAACTATTATTTATATTTAATTTTATTATTTAGTGGACAATTCACTACTCCAATGGTCACACTACGATTCTCAGTAGTCAAATTACTATTCTAAAAAATCAATTTTATAAAACTAAGAGTCTGGTTACTATTCAAATTGTCACATTACTGTCACAATGGTTTTGTTACCTATTATAAATACTCCTCCATTACATCATTAGTCATCCACAATAATATCTCCCCTAGTTTTTATATTTATGTTTTTGATATTTTCATTCATTTAAAAACATTTCGTTTCATTCCAATAATTTTTTTCATGGGGGTGATGATTCTATCAGATTATAATGATCCAATTTTCCCTATTATAATCTTCTAATATTCTATTATTTTAAAATTGTATGATTTGGAATTTTAAGGGTTCATTTATTTACTACTATAATGATCTCCATAAATGAATTAAATTATTGTTGTTTTGTCTATGTATTATATATGTAATATGCTGAATAATATATTACAAAAGAAATTTATTCAAGAAAAAAAAATCATTATCAACTTTTTTTCGATTACATTTTCTCAAATTTATAAATTTAATCCTAGAAAATTATACTCATATTCTATGTTTTGAAAAGATGAGGTAACTTTTGTTTCATCGATTCCCTGGGTTCTGATGTTATCTCAACATATATATGGTTATTCTTGAAAATTAGATAATGTTTATTTTTCATGTTTTATAAAAAAAATTCATCATATTCCAAGATCATAAAAAATTTATACTCATAATATAAGAAATTATCAAGCTATTCCAACTTCTAATTTAGTGAATGTGAGTGATCAGATATGTAATTCCTCAGTAGAGAAACATGGAACACATAATTTTTTTAAAAGGATAGGGCAGAAGCCTCAATTTACTATTTAATGCAAAGACCTCTTTATACTAGGTATAGGCTGACCCATTATATAGCCTAAAAGCCCAAGGCCATGTGGCCTGAAACAAGGCTTGAATGCCCATTTTTTGGCCCAAAGGACCCCTCAGTGAATAGTACCTCTACAGTACCCACACTACTACAGAACTAATACAGTACCCTCAATGCTAATGTTCCTGATATAGTCCCTCCAATGCAATAGTGTCGTCGCTGGTATAGTCCCTCCACTACTACAGTTCTTCTATAGTACCCGTAATTTCTCCCTTGCCCAGATTTGATCCTGGGTCTTTTGGATTCCAAGTAGGAGCTTGTACCATTAGGGTACATGCTCGTTGGAATGTGGAACACATCATTAACATTTCGTAATGAAGGTTTTTGTTCTAGTTAATAGTTTACTACTCTTATGTGGTGAATTATATAAAATGAGTCTTTGGATATAAGGATATTCTATCATTTCTTTCTAAACCACATGAATCTATTACATGATGATATTTATTTGAAATAATTTTCCTTAACATCATTCTCATTGTCCCTTTGATGGTTATCAACATATCACTTCTTCTAACTATGATAATTTTTATTTATTGTTTCATGGTTCAATACTTCTATTTCATGAACATCTCAAGTATGTTTTGATCAGTAAATTCATCTGATCATGTTGGAATTCTACATCACATCCCATATAGATCCTAAAATGGGAATATTCGAATACTCATGTGGATGATGTTTTTATATGAACTCATTTAATTTGAGATGTTTATCTAACCCACCATTAAATTCCGCTAACTATTCATATAAAATATGTATTTTGTTAATGCTCATTTTCTATTGAAAATAAGTTTTTTGTGTAAGATCATACTAAAATTCAATTATTAAATTAGAGAGTTATATAGAATTCCCTAGAATATATTAGTGAACCTTGGATAATGATCATATATTATTTTTTTGGTTCCCCATATATCCTCTCCACATTCATTATGTATATAGTGGCATGTTGTTAGATAGATAAAAATTCTTGAATATAGTTGAAATGATAATTATTGTTCATTCGATCAACCAAAATCCATATAACATTTATTACATTGGACGTATTAAAGAGACTATTGACACCCATAATTTTACACCATGTTCTTTTTTATAGATGATTTCATAAGTGTAAAAGAAATGAATAAATACCAAAGTGGTATAATTCGTGAATTAAATTGGATGTGAGTGGGATGATTTTAATAATTTAGTGAACTTTATTTTATTAATTATTTTTATAATATATTTTCCATGTTCTCATTGTTGTCCTTATGTTAAATGTTGGACATCAAAGAAAACCAAACAGCCAGCTCAACCAGGGGAACCTATGGGAGTCCCCTCATCTTTGCTCTAGTATCATGACATCACTCCAATATAATGGTGAGATCAGTAATGTAGAGCTCATGTGGTGTTCACATGGGGTGCATGCGAGTGGTCATATACATCATTAACTATGGGTGGGCATGACTAATGGGAATATTGGTGATGTTGTTTTGGGTTCCAACTTTGTTGTCGGATCGATGTGATGTTGTCATATGATTTCTCATTAAGAGAAATGAAGCTGTATGAATAATAGATGATAGAGATTAATATTTACAACAATATTCATTTTTAAAAAACATACACATAGAATTTACTCCACAGAGTGTGGTTAATCCTAGCTTTCTGATCAGACTATGACAATCATCTTCAACTTCTGTCATTCATAGGAATCACATGCTATCATATGAGATATGAAATCAAGAACCCCAAAATTCCAGGACTCACCTCGGTAAACATTCATCAAATGAACAAGCCTATGATGAATTATTAAATCATAGTATCTCAAAGCCATATACACGACCTCACTTCTCTTGAATCCTATCTAATTATCATACAAAACCACCACGAGATACTAAATGGATCCCATGATCAAATGAAGAAAACCCCAATATATCATGATAATATGTGATATTTCTTACCTTCCATATTGATAATCACTCATTCCATCACATGATCACTATGCATAATCACATGATTCTAATGATGTAACCTTGTAAAATCCATCATGAATGATTTTGAGGATCTTGTGAATCCATTGATTTTTTTTGATATCTACCAAATGAAAAACACATGATCTTGTATCATTCTATATATTATCATTAAATAACATATATTATGTCTATCTATCCATTAGAAAAATCGTTCATGTGATTAGATGATAATTTCCATTTAAATCTACACTGCCTACATCAGGAACTAGAAGATCCTTCACTATGAAAATGGAATGAAGCTCTACCAACCCCACCTATATAAAACCTATATATCACATATAAAATTAACCCATGATGGTAGATAAAGGATAGTAAGGAGGAGAATTGAAATGGTGGAGGAGAAGTTTTCTGCTACCTTCTGGGATCATCTCTGGTTAATTGTGAGTCTCCTATCTGAAGAATATGTTGAGGTATTCCACTAGAAGAACCCATCACATGATCACCATAGGATGACATTAACACAACATAGAACAATATAATGTGATTCCCTTATAAAATGGATCCTCATTTTAACCATGAAATTATATGGAAATGCACTATGGTCAATTGAAAATCCTTCCTTGACATGAAATTTTGAGGTGCCTGAGATTTAGTGGACGTCCAAAACCACTATGGAGTCTTGGTCAGAAGATCACGTGAGCCCTCGGCCACATGATGTCATGAACCCTGGTTCTCATGGGGGTTGAATGAAAATATGGACAATGCTATACAACATGTATCATCCTCGTGGAACATAATATATGCAATGGGAATATCATTTACAAGAACCCCAATAAAAAAATGGACTTACTACCGTTATCCATGTTCTTTTTTCTACGACAGGCTCCAATGTACAACCCATATGCATGACTACAGAACACCTCATAGGACCCGACTGAGGGAATGAGATGACATGAATAATTAAAATATCAAAGGATGAAATCATGAAGAACACCCCTCAAATTTAATATGGCTTCAACAAATATGAGAACCCATTAAAAATGCTTCTTATATCAATGAAAACCCTATGTTGTGCAACTTCAACATTAAATATTAGTCATGGTGTCCAACTAGTGAAGTCATTTTCCCTGCAGATATGGCTTGATCTCATTTTACATGAAACTCCAAAACATGTAAATTTTGGTGATCATGAACATGTTTGTGACACCCTGTCACATGATTCAATTAAGGTCACATGATCATAAGATTAATCCCTCGTATTTTGATTCCCTTTTTCACCATTCGATATGTCACTTTGATCATGTGACATGACTTGTATAGTTCATTTTTTCCATGTGATATCTGATTGTAATTCCATCCTTATCATAAGATTTCCTTGGTACAAGTGAGGTTGGTATCATAAAAACATATTTTCATTTAATCATTTTCATGCGATTTTATATGTGCATGCATGCATTGATTACACAAACAATACCCGATAATGTAATTTAATCATGAAAATATCACAGAAAAATCCTCATTGATCATGAAAACACATCCCAACCAATAAAATTTGGTCATCCAAATATGTCCATGACTTCCACTTTGATCATATGAAGCCATCTACAACAAGTCAATTGAACTTGATAAAGACACTGGAGATGTCACTTAAAGCAGGAGAAGGCAATTGGTACAAGCTATATTATCACTAAAAAGATCATAGACATATAGAATTTGATTATGTAAATCATATGGGACATCATTGTTAGATTCCCTTAAACGTGATTTCCATGTGATACCAACACCTTGAACAAGTGGACAAGACAATCAGTACATTCTTGGAAAACACCCTCAAATGTATCATCTTTGTATGATTTAAATCCCAAACATGACTAGTAGATAAACAATACATATCCATGAGACAACCAATACATGTCATATAGATACCCTCGGACCTCAATACCTCTTTCGGTACACTCACTAAGTTATATACCATTTGAACCCCCATACAGGGACCAATAATAGCATTCCCTATTTATAAGGGGAGTGTCATTAATATTTTATCGATAATCAGACAAAAGACCCTATATATTCCAATCCCTTTTATAGGGCATCAATGTAATACCATGAATATCCAATAGAAATTTTATTGTAATCATCTCTTTTTATATATCATTTGATAAATAATGAATATGTGAATGGGAATCCATCCTTGTATAAGCCAATAAAATTCCTAAAACCACATGGATAACCATAACATCTCTGAGATTTTTCACTCACCCCATATCACTAGCTGGTTAGGAGGGTTAAAGAACTATGAGGACTCAAATTACTATCCTCATATGACATGTCGGATTCCTCAAAAATTCTTGAGACATATTTATGTCCATACCACGTGATGTTAAACATCATGGATTGGTATAATCACATGACCTTAAAATTTTAATAATAACTAAATGGTTTGGTTTCCTATTCTCAATGGATACGTATGATTCATCCTAATGTTCCAATACCATCCCCAAGACATAATATTCATCCTTAGAATGAAATATACTCCTGAGAACCTGAACATTGCAATAAAGTAATGATTCATAGGCAAAGAAGACAATGATAGATAAATTGTACACACATTAATTTACCTCAATATATAGTATTAATAAAGTTATTGAAATAGGGGTAACAATTCCATTTTTGGTGAAAATGAAGGATTATTATAACATAACATAACTCTATGACGGAGTCTCAAAATATGAAATAAATCTTCTAAAAGGGTCTGATGAGCCCGATATCCCATCCTCTCGACCAATATGAGTTCCTAAGTGACATTGGGTATGAAAAACCAAAGGAATACTGGAATTTACAATGAAATAAAATAATTAGTTATGTATTTGGGATTTATTTGTGGTTTTTAGAGGAAAAAATGGGAAACTAGAGTCAAATGATTTTGTAACAACCCTCAATCACCCATGATCGAGCATTGGGCATGAAACTCTTCTGGATTTTTTGGGAAACAAAATGGTGACCAATTATGATATCTTATAATAGTGTCATACCTTTCAAGGGTCAAATAATATATAAATCCTAGTTCTATCTAGGTCAGTTTTTTGACACATTTCATGAAACAATATAGTTAACTTGACATGTTTATTGTTTAAATATGATAATAAATTCATAAAAGAAAGGACTACCTCTCAATCCTTTATCATATAAAGTAATTATACTAACATGTACTCTAATATATGAAGTTATGCTAATAAGGTGTATTTTTTATTTTTTGGGACTTTTCATATTATATATAATCAAAACGAAATAATTGAATGTGCCAAATGATTTTGATACCGTTGGACAAGATTCTTGGGCCCTGAGTTCCAAAAATAAAATGTAACCAATAAAACACCTCCAATTTCAGTTGGAGAACATTTTTGTATGAGAGTGACACATAAATTGCTACATCCTGATTTTAAAATCAACCCATTAAATAATTTAGAGTATGAATCCCCACTAATTATATTTACCGTGATAAGTAGTAGGAGATGAAGAGTCATTTCATTTCACATTTAGCTGATTTGGGATATTATAACTAGATAATAACAATATATAACACCCCTAAAGTACAAATGTGGATGATCATAATCACTATATAATCTCAGCCACATAGGATACACCTAAGACGATTCTCATCCATTCAGGTATACTTCATCCATTTTTGATGAAAATTACATAAAGAGCTATATAGGAAGTTTTTCCTACCTTAACACTTCAAATTGGGAATCCTTTAATATTGGTCACTATAGGTTTCAAATAATGCAGCTTTAAAGCATGAATTTGTACCTGTAACTACCATTTCGTCTGAATCCCACCATTGTATTTTTATAGTGTCAAAAAATTAAACATGGAGCATCCCTATCCATGAGCATATATCTTCATCCTAGTAATCCAGGGTGACTATGGATTTCCAGGTGCACCCCATCCAAAAGGTATGTGGAAATTTTTACCATCTTTTACTCTATCATTTTTTCTAAATTGGGAACATACCCACCAAACAGTATACCTGAAATTTTCCCACCAAAGTCACACCAGTAATTGACCCCAATAATGGTACTACAAACATCGAACAAAAAAATGGGATTAGAGGCCCCAAACCACCAAAAGGTAAACTAGGCACCGAACCCCTAAAAGTTATTATGTGCATTGACCCAAACGACATTACTATCGGAATATAACCACCAAAAAATACACCAGAAACCAACCCATCATTTGAAATAACTTTTTGAGGAGGAGTACCAAATATCTTAGGTCTCCATAAATATTATGACAAATATATTTGAGGAATTATCATCAGATCATGATAAGCACACTCTTGAAAAGTATAATCATATCCTCTTAAATTTATCTAAGTCTCAATAGGTTGGCCTACCTTCTACATATGACACAAGAAAGGAAAATCTCTAAGGTATAATTCAATCATCTACAAATGATGTCACAAACTGCATTGGTATTTCAAAGGTTAATGTCTATAGAGCATATGACTATTATTACTATAGGTTTTAGTATATCGGGTACACATTGAGACTCCCATCATTATCCACTCACACTATTATCGATTTATGAGAGATGATTTTTGTGGCTCTTTCCAGCCATCCCATTAAAAAGGGAAAGTCAATTTCTAAAGAGTACCACATCTCTCAAATATATTTAGAGAATAGGGATCTCCATGAAATGATTATTGGAATTATACTAAAATATATACAATAAAAATTAATATCAACACCTTTATAGGTAATATTTCCTTGTAGTGAACTTCCCTAGAAAATTTTAATTGGGGAATTTTTATATTTTTCATTCCCCAATAAGGTGAAGTAAATAAATTGTTCCACCTCACCCAAGAATGTAGGGATAAAGTAATTTATATATTTTCCACCTCATCATTGATTGTATTTTTCAGACCATCTGGCCTCATATGTGACCAAAATACCACACGGAGTTTCAGGTTTCATGAATCAAAAGGATGTGTTACATCATCCAATCCCTACATTTCCTCAGTATCTACCCTGGGAAAAATCATGAAAGTTTCTCTATAACCTAGACTCTAAATCCAGCCATGTGACCTAAATAATAGTGAAATAGGTAGCATGCAGGATAAGTAGCATTGTCATATATCTATTTAAGATAGACTGTTTTTGGTATATTCCTTCCATCCTAAACATATCCACATGTTCATTGATCATGCCATATAGAATGTATGATATATTTCCTAATGATGAGAAATCCAAGTGAGGTATCGACCGTTTCCCATTAAAATCACTTCCCCTACCATTATAATCCTATGTTTATGACATAGAATTCCATTCAATTTATTGAATTGATTTATAAGTAGATGGATGATGGGATTATAGAAAAAATAAAGCTAATTCCATATTCAAATGAACTAGTTACAATAAACCAAACATGAACTTCATGAAATAAATCAGGGGCCATATACGTCCAAGGGATAGGTGATTATCCCTCAACACAAGATTGAAAAAAAAAATCAATTCCATGAAAAAAATATCCCATTTAATTTTCACTACACCTTGTAGAATAGTTTGTTTGAACTCCCAAAAAAGAGGAATATGAATGTTCTAGGGTTGATAGGCTATGAAAACCAATTACCCTAACACCAACATCTTGGTCACACAATATAGAGATAATTTTTCCTTAACGATTTGATGGAGAAATTGTAAAATGGTGGGTTGATTGAGATAAAAGATCCAAAAAATCACCAAATGTGCATAAGAGTAACCCATGATCTATAGGAAACAATCCCTACCATACATGTTGTGTCATACTACTTCACAGTTTTGTGACATTAAAGAGCATGATATATCCTAGTCACATGACATTAAACTATGTGAAACATCCTAGTCGCATGATGATTAACTGCATGATACAACCCATTCACATGATGTTAAATTTCTTGATACATAGTAGTTTTATGATGATAAACTATAAGATTCATCCTTATTAGATGAAATTAAACTGAATGAAATTACGTTGTAACATTACATTAAAATATAGGACATTTCCTAGTCGCATGATGTTGTCTTTCATGATTTTTCTTAGTCGCATGACCTTAAACATCAAGACATGTCCTTATTTCACGATGTCAAATTTTTTCATATGTTCAGGTTGCATGAAAATACACTACCTGATATATCCTAGTTATCAAATGTAAAAATGTAGGATACATCTTGGTCATATCATGTTAAACTACTTGGTATGTCTTCATCACATGAAATAAAAGAGTGTGATACATATTGGTTTCATAACACTAAAATTACTGATATGTCCTACCTTCATGACATTGAAATATATGACAAAATCCTTATGATATGACATGAAACATTACAAAACATATCTAGGTCCTAGGATGGTGAACTGTGTGAAATATCAATATTTTCGAGATGTAATTAGCCTCAAGTAAATCATATAACTTTGAGAAGTACCATAAGTGTATAATTTTATCAATCCCAAGTAGTTCAAAAAAAATTTAATGCCCACAATATCCTACTAATAGTGTTTTTGAAAATTCCACCACTACAGAAATGTAGATCTGGGCATCATGGACACCCTGTATAATGAGAAAATTTATGGAACAGAGGTTGAAGGCACATATCAATGCTAGTTCAAATGAGCTCATCTATTATAACCAGGTAGAAAGAATTGGGTAGGAATAAAACCATGAAATGTCCCTATACATACCTTGCTGAAGTACCACTGTATTGTAAAAACAAAAAAGGAGAAATTCTACTATATTCCGATGAAGATGATGTGATAAGCTTATATTCATATCCTGACAGATACTATAGCACCACTCTCTGATCAGTATGAACAAGTCACTACACCTAATCAAGAGCATATCATTCCTCCCATATAAAAGGATTATTTAAATATTACAACAAAGAATGAAACATATGATTGTGCCTATATCCATTTTTAAATCTATATCACATAGTGAGATCATCACATTACTCGATGTGGGCTAAAATTCTTAGGATAAATTGTAGAGACATTATCCAAAAGAATTATACAAAAATTAAATCACCATTATGACTGAGGATCACCAAGTGAGAGCATCGCATTTCTAATTAAATGATCATTATCCTTTTCATTAATATAATAAAAACAATCTATCAGATTACACGAGGATGATCATACTCCTTTCCCCATTATAGAGTCATGTCAACATATTCTCTTGGATTATGCATATAGGAACCAGGTTCAGATCCCCACTTCTGTCAATATTCATCAGAAAATTCCAAAAAAAAATTAGTGCTTGATCATATCCAAGACAATAATATAGAATCTAATTTGATTAATCCAACATATTATCAATAGTGGGATTATATCTCTGCCGCACCAAAATTTATCAATATAATCTAGAAGGTGTAATGGAGAAAGCAAACGTCTATACTGAACCACGAAACATTGGTTATCATATATCATCCATAATGAAGAATGTTGATCTTATCCCTGAACATATAATCAATAGTTTCATTCATACAATGTAATGTATTTCAACATCATATCTTTTTTTTGGAAACTATTTAACAGAAATTAATTTTAGACATTGATTCAATAGTACTCCTTGCAATAGTGTAGAGATGGATGTCATGGACTCTAATAATAACATCCCCATGGTCAAACTACCCATGGTCATATACATCTCCAATAAAAGGAAATTTTCCCTGTTCACATACACCATCAAATAGATAAGGTCTCTAAATAATACAAATGTAGGTAGATTGGTGTGTGAAACAACTGGTTTATCTATATATTGTGCACCAACAACCACCAACAAAACATTATCATGGTCAAAAAAGACATTGAGATGAAACCTCTATGGTATGACTAGCTGAATACATATATTCCTGATACATAAGATTCCATCATGGATATATAGAGATATTTAATTGGTAAAAACCTCCAAAACATGTCTAGACCGATTTCCACATTCAGTTATGATATCATAAATGGGTTAAAAAGGGGAATTCATAATTTACATTCCACAAATCTGTAGGAAAATTGTTGATATTAGAGAATATAAAACACCATTATGAAGAATAGAAGGGTCAACTCTTAATTTTAAACACACTTTAATATAAGATGGACATGGCTGCATCTTATAAGGACCAACACATGGAATCATAGGAGTATAATTGAGGTATGAAACATGATGACTCTGTATTAAAAGAACTCTCTAATTGATTGAAAATGTTCTTTCATATGATTGTATAAGAATATGGGGAACACATTTATTTAATCTCATATATCTAGACATATTCTATCCCTGATGAGACCATAAGTGCAATCAATCATCTTTGAAATATATTTTCGCTAAATGTGGCAGTCCATGATGAAAATTTCTATTCCCACTACATATTTTACCTTAATAGTGACAAAGTCATCCCTGGATTATCCACCAGGTCGAAAATTGTGTCCACAGTCTCAGACATGTAAGAATAATATAATGACTTCATGAACTCTCATATTAAAATATAAGAAGATTTCTCCTCGAACATTGATGAGCTCAAATATTTGAATTTAGGAATAAAAGACACTCAACCCACATTGGTTAGTTCCACCATTATTCTCAATGATTATTAGGTTTATATCAATTTTCAAACAAGTCCTTGACACCAATTCACATTGAATAATATAGATATTCATAGAATAAACTGTAATATGTTTATTATCATTATAGGCTTACTCGATGACCAAATAAGTTTCTAGAATATATCGAAGATAATGTACCCCTATCATGATATCACGTCCAGTCTACATAATGCTAAACTATAATGATATCATCCTAGTCATATGACATTAAGACTAAATGAAAAATTTCTTCATCACATGATAATAAACTGCATGGGAGGTATCTTCTCCCCAAAGACTCATCAAATATGAGATAATTTTTTTAAAAAAAAATTATATTAATTTCTCCATCTCTATGTGACTATCAAATATATATATGAAATATAACCCCAGAAGAACTACATATATCTGGATTCCAGACAAAAAAATATATTCAATGATACTCGGTTCCCATATCATGGTTCCCTCCATGAAGTATAGAGCCTGGTCAAAATACATCATATAGTGTGATAATGTTTAAAATTTATTTTTCTCATCGGGTAACCTCTATCTGTACCACATGACAATAAATTTCATTGCAAATGTTCTCTATGAATGATGCTAAACTACAAGGTTCTTCCAAAACAATGTGCGGAATTATATTTATCCTAATAAATTACTTTGTGAAACACAGATCTTCATTCATTGGTCTAGTTTTAATATTTCTTCAAATCATGTGACCTTCTTCTTTACCAAATTATGATAGAAAAAATTTCTATGGTTCTCACATAATGTCAGTAAAAATTAATGTTTTTTCAAATGAATGTATAGATTGATTGTCATTCTAATGAGATACGTAGGGATTCCAAGATCGTATATGATTCCATATACTACACAAGATACAAAATAACCCAATCCACTACATTACATTGCTATTTTTTTGAAAGAAACCTTCGTTGTTCCTGGTATCTTGAATTATTCATAGATCATGTAGTATTAGGAACAATAGTATTGGATTAACCACATGATCAATACATATCTATTCATATTATAGTCAACATAGTCCAATATTCATGACTATAAATGGAATACCATGAATCATCACTACATGTTGTTAAAATTATTGGTTGATGTCCCATGTATGACTGAAAATGGTGCATTACAATAGACATTACCTTAGAGGCCCACTATCCTTGTGGTTGGTCTTCCACCACATCTCTATTTATGAACTATGTTTGGATTGATTCCAAACATTGTAGGATACATAGTGATACTTGTATTTATTGCTTGTGGTCTAGGTGTAATATTAACCTTTTAAATTTGGAAACCTATGTCCATTCTATATGATGTTAAATTACATGGTTTCTGATGAAATATGTGTGGCATGACTCTTATCATTGTAGGATACCTAGTGACACTAGCATCACTAATCCTTCTTATAGATTTACAAAAATCAAGGGGAACACCCACTTGCATGCATATAGTTCTTACTATTGTTTATTGTTTCAATTTCAAGAAATACATGTGGCTTGATTGTCAACATCACATGATACATAGCAATTTCCAGATCTCCCATCCTAAGTCCAACTACCACAATAAATTATAACAATTATTCCCTCTATATATGGTTCAAGACTATATTGATACATTCCAATTACATGACTAAATGTGGATTGATTCCTATCATCGCAACACAAATAAGGATTCTCAGATCTCCAACCCTACTCCCATATGCAATGATCAATATAAAAAATTACCCCACACTAATTATTGGTAAAAAATATTCATTAATCTTTCATAGAAGGACTATAATTGGATTTTTTTCCCAATAAACATGATATGTTGGGAGATCATAATCATAAATTATATGTTATTAAACAACATATAAAATAGATAAAATGCATCAGAAACTACATAAGGCTTATACCTTTGTAGAAAAATATCTAATTCCCACTCTTATATAGCATAAAAAACAGTCTAGTTGTCCCCTATTTCTCCTAAAAATCATGTTTCAAGGGAGAATATAGAACAGGTATGGTCGATCTAGCTGAAATGATTGAGGCAAATGTCAAATTGGATAGAATTTACTTACCGTATGATGTTAAGCTTCATGGAAACCATATATACCATAACTACCATGGATTTTCAAACATAGTAATTACTTCATTAGTTCAGAATATTTATTTCATTACATAAATTCTTTATTGGAAACCATAATATTTTTTATCCTTTGTATGCATGGCAATATAAAGACGGGTCTATAAGGGAACTATATCATCCTTAATACTTTCTTCATAATTATCGCAATTTATAGACATATGATACATAATACATATCATTATAACTTGTCGAAAAAAACATAATAAATGGTGATGTCATTTTCTTAGTAAGGGTAAACAAGGGATATATATAAGAATAACATGAACATAAGGGTTTCAAGTGATGAGAATAATAATTTAAGCCCAGAACCTACATATTAGAGATCATAATCATGATTCATGGAATATATATTAGTAGAATATAAGACATGAGTCATAGGGGAATAAAAAAACATGAAGCATCATAGCATAATACATGTTATTTTTGGCATAATGAGAATCATAGAAAATCATTTCATTATAAGTCAATGATTACACAAGATCCCATCATAGTGAAAAATTTCTTTACTAAACCGAGTTCAATCCCTATTTCATCCAAGAATTAATGATTATACTGTAAGATCCCGGTTCTTAGTTCTGAGGTATGTGCTTCTTCTTTTCTCTTTTCCTTAAGTGTTTTTGAGAAAATAAAGAAAATGGGGAAAATTCCCAAATTTTGAAATGTACACGCCATGTACTTTTTCTAGACACCGTGTACTTTTGGCCATGTGGAACGAGTACACAGGGCGTGTGGCCGTGTCGGTGATGAAGGGTGTAGTCACCAAGTACATGTCGTGTAATGGTCCCTTACACGCCATGTAATGTTCTATTACCAATTCTTCCTCTAATGGATGTTATTTGCATTTAAACGGTGTTTCTTCTTCATCATATCTATTCTGTTCTTTGGCGTTTCTGGAATCGGAATTCATGTATAACGTTCGTTGACGTTTAAGGTAGGTGTCTTGGTGTTTCTTTCCAACTGTCTCGCGTTTTGTTCATTTTTAGTGCCACGAACCCATGATGGGGTGTCTTGAGGCTGAGGTTGTGGCTAGTTTAAATACCTAAAATTGTATTGGTGATTAATTAAAGTTGTAAAACTGTTTTTTGGGATTAGTGCTTGGATCCGGGACCACCCCCGGGGTGCATTCCTCTGTTTAGTCGTTTGGCTAGGATACCCGATGGTATACCTTGATTATATTCTGCATTAATTTTTCCTTGAGAGGAATTGTATGAGGATTGAAAGTGATATGTTGGACATGGCCTGGTTACTTTAGCACGAGGGAGTTGTTTTACTTAGCCCGAGGGTAGCTGTTATCATAGCCTGATGGAAACTTCTTCCATGCATGTGGGTGATAGACTATGTGACTGAGGGCGACACATCGTACTCCTAAGGGAATATTCTGTTACGCCTGAGGGAAATACCTGCGGGTTGGATTCTGATTACCTAAGGTTGATATTTGTTTGTCTAAAGACACTGTATGTTTACTTATATATTTGTTGTGGTGATTTCTTATATTAAATGTATTAAATGAATATTAAAATGGAAATAAAATTGGGTAAGATTGTTATTTTTAGTACTTCTTACTTTATTTCATTTTACTACTGCACTCTATTGTTGCATATTTTTACACCCAGTTGGGCATGGGCCTTTGGTGGGTGCCTACTGAGATTTATTTCTCACACCCTGTTTAGGTAACGCTTTTCAGTGAAAACATATTACGTTGCTGGATCTATAGATAAGGGAAAGGGACCTTATACAGGTATTTGATTGCTGCTGAGGAGTAGGAGGGCATGGGACCGAGCATTGGCTCACGATGCCGCTGGCTATTATGTTTTGTTTTACTGTACCTGTACTTCATTTGTAACATATGGTATTGTAGTGTAACATGTTATGGATTTTTTCATAGAATTGAGGCATGTTGCATCATTTTATATACCGTTTTGTTATATCTACTTGAGTTGTTTATTTGAGTTGTGTATGGATTACTACTTCCACTATTGTTGTATGTTTTATTTCATTCTGCAGCGCTACACTTTTAAAAATGAGGGCATAGTTTCCCCACTATCAGACTTGGGCCCTCGCTACTAGTCGGTAGCCTCTGGCATTTGGGGAAATGCGCTTGAGGACATGTGGCGAACCGGGTTCGGGGCACCCATGGAGTGGTACCCTGGTCCGGGACGTTACAAAGTGGAATCAGAGGGGTTCTTTTCTTTGACTTACGATTTGGATCCTTAGTCAGGGATAAAACGAGAATGGTAGTTGGTAATAAGTTGTGCTCGGGCATAGCTAACCTGTGTACATGTAAAATCCAATTTTCCTCGTATTACAATTTTACTGATTTTGAAATTTACTGTGGAATTGATTTTCACCATTGGGTGACGCACTTGTGATTGTGCTATTTATATTTTATCTATGGGTTCGGTTTAGTTGCAACCTGATGAGATGAGGGTATGCCATCTCATGCATCATTTAGGAACATGCTATAAATCACATGCCATGCATAGTTTCATGCCATGTAGGTGCATTAGAAATTTCATGTTGTTGTGATAGTTGATGTGCTAGAAATGCATTTTTTTGTGATAGCCTCTTGATAAATACATGCTATGTGATAGGGTATTTCTATATAAACTGGTTAAAAGAATGGATGCCAAACTTCAGTTTTTGGGGATTATGGGCCCCCATTTACTGTAATTTGGTGGATCATTGATTCTTTATTTAGTTATAACACAGATAAGATGTCAAACATTTATTCGTGGGGAGTATGGGCCCTCATGGGTCGGAATTTGACAATTAAGTGTTTCTTTCCAGTGTTTTTTGGGTTCTGGGGAAGTTTCTGAGGCATACTATCTGGAAACCCAGAATACACGCCGTGTAGTGCTGTAGACATGCCGTGTTTGTTCTTCTGTTCAGGAAGAAAAATAAACTTTTTAAGTACATGCCGTGTACCCTGAGTGCACACCGTGTAGTCTGTACCCATGTCACAAACCGTGTGTGCGGCGACATGGGGAAGGGAAGAGCTTGGGGAGAACACACCGTGTAGCTAATGTACACACCGTGTAGTATTGACCAGAAGACTTGGACATGTAACTAACAAACACGGGCCGTTGTAGTCATTTATTGAACATGTCGTGTCAATGTAGATCACGCCGGGTAGTGTGACCTGGGGACCCTGCTGTGTAACTAACAACACGGGTCAGTGGAGCTCGTTTAGAACATGTCGTGTACCTGTGGGACATGCCCTGTAGTCTTGTCCGAGAACAGACTGTGTGGAGTTAGCTGTGTGGCAAGAAAACTGAGTAGTGTACACACCGTGTGCGGGTGTAACACACCATTTAGTATCAAGCCGAGTAGTCATCCGTGTCATAAGAAATACGGGAAATTGGAAATAACACCATACACGCAGTGTTGATGATATACATGTCATGTAGTTTTTTTTTCAAATGGGAGCCGTGTGGCTCAGCAGTGTAGAAGGACCCAGGCAGGGGAAAAGGAGTCATGTACAGGCCATGTAGTTAGTATACACGTCATGTAGTCTTGTTTTTCAAATTTTGAATGTCTTCTTCCTCCTGTTTCTTTATGGGATTCTTCGTTTTTTGTCATTAATAATCTTGTTCTAAGGCATGTTTTTGACCTTGTAGTGTCATGCCGCCAAGATGACCATGTGTTGTTCACCAGGAGAGCGCCAATAACAATACTCCCGTGGTGGTGGTCCATGGGCTACCAGTTGATCGTCCAGTAGAGCCAGATGTGGTCCCCGCCGTTATACCAAATGCAGGTGCAGATGCGCAGTTCCGTGAAGGCTTTATGCGGTTCATACAAACCATACTGGGAGTACCGCATGCTGCCACATCTATGGTCGTGCTGACTCGTATCTTTCTGTAGCAGCATCCGCCTGCATTTTCAGGGGATGGAGGACCACAGGGTGTAGAGTCTTGGCTAGTATCAATGCCGACTATCTTAGATCATCTTGAGATGCCTCTAGGGTGGAGGGTCAAGCCCACGACATACATGATGCGTGATTCCGCCAAGAGGTGGTGGGATGATACCACCCAGATAGAGCATCACAAAGACATGACATGGGAAGATTTTCAAGAAGTATTCTATGACTTCTTCTTCCCAGAGATGCTGAGGGAAGATAGGGCTCGAGAGTTCCTGAATCTGTAGTAGGGCGCTATGTCAGTGATGGACTATTTTTCCCGTTTCACTGAGCTTCAGCGTTTTGCACCCGTGGTGGTCGGTGATGAGACATAGAGAGCTAGAAGTTTTGAGGATGGTCTTTGTTATGACATCCAAGCGCTGGTGAATGTTTTTAGGTTTCCTTCAGTACATGCTATTGTGGATTAGGCGCTTATTATAGAGAGGAATCAATAGGAATCTAGTGGTGTGGGCCAGGGAGGTTCAACACCAGTAACTGGTACAATTTCTGCTGGTAATAAAAAGTGACAGATGGGCTTCCCTCTAAGTGGTATTACCAACCAGACAGTTTCTTCAGGTGGGCCGGTTAGGTGCTACCAGTGTGGTAAAGAGGGGAACAAGATTCCATAGTGTCCATGAGACCTAGTGGAGTGCCGAGCTTGTCGCAAGATGGGTCATCTTCAGTGCTTTTGTAGGGTGTTTCCACTGGTGGCTAGTGAGAGGGGTTCTGTGAAGACTCTGCATGCGGGGGTAGGACCAGTGGATTCATACCAGTTAGGGAATTGGAATATGTCAGGGTGTGTAGGAAGAGATGGTGGTTGCGGCCATGGTAGCTAGACACCAGGATCTCATAGGCAGTAGGGTGGGACAGTTCAGGGTAGTCAGGCTATGTCATAGGGCCACGACATTGGGCAGGAATATGTAGTTCTACAGACCCAGCAAGAGCAGGATCTCGGACCATCTACTATCAGAGGTACTATTCTAGTGTCTCTTTATTTATCTTCAGTACTTTTTGATACAGTTGTTGCACATAATTTCATATATGTACCTGTTGTGGAGATCCTTGGCCTCTATGTTTCTACTTCTTCTGATATCATGATGCTAGACACTCCGTTGGGGACGAGAACAGCTGGTGTGCGTTAGTGCAAGGAGTTCCCCCTTGAGGTTGGTGTGTTTCACTATCATTGGGACCTCTATTTCTCGGAGATGACAACTTATGACGTCATTCTAGGGATGGACTGGTTGGTTCCCTTTCGAGCCTTTGTAGACTACTATCATTGAAGGGTGTGTTTCACGTCACAAGAGGGCAGAGAGTTTCTATACAAGGGCGAGTGGATGTTCAGGCAAGTCGAGCTGGACCAGAGCATCATGGGCAAGGAGGAGTCATATCCTAGAATGCAAGCTTATATCTGGACAACCAGAGGACTTGTCAGAAGGATTTCCCTCCAGTGGAGGATCATTTTAGGGATGCCTTCCCGGGTGACTTTTCAGGTCTTCCTCCGGAGCATGAGGTGGATTTCTCTATTGAGCTTGTGCTAGGAGCAACACCGGTGCCCATTCCTCCTTATAGGATGGCCACAGCTGAGTTGCAAAAGCTCAAGAGGCAGTTAGAGGAGTTACAGGAAAAGGGTTTCATTCGAACCAGTACTTCTCCGTGGGGTTCGCCAGTCCTTTTTGGGAAGAAGGAGGACGGTACCCTCAGAAATTGTTTGGATTATCGGAAGATGAACCAGTTGAAGATTAAGAACCGATATCACTTTCTGAGGATATATGATCTTTTTGATCAACTTCGTGGAGAACGAGTGTTCTCGAAGATTGACTTGAGATCAGGATATCATCAGCTACGTGTTAGACCATCTGATATACCACTCACGGCTTTTAGGAGAAGGTATGGTCTATACGAGTATACAGTTATGCCGTTCGGACTCACGAACGCACTAGTAGTTTTCATGGATCTGATTAATCGTGTGTTCCATCCTTATCTAGACTCTTTTGTGGTAGTATTCATGGATGAAATCTTGGTGTATTCTCACACTCGACATGACCATGCCACCCATCTTGATATCATATTGAGTACACTGAGAGAGCACAAGCTATATGCTAAGCTCTCCATGTGCCACTTTTGGAAGGACCAGATTCACTTCTTGGGTCATATCATCTCAGAGGTAGGAGTTTCAGTAGACCTTAAGAAGGTGAGAGAAGTAGTTTCCAATGAGCAGCCTAAGAACGTGTTTGATATATGGAGTTTCTTGGGGATGGATGGTTACTACAGACACTTCATACAAGACTTCTCCTTTTTAGCAGCGCTGTTGATGGGTTTGACTAAGAAGGGTGTGAAGTTCGTTTGGTCGGAAGCTTATGAGACAACCTTTAATGACCATAAAGGAAGGTTTCTATCAGCACTGATCCTGATACTCCCATAGCAGGGGCAGAGCTATAGAGTTTACTGTGATGCATCAGGTATTGGGCTGGGAGCAGTGTTGATGCAGGGTGATCGAGTTGTTGTGTACGAGTCCCAGCAGTTGAGGCCACATGAGAGTAATTACCCGATGCATGATCTCGAGTTGGCTGCAGTTGTGCATGCGTTGCGTTGTTGGAGACATTATCTATTGGGAGAAAGGTTTGTGGTTTTCACTGACCACAAAAGTCTCAAGTATATCTTTACATATCATGACTTGAATCTGAGGTCACGAAGGTGGGTCGAATACCTACAGTCCTTTCATTTTGGGCTTTCATATAGACCTGGTAAAGGAAATGTAGTAGCTCATGCACTGAGTAGGATGACTCAGATACAGGCTGTGCAGGAGGCCAGTGATGAGTGGAGGCTTATGGATTTGTTCTCTGAGATGCATTTGGAGGTGCACGACAGTCATGGGAAAACATATATTTCCTCTTTAGTTCTGACTTCTACCCTCCTAGATAGAGTGAGGATGGGACAACTAGCTGATTTAGAAGGCCTAGTTCTACGGGAGTCGGTGGCAAGTGAGGACCCTCTTCCTTGTTGTACGATAGGAGGTGATGAGGTTCTGCATTTCCTTGGATGAGTGTGGGTTCTAGGGGATATACGTGAGTAGATGATGCAGGAGATTCATGCATCAGCTTGGGTAGTTCATTCCGGGGTTACCAAGATGTACCGTGACTTGAGACGTCATTACTGGTGGCCGGGTGTGAAGAGAGAAGTAGCTGGTTTTGTTACGAGGTGTTCCACCTGTCAGCAGGTGAAGGCAGAGCATCAGAGACCACCTAGACTATTACAACAGTTACCTATCCTGGAGTGGAAATGGAATGATGTCTCCGTGGACTTCGTGACTGGTTTTCCGAGGTCACCTCGAGGCAATGATGACGTGTGGGTTGTTGAGGACAGACTCATGAAGGTAGATCACTTTTTGCCGATCAAGGAGACCGTTGATGTTAACGAGCATAGAAGGTTGTATATCTGAGAGGTCATACATCTTCATGGGGTCCCACGTTCTATCTTTTCTGATAGGGATGCTCGTTTTACATCTCATTTCTTGAAGAGTTTTCAGAGGGCACTAGGTACACAGGTGCTTCTAAGAACAGCTTACCACCCTCAGACTGATGGCCAGTCAGAGCGTACTATACAGGTGGTTGAGGACATGCTGCGTGAATGTTTCCTAGACTTTGGGGGCTCTTGGGAGAAGCATATACCCCTAGTCTAGTTTTCCTATAATAATAGTTTTTAGGTGACTATTAATATGGAACCATACGAGGCTTTATACGGTAGGTCGTGACGATCACCATTGTTCTGGTTAGAGGAAGGTAAGGCATCTTTGCTGGGACCCCATCTCTTGCAGGAGACTTCTGAGCAGGTCCAATTAATTTAGAAGTGGATGGCTACCATGCAGTCTCATCATAAATCTTATGCTGATCTCCACAGACGACCTTTGGAGTTCGTGGTCGATGATCAGGTTTTCTTGCACGTTTCACCAAGGTTGGGACACAAGCGGATCAGGAGACAGGGTAAACGTTCACCGAGGTATGTGGGGCCATTTGAGATTGTGGAGAGAGTTAGTCTGGTTTCCTATCGGTTGCATTTACCTCAGAGGTACCGAGCCATGCATGGCGTCTTCCATGTATCTCAGTTGTGTCGTTATCATTCAGACTCGTCTCACATCTTTCAGCCTGAGGAGGTTGAGCTTGAAATTGATGCGTCCATTGAAGAGCATCCGATTAATATCGTTGACAGGAGCATGAAGGTTCTCTAAGGCTGGTCAGTTCCTCTCGTACGAGTGATATGGCAGCATGTCCGAGTGTAGGACGAAACCTGGGATCGGGAGACCGAAGTACGTGCTCAGTGGCCCGAGTTATTCTCATCTTTATCTTCGCCACCCTTGGAAGGGAAATTTGGGGATGAATTGATTTATGGGGGGAAGTTTGTAAGAACCCAGTTCATGGTTATGAGGTAAGGGGTTCTTCTTTTCTCTTTTACATAAGTGTTTTTGAGAAAATAAGGAAAATGGGGGAAAATCCCAAATTTTGGAAGGTACACGCCGTATACTTTTTCTACATGTCATGTACTTTTGGCCATGTAGAATGAGTACACAGGGCATGTGGTCGTGTCGGCGATGAAGGGTGTAGGAACCAAGTACATTCCATGTAATGGTTCGTTACACGCCATGTAGTCAGTCGGAAGGCAAATAGTAAGGCAGTGGATAACTATACGACTGGACACGCCGTGTACTCAAGGAGACACATCGTGTAGTCATGTCGGCAGATGAATAGTGCCACGCTATTGGGAAGCCACTAGGGGAACAATTTAAAAATGGGAAGTACATGTCATGTACTTGGAAATACACACAATGTACATTGTTTTTTTCACTTAAAATAGGCAGTAGCCTCCCATGTTCATAGGGAAGGTTTAGAAAGGGAAGAGGGCTCGGGAGAGGAAGGTCGGAGCTTCGATGATCCGCCAGGCGCACGTCGGGAATCTGTTTCCGCCTCGGACAATCTTGTTGAAACCGCACGGGTAAGAGCTTCCTCCTACTGGTGTGTCTCTTACCAATTCTTCCTCTAATGGATGTTATTTGTGTTTAAACGGTGTTTCTTCTTCGTCAAATCTACACCGTTCTAAGGTGTTTCTAGAATCGGTGTTCAAGTATAACGTTCGTTGACGTTTAAGGTAGGTGGCTTGGTGTTTCTTTCCAATTGTAGTGTGTTTTGTGCATTTTTAGTGCCACGAACCCATGTCAGGGTTTCGTGAGGCTGAGGTCGTGGATAATTTAAATACCTAGAATTGTATAGGTGATTAATTAATGTTGTAAAACTATTGTTTGGGATCAGTGCTTAGATGCGGAACCACCCCCGGGGTACATTCTTCTGTTTAGCCATTTGGCCAGGATACCCGAGGGTATGCCTTGTTTATATTCTGCATTAGTTTTTCCTTGAGAGAAATTGTATTTGGACTTCATTTGTTATGTTGGGAATAGCCCGGTTACTTTAGCCTGAGGGCGTTGTTTTACTTCGCCTGAGGAAAGTTGTAATCCTAGCCTAAGGGAAACTTCTTCCGTGCCTGTGGGAGATATACTCTATGTCTGAGGGTGACACTTCGTACGCCTGAGGTCAACCTCTGTTACGCCTGAGGGAAATACCTGCAGGTTAGATTCTGATTACCTGAGGCTGAGAATTGTTTGTCTGAGGATGCTGTCTGTTTACTTAGAAATTCACTATGGTGATTTCTTATATTAAATAGATTAAATGAACATTAAAATGGAAATAATATTGGTTAAGTTGGTTACTTTTAGTACTGCTTAATTTATTGCATTTTACTACTGCACTCTATTGTTTCATATTTTTACACCCAGTTGGGCACGGGCCATTGGTGGGTGTCTACTGAGTTTTATTTCTCACACCCTGTTTGGGTCACGCTTTTTGGCCAAAATAGATTACGTTGATTCAGGTGTAGATAAGGGCAAGGGACCTTATAAAGGTATTTGATTGCTGCTGAGGAGTATGAGGGCATGGGACCGAGCATTGGCTCGCAATGCCGCTGGCTATTCTTTTTTGTTTTACTATACTTGTACATCAGTTGTATGATATTGTATTACAGTGTAACATTTTCTCGATGTTTTCATAGAATTGAGGCATGTTGCATCATTTTATATACTCGTTGGTTATATCTACTACAGTTGTTAATTTCAGTTTTGTATGGTTTACTGCTTCCACTGTTGATGTATGTTTTATTTCATTCCGGTGTGCTACACTTTTACAAATGAGGGAATAGTTTCCCCACTATCAGACCTGGGCCCCCGCTGCTATTCGGTAGCCTCGGGCATTTGGGAAAATGCGCTTGATGACATGTGGAGAACCGGGTTCAGGGAACCTGTGGAGTAGTACCCGGGTCCAGGACGTTACATAGGTTCACTTCCCATTCATGTATTGTCTTATTGAACCGGGTTCACCCCTTGTCCCAATATTTCCTAAATATGGAGATATAAATATTAACTCGGGTTATTGGAGGGTGATATGGGTAACAACGGTCACATAAGATAATAATACGTATTTTTTTATAGAATATCATTATGTTTCATTATATTATAACCCATGAAATGAAATGGTTATAATAAACATTTCATCATATAATGACATGTATAAAATATAGTGGTTTTATAATCATGTAGTCATAGAAAACCAGTGAAAAGAAGATGGTTTCATAAGTATTTTATTAATGTATTACTCATTGACGAGAAATGGGTTTCAAAATAACCATTCTATAAAAAGAGAAACATTTCCATAAATAAAAATAACATGTAATTTTGGATAATATCCCCAGTATAGAATAGGTAACAGCAATAATTGTTGTCATAGATGTAAAGTAATTTTAAATTATCATTTAAAATATTCCTTGTGAAAATTTTCATTTCAAATTATTAAAATCTATTTAAAAATTAATTTTTTTTGAAAAATGTATCTTTTTTATGTATCCTAGAAAAATATATATTATCATTCAATGAAATTGTTTTTTAAGATATCAAAGAAAAACACTGATGATTTACACAATAAAGTGAATGTTCGAGTCATATTTTTTGGTAAAATCTATATGGGAATTATTTTAGAAAACATCATTAAGATTCATTTTTAAATAACAATTACAAAATATGTAAAAGAAATTAAAATAAATTTAAAAAAAATTGCATTTTTTTTATAAAATATTTGTATAAAAGAAACCATATTTCTGAATAAGAAGTGATATAAAGTATTATTTTTTTAAAAAAATTCTTAATTTATTTATTTACCAATGGGTGTAAAATGGTACCATTGGATGAATATATCATGAATACAAAGATCCAAATAATATTCATGATAATTCAAAATAGTTATAACATGATATTTCATCATTGAATAATTAATCATAAATATTTTTGTTAAATGATGATATTGTAACATAAAATAATTACCACTTCTATTAAATTGAATTATAAGGGTAAAGAAAGAATTAAATAAAATAAAACTAAAAATATAATTGTTATAAAAAAATTTAATATATTACATGTCAAAGGGGATTCATATACACATCATAAAATAATATGGGTTCATAACATAATGTCCCTCTCAAAGAAGGAAAATTGAGATAAAAATACCTTACGTAAAGTCTTCAAATCCTTCGTACACATTAAAACAACTTTTATAAAAAAATTAATATTATTATACATCTATTAATGAATAATATTCATATATATTATACTAAAAACTATTTTACTATGAAATTTTATTACCAATTTATTAATAATTTCATGTCACAGTTTGTTTCGGGTATTAACCTATGTGTTTTCCATAAATGTTTTCATTTTTTTCCATAATATTTATTTCATCATCTTATGAATGATAAAAATCATATAAAAATCATATATTTTCATTATATTTTTTATTTATAATTATATATAAATGATATTAATAGGAGATGAAATAAATTTTTCATTATGATGGTAGGCCATACATACGCTTGAATGTTGTTTCCATTTTGTTTTTGGATTTAAAAAAACAAATTTTTCTGATAAATTAACAATATATGAACATTTTTATATCATATTTATCTCAAATTTTATTAAAATTATCAATAATATGTTCCATGAAAATACTGAATGAATAACATTACTTCATGAGTTGGTAGTCTAATGTACACTCGATTGATGTTCTCATATTCTGACAAAATGGGAACCATGAAGTTATATTTCATATAACAATTAAATAATCATAATAACTTCATAAAAATAAGATATTTCATGTATAAAATATAATACCATCATTATGACAAGAATTTATATCTGGTTATGGAAAAATGAACTACATCAATTCACGAGCTGATAGTCCTTTATACACATGAATGATGATTTCTTAATACATTTGATGGAAGATGAGATGATTGTAGGTCACTACATTGTCATAAAAATGATTTATATGTATCAGAAAAAAATTTTCTATGTTAATTATATATTAATAATTAATTGGTTTTTAATAAGAAACGAAATAGAAATATATATTAATGAGAGTTACCTATTATTCAAATTTCATCCTTTGGGTTGTACTAAATGCCTTCCAAGTATGAATTTATGACAAAGCTAATACAAGTAGAATGTGGGGAGGGATGTAGAGAAGTTATTCAGTCACTATGGGAAAAATGGGTATTTGCGACGGGTTATTTGCGACGGGAATAAATCCCATCGCAAATAGTCCCGTTAAAAACATATTTGCGACGGGGGTAGTTACCCGTCGCAAATAAATAGGCTTTTGTGACGGGATTGATTTCCCCGTCGCAAATAGTTTTCCCGCGATACGCGCCAAATCGCGGGAAAACTATTAGCCACGGGAAAATATTCCCGTCGCAAATAACCGGCGGCGGTAAAAGGTATTTGCGATGGGAATATTTTCCCGTCGCAAATAACTGGCGGCGGTAAAAGGTATCTGTGACGGGAATATTTTCCCGTCGCTAATAGTATGTTATTTGCGACAGGTCCCGTCGCAAATAACTATTTACTCGTTGACCGTAATAAATGCGGGCTAAGGTATTTGCGATGGTACCCATCGCAAATACTAGTATTTGCGACGGGATACCCATCGCAAATGGGCCCGTCCCAACTAATCTAACCTATAAATACCCCCATCCGTTTTTTTCAAATCATTCTCATTCTCTATCTTCTCCTTCTCTCAAACTTGTGTTTCTAAAGTTGATTTTTTCTTCAGTTTAATTTTTTTCTTCGGAGCTGATATTAATGTTTTGAAGAACGATCAGAGCAGATCAATTTTCAAGGTATTTATGTTCATTTTAATTTAATATTTATTTTTAATTTTTTATTAGTTTCAATTATTCTTAATTAGTTGTAATTTAATTATGTTTATATTGTTTTCTTACTTAATAAATTTAAATTATTAGTATTGTTCATAGTTAATGGTAATTAGGAATAATTAGTAATAATTTTTAATAATTAAGAATAAATATTAATAATTAGTAATAAATACCAATAATTAAGAATAACAACATTATTACATTATTAGTATATTTTATTATTAATATTAAAATAATATAATTTTTTATATATATACAATTCTTTTATCATCTGTGTGTTTACTCTCTTCACATGTATTATTTGTATGTGGAGATAGAAAACGCACAGATGAAAGGAGAATTGTATATAAATCAGAAAATTGTATTATTTTAATATTAATAATAAAATATACTAATAATGTTATTATTTGTAATTATTGGTAATTATTCCTAATTATTGGTAATTATTCATTTAATTACTAATAATTAGGAACAATTATCAAAATCAATCTTTTTTACAAAGAGACATGAGTATCGATGAAGACACCCCACATTTAAGAGTCGGTGATGACGATGATGTTAATGATGTCACATATGAATTTGAAACGGTAAGAGATGAAGCAACTGTAATTCGAATGGATATCGATGATGTTGAGGAGGAATATGAAGATGACATTGACATATATGAAGATGATGATGAAGATGAACACTGATAGCATTCCATAGTATTTATATACAATCATAATATATATATATATGTATATATAATAGTAATTATCAATTATTTGCTAACATTAACATTTTCTGTTTCAGATGGACGACGCCACATTTCGTGCGTTGGCGGATGCTGACCTGACTTTTGATGCGGATGAGTTGCTGACAAATGACCCTCAGCCTGCAGGCGCTCCAGGGAGTACGCGGAGGGGGCGCGGTGTTGCACGATTGATGATTCCTGACCCCGTCCCCGAGCGACGTCCACGTCTTGGGTTTGATCCACGCACACGGAGGTGTGATAACCTGTGTGATAACCTGTGGATTTGACTAAGATTTCATTAATCTATTCACATAATAAATGTTTATTATTTTTTCAGTTTTCCTCATATAGCAGTCGGACAGGGAAGCGCTATTTTGCGCAACTATTTATCTCAGCCGTGGACCACATGGGAGAAGATTCCCATTGATGTGCAGCAGGCCATGTTCGGCCATTGGTTGGTACGTACGTAAATAAATAATTTTTATTTTGAAAATTATTTCATTTCTAACTTGATATTTTGATTTATTTGTAGGGTTTATGGTATCCGATCGAGGATACCATGCATGACGCCATCCACGAGGCATGGGAGGTGGCCATGCGTGATCGCCTTCGTCAGTTTTTGCACAATTTAAGAAAAGCTGCGATGAAGAAAGCAGGAGTGTTCTATTTTGAGGAGTCATGTAGAGCACACCGACCAGAGTATATTTCATCCCATGTATGGGATGGATTATGTGCGCACTGGTTGAGTGGTGCCTTTCAGAGGAGATCATCGGTGGGGAGGCAGAATCGGGGGAGACAGGAGGTGACTCATCGAGCTGGGAGTCGTTCTTTCAGTACTCATAGAAAGCATCTGGTACGTACATTATTTATAAATATTTTATATAACTATAAATATTAACAGTTTATTTTTTATTCTTATAGGCTGTCGAGCACCCCGATATTACAGAGTACGACGTATATCGGAGGATGTATAGTGATCCTGCTACTCGGGAGCTCAGAGGTGATCGTCAGCATCACCTCGTGGTCAGTATTATTTGTTTTCATGTTTAAAAATTAACTGCATATAATATATTCACAATTTTAATTTTAAATTGCAACTATAGGAGTCATATGAGGCCGCAGCGGCATAGGCCCGGCCTGAGAGTCAGGCCGAGTCATCAGATCAGACCACTGCCTGTCAGTTTGATGAGGCGGCATGGATGCAAGCCACCCAGTATGCCTTCGAGAAGGGTCGGGTAGTTGGTATCGGCTCTCGACTGACTCCCGGAGATTATTATGGCAGTGCTGCGATGTCGGCGTCCAGCTCGAGAGGAGCTCATGCATCTTATTCTACACAGTATGAGGATCAGTTGCGATCTCAGACTGCACAGATAGAGAGTCTCCGACAGGAGCAGGAGCAGATGCGTCAGCAGCATGAGGAGGAGCGTCGACGCCAGCAGCAGCTGTACGAGGAGCAGGCGAGTCGGTGGCAGCAGCAGCATTAGGAGCAAATGGAGTACATGCGCCGACTCACTCATGCTTTAGGGATGGAGTTTCCTCCACCATCATCTGCAGATCCCCCACCTCCCCCCCCCCCCTCCCCCCCTCCTTCAGATTAGAGTTTGTATTTCTGTTATAAAATTTATGAAATCAAAATATTTTTTTTTCTATTCGTAGTTTCTGTCTCATTATAAAATATTAATAATATTATATTTTTAAATAACAATATTAATATGAATAATAATATTATTTATATTTTATAATATTAAATTTTATATATATATATTAAAATTATATATATATATTAAAATTTTATAATATTATAATTTAATTATTTTTTTTGTAATACTTGAATTATTTTAATATTTGAATGTAAAATAATTCTATTATTTTTATATTAATTAAAATAACTTATTAATATTTTTTATTATTTTTGAATTATAATTGTAATATTATTATATTAATTAAATCATTTATTCATATTCTATTATTTTTTATTTTTTAATTATAATTCTACTATTATTATAGTAATTAAAATAATTTATTATTTTCATTTGTAAATTATAATTCAATTATTATATTAATTAAAATAATTTATTAATAATTTATTTTTTTTATTTTTTTTATAGTATTTGCGACGGGATACGATTCCCGTCGCAAATACTAGTATTATTAATAGTTTTTTATTTTTTAAAAAAATCGTTTTTGCGACGGTGCCGTCGCAAAAGGTATTTGCGACGGGACCCGTCGCAAAAACTATTTTAAAAGTTTTTTACAAAAATATGGAATACTATTTTCGACGGGGAGAATGATCGTCGCAAAAAAAGGCTTTAGCGACGGGCCCGTCGCAAATAAGTGTAGTTGCGACGGCGTTTTCAGCTACGGGCTATTTGCGACGGGCCCCCGTCGGAAAAAGCCAGTTGCGACGGGATCCCGTCGCAAATAGCCCGTCGCAAATACCTGTTTTTCTAGTAGTGGGTTAATTATTTTCAAACCCAAATAGGTGTGAATTTTTTAAAAAGGCGAATAGGGAGTGGTGTTTTTTAATTCAGGGGAGGATAGACATTGGATTTTTGAAAAGATTTGAGTGCAGCCACATTTTTTACATTGTATAAGGGTCAAAATGGATCAAATAAAATCCCATAAATTATATGTTTAAAATATTTCTATCCCATATTTATTAGACCTATGTATAGGTGAATTTTACCATTGTCATTTTAGTTTAACCCCCATGTAAACCCATTTCATGAACACCTAAGGAAATTATGTTTTTATGAATTTTGTATTAATTATTATATAACTTAATTTACAAAATAATATTATTCCAATTACAGAATAATTTTTATTAAATTCCATTAAGATAAGTATAAAATAATATTTCAAAAATAATCCCACAGACATGTTGTGAAAGTGGGTTTTTAAGTAGAAAATAATCAATGGTTTACAATGTTTTTATATCTATTTCAATTAAGAAAATGATTAAAATTACGTCAATTTTGTTTAAGGAGGTATAATGAAATCATTATTTCTTTTAATATAATTTAAAAATATAACATATCATTATAAATAAACTAAAAGAAAATATTGTTTTGATATAAAATATAGCATTTGTTACTACTCATCAAAACATAAAACATTTTATAAGTGTCCCAAAAATTCCCCCAAAGATAATTTTGAAATTATCAATTAAAATCAAAATTTATTTTATAAAATTTAATTTCCAAAATAGTAAAAATATAATTTTATTATTGATGAAAAAACTAATAATTAATACTTTGTTGATAAAACATTATTTTTTAAAACATATAATGGCACTAGTGAAAATAATATATTTTATTGTAAATATGATTTTTTTATATGAAACCATTATACATAATGTTTAATTAGAGTTATTATTATTCATATTAATAGGTTTTAAGGGGTATGTTATAATAAAAATAATTAAATAACTATATTAATTATATATAATTGGTCGTTTAAAACTCAACATCAAGTGTAATTAAAAATAAGATTGTGTTGTGTTTAATAAAATCATAAATGGTGTACCATGGAACAAAATCCAACAAAAAATATAATTTATTCAATAAAGATCATAATTAGTTAATGTGTTACATTCTATCCCACTTTAAAATTAATTTCTCCATAAAAAATTTAAATTATGTAAAAAAAAGAGGATACTTTTTCCTCATCTTATCCTCATGTTCTAATGTAGCATCCTCAAACTACTGTTTTCACCAAAAAACGTTGACAAGGTTAGTGGTTTTTCTAAAAGAACATTCTCAATATGACATAGAATCTCCATCAATGTTTTATAAAAATAATTATATTACTCCATTGGTATAACCATTGATTTAGTTACATGGTCAGGGTCATGTATATACACATGTAGGATAGATACATGAAACACATCATAGACTTTAGTGAAGCTCCATGTGATAAGATATAGTCCTGATACAATCAATAATTCAAAGGGACCAATAAATCTTCAGCTTTGATTTCCTTTATTTATGAGTATTGTTTACTTTTTTCATGGATAAATTCTTAGAAACACCTTATCACAACCAAAAAATTCATGACGACATTGATGATTACCATCATTAAATTTCCATTGACGTAGAGAGTAGCTGCTATTTTTTTAATTGATCTAACCTTGAATACCCTTTCTTCAGTAATCTCATGTACCAGTTGTTGTCTAAATTTTACCTCATTCAAGCACATTTTAGCTCTACATTTTTTTCCATATAGATATTAATAATGGGTCATATAAATGATTTAGTGAAATATATTTTTGTATGAAAATTCAAATAGAGGAAGTTGTTGATCCAAAATACCATTTAAATACAATAAAAATCATCTCAATATATCATCTATGTTATGCATTTTTCTTTCATACTAAATAACCTTTTGAGTATGATACCTACTAGTGAATCTTAATTCTCTATTAATATCTTTTTAAAGACATCACATGAAATTTGAGGCGACCCTAATATCCTGATTCGATACAATGGAATGTGGTAGTTCATATAACCTTACCAATTCCTTAATTTATATACTAGAAAGTTGATCTACATAGAAATATTATATGGTACCAATGAAGTGCGAAGACTTAGTATGGTGATCGACTACCGACCATATAGAATTTTATCCTTTAGAGGTTTTGCAGAGTCTAATGAAGAAACCTTATTGTCATTATCTCATTTCCATTCTGGTAAGTATAATGGTTGAAAATCCCTATATTTTTTTTATTCATCCTTAATTTGTTTCCATACCAAGAACTGATATACAAAATCTATGACACCATTCTTCATTATATCAAACCATAATTATTCAATCAAATATCTATATATCATTGTACCTCTTGGATGAATAAATAATAAACAACTATGACCACCCTATAACAACTCCTACTTCAATTCTAGAATGTAAGGAGCAGTTGTACATTTCATGAACCTTATTATTATATCCTGATCAATGTTAAACTCATGAAAAATTTAAACCTTCTTTTGTAGCTCACTATATTCCTTCAGCACCCATTTAATCTTTACATTGATATATGGTTGAATAAAAAACTTGGAAATATAATAATTTTCCCTTCACTAAGGATTTCAATATCCCTTCTCTGAAAATCATAAAATTTGTTATATTTTGTGATCCCCCTAATGGATAAACTAGAATGATCCTATCCACTCAAACAGTAGCCACCTTGTTTGCTATCCATGTGTAGAAATGAATTTTGGATTCATATTCCATAATATGATCTAACCACATTATCTTGTGTATAATCAACTCCTTCTATGTGAATATACAATTTCTACATTTATGATCAGTATTCAAATCACACTTTTCCCTACATTTAAAATTATATCATATTTTTAAGGAAGAAATTTCCATAAATAAATACAAATCATGAGTTGGGTAATTTGGCTCATGATTCATCAATTTTCTTTAGGAATAATATATAAACATGTCATTATTCATAAGAACAAATCCCAGTCCCTTAATGCATATATCACTATAGATTACAAACCCTTTCAACTATATGGTAATGTCGGTGAATTTGTGCCGAATAATCTTCTCATTAGTTCCTCAAAATTTTCCTCAAATTCATAAATCCATTGGAACTTGGATCAAATTATATTTGACATATAGGAGGATGGGATATTTATGATAAATTTTCCACAAACCATATATCATATCCATCTAGTCAAAGAAAAATATATATTTCATTCTCCCTAATTTCACACTCTATAAATTTGTCATGCAGTTTCTTCTTCAATAAGTTCATTAGTATTATTCTCAAGTGTTCTCCATGCTCATTAATTCTCATTGAGTATATAAGGATTTCATCTATGAAGACTACCAAAAATTGATAAATACATTATTTATAAACTATATACATTAAATCCATGAATATAGTAGGGGAAGTAGTAATATTAAATGTTATAACTATAAATTCATAGTTTCCATACCGTTTAAGGAATTTTGTATTGGGTATATCATCATACATGACCCTCAATTGATAATATCAATAATGAATTTTAGTCGTGGAAATTTATTTATCACTACATAGATTATCAAACAAGTCATCCATATGGGGAATACAATACTTTTTCTAAATTATTATTTTGTCCACCTCCCAATAATAATTTAAGAGTCACATTTATCCGTATTTATTTTAAAAAATACCAATGTTGTAACCCATGTTGAAAAAAATGTCTAAAATATTCTTTTATCATGTTTTCCTATTGTTTCTTTTTTAATTCCTACTACTCAATAACGGAAATTCCATAGAGTGTATTTGAAATTGGTTATGTAGAAGGTATGTGTTCTATTGAGAACTCAACGTCATTTTTTAATGTAAGGATATGATACTCTTCTATAATATCATCCGAAAAATTTGTAACAATGGACATATATTTGAGGCTGAGTTTATCCCCAAATATTTTATATAACTACCCATTTATAATGGGATATAAGACACATATAATTGAGGGAATCTTCGTCAAATTTTTATACTTATCATCTAAAAGATATATGATCATTTGTTGGCTGGGAATATAAAATGTAACTTCCCTTCCTGGAAAAGTGATGTGAGATATATGTAGAGAATGAAAATACATGCCTAGAATGATATTAAATTCAATCAAATGAATAAATAATTTTTCTCAATGAATATTCCCACCCACATCAATAAGATATAAATTATAGATTTATGATGCGATCATAATACCATTAGGGTATTTTAAATGTAATTACAAATTTAATTGTCTATGTTTAATATTTAATAGAATATAAAATTGAATAGATATGAGTGGATTGGATGATCTGGGGTCATATATGTCATTAATAGTTCTAAATTTTATTATAAGTGTACTTTTAACAATATCATCATTGCACCCCTCATCGAAAACTGTGGCGAAATTTGATTTCTCCTTATCCCATAACATAAGAGGTTTCTGATGTAAATAATCATCATTAATCACTAAAATTGTAAAAGGTTTATAATAATAATTATTATCAACACAAACGATGAACAGATGTGGGGGACATGAATTTTTTTGCATCATTCTCTCTATTTGAATCATGGCCTAACATCTTCCCATCACATCAGCAATAAATTTCTTGATAAACTTCCCTTCTGCATATAATACATTTACTATTCCCATAAGGAAATTTCCTCAATGATTACCCCACACAATGTAAATAAGGAAATATCACCTTTTTCTCTTTGTGGTTCTTAGATATTCCAGGGATCTCCATGATCCCTTTATTTTAAAAATTGTGATATTGATACATAACACCGACATCCATTTCTGTATTTATTTCACATTAAAAATTCATAATAGCTACTGATGCATATTATGCATAAAATATATTGAAGATATGGTTTTATTAAATTGAAGAATCTATCAACCTTACATTTAGGATGGATACAAATAACCAAAGTGTAACTCAAAATTATAGTAAAATTATACCGATAGGTTCCAAAAAAATATTCATGTGTTTTCGTTAACTCATGGAACTCCTATTTTTATTTGTATGAATAACACGAGGAATGAAATTATTGAAATTCATGATCATGAAATACTCTTAATCCATTGAGTCAAATTCATTTCATTTTCATGTACTCTTGATATTATTCCACCATTAATCTGATTCACATACCAAAAGGTAGGCTTCCAAAATGAATTTTTCATGTTCCAAACAATGTAGAACTAAAAATTTCTTTTCAGCAGTATTGACCACTTATCAGAAAATTAGTGACCGGTATATCTGTTGAATGAAGGTCATAATTTCCACATGAAGAATTAAAATGAATTGTATTGAATTTTTTTTTTCATTTTGATGTCGATCATGATTTATTTCTTTAGACAGTTTTGTGAGCATATCATCTATATTTTTCATTCCAAATCACATAACATTTGGATTCATAGGATTATAATATTTTCTTTTCTTTTTCTCTTAACATTAATGTGGTCCCTTTGAGTTTTATCCATTGAATAAAACCAAAAATTCAGCATGCAATAAAAAATAAACATAGTGGTGAACCAAATAATCTTGAAAAATTAATTCTATTATGTTTATATCCCAACACATTTTCTTCATTAGTATAAGAAAAATTATGATTATCCTAGTTTGTTCAAGGTCATATTATATTTAAAATCTTATTTCTAGTCTGTAATGAGTTTTTGAATTTTGAAATAATAACACATGGGAGTGTCAAACAAGTTTTTCTGAAACACACATTTTGAGGCACAAGTTTCAATTGTGTCTAAATCAACATGGTGTTTTCCGGGTTAATATACATAGGTACATAAGTGGAAGATCTATGAAAATATTTATTATCTACACATGGATGCATTTCATGCAAACCACTCTCTCTATCCTTTACCAAAATTCAAGTACATTTTCATATACATTGACTCATCCGTAGACTTATCCTTATACGTATCCATAGGAGTACAATTATGGTTTTATCATCCTAGATTAATAAGTATAAATAAGAATTTTCTCTGATACTAATTATAATGGCATATAAATTAAATATATAGACATTACATAATTATTTAGGAATATTTATTTCCTTACATAATTACATGAATGAGAATCTTAATAGTTAATATCATTCATAATTGTGGAAATATAAACACTTTCTATATGTGAGCTACCTCACCTCCCACTATAGTCATTATAACTAGGACCCATATTAGAAAATTATAAATAATACCTATCTTAGTTAGAAGTGAAAAATAATCATACGAAATGGTGATCTCGGGTTCTTATTAATAATAAACATGGGATATATGTAAGCATAAAATAATCATAAGGGTATGAGAACATTATTATTACAATTGAATACCATACAATGCATATCATAGATAACAATCATGAGTTATGGAATAAATATTGGAAGTTAATAAGATATGAGTCATAAGGGAATCAAATAGCATGATCTATGAGAGAAAAAGTCTTGGAATTTATGGAATACACATTGTAATAAAAAACATATCTTTGTTATTCAAGGCATACTTCCAAGACCATTATAATGGAAAAATTCATTTGCTAAACTGAGTTCAATTTCCATTCCAACCACGTATTACTGAACCCATTTATCATCCCACTATAGCCCTACCTTGTTAAATATAGGTAACTCCCCAATCCATTCCTCTATATATCATTAGTTATAAATCATTACCCAAAGGATTCAGTGGATATTTAGGTTCTATCAATCACATTATGAAATCAAAAATATGTTCAAGAGAAGATCATAATAATTTATCATATAATATCCCATAAAATAAAATGGGTACTATAATCATTTCATCATATTATATTCCAAGGAAAAAAAGACTTATTTAATTGCCATTTCATCAATTCACAACCCGTGAAAAAAAAGTGTGTTTCATAATAATTTTGTCATGGTATAACGCATAGAAGTGAAATAGGTTTAATAAACATTATTTTATGAAAAAATGAACCATTCATAGAAAGAAAGTAAATGTTATTCTAGGATTTTATCCTTAATAATGAATAGTTAGCACAAATGGATTTCATCATATATGGGTATTATTTTATATAGATCAATAAAATCATTTCTGGAGGAAAATATCATTTTTTATTAAATTATATTTTTAAAACACAAATCATTTTCAAGACCATTTTCTTTTGAAGTATCCTTGAAACCAAATAAATTATGTTTGATAATAATAATTTGTGAGGGCTTCAAAAAATATTTCTCATGTCATACACAGTAAAATGAATGTTCTTTTAGCCTTTTCGGTAAAATACAAAAGAGAATTATTTTGGAAAATGACTTCAAGATTCCTTTCTAATTATTTTAAAAAAAATGTAAAAATATTCCAATGAAAAATCATAATATAGTAATAAAACATTTTTAAAAACATTTTTAGAAAATAAGTTTTTGATGCCTAATAGACATTCGACCAAAGTGAGAAATAATGGTGGGTTGTATGAAAAACATTTTCTTAATTATATAAAGTACCAATATGTGAACAAATGTCACCATAACATGAGGATATTATTAATGACAAGTGGAGAAGAATAGTAATCATAATTCATGAGATGTAGATCATGATATTCCATCGTTGGAGACTTAATCATAAACAATCCCGATAAATTATGAAATTGTAACATAAAATATTTACCTCTTTGGTAACTTTGAATAAATAGACCCAAGAAGTAATAACATATAATGGTACATGAAACATTGTGAGGATAAATAAATTTATGATATTACATGTAAAATAGGTTTTATATACCCCTTGTAAAATAATATTGGATCATAACATAATTTGAATTCCAAATAAAGAAATTTGAGAGAATAAATCCATTACCTTATGTCATACATTTGACATACATGTTAAAACCTCTTATATAATAAGTGTATGTTTATTATAAATATATTATTGAACCATATTCATATATATTATAACATATAATATTTTCTTATGACATGTTATTACTAGTTTATCAATAGATCTATGTTAGAGATATGTTTTAGTTATTAACCGCATCATTTTTCATAAATTTTTGTATTCATTATTTTTTTGATCTATATTAAATAATAATGACTTCAACATATCAATAATGATAAAAATCACATAAATACCATATATTTTTTATATTTATTTTTTATAAATACTTATAAAATTTATTATTATTAAATGAAATACACTGTTCGTTGAGAGGGAAGGACACACATACAAATTAATGTTGTTTCCATTTTATTGTCTTCTTGAATGAATGAAATGCATATAATATATTTGAAATAAGAAATTTTTTATTTCATATATAAAATATACTTTTATTAAATAAATCCTTAATAATATATAGGTAATGTGTGAAAGAATCTCATTTTTTTGTTAGGCAGTATTCTGCAGTACACAAGAACAACGTTATCACATTCCATAAAAATGGGAAGCATGGTGGTATGTGTGATATTAAAATTACATAGTCATAATAAAATAATAAAAAACATATTTATCATGTATAAATAATAATAAAATTTTTATTAATATCGTTGAGAAGTGGTAATGTAAGTATGAATGTCACTGATTAGTGAGACGGTAGTATGTTGTACATATTAATTTTTATTTTGTAACCCATGTAATGGAAGTATGGATGATTGAAGGTAATGAAAATAATCTAAAATAATATTATTATATGGGTTATATTAAATATATTATATAATAAATATAAAAAAGAATTTTATGGGGACTGGGAGTAAATAAAACAAATAAGTTTGTTGAAGACTGTTACCTCCTCTTTAGGTATCCTCCTTAGGTTTTCAGTAAAATACAGCCTATGATAGATTTATGCCATAAATACTCCACAATTATGAGGGTATAAAATAATATAAGTTATTTTATTAGGTATTTGATGAACTAAATTGGTTTCCTTTTTTGAATAATTGAGAACAGAGGTGGCCTTTTATAATAGGTGGAGAGGATGCAATGGGAGTTTTTGGAAGGAGTTGAGTGATCCCACATTTTTTACATAGAAAAATGATCCAAATATGTAATAATTTTAACCATATAAATGATAAGATATAAATTATTATTTTTTTATGAATTTATAATAAAATTTTACCCTTTACCTTTTTTAACCACATGATAAATCCATTTTTACCGTAACCATGGTAAATTGATATATTTTCATTTAGAATTATTTTTTGTATAATATTATGGTATAATTATTAGGAATTATAAATAATTTTTATTCTAAATATTGAATCACTCTTTTGAAATTCCATTTTCATAAGTGATCAAAATTAATTTAAATTTCATCTCATAGGCATTTCGAGAAATCATGGTTTTAATGAGAAAATGATCAAAATTTTACAAAAATTAAATATCTAATTTCAATAGAAATTTTATTCAAATTACCAAAATATTATTAGTTGATGTATAATTTTATTAATTTTTATTTAAAATATATTTAAAAATAATTTATATGCATAAATAAATTATAGGAAAAGGATGTTTCCAATTAAATTGCAATACTTTTTTTTATTTAACAAAACAAAATTTCATTGAAAAAGTCATTCAAATTCAACATAAGATAATTTTAAAATTGTGTATTTTATAATGAAATTTATTTTTTTCTAATTAAATATCTTAATGATTAAAAATTAATTTTATTATTGTTCTCAAAAAAATTTAAAATGTGGCTTTTTAGAAAATCGTTTTTTTAAAACATAAAAAGAGTTTACCAAAAATTATGTCTTTAATTGTAAATATTTTTTATTAATATATAACCATTAAAAATAATATTTATTATTTATTTATTATTATTTTAATAACTATTTATAAAGTCTAGGAAATATGGTTCCTGTTTAAATAACTATATTTTAATATATCATTTTTTGTAAAAACTCGGTTTCTTTTTTAACACATGATAAATAGGTGTTTTGTGTAACGAAATATTAACCTAGTGTACCATGAAATTAAATCATTAAAAGAAAAATTATTTATTCCAAAAAAAATTCATAAATATAATGTTTGTAAAACGTACCTCATAATGTTAAACTTCATGGAAATCAACTATACCACATGATATTAAACTATTAGGACACCATCAATGTCACATGAAGATAAAATTCACAAAAAATATGTCCCCAATATGTATCTTAAATTGGGATTTTTGGTTTTCATGTGATTGTAAATGGATTGATATATATCAATCCATTATTATCAATGATATGAGGAATCCTAAGATACTAAGTTGGGATTAAAGGGGTAATGGAGGTTCTTGATGGGTGTAACACACTAGCTAGGATCCCATGGTAAAATGTTATGAACTGGTTGGGGATATCACCAATGAGACTAGTTGAGCATGATTTAGGTTGTGATAATTATAACTATTAACGTTCTAGTATCTGGATCCACTATTGAACATCTAGTTCTTGTTTAATTCGTCCCTCATGTGTTTCCTCATGATATATATACTTTTTATGACTCTCTATTATATATTGTATTGAGAGCTTCTTAACACATGCTTTGAGTCCAGATTATTAATTTATTATTTTTTATTTGTAAGTAATTTTTTACGTATTACATTATGTTATTATTTTCAATTGTTCCTGAATATCATAATACTAAAATTTATTATTCATTCCCAGTGTAATTTTTTTATTTTTTAGGAGTGTGTGTGTGTGTGTTAATGTATTTATAAGGGAGTGGAAGGGGTTTTTTTATTCTATTGTAAAATGTGTCTTTGGAAATATATTCTGAAACTAATGATGGTTTATTATAAAAAAATTCAAATAAAAAGGTAATTTTTAACTTTTATATTTTTAAATTGTTTTTTATAAAGGTAATGGTTGGGTTTTTAAAATATGATACCTTGGTAATACCTCCTTGAGGAATAATTTAATTTTCTTTTTGTTTTATGAAATTATATATGGTGTCTTTTTATTGTCATTTTGTATAAAAGAACCAAAAACATATCAATCTACTATATTCAAAAAAGGGGAAATTTATTCTTTATAAAATGAATGTAATATAATTATTGTGGTATCCAAATGTCTTTTAGCTCAACCCTATATACTCGCATTAGTGTGTACATAACCATTATGTCATATATAAGTTCCCAATTAAGGGATTTGAGGTTATGTTATTACCAATATCATTTGGTATGTGGTTGATATTGGTTTTGGAGGTGATCTAAGAGTCACATAATCCTACTTGTTTTTTTCACCAATGTTGGATGGATTGGTTGGGTCGTGTAGTGTATCATCCCCTTTGGTCTCCGGTTGTGATTTTAAATATTTTATCATAGTTTTCATTGTAAAATATTTGCATAAAATGTTTTCCTTTATATTTGAAAATGTTTCAAAAATTAATTTTTAATAGATTATTTTTATTATTATGTTCCTTAATTTCCTTGGTCTTGATTTGTGCATCTATTCTGGCATGGTTTTCAAATTAATTGAGACCACATGTTCAGTTCCTGATTACAAACTTTTGTTCATCATTTTTTTCATGATAGTGAAACCATTCTAATGTGTTCAATTATGATACCCTATTACATGTTTCTATAACGATTTGACCACGGACATACCTCGGGCCATGAATCATATTAACCTTAGTGACATGTCGAATCATCCTCATATGAGTCACTACTAATTTAGTCATAACATAGAATTTAATTGTGAAATAATGAGAATATAAATATTAGAAATAAATTTAGATTAAAAAATATGGATCCTTGTGGAATTTATGAATCAAACCATCGATCAGTTAAAAAAGTATAGATGGAACATTAAAAAGGTCCTAAGGGAATGTACATGTACCTTTATTTACCATAAAACATCTAAACCACTTCTTATAAATGAATTATTTTATTAATATGAGTCAGTGGAAAACTGATCATATGCCAACACATATTCTTTCAAGGATTTATATTCTTACACGGATGAATATAGACACTATAAGTCTTCATAAAAGGCCTCCGGGTAGGGTGTTTATATAAAATATAGAGAATATCCTTATCTTATTTCTTTTGTATCCCCAATGGTATGGTTTAAAATTAATATGATTTTGTTACAACTTCTTTTATTAAATGTTCTACTCTAACCCTATTTTTTGTAATATTCTCCACTGAAATGATTAAATAAACATCCAATGATATTGGTTTGAATCAAATAGAATTAAAACCCAAATGATCTTTGAATAACAGCAACCACTTCATTTATATAATTGTATTATGTTTAACCACCTATATCATTTGTAACTACCCAATATCTAGACTATGTAAGTGATTATTTATCATGGTGAATAATTTAAAATCCTTGATAACTAATTGAAAAAGAGGAGTTTTGATATTCATCACATGAGACATAATTTCCATATTGAAATCTAATTTCCAATTTTTTTGGGTTATCCAAAAAAGAACAACATCATGAACAATTTGGATAGTAAATAAATGAAGCATAAAAACCCAACAATCAGACATATAAAAATAATAGTAAATGAAAATTTTTTTAAAAAGTCCTCTTACTAAAATACTCAAAAACGTTCTCTCATAAAAAGGAAATTGAATACAACAAAATTCATAAATTAATTATAATGACTCCAATGGAAATTTTATATTTTTATAAAATACCCAAAAAATAACACTCAAATATTATGAATTTAAAATAATTGTGTATTTCTCAATGACAATATTAATTTCAAATACACCATTTAATGGAATCTCATTAAATATATTGTATGTTAAAAAAATAAAAAATCACTTCATAAAAAATCACATAAAATTAATTTTCACTGAGCGTATTGAGAAATATTAAGACATTTAATAAAATAAATCATTTGAATTTCATTCATAAATTTCATAAAATTATTATAAAAAACATATCTTTATCAAAAAAATAAATAAAATGGGGAAAGAAACCTATTAAAAATATAGAAAATAATTTCATATTAATACAAGTTTTATGAAATTTAATATCAAAAAATTATTAATAAATAATATTAACAAAAAATGCTGTTAAAGGAATTCAAATAAAATTTTACATATATGATAATATTGAAAAAAACAATATATAACCCCATAAAACACATACTTTACTTACAAATTTAATTTCAAAATTATGTAATCAAAAATACCATCATTTAATAATAATGAATGATCACTTAATGATCAAATTAACTGACTATGGTTATATTTTCATACACTTCACCATGACCTAATTTTAAGTAGGCTTTTAGTTTAAGAGCCCCAAAATAAATTAATAATTATACATGATTTTCTATTAAACATATTAACAATTTTACATGGCATTATTCCTATTATGTTAGAAATTTGAAAAACAGTTACAATTAGCGGAATTCCATATACGGGGAGTTGAAATACTGGTTACAATTACGTTTTATATTTTCTTTTACAAAAATCGTTTATTGATAATTAATGTGGTAGTAATGATAATTATCACATACACATTTACTCTTTCAGAGTAGACATAATTGGTTTATATTATTCAACTCATTGAACATGAGGGATAATCAAATGAATGATTTAGATTTATTTAAGAACATACAATCCACTGGAATTAATTTTTTTTTATAATGTTAAGGATTTATCCTAGAACATTTGTTACACCAATGTATCTGGATGGTAAAAAATATGATTCATTTATAGGTTCAATTATAAAATGTTTTTTAACTATTGTATAGTCATACCTAGAATTATAATAAATTCATGTTCAACTATTTTATTCATTCCTTCATCATCTTCGTCCAGATTCACAACATATGGTATATTAAATCATCATATTTCTTCTCTCCCTTAGATATTCAATTTATAGTTTTATATTTTAAAAAATTAACTATTACATAATATTATATCAACACTAGAAATATATTATTCAACAATGGCCGTCATTTTTTCCTTTATATTTCAATGAACAAATTCCAAAATTATATACATAACTATTTTTAAATTTCTTAAATTTCTTATTTATCTACTATGTTATTTATTTTTATTTTTTCTCAAATAAATTCCCAAATATCCCAATGATATAGTGCATGATACAACATGACCAAATAATTATTTGATAACAACTTCCCTCTTTGATGGTGCAACATTAGTTTTCATAGCATAAAATAAATTCCTTCTTCATAATGAATTAAAAACACACTTCTATACGTTAATTCTTGAATTTATATTACTCCAATAACATAATATTGATATATAAAAATTTTATTAATTATTTAATATAATTATTCAAAAAAGAAATATTTTATTACAAAAAAATAATTCCAAATATAACATTGGCAATATAAATTTTTAAAATTTCTGGTAGTCCCATTGTCTTAGAAGACACCCAAACAATGTGGTGATGTGATCCTTATTGTGAGGAAAATAAAATTTACGAAACTAGGAAATAATCATATTTAACTTCTTATTAATCCTTCTATATCAAGGAATTCGACTTTATGAAATATGGAATGATCATTATACATTTTACTTTTTTCTATATTTAAACGTATGATGTTCTGGGATGACTCTTACTAGATCAACCTATTCTTGGTTAATTCAATTGACCATTTTGGTAATTAAAATCATCTCAAGGAATATTAAATCACTATTTTGTAATTTCAAGGACTATTATGTTTTACTTATTGATTAATATGGAATAAATATAATATTTATGGAAAATTAAATAATCCTTACTATCATGAAAAAACTATTATGGACTATGACCCTTGTATTCATTACAAATGTGTATATTGAAAAAAATTGGCTTTCATCTAAGAACCCCACAAGATATCACCATGTCAGTATCACTTATCAGACTAATGACTATTTATATTTTCCATCACAAGTTCTTTTAGTGTCCTTTATTCTTAGTTAAACACAACGTAGAAAACATCATTATAGTTCACCCTTTCTTCCACTACTCAAGGTCATTATCTTATAAAAAGAGTTTTCTAATAATATATGAACCCAGAAAAAAAGGTAAAACATTTTGAAATTGTTAGTAATATTTTTTCATTTTATTACTCAATTATTATGTGTGTTACCTTCCACCCCACCACAGTAATGTATAACAACATCATTGTGATCCAGAAATCTAAATCCTAGGTAGTTCTTATTCACTTTAATATGTGTATTTATAATACCAAACTATAAGATCTCATCATTTTAATGGTACATTATTCTTTGTGTTTTGTAAATCCACTTTACGTATAGTTGTATTTCTCATAAATCCTGGTAATCTTGTTCTGACCCAGTTGGGATTATTTTGGGTTGCTGTTGAAGTGGAGAAGGAAATAATATAAGGTGGGAAATTATTTTGAATTTTAAAAAAATAAAGATTTAATTTCTTCCCACCCAATGAATCCCATATAAGGCATGAATTGGTCTATGAAGACCCCATGAAACTTCTTCAGGTTCAGAATGGTTTTGGGAAATCTATGACCTGAAAACTCATGATGTCTATTTGGTTCATGACATGAAATTGGGTTATTATGGGTTTCCAATAATGTGAAATGGATTATTTGAAATACATGAGAATCGAGGAATTTATGATGTGAATCTCTTATTCAAGTCATGGTTAGGACACACCTTATGATATTTTAAACCACTATGAAACGACAATTTAAAAACAAGGTCTTTTCACCCTCGATCTTTCAACCATTCATATGTTATACTTAGTGACTTCTTTAAGCTAGAAGATAGTCCATGAAGGGTCATGGTGTATCAAAAATATAAGGTGATGATATGATTCCAATTATATTCCACCTTTTTTATCTATTGGTTTTCAATTAGAAGTAATCCTAGTTGATAGATTTCCTCCTCATAAAAAAATGGACGGAAGGGAGAATCTGATCATTGAATCGAATGTTAAAGAGTTTTATAATTAATATCTTTTTTTTTGAGGTGGTTGATCTAAATGATTCAATAAATATTAGTTTCACCCATTTATGTATGTGAAAAAAATACAACCGCATCATAACAACATATGAGTTACCATATCAAAATATTTATTCACTGATCATTTATAATGTATTATACCAAGACCATCCACCGATCAAGTATGGTTCTTTTCTATTTATAAAAAAAATTTGGATAACTGAGGGGTGTTCCAACATTTTATCAGTTAATTAAATAGTTTAATTAACAAGGAAAAATGGAATACCATGAAATTAGAAAAGTTTATAATTTTAAAAAAATATTTATATGGAATAAAATATTCCTAATTAGTTATTTCATGAAATAATAAATTTGGACATTAATGATATATCAGATATTCTTTTTGTATGCTAATATTTTATATTAGAATTGTATATTTTGTTGTGATGAATTTAAATTGTGCTATATTACTTATTGGGTTTGTCCCATTTATGTAGTAATTCTAATAGGGAGATATCCAATTTATATTGTAGTTCATATAGTTATTGAACCTAGTTCTTCATTAATGAATATATGGAATGAGCTTGTTTATACTGTACAACTTATATGTTCTGACTTCGTTAATCTATAAAATTAATAGGGAGAATTCTTGGTATCACTATAATATATTGTGAATTATTCCATGAGATCAGTAGATATGGTCAACAAGGATATTCTTTATTTTTAGACACACATCTTCATTTATGAAAAGATTGTTTAATCACCATGAGTGTCACCCTGGAGCTAAATGATTATATGTTTACATGGTGTTCATCATCGAATTTTGAATTAATAATTTATATCACAGTAATGTTTCATGAATTAATTATGTCATATGGTTATGATTTTAAAATTTGGGTGTCACCCTACTACACTATACTCACTCCTTTTTCAGTTGACATTTGGTTCTGGGGAAAACTTCATTGATGCAGTTTTGAACTAGGGAAATAGTCCCCGTGTTTTGTGATTAATTTTTAGATGGGTTAGAGCTTATTGAACTGAACAACATGGGGTATGGGGTTTGGTTTTGGAGTCTTTTATTATGTTTTTTGTTATATTTCATGTTTTATTTCCAATATGTCACCTATATACATTCATCCAATCATTACATGATACAATTTTTATTTATATAATTTATTTTTCCATTTATTCTAGTATAGATTCACGTATGATTATTTATATTACACCATCTATTACTATATATTTGTAATAGAGTGTACAGTCTCCCAACTATCATTTTTACACCCTCACTACAATTTAAAAGCCTCGTGTATACAGGGAAGTATAATTGAGGTATAATAACCGCACTATATTTATCTTGTGAGGGAGAACCGAATCAGGTGATGTGATATAGTGGTACCATTGGAGTTTTCCTTTATTCTTCATTACTATATTAGAATTGTAGAAAAGATACTATCATGTGATAGGGCTTGGTAATGAGCTCATGTAATGGAGTATCTAATCAATTTCATGGAGGATACCTTAATTTCCAAATATGGGATTATAGTTTTTCATATCACTTGTTATAGTTTTGATGTTATTTCACATTAGGTGATCAATTTTTTGTGCCATGTTACTATTTTATGACATGTTAACTAGTCTCCCATTACAAAATGAGATGGGTATGGATGCATCATTATTGAAAAATAGGATATATGATGACATTAATTGTTCATGCTAGGGACATATTTACTGCATGTGACATATCTAATGTTATAAACTATGAAATTAAATCCCTTCATATGGATGATTGAATAAAATAAAATAAATTTTTATGTTATGAAAATTATTGTGAAACCTTGTACAGGTTTTTTCAATTTTCTCAACATTTTTCCTTGACCATGTTATATGCATTTTCTTTTATAGACTATGATATTCCATGTAAATTAAAAAACTCAATGTTTTATTTCAGTTGGGTGAAAATAGAGTAGAAATAAGAACTCCCCAAGTACTGCTGAATAGGAAATCCCATCATCTCTAAATAACCATATGGATGATTATCTTCATTACTACTTCTTAACAACCACATGATCCATTGAAAGTATAATATTAACACCTAGTAATTGATGTATATGTTTACAAGAAAATTTGTGTTTCGAAATCTAGTTACATTAACAGGTGAGGGGGAACCTAGTCTACCATGTTCTTGAATGATTAACTCTAGATAATCATTAAATAATTCAAGTCACAAATAAATAAAAGGGTTAATATTGATACTTATATTCTATAAGGACTATACAAGTGTATGTGTTACATCCTATATTTAGATCATCGGTATGAGGAACAAACATGGAATTAATTTGAGGAAACCTTCCTAAGACACTAATATCTAGAGTCGCTGATGGAAGAGTGGCCCCATGAATTCATTCACCAAATTCAAGAGAGTTTGTAAATTATGGACTATGTTCGCTACTTGACTGAATTGAAGTTTTTTTCCCTTTATTTAATTTATGAAGTTATTTCTATGGTTAAAATTATTTGTGATGATCTATGTATTGAAATAATATCATATGTGAAAATAATTATTATGAGGAATATTGTTGTCATGATGAATCAAGCCCACACAATGGAAGGGAACATGAGAGAGAAACTGAGTCACATCCACGAAATCTCGACATGGTGATTAGTGATATTTTATTCTAGTAGAATTATGTGAATCTATTATAGTAAAAATCAGGGTAGTTTTATACAGAGAAGGTATGGTTTTGGGGATTAATCACAAGATCAAAGCCTGATACAGTTCTATCATTGCAGTTTAAATGGAAAAAATCACCCATAAAATTCTTATGATACTATGGAGTGTAATGATTACAGATGTAAGTTCCATCTATAGTGTTTTTATAGGGAACACAAAAAATGTAATGGAATTGGATTAGGTAAGCCACTAGATTATATAAATGACTCACATACCCTATATTAGACACGTAGATTTATTTCAATTAGGGGACTAGTACATTGTAGGGGATTTGGTACCACATCATAAGAGTGGTAGTACTGACCACATGGAGAATAATATGGGAGTTATATTGGATAATAGGGATGATTATTGATTCTGATACATTCTATGTAGTATAATTTTACTATTCTTGGTAGATGACCTTCTACTTTCATAGGCACGGTTATTCTATTTTCAACCATTACATAATTTTTGTTTGATATAGTATCATCACATTCCTTTATATTAACTCAATTTAAAAAGGGATAGAATTGTTTTTGTTGTTCATGTATGAAATTATGACCATCAAAAATTAATTGTCACTATAGTAACATGATATTAAATGTTTCAAGTCATTTTATCTTAAATTTTGAGGCTATCATTTCCTTTGTGACCTGATCATATTGGAAATAGAAGGATTCAATTTTATTTTGTTATATGGATTAGATAGTTCTATACCAGTATCATGTAAACTATTATTTGATAAGTGTAACATTTTATCACAACAAGGGGTAAGCTACATCCATTAAAGAGAATGGCATCTTCTAGATTTTTTTGTGGGACCAATTCAGTGTAGATTGGATTTTATCATAACTCATTTTATAATTCTATTTCAAGATGATAATGTAATGAATAAGGATATTTTTTCTCTAGTTGTTGAAAATTTTATGGATGTATTTCATGAATAGTTATGTGGTGTACCACCAATGTTGGAGATTGAGTATATGATTGAGTAGTTTTTGACATCTGATCCAGTATCTATCAATGAACACAATATGCCACTAGTAGAGCATCATGAGTTAATTTTTTAGTTAAAATATCTAGAAGAAAAATTATTCTTATGACCTAGTACTACTATATGGGATTATCTAGTTATTTTTTTCCCAAAAAATGGTTGTTGGGACTTTTCACATATGGGTGGATTATAAGATAATAAAACAAAGGAAGGCCATGTAATGGTACCCCCTTCCATTTAATAATGATCATTATGATTAATTGGGAGTTTACAAGATCATCTCCAATATCATTTTATGATTTGGGTATCATCAATTTTTGGTGATACATTCTGAGATAACAGAGAATTCTTTTTGAAGTAGGTATGGATTTTATTAATTAATGTAAATATCTTCCATAATAAAAAATTTACAAAATATATTCTTGTCCTTGATGAACGAATCCATTCAAACAGTTATAGATAAAATTGTTGTATTTTTTCGTAGATTACACCTTCCTTTACTTTGAGTATTCTATAATGATTCCAATATTCTTATCATCATAATTAGTATACTTATATATAATTGTATTTACACCCGGATATCCAAATGAAATTTATGCAATGATAGAGTTCACATACTGGGTTATGTTATTATATATTCTAGAGGTTAATTGGATATAAAAGAGGTTATTATCATGGTATCATGGAAAAAAACACAATAATTTCATGGTGATTCATATATTTATCGGTTGAGAAGGATATTATTGAGGTTTAATCTAAGAATTATCCAATATAATAATTCCATTGTTCATTAAAATCATGAAAGGGTAGATGTTTTTTTGGTCTAATACATGTGACTGTGCCTCCTAACAAATGAATATCATGGTAATATCAACACTAATCCCCATAAAACCAGTTTTAGTTTTAGATTAAATAGTGTATTTGTAACACTTAGACCCTAGAAGCCTAGAGTCAGTTCATTGTTTTAATACATTGGTATTATTAGAAGGAATAATGTCCTAATGGACCGATCTGTTTACCAGTCTGGGAAAATATATTACATAATAAAACATTACATTACACATTAGAAGATAAAACACAACATAAATGATCCTTTAAGACCTCCATTAATACCCTAGGTTAACCCTACCTATTAATCATAAAACACTTCTTGTAATCCTATGAAAATAAAACATAAGAAAGGGGTGAGCTCAAATGCTTTGTAAGGGTAAGAAATACAGCGGAAGAATAAAAAAATAATAGTCATGGTGAATAATTGAAAACATGTGACTTTTCTAATAATAAACATGAACTATTTTATGGAAGGAATATGATATGAGTAAATAATTATATAATAAAACATAGTCATGGGTATTCTACTAGTCGAATAACCACATGAACCATCAATATTATTATCATAATGAGAGAATGTATAATGTAGGACATTCTGAAACATTATGTCAAGGCCTCGAGCAAGACTTCTATAAATGATTTAGGCCTTGGCCAAAACCATATATAAAATTGGGAAAGGACTCAGCCAATTCCACATCTAATTGTCTAATGAGACCTACCGATGCATTAAGGATCTATAGTGAGCTCCACCCATCACAAACTAAGTCCAATACATTCCTCATACGAAAAGGCTGAAACATAACATAAAAATTCGTATTAAAAATAGCATAAGAAATGTCAATACTTTAACCACAAACCACAAATGGTATAAAAATAAAACATCCACAGTCAAACATATTAGAAAAACTTAAATACAATATGGAATATTTTTATCATAAAAAATCAATTCCAAACATGTTTAAAATCCATCAAAGGATGTTGACATAGATGGAAATGATTTGTAAAACTCTTTGAAAGAAATATCCCATTTTCATGAAAACATTTTAATGTTAAACAATTTATAAAGGAAGTAATTTAAAACATTTTTGAATCAAATTTTCCCATACCAATTTGAAAATTTTGAAATGATTTAACATTTTTAAATCATTCATGTCCATATAAAGTAATCATTAAAACCCATTTTGAAAATATGGACATTAATGAGTATGATTTAGAAGAATAAATATTTAAAACATTTAAAATGATGTTTTATTAAAAATTACCTTAAAAATAATCCCTTTGAAATCTTTTGTATGAAACAGGGACATGGATAATAAATAGGTCTCCATAGATACTTACATAAAAATAACCTCGGATAATAATGAGATTGTGAATTTAACCCTTACCATACACTTTAATTGGGTTGAGGGTACGTTTAATCTCATGTATAATGAACATAGAATGTTATTAAATTATACCAGAACCATATTAATATTTATTATATCCTACATAGTTCATTTTTGACGTTATAGTACCCATTTAAGAATGATTTCCATGATAAATTAAAATTTTGGGTAATACTCTCTTTCTTTATCGTATGTGTTTCTACTTGTTATTCTTGATCGTATCAGTTAGATCATGATTTAAATGATTCTAGAATATAAATCATGATTTATATATAATATATATTAATAATATAAATATTTATATTATATTTTATATATGAATTGGAAGGAACCATTTATGGAGACAGTAGGCCGTATGTAATGTAAATACTATTTCCGTTTTCATATCGCATTGAACAAATGTAAGTGAAGAAGATATATGTATGTAAATACATATATATATATATATATATATTCAGTAGAATCATTATGTCATATGTTACGTATTTATTATTAATATATATATTCATAATCATCATTGAATGGTGAACATGGAAATGAATCTCATCACGCTGTGGAGACGGTAATCCGTACGTACACACGAGCGACAAAATCATTATATTGATGGAGAAATCATATGTAATTGGATGGTATATCATATATAAAGAATATTTATCATGTAATATTTATTATTTACATCATCTATTCTAATTATTATACCCATCCAAATAATGAAATGTTTGAATAACAATCTACACCACGACATAGAGAGGGAAATCCGTACATACGCACGTATGATGACATTTTCACTTATAGGATGGATAGAATAATGAATATGGTTTTGACATTTTTTTAATAACATCACAGTATATAGAAGATACTGGGGTTATTATTTTAGTGGAAAAAATAATGATAGAGTATGTGAAAGTAGAAAAGAACTTGGAAGAGGTGATGAAATGTTTACCTCTTCTTTGGGTTCTTCCTTTTGACTTGATCAAAAGGGCTCCTTAAGATGGCTTTCTGACCAATGTATGGCCTATAGTATGAATTTAGGTAATTTGGGAGGATATTATTGAAGGGTTTAGATGAGCCAAATGGCTTTGGAGGTGTGATTTTGAGTTAAGGGGAAGTGCCATTTTATAAGAGGGGTGAGGGTCAGTTTAGGAAAATATTAAAGTATTAATTTATTAAACAATCATATTAAGTTTATAATGGCACAAAAATAATTTATTTCGAGACTTAGGTGTTTATGGGTCGTCATCCTCTCAAACTATAGTTTTTATACACGTTTTGGTTACATTTTAACCTTATCTTTTAGATTTAACTATTAGTTAAATTTTTTAGCTTTTACCGTGTCTTCTTATATTCTTACAGTATATGGTAAATAAAAAAACTATAAAAATCCACGAGAACCTCATTTGGTTCATTAATGACATATATGATAATATTTAAGTCATTTTTCCAATCCTTAGGGATTTTGTAATATTATATAAACCAATAATATTGTTTTTGTTTTAAAAACTATTTTATGTCAATTTCGACACTATTTGGTATTTGTTTTTTTAATCATAATATCATAATTACATTGAACAAAATTTGATTTAATCAACCCTAAAATTTCATATTAACCTGTAAAATTAGTATAATTTATCAAAAGTCTCAAATTAAATTTATTTTAGTATGTATAATATCAATTATTTTTATCTTTTAATAATAATGTAATTACTGGATCATCATTGAGTCATAAATAAATTTAATTATTTAATGAATAAAAAATAAAAATATAATATAATTATGTAGTAATTATTATTAGCTTTATAATTAATTTTTATAGTCTAACTGAGCTTATCTATAACACTATATTACAAATGTTTTAGTTATGAAAACTTCAATTTAAAATTTTAACTCTTCTTTAAATTAAATAATAATAAATGTCCTAATCTAATCGAAGTGGGCCTAAAGGATCATATTTTATTCATAAGGTTGTTTTCGGTCGAATTATACCGATCCAATAGAATTAATACATGTGTTGGGGTAATTGTAATATCATATTTACCCCTAATTACTAAATTTACTTTTAACCATGGTAAATAAAAGTCAAAAGTTACAATTCACCAAAAATTATTTTCATCTTATTGAACTACATTTTACTTAATGATATTAATTGCGTCTCTCAGATTTTTTAAATTCAACTCACATAAGTGTTAAAATTATGTTTTATACAAATTTGCAAATGCCCCTAGGAGGTGGGTAAAAGACAGTAAAATGTTCGATAAAATTTTATATATCTAAAATTATTATTAAATGATTATAATGAATTAAATTGATCTTATATAAGTATTATAAATCTATTTTGGCATAAAATATTTTAAAATAAAATAACTAATTATTTAAAAAATCATTTTTAAATAATATTGTAGTGTTTTTTATTATTCATCAAAAATTGAACGTGTTCTGAAAAATACCATAAATTTAAAACAAGATAATTTTTATATTCCAAATTCAAAAATGAATTCTATTTTACAAAATTAAAAACATATAAGTTTCATTTATTAATTTAAAATTTATTCCCTTTGGCAAAACCAAAAAGTGGGTTAAAAAAACTAAATCATATCAAAAGATTAACATGTGTTTATGTCAAATTTAAATGTAATCTTACATATAATGACCATTATTGTATTAAATGCTAAAAATATAATCTTATAATACTTCCAAACCATTCAAATGTATGATTTTAAACTATAAATTATTTTCTTTAAAAAGTTGTTTTCAGTTAAAATTTAGTATTTTTCACTATTCACCCAAATATGAAAGTTATCAGAAAGACTCCAAAAATATATCGAAACTAAATTTTTATGTCCCGATTCAAAATAAGAAGTTTATTTTGTCAAATTTAATATATAAAAGTATAAAATATTGGATTTATAAATGGTTCTCCATTAAAAGGTGGAAATTTTCATTTTTTGAAAAATACTTTGTTTATCTAAAAATTATATTTTTTATTACATCATGTCAAAGAAACTCATATTAAGAACTCTATAATTATAAGGATTATATAAAACTAAAAATTTAGTTAATAATATTGATAACTGCTTTTGAACGACTAGTTTGGTAAGTTGTGTTGTGCTCGAACTTGGTGTTGCGTGTAGTGTGAGCTATTGAATTACTTTAATGAGATAATGTACTATGAAATCATGGGGTGTTACATTCTCCCCTCCATCAATAAATTGTGTCGACATAATTTAAAATTGTTTTTCGAAAACAAATTGTTAAAAATATATAAATACCTTTAAGGAAAACCCACATCAGAAATTGCGTTAATAAAATTTTGTCTTAATAACAGGGAAAGGGAAATTAAAAATTTACCACCAAATTATTATCTAGATTGAGAGAAAATTGGTAGAAATTAGAGACAACCAATTGTAGGGAAAACGTAAATATTTAGAGGGAGTTAATGAGGTCATCAATAATAATATATCATTTAAATATATTGACATTACAAATCCATTATCAAAACCATTTTCAGTACCAAAATACGTAAAAAGAGTATATGGTATTTTGTTTCTTTTTAAAAAAAAATTAGCTTGTTAAGGAATCCCGAGATCAAATAAAACTCATAGCGGTGGAATGGTCATTATCACGGTTACGTTAAAAAAACATTCCTTTTTTCGTTAAGTAAAATCCTTTGTTGAAAAAGATTCTCCAAGAAATGAAAATTAAAAGGGTTTTATACACCATATAAAAGAAAGTCATTTAGAAACCTATTGTTACATCAATGAAAGAAGATTGAGACAAAATTCCTTATCTAAAGTTTAAGAATTAATTTCGTCGTAGAATATGAGGGGAAAATATATATATATATATATATACATGACATGTAGAGTTACATCCTTTAAATAATTCCTACCACAAACTCATTTATCACTCCAAAATATTTAAAAAAATATTTTATTTATACTAAATGTATAGGGTTCTGAAAATAATAAATTTATAATTCATCTATCAGAACATTTAAAAAGAAACTACATTATACAATCCAGGACATCACGTAGGCCAGTGGTAGGTGATGCACCCTTGTCGCCCTTTGGCTGCAGGTTTATGTCTCACACCTTTCCGTACACAACTGGTTGTCTCCCGGCCTCTAGGTTGTCCTTTTGATGAAAATCCAAAAATAACTTTAAAAATTGTATCCAATTTTAAACTTAATCCATTCCAACCTTCAGACTTATCCAAAATAATTATATCCAAACTCACAGTCTAAAATAAGGAATTTAATCACAATGAAGATCCTTTTTCCATGTAATAACATGTGAACACATTCATCATGTATTCTATTAAAAAATGGTAACACCCTGAATTTCCATAAAAACTTATTGATTACATTCATTCTCAATTATTCTTTATACAATACTAGATATATTCCTGATATCCAAATTTTTTTAATATTCCAATAATGATGACATAAACAAACTATTCATCAGTTCCAACGAAGTCAATAATATTCAATATAATTTATCCAAATAAACCATCTCTTATTCCGAAATCCCTAACAAATTATCAGGAACATATTAAGCACTACCTTTCCTTTAACCATTTATTTTCCAAAAAAGTGTAGCTTACTATTAATTCACTTTTCATAGAACCATATAATCTCAAATCCTCAATAAAATAGTACTGGATTACTATCCTTATTTATCTCCATAATTCATATAACTATTACATTGTTTATACAACACTAAAATGAAATAATTCTATAACAAAAACATAAGAACAGTAGTCATTCCTGTTAATCTGAGGTAGTATCAGAACATCATTATTATCCAATATCATCATTTTTGGTATACTTTGATGATTGGGAAATTGATTCACGTAGTGTCCCAATAGCTTGTAGATGAAGCATTTTACATTTGAAACCTTTTTCTTGTCCTTTCAATCACATACTTGGTGTCCTTTTTCTCCACACTTATAACAAACACCCATTACCTTCAAGCACTTACCAAGGTGTTTCTTTCCACATTTATCAGATATAGGAAAATCCTTCTTTCCCCTATCCTGTTCATCCATCTTTCTCTCTGCCGTCCTTTTCTTCTCTTACTTCCATTCAAAGCCATTGGAATCAGAGAATTTTTTACTTATCTTATTAACACATGATATTATTTATGCATATATTAATAATACATGGGAGAATATTTCCCTAATAAATTTTAGCATAATACCATGAATTATATGATCCTTATTACTCTTTGGATCATATGTATTGCTGGTGTACTCATTCCTTATACTGAGAACCATTTATAAACAATATCATACACTATGTCATTTTATGAATCTCAATGAATAATTCCAAACGTAAAAAATTCCTTATGTAAATTGAATAGTTTATGGATATAATCCATAATAATAAAATAATCTTGGAGGAAGTATTTACTCATAAATCCTTTATAATGGATTGTAATGAAAATGTGAATTATTCTATGCATATCCCATATGAGAGTCTTAACCAAGAGTGCATCAAGGCCCATTTTCATGCTCTAGTTCACGTTCAAGTCGAGATCAAAGTGGTGTTTTTGGGTTTTAACCCTTGGTATATATGTACTAGAGCTGCCTCTACCTACTTGTATCCAGATTGGGATATATTGCTTGAAAACTCACAAAATCTCTACAGTAACAAAATTCTAGGAAGTTCTTCTATACTAATACTCAATGTCTATCTTAGGGATATGTGTTCTAATCAGAGATTATCTATTTCTAGTTTCCAAGGTTTGAATTAAACTTTCCCTGATACCAACTCTAACACCTCAAACCTAGAAGCCCAGAGTCAGTGCATTATTATAATAAATTGGCATGATCACAAGGAATCATGTCCTGAAGGACCAATTAGTTAAGTAGTATTGGAAAATAGATTACATACATGAACATTAAATTACACATTAGAATATAAAACACAAAGTAAATGATCCTTTAAGACATCCATTAATCCCTTAGCTTAACCCTTCGTATCAATAATAAAACACTTCTTGGAATCCTAGGAAAATAAAACATAAGAAAGGGGTGGGTGCAAATGCTCAATAAGGGTAAGAAATTATGTGGAAGATAACATAAATATTAGGTATGGTGAATAATTGAAAACACATGCCTTTCCAAATAATAAACATGAGCACTTTTATGGAAGGAATATGTGCTGAGTAAATAATTCCATAATAAAACATAGTCATGGGTATTCTACTAGTTGAATAACAACTTGAACCCTCAATATTATTTTCTTAATGAGGGAATGTATAATGTCAGACATTTTGAAACATTATGTCAAGGTCTTGGCCAAGATTTCTAAAAATGATTTAGGCCTTAGCCAAAACCATATATCAAATTAGGAAAGTCCTCAGTGAATTCCATATCCTATTATCTCATGAGATCTACTAATACATCGTGGAGCTATAGAGGGCTCCACCCATCACATTCCTAGTCTAATAAGTTCCTCATTAAAAAAGGTTGAAACATTACATAAACATTTGTATTAAAACATTCATAAGAAATGTTAATACTTTAACTATAAACCATGAATGCTATAAAAATAACACATCCATAATCAAACATATCAAAAAACCTTCATTAAAATATGGATGATTTTTTTTCATAATAAATCAACATCAAACAAGGTTAATAACCATCAAAGGATGTTGACATAGATGAAAATGATTTGTAAAACTCTTTTAGAGAAATATCCATTTTTTATGAAAATATTTAAATGTTTCACAGTTTAGAAAGGAATAAATTTAAAGACATTTTTGAATCAAAGTGTCCCATACCACTTTTCAACTTTTGACAGGAATTAACAATTTTAAAACATTCATGATCATATAAATAAATTCGTAAAACCAATTTTGAAAACATGGACATTAATGAAAATAATTTAATAGAATAAATATTTAAATCATTTAAAATTATGTTTTAGTAAAATGTACCTTAAAAAGAATCCCTTTGAAAACTCTTTTATAAAAAATGGACCTGGATAATAAATATGTCCCAGAAGATACATAGTAAAAAAAACCTTGTATAATAATGAGATTGTGAAATTAACCCTTACCTTGGACTTTCCTTGGGTCAAGGGTAAGTTTATCCTCATGTATAATGACTATATTATGTTATTAAATTTTACCAGAACCATATTCATATTTATTATACCATAAATTATTCATTTATGACTTTATACAACCCATTTAATAATCATTTCCATGTTAAAATAACATTTTGGGTAATACTCGCTTTCTTTATTGTATGTATTTTAACTTGTTATTCATGATCCTATCATTTAGATCATGATTTAAATGATTATAAAATATAAACCTTGATTTATAAATCATATATATTTAGAATATAAATATTTATAGTAGATGTATAAATGAAATGGAAGGAACTATTTAGGAAAATGGAAGTCCGTACATATGCATAAACGTTGTTTCCATTTTCATATCATATTGAATAGAAGTAAGTGAATAAGATATATGTAAGTAAAAACAATGACATATATATATATATATTCAGTATAATTATTATGTCTTACATTACATACTTATTAATAATATTTTTTTCATAATCACTATTGAATGGTGAATGTGGAAATGAATCTTATCGCGTCGTGGAGATGGTAATCCGTACATACGCACAAGAAAAAATATCATTATAATGATGGAAAATTAGTATATAATTGGAAGGTATATCAAAAATACCAAATCATTAAAATCATATATTGATTATTTACATCAGTTATACTCATTATTATACCCATCCAAATAATGAAATGTTGGAATAACAAACTACACCACGACGTTGAAACTATAATCCATACGTACACATGTATGAAGACTTTATCATTTATAGGATGCATAGATAATGAATATTATTGTACCATTTTTATAATAACATCGCAGTATATAGAATATACATGATTTATTATTTTATAATGGGAACAACAAGAAAAAGGAAGTGGAAGAGGAAAAGAACTTGGAAGAGGTGATGAAACATTTACCTCTTCCTTGGGTTCTTCCTTTTCAATTGATCAAAAGGGCTCTGTAGGTTGCCTTTTTGACCAAAGGAAGGCCTCTAGGATAAAGGGAAGATATTTGGGGGATATTTGTGCTGGGTTTTTCTAATCCATATGGATTTGGAGGTGTGATTTTGAGAGAAGGGGAAGTGCACTTTTATAAGAGGGGTGAGTGTCACTTCAGGAAAAGATTAAATTATTAACTTATTATACAATAATATTCGGTTTATAAGGGCTCCAAAGGAATTTATTTGAAGCTTTGGGTGGTTATGGGTAGTAAAACTCTCAACCAATATCTTATATACATGTTTATGTGACCATTTTAACCTTATCATTTAGATTTAACTCTGAGTTAAATAGATTAACTTTTGTTGTGTCTTCTTGTATTCTTAAACTATATGGTTAATAAACTCACAATAAAAATCCAAGAGAACATAATGTTGTTCATAAATGAAATATATAAACTTAATTAATCCCCTTGGTGGATCCTTATATTTTTAGGAATATTATATCAACTAATAATATATTTTTTATTTTAAAAACTATTTTATATCAATTTTGAAACTATTTGGTATTTGTTTTTTGCTAAAATCATAACATCATGATTAATTTGAAAAATAATTATTTAATCAACCCCAAAATTTCCTATTAACCTATAAAATTATTATAATTTATCAAAATTATTAAATTAAATTTATTTGGGCATTTATAATATCAATTATTTTAATCTTTTATTAATATAGAAATTATTGCATCATCATTGTGTCATAAATAAATTTAATTATTTAATGTTCAAAAATTATAAATAAAATATCATTACGTAGGAAATATTTTTATATATATAATGAATATTTATAGTCGAATTTATCTCATGTATAACCCTATATTAATATTTTTTTAGTTATGAAAACATGAATTTAACACTTTTAACTTTTCTTTAAATTAAATAATAATAAATGTCATAATCTAATCAAAGTGGACCTAGTAGATCATATTTTAATCCTATGGTAGTTTTTGGTCGAATTATACTTACCAAATAGAACTATTTCATGTGTTAGGGTAATTATAATATCATTTTTACAATTAATTGCCCTATTTACTTTTAACCATGGTAAATAAAAGTCAAAAGTTACTATTCACCAAGAAAAACTCATCTTATTGAACCACATTTTACTTACTGATATTAACCGTGTCTCTCAAAGTTTTGAAATTCAACTCACAGAACTGGTAAAATTATGTTTTATGCAAATTTGCAAATGCTCCTAGGAGGTGTGCAAGAGACAGTAAAAAGTTCGATAAACTTTAATATATATAAAATTATTATAAAATGAATCCAATGAATTAAATTGAACATATATTGGTATTATATATCTATTTTGACTTAAAATAAATTAAAATAATATAATTAATTATTTAAATAAAAAGTCTGTCTTAAATAATATCGTAGTGTTTTTCACTATTCATCAAAAATTTAATGTTTTCTGAAAAAAACAAAAAACATTCCATAATGTAATTTTTATATTCTTAATTAAAAAATGAAGTCTCTTTTACCAATTTAAAAACATATAAGTTTCATTAATTAATTTAAAATTAATTCCCGTTGTCAAAGCCATAAAGCGGGTTTTAAAAAAAAGTAAAACCTATCAAAAGATTGACATGTATTTATGTCAAATGTAAATGTTAAATTACTTATAATTACCAAAATTGTATTAAATACTAAAAATATAATCTAATTATACATCCAAACCATTCAAATATAAAATTTTACACAATAAATTCTATTTATTGAAAAATTTGTTTTCAGTTAAAATTTAGAATTTTTCACTATTCACCCAAACATGAATGTTATCAGAAAACACAAAAAAATTATCAAAACTAAATATTTATGTCTCTATTATAAATTAGACGTTTATTTTTGTGAAATTATATATATTAAAGTGTCAAATATTGTCTTTAAAAAGGGTTCTCCATTAAAAGGCTTCAAAATTGCATTTTTTTTAAAATACTTCTTTTATCTAAAAAAAATTATTTGTTCTTACATTTTCTCTAAGAAACTCATAATATGGATTCTAAAATTATAAGGATTATATAAAATTTTAAATTCGGTTAATACTATATATAACCACTTTTGAATGGCTAGTTTGGTAAGTCGTGGTGCACTCGAACTCGGTGTTGCGTGTTGCACAAGCTATTGAATTGCGTTAATGAGAAAATGTACAATTAAATCTTGGGGTATTATAGTATTTTTACACATCATTTATTAAATATCGAGTTGTTTTTATATAAGTGGATACCATGGTTTCATAGATTTACAAAAATTATCGACCGTCTGGGAGGAAATATCGTACTCATGATCTTGATTTCGTTATGGTGGGATATTCTATTTGATACTTCCAGCACTATCTATTGGGTGAGTGATTTTTTTACACAGAAAAAAATATCATGATGAATATATTTACATAGGTAGACATATACCTTTGACAGATTAGGTGGAACATTTATCTACAAGTCATCGAAATCAATCTAGATTGCACACCTGGATTAGGAAATGTAGTTTTCGATGGATTATTCTATAATATGTAGAATGAATTAGTGTGGGAGTCTTGTGACATATGGAGGATATTGGATCTCTCTCATGCATAAATCATGATAATCAGGTGTCCTAGGGAAGATAATTTCTAAATTCTACATCTATTAAAATAGTTATTTTTTATCATGTAAAGCGATAGGATATCCCAGATCCGTATGTCATAGATTTTAAGGATAAATTATATGATTGAGAGGCACCTATAATATGGTCTCATGTAATAAATGATTCTATTGTTTCCATGTTCATGTATAGAGCTAGTTATAGATATTAATTCTTCAAAATGGGTGTTTCATCCTATTCTAATAATGATATATTAAGATATTTATATATAGTATATGTTTCCAAGGGTGAGAAAAAAGTGGTCTTCAAAGAAAAATGTTTCACCTATCATTATGTGATGGATGATAACTAGATAGTGGATAAGATGGAAAAACCTCAACATTTTATATAATGGATGTCGGATGATGGAAATAATCATTTTGTGGAAGGATTGACTACAAAACCATTCATGAATGATGCATTATGGATGATTTCAGATCTATTTATCATGGTTTCACACTTTTTACTAATTTGGGAGACCATAAATGATAATAATATAGGAATTTTATACTTTTCGTAAATCACTTTACTACATTTATTTTTTAGTGGTATAATTTATAATTGAGATCCTCATTTCTTTTGTCGGTTCTGGAAGGGTCTTCACAATTATTTGGGATTGAAGAATCTTTTTAGCACAATCCAGCATGTCCAAACTGGTTTCCAATCTTAATGGACATTTCATATTCTAGAGGATAATATATGAGACTATGTTATGGACTTTTGTGGGTCTTGGGAGAATGATCACGTGCTTATGTAGTTTTCTTATTATGATATCATTATGTAATTAATCTAAATGCCTTCTTTAATGGATTTTTATGGGGGTCTCAATGATCACTAGGATTTTTGTTAGAGGGAGGGGACTTATTTTTCATCGTATATAGTATCATGTAGATGATATCTAAGTATGTCTAGTTATTTATAATTCTTTCCTTTACCATGTATATCCATATAAAATCATTTTTTACAACATAAGATTACATCTATTATTTGATGTTAGTTATCATGTCTTTTGTTAGGTGAAACATACGATGGGTAAATGTTGTATTAGAATGAATAGGAAGTGTGTTTACAGGTTTTCAACATCATTAAAGATATTGGAAATGGTAGTTCCTATAGTATACCATATATCCCTTCTATAGTGTTACAAAATCACTAAAAACTTATTTCACATATAATTTAATTAGAGGTATCATCATAACCCTTATTCAATGATAAATGTGGATATATTCTATTGGTATATCTATGAATCCTTTGATGATAATTTGATTTATATCTTGGACTGTCGTGAGAGGAATATGTGAGATAATTCCATACCTATGGTATAAATATATTGGAAACAAGGGTGTTGTTTAAAAGTATTATTAGAAGATAGAGTATAATATGAAAACATAGTGGTTAGATTTTTCCATTGATACATGTAGTGATTATTTGGATCATAACTATGGGAGGATATTTTTTATAGTGGTAAGTCTTTAGGATCTATTCATTGTCAAGGTAAAATCCTCATTGTGTTTTTAAAATACCATTACGTTATATTGTGTTGTTCTTGGATCCAATTAATCAAGTCTTGAGTCAGTAATTCATGTTATGGGTATGTGTTGTAGTGTTGTAAGAAACAATAGACGTGGAACTGAATTCTAGCTTTATAATGAATTCACCCCATGGATTTCCAATAAATTATGTGAATTTTGTGGGTAAACCCCATGAATCTCATACATTGACTGAATGGGTCTGATTAAACCCCTGTAAATACATTCACATTCTAAACAGTTATGTATAATCCATGAACCAAAAAACAATGATGTGTGTTGGGATCATGATTTGACATTTTTTATTGAAGGTTTTTAATCTAATGAAATTGATTATTTAATATATATGGATATTAATGCTTTTGAGAAATGAATCACTTATTCGCTCCATGAATGTGCTACATTGAGAAATATTTTAATCCACTAGTTCTTGTCTTTTTAATAATTTTTTCCTTGTTATTTTAATATGAATCTGTTATATAGGAGATCACTAGTGACATAATTAAACATTAATAAATGTTCAATATAGATTTCTAAAATTCACTTCCTCCTCAATGATCCATCAGGTTCCTCTCAGGAAAAATCATAGTGGATAGTTTTCCTTATGAGTGTGAAGTGAATTAAGGGAGAATTTGATTGATGCTTGGGAAAATGAAGCGTTTTATATATCATCACATATATTGAGGTGGGTGGTATAAATCATCATTATATATTTTTTTCCAATTAATTTGTGTAAATATTTAAAAGAACCTCACCACACCATGTGTTTAACTATATCAAAATAGTGATTTGATGATCATTGATTATATCCAATAAATTGACCATTGATATATACTGCAGGATTTATTGGTGTTGATTCCAAAATTTTGGATAACCAAGGGTTGTTACAACAATTGAACATGTATTGAAATAGTATGGTTTACTTTTAAAATTTTTTAGCCATGGAATTGAAATTTTTTAGTATTTTGAATAATTATTTTAACATAATAAATCATTGTTATTAATAATTTCATGAAATAAATAATGTTTCTTATAATGAAGCATAAATTATGGGTTATGTGGGACAATTTATAATTTTTAATGTATTATTTTTATATTATTTCTTCAATTTATGTTGTAATTTTTATTTTAAGACCTAAATACAGATTATTTTCATTAAAAAGTCAATCCCATTGACATGTTTCAATGCACACAATAGTAGGTTTAAAAAAAGATAGCAATATATTAAAATATTATTTAAACATAAAAATTATAATAAAGATGTTATAAATTAGAGTATAAAAATCACTAAATAAAAAATAAAAAATATATAGGTCACATAGGATCATTTATTCTGAATCATTTTAATGTAAACAAAATATTTTCTAAAAAATTGTAATTTTTCAAAGAAAACAGTTCAGTCACTTCTTATTCACTTATTGTAATATTAATTATTGACACATTTATAAAATATGTTTTATAAAATTAAAATAATATTTTAAATAATCATTGAAAAATTATCATATGCTGAGTTTTTTTTTTTCAAAAAAAATTCATTTGTCCATATATATTGAAAAATACTAATTTTCATTGAACACATCCCATTATTTTAAATTATTTGAAATGTTAAATTATATTTTATACACTTATTAAAGTTAAATTAGCTCAAATATACTATTATAAATATATCTTAAGCCATTTGAGTCAATTAAAAAATGTATTTTGATATTAAAATCATCAATACTTATGCGAATTTTACCTTTAGAAACCACCATTTTCTTCCCATATGTGGGTATAATATTCAATTGGATTCTTCCAATTTAGTTAAATAAATTTGGAATAATTTATTAAATATTCATAATAACAATGATTTATAATATCTATTATTCTCAAAATTATATTTTACCATTATGAATATTAACAATACTGAAAATTATTTATTGTGGTTAAGGTAAAAGTTGATCTATAATATTATTAAACCATAAAAATAGAATACAAATTACCTAGAAACTTTTTTAACACCCATTTTAAGGGAAAAATTAGACATTAATATCTCTATTTTCTGATAATGACCCATTTTTTTAGTTTTGTTTTATAGAAATGTTGGTTCAATTGATTCCTTTTAAAAATTCCATGCATTTCCTCTCACACACTAGAAATATGTCACCCAGTATCATCCCATATTCGAATTTTCCAAACCATTTATTTCATCAAACCTACTCAATTATCATTATTACGCCCCTCACACCATTTTAATGAATTTTTTTTTAACATAAATTCATCCAATGAAATATCATTGTGAAAACCTAATGTAGTCATTCAAGGAATATCTATCATTATAAAATGATCATATTTATTTTATTTATCCATCCACCTATATAAAATATTATTAAATAACTCTATTATAAAAACACTATTATAAAAACACTATTATAAAACCTATATTTTCATTTAATTATTTTAATGTAATAACTTATATCCATATCCAACTTTACTAAATGGGAAACAAAATCATGAGTATTGTGTGCGATAGACTACCGCCTCACGGACTGATATAACTTTTTTTCGATAAACGCCACTCACGGTAATATATAATGATATATTTTATATTCATATTTTATATTTTATATAAAAATATACTCTAAAAATTTTATATTATATCTACCTTTTAATTTTCATTTTTTTAAATATAATAATATCCCTCATGTTTAGGGTGGCCTACAACTTTGCAAAGTGAGGTTATTATTTTTTCACTTACACATTACATGGAAGGTAATAAGGATAAATTTTATTAATATATGTTATATATTTCATATGATATATATTTTTCAAAATTAATATATCATACCCTTCCTTACAAATTTACCAGTAAAGTGAATGATATCATCACTTTATTGTGTGTATGGCCTACTATCTCCGTGATGCGATACGACTCATATTCAATTCCCTAAAGTTAAGAATGTTTTTAATAATGTATTAATTATGAAAATATGATATTTATAAAATTTTTATCACTAATGATTTTATTTATTTATAAAAAATATTATATAAACATAACTTTCATGAGAAAACATAGAGGAGAAAGAAAAGAAATTAACACAAAAAATAATGAAAATAATGAAATGTTATTAACAAACATATAATAAGATTTTATAATAGGATCATATAAAATATTATAAATATGATTATAGTTCTTTTATAAATTATAAAATATATCAAAACAATTATAATATAATATTAATAGATGTTTAAATAATGTAAAGAATTAGGTAAGGGACTTCATCACTATTTCCCTTCACTGAGGCATATTTTATTGTGGTTCACGTAATTTATTTTCATGGGAAACATACATCCCATTTTACATGTAAAATAATGACTCATTCATAATTCATGGTATTTTAAATTATATTTTAATTATTTCAATAAATGGATTTTCACATGAATGATACCATATTTTATGATATTTCATCTTAATTTCTATTTTATTAAGACATGTTTGTTAATATGCACCTATTCAATTTCATAAGGTGAATATGATACCCAATTATTGTATATTACATGAATATATATTTATTCCTAAAGATTAATGTTTTGTTTTATGTATATTAGTCATGATTTTATAATATAAAGTTTACCGAATAAGTAAAATTTCTTCTATAATCTATCATTTTTTTGATTATTTATATTTTATTGAAACAATCACATTAATGTGATCATTTCTCAATAGAAACTACAACTATAATAAATATCCATATTATTTTATAATGTATATGATTATTCCCTAAATAGAATAAAATTTTTACATATGTTTTTATCTTATAAATTTATTTGATTATTTGGGGAAATATTGATGAAATTGTATCCATTGATTAATATAAAAATTAGTTGATAATTAATATTTATTCATGAATTAAATAAACTATTCGATATATGAGGATTAATTTGGAAAACTAGTTTAGGGTGGGGCCTTGATATATATATAATCTCAATTTATTGATAGTTATCATTAGATAAATAACTTTCCCAACTATGATAGGTTTTTCCCCATAGTTTAAAATTGTCTAGTTAAAGATCAGATGTAGGGGTATTATGTTCCACAAGATCATGAAAATAAATAATTATTAATTTCCTTCAATGAAAAATAATTTATAAATATTAACCATGATATTTTTTTATTTATATTATCTCTGGATTCATTTCATTCATACATAAAATATTAAATGGGAGTGTTTTAAGTTAGTTACCATTCCATATTGAATATTCTTATTGATTCATGTTATAGTCCATTTTGAGTAACCCTTAATGATAATTTTAAAATACCATTATTTTTTTACTCTATGCTTGTTTTGAAATTTAATCATTTGATTGAGTTTTAAATAATCTAATAATTTAATTTAGTCGTGTTTTATTTTCTTTTCAAAATATATAATGGGAATCAATTATGTATTTGGTTTTCTACAACTGAAAAACTAATTTTTACATCGAGAATAGTAGAATTATATATAAACTAATATAAATCCATACGAATCATCTCCAATTTATTGGAGCCGAGGTCATTATATTTTGTATTCAATCAATTTTAATAGAATCATTTGGAACTAGATTAAGGAATATATTTATTATATAATATAAAACTATGATTAATATTGAGAATAAGTATAGAAAACATCATATTTTATCATGAGGAATGATGTATGTGGGTTTTCATAGAAATTCATCCGTATCTGGATACTATATGCCGATGGGTTTCTAGAACAAATATACCTAGGGGTAATAACACTAAAAGAGAAACATCGAGATTGACATGATAATTAACTTGTGAAAGATAATGGGCCTTACTATACACCAAGTTTGAAACACCAATGGTATATACCTAGGATATATAGCATTTTTTTTACAATCTGTTATAAATGATTTGAAAACAAAATACCCAATGAAACCATTTTTATGATTTTTATATCATCAATGAAAAAGTATAATATTATGGTAAGTATTAGACTATATTTTGAATAATAGGTTATGATTTAATATTAATTATTCTATTGTCCAATCCACTACAACCCATTATTTATAAATCTGGTTTGGAAGGAAGATGGGTATCAATACAGAGTTCCAATGTATGGATTTACCTACTATGAAAGAATATACATATGGTATTGGAACTAATTATATCATATATATATTAGTTAAGAATAATTAGTTTATGAAAAATAACCTTTTCTAGGTGGATTAACCTGTTATTGAAGGACCCCAGAACACACTGAGAGGAGAGGGGGGAATCTGGGTGTCAACTATTTTTTTCAAAAGTTACAGATCATGTTCCCAAATTCAAATGAACCAATTAAACATTTTTAAATGGAATGTGTAGAAAAAACAACCATATGATAAGTGATCACGCCCAAATTCTTATTGGTTCAGCACAAATTTCTTTTCCAAAGAGCATATAATGAATATTTTTTGGTTGTACCAAAATGTACTATGTTTAATTAGTTGTGAAATATAAAATATACAACATAGTCACTCTATTAAAAACATACTGTCTTTACAATATTTTAGAGATAAGTCACTACTTCACCCTGAACACTTTCATCCACTCCCCTTATCTCACTACTTTGAGAGAATTATAACACCGTTTATTGACATGAAAGTCACTTCAATGGAATGTAATTAAATCCTTTGTCCCTAAATAGCACAAGACATGCATTTACTCGTAGACATGATTTAATTCACTTTGAAATCGCTATTCACTAAAAATCTAATATAGAAAATTTATTTTGTGAATCTCTTTTGTGAATCTCAATACCTTTATTATGCAACCTAGCTTCACCGAACAAACTACCTTCACAAATATAACCAAGTCAATTCAAAATACCCCATCATCTCGAACCACTCATTAATCTAAATCATTGACATCTGTTAAGAATCAAAAATTATTTTCAAGATTCTGGTGTTTGGAAGGAATTTTAGTTTCATAGATCTCCACTAAATTCCAAAAATCAGAGTAATTATGTATTTTTTTTGGAAAAAATTGTGTAAAGTGAAGATGGTTAACCTCATATATATAGTATTGGCCATTGGTGATGCCACACCTCCTCTAATTGTATTTTCAGGATATTCTAAAACCACTTTTTTGCTACTCCTCTATTCACAGTACTCTATTGTGATTTGACATTTTCAGGATGCTTTCTCCCAAAACATCATGTGCCTTAATGCTTCAATACTCATCATCATGGAGATCAGCATCACCATTTGCAAAACTCCAATTCCTTTTCATTCATGATGGTCATCACTACCACCTAGATCATTGTCAGTTTTCAATGACCCTTCAAGAAACACTCTTCAAAAATACTATCTTCATGAAACTCATTATTTTTTCACACATTCCTTTAGAATTCATGGAAATACACATTTTTCAGTACTAGCTAACTTCAAAATTATCAACCCCAAAATTTGGGATACTGGAAAATGATGCCACCATCAATTCAATTGTCATCTTGAACTATAATTTCACATTCCTTGAAAACTCCTTGATCATCCATGTAGGGACTGAGAACAAAAAAACCATACTTCATTTTCAAAAAAGAAAAACCTTGGATCCAATAGTTTCATAGTGTGATTCTATAATGATATATTATTTCATGGGAGAGAATCCCCCACCATTTGGTGGGACTGATAATCTTAAGGTGGTTCAAGAATGGATTAAGTCTCTTGATAATATATTTATGGCCTTAAGATGTGATAAGAAAAAAAACTCCCTTTTAGTGTGTTTCCTTAACCAATATATTGATCTGTGGTGGTTGATAATCCAAAATAATATAGAGGAAGCGGAAATAAAACTCATGGATTAGAATTATTTTAAGGATTCTTGTATCGAAAAATATTTCCCCCATGAGAAACAAACTATAATAAAGGGAAGTATAGAATAATTAAACTAAAAAATAACGTGTCTCTAATTATGGGACAACCAGTACATGGTTATATAGGTATGAACTAGTTTACATATAGAAAATGTAATGAATGGTTGAAAATATCATTTAATGTATTGAAACACATTATTTTCATACATTAACATTACATAATGTTTTTCAAAATACATAAATCATTACAAAAAATATATCTCAAAGAACATACAAGTAAAATTCCATTAGAGACATGGAAATATAAACACTGATACATAAGTGATCTATGTTATCTTCCACTATGTTTATATTTACTAGAAGCCTTCTTAGACACATCAAATATAATACATATCTTTATAACCTGGGGAAGGAAACATAAAAAGGGGTGACCTAAAATTCATAGTATGGATAAAAATATAGATATATAAGAATAATCCTATGGTTAAGGGTATGATTACATGATCATGAAAATATAATATCCTTCTTTAAAAATAACCTATCACAAACATGAATCATGGAATAAATCACTGTAGTTAATAAGATAAGAATCATATAGAAATAAATAACGTAATCCATTAAGGAATGACATAGGAACAAAATGTGGAATTGTGGTAGAAAAATTAGTATATAATATGATTTCCATACTATAAAAATCATAACTACCAAGGCTATATTAGTAGTATAGGTTCACTCCCCAAACAATCTTGGTAGTCATGTATCACACAAACTTCCATCTTAGTAGTATGAGTTCACACCTCATACCATCTTGGTACTCACAGTTCACTCCAATGGTCATCTTAATTGTCATGGTTCGTTGTAAAGACTCTATTAGTCTATCTCAGGAGATAAAAATACTTACCCAATGCATTTGAGGTAGATATTGGTCCCACCAATGTCATAATTAAATCATACATACATGTGTCAAAAGATCATATATAATCATATTATAACCCTTTAAATGAAAATTTTATTACAAACATGTAATTATTTCATAACCTATCAATGCATATAGGTCTCATAATCATTTGATCATAAACATAACCCGTGAAAATAATAATTTTCCAAAAGAATGTAATGCTTGAATGAGAAACAAGTTTCAAAAACCACATGACAAAAAAACATAATCCATTCAATGAAATAATATGAATGAAAACCTTGAAAAAATACCTATAATGATTTGAGTAACACCAATAGATGTTAAATTAGATGGTAAATTATTTTGAAAGACCATTTAAAAATATTTCAATTGGAAAATATGATTTCATCATTGAAAAACTCTCTTCAAAACTTATAACCATTTTGAAAACATTTTTTATTGAATATTTCATTGAAATTTTATGGAGGAATCATTTCAAACGATAAAATATTTTTAAAATCCATTTTCCATGAAAATTGGATTTATGTATATCTTAGAAACATTTTTTAAATCATTTTCAAAACATGTTATTTTAATATGATTGATTTTTTACTGAATAGAGAGATAGTCAAATTTTACATGAAACATTATATAAAGTACCAAATAGTGGAAAATGGTAATAAATTATACATTTATCTTTAATGAATAGAAGATAATAAAATTATTGAGCATTCTTGAGAGTTGGATCATGAGATTTTATTAATTGATTCATATTCATAAACAATTTCGAAAAAGTGTTGTGATTGTTTCAAAACGCTCTGATCACATTGGAAGATGGGATCATAGTCAACATGTAAGAAAATAAAATTAAATAGAGCATAAAATATCCTGAAAATAATGATATTCATTACATGAAATTTAATATAGAAATATATGCACGTCAAAAAAAATTGGTGCATAAAAAAACATGGGTCTCAAAGATGGAAAATTGAGATAGAACAATTTTTTCAATGAATGGACTACTAAAAAGTAAAATTCTAACTCAGGGCTGAAAAAAGTAGGAATCGTAAAAGGCTGGAATAATTATTCAGTGTTTACTTATGATACAGAACATGTACCTAACGAGATCATTCGTGGACATATTTCCCCATAAATATGGTATTTACCTTTTCAAAGTATGTGCCATATCTCTCTCATTACATAATATGTAACCCCAAATGGGTTCCTACCTATGTAACTCAACCCCAATGTGGCATGTACCCCTTCTTGGTATACCTCATGTATATTTTATGTTATTAATATACCCAACATAAGGTTCCCCAAATGCGTACCTCGCAATGGGCAACCCACACAAGGTTATACCAAGTATAGTAAATTTTCACTTGTTATATACCTCACACTAGATATCACTATGTACCATACATAGCCATGTTCCCCAGCACACCTTGAGTCACCACTATATAGTGTTTACATCTATATGCATAGTATATAGTCTCAATAACTAATCTTCTCCAAATACACAGAGTCCATGGTATGTGTTTCCTAAACTATATGTCATGTATATAGGTATTCATAAATGAAAACCCCCTAAATTGGCCTAAAATCCATGTTTCTCTCAATTATTTGTAGATAAATTACAATTAGGTACCCAATAACCCAAATAGGAATTGAAAACATAAAACCAAATTTTCAACGACTATACCATAATCTTCCTTCAAATGACCTCTTAAGGTTGGGATTCCTCTTCCCTCTCCCTCCCCCACCCCACCAACTTGACTATGCTATGACAAATACCAAAGTTGAAGTCATTGGAATACAAATTCAAACATTATAAAACAAATAGTAATATTAAAATGAAATGAGAAAAAAATGAAAATAAATGTGTCTGAAGCCCACTATAAGCTCCTATGATGGGTTTATCCTTTTTCTAAGGAAAATCCCCCATTTTAGACTAATCCGTAGGGACAGAATCAAAATTAGATTTTTTTTTGAATGATATCACAATATTAAAACATGATAACACAATAATTTTTAATTAATAAAATATAAAATATTCTTTTATAATTTGAATGCCTCAAATTTCCACTAAACTTTTAACACCCTAAGATTGTATAGTATTTTTCCAAACATATTTCTTTTGATACCTTCTATTATATAAAACAACATGTATTAATGAACCTTGATATAAAATTAATATTTTTATTTAAAAATTATAATTATTACATAGCCATTAAATATAGAAATATGAAAAGGAATAACCAATATTTTAAAATTTTGAAAAATAGTTTCTTTTATAAAATACATAATGATCAAAGATTACTTATTTATTAGAAAAGAATTTATATATTTTCAAAAAAAATTCTAACAAAATATTATTAATTTATTAATGTAAAAAAAACTAAGATTAATTTTGACTATTATTAAAAAAAATATTTGATAATAAGAAATTTCTTTTTGAATTCAACATTTCAAAATTTTCTTGTAGAAGGTTTTTAATAATTTTCAAAAAAGATTAACTTTTTGATAAATATAAAAAATGCAGATTTTTGGGGACATTTTTTTCTGTATTTAAAAACATACAATGTAAAATAGTTTAGAAAGGTTTAAAAAATATAGAAATAGATAATATAAATTTTTTAATCTAGTTTGGGTTCTTTTAGTCAAATTATTTTTTTTTGATATGGATGTTTTTAATAATCATAAAAAATTCATTGGAATTCCATTTTTTCTTTGTTTCTCAGATTTTGTTTTAAATTACATTCTACAACTTATTTTAATTGAATTTGGTAAAATTTATTCAATATTTGGAATCATTGTTATTACTATTATATAATTTTCTCAACTTCATTTTTTCTAATAATGAATTTTAAAAATAATAAAAATTATTTACAATTGATAATCATAAATGGGTTTACTGTAGATTAATCTAAAAAAATTAAAGATGAAATTAACAAATAACTATTTAAATTAATACTATATGTAAATATTTTTAACTTTTATCAAATAATTTTAAATAATTATGAATTTTTTATCCTTTTGTAATGATTAATACATTTGAATAAATTTTTCTATTAAAAAATTCCATGTGGGTCCTCTCCCCCACTTATAAAAGATTATCCCTTATCCTCATGTCTTCTCATGTCAAATTCCATTTGTTTCATCCAATAACTACTCATATATCTTTCAAAAATCGCTCCCCATGTCATATAGTAATACATTTTACTAGTAAAACATCTTAAAATGTATTTTTGTTCAAACCATGGGTTTTTCGAAGAAAAGATACAACTCATAACCAACCAATTTTTCTTCTTCTTCATCCTCCATAAAATATTCATAAAATAATTTAATATAAGGACATAATTATATACCATATAATGAGATTATATTATGTAAATTGAGTAATCTATATTCATGTCACTTTCTATCAAATGGGAAATGAAACCATAAATCATTTGTATAGTGTACTACCACCTGACAACCCGATGTAGATCCTTTTCTACCACTACCTCTCCTGACTGGATATAAAGATAAATTGAACATATGTATATTATTTTTATATAATATTTATACATCTATAATTATAATATCAAATACATCTTCTTTTCTTTTATGTAATTTTAAAATTTTTACACCCCCCGGGTGTACGTTTTGACTACCACCTCCAAAAAGCGATGTGATTCACTTTTTCTTTTACTTTTGACATGGATGGTAATATGGATAAATTTAATGAATTTATATTGTGTATATGAAATATATATAATTATATATATTTTAAGTATTTTATACCTTTCTTCTATTCCATCTGTCGAGAAAATTGAAATAGTGTTCATGCATTCAAATGGCATATTGTATCCATGAATACTGTAATTCATTTTCTCTCTCAATATTTTCTATATTACTATAAAAAAATATATAATAAATATATATTATATTAATATTATGTCTAAAATTATTTATAATATTTATCTATGATAAATTTGAAATTAATTAAAATAAAGAAGGATAACCTACAAGAAATGTAAAGTAGTTATTATCCAAAGCGTGATTTTGACAAAAAAAATTATCAATAAATGTGTAATATAATATCATAAATAAATAATAAATTTTATTATATATATGATTAATTTTTATAAATATTTTTATAAGAAACCTATATTTTCTATAATGGAGGTTTGAACATGTATCAATAAATTATAGGCTTGAGGTAATAGATTTTCACCTCACTTTTATTTTTGTCGGACTTTTTCCTTACAAAACAATTGTTCTTTTAGATTATATACTACCAATTAATTAATTTTATGGATATTAAATTGATAATTAAGTTTTATAAATATTTATATAAGTTTTTTTCTTTTATGGGGATTACAATTCACATTTTACCCAACTGTTAAGGGTTTTGAGTTACTATATCTTTATTTTACGAGATTTTTTATGATTATACATATTATTGTAAAATATTACAATGTACCTCAAAAATATAATCATGAACATTTTAAAAATTATTTATTTTAGGTAATTACATATTTTCCTTGGATTTTCATTTCATTATTTACCTGAGACTCCAAAATAATTTTTTATCAAAAAGATGACTTTTCTCTTTGGTCAAAATTTTTTTCCCTTTAATGTCTTTGTTTTTAAAATTTCATTCAATAATTTTTTAATATTGAAAAAAATCATTTTTTTACCATTTTATACATTGTTAAAAAAAATTTAATTGGAAACCTCCTGTCATTTTTTGAACAATTTAATTTGGATTTGTTATTGAAAATATAAAAGAAGTATTTTTATCATGTACCACAAGGAGGATATTTCCCATCACCTAGACTGGTGAATGATTAAAATAATACTTTAAATAATTTTAATTTTTTTTCTAAAATAAAATTTTTTTCATTAATATTTTGAAAATATTTAATTCAAAATTGGTGTTTTCAAAATAGAAATGTTGTTTTTCCCATGAAATTTTTCAAGTCATATTTTTAAATAATTTTCTATCTAAGATGAAATAATTGGATGTGTTGTAAATTATTATGGGGATATGATACAATGATACCACCCTTATTCATTATTTATATGGTTTATGATTATATTGAAGATAGGTTTATGAAATTTATTTCTTTTCCACCCGTTATTCAATGATGAACTATTTTTGAAACATATTTCATTTTCCTAGGTTATTATATGATAAATTATTTATGATCTGCTGGCGCGCATATGTAGGATTTTCATTAAGTGATGTGTGGTATCTAAATCTCTCCAAAATGAATTAGTTTATCTTTAATGTTCAATGAGAACCAATGGTAATTGAGAGATTTTCCCACGCCCAAAAGATGGCAAATGAGATGTTAAAACCAAACCAAATGATTGTACACAAGATTTTTTATCAAGCCAAAAAGTGCTTATATGGGAGGTTATCTCATTCCAGAAATAGGTATATATTTTGTTATCCCAATACAAACAATATATGAATGTTTTGGTGGGTAACCTGGAAATATTATTTTATTTTATTATGTTTAGGTGAAAATTCTATGTCTTATACTGATGTTATCATCTATTAGCTCATTAATTTTATTCCATATTGGTTTAAGTCTTATGAAATGCCAATATTTATTTAATTTATCATGATACTCATCTATGATATGCAGGGTATTTCTTCAAAATGTTCTTATCATGTTCTCATACCATTATTATTATGTAATGTTGATATCTCTATATTTTAGACTTATTAAGTTCCTGATGTCACTCATTATTATATTTCATATCCATTGGTTATGAAGAAAGTTAATATGTATGATATGACTATGAAAGATGACACATATGAAGAACATAGTTCTATATGATGTTATAGTCCTATGATCTAGTTGTTTATGAATCCATATTTGAAATGTAATTAGACCTATATTATTCAACTGTGGATTGTTATGTTATGTAATTAATATTTATCTATTTTGATTTCACATATTTTTATGAAATGTGTACTTCATCATAGTGGGTGTTATAGGGGAATTTAGTCAACCTTCACCCAATAGGATGACAATAGTTTAGTGATAATAATAAGAATAAATCAATGTATATTAAAAAATTTAGAATTTTGCTGAAGGATATAGTGAGTATTTTTTATGAAATTGTATCCCTGTCTAGTTACTACTATTAGATGTCTCTTTGAAATAATAGTACCTAGGGTTATTAACTCTGAAATGGAAAACTTTGGAGCTGAATTCACCATTAACTGATGCATGAAAATGGGACTTAATGCTAACCATGTTTGACACTCCATGGAGATATTTTTTTGGGTAAATAAAATACACTTTACGAACAACCATGATTGATTTCAATAGATGATTACATTGAATGACCAATGTTTTACCCTAATGTGTCAAGTGTTGTGAAAAATAGTATTCATTCTTTAGACATACTATAAATAATTTTTCAGGATAATGTGTATTAAATAATAATATTATTATTTCTTATACTAGTATTTTTAGTTTATGTCAATTGATCAAACCCAGAGGAACCATGTTAAAAATGAATATTATAAATAATGTAGTGATATTCATCATGAGAAGCTAAATGTTATGGGATTTATCAGGAATTTTTTTATGTTATGTAAACACATCATTCCCAAGCTATGAAACATCCTCAACGTCTAAACAAGAAAAAGACAGTACAATGTTCAATTGATTCCTTCATGAGGCAATGTCCACCTTCATTTAGTGGATCTTTTGATCCGTTAGATTCCGATAAATAGATCTTGAACATTGAATTTTTCTTTCGTTATACATTTTTGGGGCCTAAAAAATAATTTAGGATATCTAAAATTTGTATGGATTAGTATAAAAATGGTGGACTCTTATCTATATTATAAGAGAATATAATGAAATCAACACCATGGAGTGGGATTAGTTGAGGTTATTTTTTTCAATAAGTACATTAATCATCTTCTATTTACGACAATAGATAATTAAATAATTGGTTTATAATAAAAGTTTGAATAATCCATTTGTAACTATGAGGATTGTTTCACACACAAAAAAAGAACGGAATTTTTCATGTATTACTGTCCCTTGAAGGTAATGTAAATTGATTATTTAGTTTCTTTAAAAAATGTCTCCAAAATGAATTATCTATAAAAAACCATTATATCTTTGAAGAAATAATTTATTGTGCTATGAAAGTGGAAATGTCTATTTAGATTACCAATTAATTTTATGGTTTTATTATGAATGGAATGAAGTAATTCAATGTACACTTTAAACCCCATTTGGAGAAGTAGATGAGACTTCATTCAAGCTGAATTTTTGGAAGGAAGCATGAATGAAATTTTATTAAGTGGTATGATATTTATTTTAGTCATAGGAAGTAAGGTCATCAAGAATATGAATACTAATGCGATTGTAAGAATTTCTATATTGATAATAATAAAGAGAAATATCCATAGATTGCACCACCAACAGTTTAGGGTTTCAAATACAAGTATATTTATTAATTTTTATAACATTTTATCAAATACAAATGTTAACAATGATGGTTGACATAATCAAATTATTAATCAAAGAGACTGGAGGAAATAACATTTTATTAGTATATCGGATGATGGTTACAGTACAAATATGGTGAAAGGTACACTTACTATCATTCCTAGAACATCAAACGACTTATATGATTATGGATTGTCCCACAATATTATATCTTAAAAATTTTATAGGGGTAACAAATTTTCCCCATATGATTATATATTGATTTAGTAGTGAAAACCCATATTGGTAAGATAATTTAATTTCATTTCAAAGATTCTTCCTATTTAGAATTCTGTGGGAATGTGCTTCCAAAAAATTGTGTCATTCCCCCTCTTATTGAATTTGATGTCATATTAAGAATATATAGGATTATCTAGATAAATCCATCATTTTTTTGAATAAATTGAAGTCATGTTTGATATTTAAAACCAACCTATGGTTTTATTTCAATGTAAACATACATATGAACATTCAATGGAAATTACCACAATTGTATGGGTATTTATTTTTATTCAATACTTGGGAATAACTCAAATGGGATTGTAGAAAACTTATCATTGAACAAAATCCTATTTTGTGGTAGTTTGTTAATGTATTTTTGAAATATTTTCCTATTAGTCCTCTGAAATGTGATTTTTAGTTCTAAATAATACCCATAACTCATTCTAGGAATATTTCAATGAATCACTGCAGAATAGGACTAATTCATTTTTACTAATTTTAGACATAACTCTCAAAGAATAGTGACATGGTATTTTTTAGCCAAGATGGTCACTATGGGGTGCACATATTATATTTGTTACGAATAACTTCACAGGATCACAATCAAGAACAAGACTTACATACACTATATTAAATACATTATTACACAGCTATGTGGATCTCTATACTTTACCTAGATTAAAATTAATTCTAGACATATAAATTAGTGATTCAAAAGGGTGGATATATTTTAGATTGAATTTTTTACAATATTTTCATGACCCGTACCCCGGTTCCCATAACATGACATACACCAAGCCCACCTCCTGATGGCCAAGGGATGGCGACTAGCTTTGAAGGTGCCAAACTACAAGTGGGAGGCATTTTCTTTGATAAATGTACACAATTTCACTCACAAACCAACTCCACAAACCTGAAAGTTGAAAAATTGGTAATTTGAAACTAGGGTACAATAACATGTAAAACACTTAGTGGTAAAACATTACTAGTATACAAGCCCAATAAAAGAACCATAAAAAGTAAGGTATGAAGTAAAAACTCATGGCAATCTGTAGAAAAATCCCACCTGATTGCTGAAATAGTGATGCTCTGGGAAGTCGAAGTAATATCACCTATAAAACTAGTCCTAACGGGCCACTCTTGGTCCTAAGCCACAAAGTCCATAATTGTAACGTCCATCATTCCCATTTCCCTGAGTGCCTTAATCGAAATGTCGAATTTCTACCCCAAACACAACATAAGTTGGAGATTCCCATGCAGGGGTGAGTAACTCTGCACTCAATAGGGTACCTCAATACCCTTTGTGGTCTCTTGGAAATCCAAAAAGGAAAACACCACAAAACAACCACAATGTAAACAAGAAATCCATAACCATGAAGTAAACCACAAATCCAAAACCAAAACGCCAAAAACATTAAGTAAACCACAAATATTATGCATAGTCATCTCTACATAGGTACATTACCCTACATATACGTTGGTCATCCAGATATACTCATCTTAGCCCAAAAGAAACATAAGGATCTATCCTCAAAGCCATTACTAGGATTTCCAATGAAGGCTCAAAGCGTAACTCAAGGACTATGAGTACACATTCCATGAGATCGAAATACATGATGGCACTTATATAAGTTATATACTCCATATGATACATCTAAACTATTCCTAATAGTAAATCTGAAAGGACGCACTCCATCGGGAACTTTTAACTATAATTACCTCTTGTACCCAGCACTAGAGGTCTCATTGTCACAGTCTTGCGCCTGAAGAAAGACTAAGGGAATCGAAGTGAAGAATCCCACTTCTCGACACTACATTCTATTTTGAGAGTATTGCTCTAGTCTAACCATTGATATCTCAGTCTCCCCAGTAAGATGTTTCCTTCAACTATGTTTGTCATGGGAGAAGTAACTTCTACCATTGTATTGAATACATCATGTGGAGGGGCATAATCCTTGTAATTGTGTCCTCTAGTCGAGGGAGCTCCAACTCCCATTAAGTACCTACTCCCCATATCCACTCAAAGATGGTGGATTACTACTCCATAGGTGATTACTTTCACCCTACCCGGTAGGGGAGTCCACTCTAGTAGTATTTTCACCGTGGGGGACTTGAGCCCTAGTACGTCAGGGGAGTGTCGACCTCAGGCTAGATGACATGCACTCGGGGATGATAGGGTAGTACCGACTCTACTAAAACATGGTTTTAGGAGGTCCCACTACCTGAATCATCAGGGTAACACAACTCGGTGACTAGAGGACACATTCCCTTATAATGTAAGGGAGTAACCGACTCTGTCACAATTTCTAATGTGGGGAGGACCCGCAACCTGGGTCGAATGGGGAGTAACTACTCCTAACATATAGGACCTACACTCTACCTAGTATGGGAGTACATTACACTATGTGAGCTAAGTATGGAGGACTTTCTGCCAAGCCCAATAGGGGAGTGCTAACTCCAAATATAGAAGAACTTGATCAGAAGAAAATGAACCCACCCCACTGACACGGTGATTCCCATCTCTATCGGAGTAGAAGAGTATGGAAAACCTACACCTTGATTCATCAAGGGATTAGTTTTCCTAACTCTCACCACATGAAACAAACAATTTATTCTCATCAATATATCATTCATATCAAAAATTAAATGAATATCCACAAGTAAGTGATCTGAACGACCGCCATGTCATAATGGTTCCAACACGACAGACGACACATCCATTGGACGCCCGGACTGTATGTTAAAGTCAATTTAGTATCGAGGGCCAGGTTGGATTCTTGTTTTATCCAAACCATCCATACATAAAAATTCTACAAAAATCATGTCAATTATCTCAAAAGGGTTGCCTCGTCCCATGTATTCTAGTGTTGTAGATGATTTGTCAATTAGACGTCTGTTTTAAGAGCTAAGACCATTTATGGGTAAATTGGTCAAAAAGGGTATGGGTCGCGGGTCCATCCAGATCAGTCGGCCTACCATTGTGGGCTAGCCCCCTTCTCCCTAGATGCAGAACAGCTGCATCTGGTTCCTGTTCAAGTGGATGGGCCCACCAGCGACTACTCACGCAGTCGGTCCCACCGACCACATCCCCCATGTCAACATGCAAGGCAGTTTTACTTCTCCACGTGGTTCCACACGGGACAGTGGGACTTCGGTACCACGACATCTGGCACCTAGGTGCACCGCCAAGGTGAACCTCCTCCTCCAACCACTAGTTAGGCTGGCAGGCTGTCTATTCTCTATTGAGCACATGGCCGACACCACCATGTGCCACCGCTGAACGCACTCTGGTGGACCATTTTTTGAAATGTTTGTGCCCACGACCTCCAGGGGATTCCCTCATCAATGAGATGGATTTAGGTACTCCTTTCCTTAAATTTCAATGATACTATCACAACGAACGACCATACAGAGGGGTTTGGGCCTTGTTCGTGTCAGATCGCAGCTTCCGCGTAAGACGATAAAAATTCTAGAGGTTTCGGGGAGTGATGTGCAATCCAAAATAAATCAATCCCAAAGTTGAACCCCCCAAATATTCCCCCTCAAAAGAATGAGTAACTTTTATATCAACTTATTAGTTTGTGGATCCGCATCCGTAATTTTAATAAAAATCCTAGAACATGGATGATCTTTTACAAACAAATCCCTACCTCTAACTCATTGGAAGGAGATGCGGATGAGTGAGAAAAATCTATGCTCGAAGGTTTCTATCGTCACTCGACATTTTCTTGTTTGAATACTCTTATAGTCATCGAAGATCCTTTCAATGTTGGTTGAAGATGCCAACATCACTTCATCAGAGGTTCTATTCACGATTCACCAAAACTCATTCCCAATATTTGTTTAAATATATATTAATCTCTCGCATTGTTTTTAACATTACGATTAATTAATTAAATATAAATAATGAGTCAATTAAACATATAAGTGTGGTAATTACAAAACCAAATAAACAATAGGTTTAATACATTATAAGTCTCTCATTAAAACTCTGATGCAGCACTATGGTCCCACCTCCATCGATCAACGATTACCAAGAATGAATAAAATAACTTTGGAGATATTTTAATGTTATTTTTGTAAGGTCGAAAAATTTAATTTTTCGTTCGACTATTTCTGGATGAAGTTAAGATATCATTAAGAGAATTTAGGTGCTTTAGATTCAACAGTTCCCTTAGATTTTTAATCTGATCCCCGGTTCAAAATATAGAAAAATGTGTCTGCATGTTTACTTAATGTTCCATAAAAAGTTCAAAATTCCATTATGGGATTGTCAGAACTCTGAATCATGTGCCTGAAAATTTCGCGATCTCAAAAAGAGTTCAAATGTATTTTTTAAAACAAATATATGGAATTCTGGGACAATACATCCTACCCACCTTTAGACTTTTCATCACTGAAAATCCAAAACCCAAATATAAGGGAGGTAACTCTCTCAAAAAATGGTTTTCACACTACTTCTAAGCAATCTCCATGAAGAAACACTAAGATCAACCACTATCACGTCCATATCTTTCTAGGTCAACATCATGTTGCAATAGGAACATGTTTTTTAGCTGCGAAAAGAGTGGAAGCACTAATTAATACGATTCATCTGCACTCATGATTTTAGTAGCTCACCTCTATGCTAAAAGCCGAACCAATAACAAGGAATCTCCCACTTGTGTAATCTCTACTGAGTATGGATGGTTAGGAACCATTCCGCACTGAAAAAACATCTTCTGGTCTAACTCTTCCACGACAAAATGACTCAAGATAGACTCTTTATGAGAGTCTCAACCATGCTGTTGTGGCTCCCAATTTTCTGAAATGGAAATCCCTTCTCCACCATGCAGATATACCACATATCTTGCCTAATATCATCATTTCGGGCATGAATGGTAGTATCCCATACCCATAATGATGTCGTAATGTCTCAACGACATGACTAACATATCCCAACCGCAACTCTTGCCTCCAATATCTTGGTTACACTATCAAAGTTTATTTGTGATCAGTGAGTATCCTTCATCAAAAGTTTCTAAGTGTGATAGTCAATTCGACAGTCTAACCAAAAACTCAATGTCTAAAACCTGACTGGAGAAAAAAGGATTTTCCAACACCTATGGTTATTTAGAAAGGAAGCAAAAGAAAAGGCATCGGTCGTACATTGAAATTCCCTTGAAGCATATTGGTCATGAGTAATGACTGCACGTATTTGTCATCACCCACATCCTATAATTCCCTAGGATTGGCGGGGAACACACCCTACTACTTGTCCTGCTTCTCTACCATGCTTCTCGACTTGTAGATCTTCATGCTCCAAGAACTGTCTCTGCCAAGGAGGTTTGACTTCTAAATTAATATCCGCAATACGGTAGGTTGGAATGTCTCTAGCGATATGCCCCCAACTGTTACAGGTGTAACACCACCTCTACTATAGCTGATCTTCACCTTATCGTTGTTGCTGTTACAAAAAGAAATGTGCCTATGTCTAGGAATGTGCATGAATCCTATGCCATGATCCTATAACCACTAGTCTGCTAGCTCCACTAAAATCCTCTACTCCATGACCACTACCATACATCACATCCACTCACTCCTCTACTAGGAAGCACTCAACCACCAGGGTTTGTTTTAGTACACCATCATGCATCAGAATTCAAAGAAGTATCACTAAACCTCTAATTTCCCAGTGTCGTCCTAGCTTGAAGGACCATGCTATAATGTAAGGGCCTCGCACCTTGTCGTGTAGTGTAGAGAAGGATCCCTGAATCTCCTTGAGTACTCTACTATTGTCACGCTGCACTTGCGTATGTGCAGCAACTCCTGTATGCATACAAAGTGCAATTTCTGTAGAATTAAATCCTATCGGAAGAGGAACCTAACGTCTATACAAGTGAGAGTCTCCCCCTCATGAGTTTGGATCGTCAGGCTCTATTATTTTCCCACTGAGCCTAGTAGATGTCTTTCATCTGAGGCTGTTATCTGGAAGGGCAGTGTCCTAACTAGGTGAAAGACTTGTGTAACTGCCTCAAGACAATCCTCAGCTATGTGAGGATTTGTCTCACCATATAACAGAGAGGTCTCGCCTTTAAAACTTTTCTAGCACGATCAAACTACGTGCATCCTCACCTTGAACTACTAGTGGAAACTGATGCTCGAAGGGTGATGGCATCACGGGTGAACCACCCGAAGGTAACTTCCCTTTATCAGTTCCCTACACTGAAGCCTCCAATCAAGAAATATCATCATCACGCTCCTACTATGGAATCTTTTCTAGCTGTCATCATGGAGGAATCATAAAATTATTCAATATGAACCACGATTAAGAGTATATATCGAGAGATGACTCAAGAAGTAAATGGAAATCACAATAATTCCCATAAGTTGCAGAATCCCTTAATTTACCCAAAATAATAATTCTGTGTTCTGAGTAAAGTAATAGGTGTGTAGAATCTTGGTGTATGGATATGTTGGCCAACATACAACACTAATGTCCCTAGACTAATATCCGAACTCGTAACACTTAACACTGTTGCTCAGAATAAAAAACAACTGACCCTTGGTTATTGAAGTAGAACCGATCAACTCTGATAACACTTTATCGTGAACCATCCCCCAGGGACCATACCATAACATACACCAGGATCACTTCATGAAGGCCAGCGGTTGGATATGAGCACTGAAGGTGCCAACCTGCAAGTGAAAGGTATTTTCCTAGATTAATGTACACAAGTGAAATCAAAAACCAAATCAAGAAAGCTGAAAGGTGAACACTATGTAATCAGAAACCATAGTACACTAGAAAGTAAAGCACTGAGTGGTGATATCGGGACAGTATACAAGCCCATCAAAAGAACTGTAAACAGTAAGGTTCAAAGGGAGCACTGATGGCCATTAGTTGAAAAGTCCCACATTATCGCTGGAGTAGTGAAGCCAATAGAAGCTGAAGTAGTATGTCATGTCTACTAGGACCAACTGGCCCCCTCTTGGTCATTGTATTCCATGTCCACCATTGTAACTTCTATCAGTCACATCTCCCTGAATTCCTCTATAAAAATATAGAATGTGTTCACCAGACACAACATGTGTTTTCGATTCCCTTATAGGTGTGAGTAACTCTGTACTCAGTAAGGGGCCCCGAGACCCTTGGTGGTGTCTCAGAAATACACAAAAAAACACCTAAAAACAACCATGAAATAAACCAAAAATCTACAACCACAAAACCAAAAAAAACCCAATGTAAACCACAATGACAAAACCACAAAGTAAACCCCCATGATTGTGAATAGTCCTCTCAATTCAGGTGAATGCTCATACATATACCTATGTCATCCAGCTATACACACCTCTTCCATAATGAAACATAGGTTTCTGATGTCGATTCCATTACCAAAATTTCCAAATAAGGATCAAAGCGCAAATCAAGGATCTAGAGTACAGAATCCAAGAGTTGGCCATCCCTGATGGCACCTCTCTGAGTGATGTACTTCATCGTATACAAATCAACCATTCCTAATAGAAAATCTTAAAGGATGTTATACACCGTGAAATTTCTTCTAGAACTTACTCTAGTTCCCAACACTAGAGGTCACACTGTCACAATCTTGCGCCCGAGGCAAGACCAAGGGAAACCAAGTAATGTGGCCCACTCCTCGACACATCGTACAATTGGTGGAGCACTACTCTTGTCTAACCCTTCATATCTTAGTCCCACGAGTAAGAAGTGTCCCACACCTCAGTCCATCGTGGGAGAACTAACTTCTACCTAGGCATCGATTGCATCTTGTGGAGGGGTCTGATCCTCATAATTGTGTCTTGTAGTTGAGGGAGACCCAACTCCTATGAAGGACCTATTCCCCGTTTCTACTTAGAGATGGGGGAGTACTACTCAATAAGTGAGGACCCACACTCTAATAGATAGGGTAGTAAACTCTAGTAGTTTTTTCACAATGGGGAACCTACTCCCAAGTGAATTAGAGGAGTACCAACACCAGGCTCAAGGACCGTCACCCAGTCATGGTAGGGGAGTACCGACTTTTCTGGGATAAGGAGTAAGGAGGACCCGCACCCTGAATTGGAAGGGAAGTGAAAAATGGGGACTATATTACATGTGCCCATTTATAGTAGGACTGTAACCAAATCATTCAAAATATCTCTTCTAGGGAGGGCCCTCACCCATGGTCGACAAGGGAGTACCTACTCCTAACATAGTGGACCCATACCCTACCCGGTTTGGGTGTACCTGACTCTATGTGAGTTAAGTATAAATAAATTTCTCCCCATCCTAATAAGGGAGTACCAACTCCAAATATATAAGAGCATTCTCAGAGTAAAAAGAACATTCACCCATGACTTGGGGTGTCCCATATCTACTAGAGAAGAGGAGGAAAGAATACCCATGCCATGAGTCATCATTGGAGTAGTCGCCTTAACTCTCACCATAAAAAACATCTTGGTTCTACTCCTCAGGATATCGGCCATTCGTCAACTACCACGAAGATCCAAAAAGATGTTACCTGAAGGAAACCATGTCCTAAGGTTTCTAATACAATAGACGGCATGTATTTCGGACGCCTGGTAAGTAAGTTAGATGTATTTTAGTACCAAGGCCCCGATTGGATTTTTGTCCGATCCAAACTATACGTACATCAACTTTTTTTAAAATAAATTGTAGTATCTCAAGAGAACTGCCTCGTCCCATGGATTTCAGCACCACAGATAGTTCTTCAAATGGACGTCTAGTTTAGATGATAAGGACTTTTAAGCATAAATGGGTTGGAAGGGGTTTGTGTCTGGTTTGACCCAGTCAGACTAACCCAACCCTACCCAACCCAGGTCAACCCACCCTGCTAGGAATTGTATGACTTGAAAGGGCCGAGGGACCGGCCGGTTGGTCCGGCAGGCTCTGCCCGCTGTTCCAGCCTGATCGGTTCGGGCCGCCTGGCATTGTGGCCCGCCAGGCTGACCCCAGCCTACTGTTGCAGGCCAACCCCCTTCTCCAAGGACACAACATAACCACATCCAAACCCTTATTAGATGTCTGGGCCCACCTTCATCATCCCCACATCAACACACATGGTTGGTTGACTTCTCCATGCAGCGTAACGCTAGCATCGTGGGACTCCAGTGCCATCAAAGGCACTTTGGGGCCCGTTTTTCAAACTGTTTGCACATGGGGCCTCCGAGGGATTGGCACTTCACTATGATGGATCCAGATCTGTCTTTCCATCAATTTCAGATATCTGATCACAAGGAACATCCATGTGCAGGGGCTTGGTCTTTGTTTTTGTCTTCCCACACCCTCCATGTCAAAGGATAAAAACAAGAGAGGTTTCAGGCAGTGAAGTGAAATCCAAAATAAATCAATTGCAACGTAGAACTACAAAAGATACCCTAATATATAAACGAGCGACTTTCAAATCAACCTTTTCATGGGTTTATTTTCTTACATTTTTTTAAATGAACAGGGAACATGTATGATCTTTAATAAACAAACCCCGACCTCGAACTCATTGGAAGACGGTGTAGATGAGGTAGATGAACCCGTGCTCGAAGGTGTCCATCATCACTCTACATTTTCCAGTTCTAATCCTACAACGGTTGGCGAAGCACAATACAATGTTGGTGGAAGACGTCATTAGCACTTCATAAGAGGTTCTACTCGTGAGTCACCAAAACACAAGCCCAAGATCTTTTTAATTAGAGATTAATCTCTCATGTTGTGTTTAACATTATGATTTATTAATTAACCATAATTAATGAGTCAATTAAAAAATGAATATTTTCATTACATAACCAAGGAAACAAGATGTTTAAGACATTAAAAGTCTCTCATTAATATTTTGAAATCGCACTGGGGTCCCACCGTTGTTGCTCAGCGATTACAAGGAATGAATAAAATATCATTGGAGTTATTTTATTATTATTTTTGTACTGTCTACAAATTATCATTTTCTTCCGAACCTTAAAATTCATTGTTACACTTCCCATAGTAGAATCTCGATGTTGTAGATTCAACGGTTATCTCAAATTTATAATCTGAGCACTAGTTCAAAAGATAGAAAAATGTGTCTACACTTTTAATGATTGTACCTTAAAAAAGATCAAATATACATTCGAGGATCTCTAGACCTTAGAATCATATTCCATCGAATTTCGCGATCGAAATAAAAAACCCCATTTATTTTTTTAATAAAATATATCGAATTCTGAGACATTACATCCTCAAAATAATTCTACTTTTCATCCTCGAAAATCCAAAACCGAAATTTACGAGAGGAAACAGGCTTAAAAATGGTTTCTATACTACTTCTAAGCACGTTCCATGAAGAAACACTCAGATCAACCACTCTCATGTCCAAACCATTCAAGGTCAACATCGTGACGCAACAAGAACATGTTTCTTTAGCTACAACAAGAGGGAAGATCACTGAGTACTATGATTCATCCATGGTCATGGGGTTCAGTATCTCACCTCCATGCTAACATGATGAAGATCAAAGAAAGAACCCCACAGTCTACTTCCTACCATGTATGCACTAATCTAAAACCCCCACGGGAATTGTCCATTCAAGGATGTTGCTAACACAAGGGAGTAATTACAAACAAAATAGGGTTCTCCATGAGAAAAACCTGGGTCTTACTAAGCCCTATTCCCAGAACCTCTAGTGGCCACTCCAAAATCATAAATAATAACACAGACACTCCCACATGTGGAATCTCTACAGTTTATGGATTGTTAGAAACCATTCCTCACTACAAAAACATCGTGTGGTGTAACTCTTCCACTAAAAAACAACTCATGCAAGACTAATTATGATAGTCCGAACCGTGTAGCCTGGGATTCCCTTATTCGGCAAACGAAATCTCTTGTCCACCACATTGATATACTGCATCTCTTCCCTAATATCGGCATTCCCTACACGAACAGTATTTTTCCAAACCCTAAATGACTTCTTAAGGTCTCACTACCATGTATAAGATATCCCAACCTTAACACTCACCTCCAAGAGCCATGTTACACTATCAGTGTATGTGCATGATCAGTGGGTCTCCTCCATTATAAGTCTCTAAGCGTGAAGTTCAAGTCTATGGTCCAACAAGATCCTCAAAGCCTCAGACACGACTCCTTGAGAAATGAGCGTCCAAATCATGTGTATATTTAAAAAAAGTAGAAAAAGAAAAGACAGATGTTGTTCCTATAACTTCTATTGGAAGTTCTTGGTCATGAGCCATTATTACGTGCAGTTGTCCTCGCCCACGTCCTCCAAATCTCTGTACCTAGTGAGGAACACCCCTTACGGCTCATCCAGCTCCTCTACCCCACCTGCCATCTTGTGGAACTCCATGATCCAAGAACTATCATAACCAATAAGGTTTGTATGTCAGATCCCTCTTAGCAGTACGACGGGTTGGAATATCTCTAGCGAGATGCACCCAGTCTTTATAAGAATAAACCATCCTTTCTTATGGCTAATCTTATCTTTTACGCTGTTGTAGTTCCACAGACCCATGTGTCTGTGTCCAGTAATGGGTATACATATAACACTGTTATCTCATCACCACTCATCAATTATCTATACTATACACCTCGACTTTGTGGCCTTTTTCATAGGTCACATCAACCTCCTCATCCTACAAGAACCTCTAAACCACCCAGACCCGTTCCAGTACCCCATCATGCATCAAAATGTTGAGAGGTTTCATTGATGCCTTGATTTCCCAATGCCATCTCTCGTTGAAGATCTGGGACCTGATGTAATGGGTCCCACACCATATTAGTAGAGTGGAGAGAATGATATATGAATCTTACTGAGTAATATGCTGCCATCATTCTACCATCCTATAGGTGCAGCAGCTCCTTTATGCATATAGAGCATAATTTAATCATAATGAAATCCTATTTGAAGAGGAACTCTAGATCAGTCCAAGTGAGGGTCACCTTGTCATGATTCTGGATCATCAGGCTCCAACATCTTCCCACTGAGCCCTAAATAAGGTTTACCCCCAAGACCGCCATCTAGTCAGGCGTTGTCCTCACTATGTAGAAGACTTGGGTTACTACCTCAAGCCAATCCTCAGCTACCTGAGGATCTGTCTCACCCTATAACATGGGAGGTCTCTGCCTCTGAAACTCATGTAGTGCTCTCATCTTGTGTGCATCCTCACCCTGAACTACTGGTAGAAAAAGCTTCTTTATGAGTGGTGGAATCACTAGAGCACCACTTAGAAGAAACTCCCATGTATATGTTCCCTGCGTTGAAGCCTCCACTAGAAGAATATCATCATCATGATCTGGTTGTGGAATCCTATATGGATGTATTCTTTGAGGCATCTATAAATGAGTCATGATAAACCAAAATTAATTGTATATCTTGATAGCTGACCCATGAAGGAAATGTAAATCACAATAATTCCTACAAGCATCATAATCCCTTTATTTACTCACAAACAATGTTTCCATGTTCGGAGTTGGGTAACTGGTTAATATAATATTGGTCTACAGATATGTCATCCTTCGCACAAACATTTGTGTACCTGGCCTAAAATCCAAACTCGAAACACATAACAATGTTTCTCATTAACAAAAAACAACATAACATTGGACATTGTGGTTGAATCGACCACCTCAGATATCACTTTTCATGACTCGTCCCATGAGGCCCGTACCGTGACATACCCCATGCCCCCCTCATAAAGGCCAAAGGTTGGCGACTAGCACCGAAGGAGTTAACCTGAATGTGGGAGGCATTTTCCTGGATACCTTTACACAAGTGCACTCACAAACCAAATCCACAAAGAAGAAAAAATAACTCTATGTAATCCAGAAAAAGAGTAAAACAGCATGTAAAGCACTGAGTAGTAAAACTGGGCCAGTATAGAATAACAACAATAGAATTGGAAACATCAAGGTACAAAGGGATCTCCAATTGAATTTGTCGAAAACTCCCACCTGATTGCTAGAGTAGTGAATCTACTAGAAAACGAAGTAGTATTTCATGTACTCCTAGTCCTCCTCGGCCACACCTGGTCCTAGGACACCATGTCCACCATTGTAACTTATGTTGTTTCCATTTCCCTAAGTTCCTCAATTGAAACATTGAAAGTATCCACAAGAAACAACACGTGCGGGAGAATCCAGTGTAGTGGTGACTAACTCAGTAATCAATGGGGGACCCCGAGACACTCAGTGGTCTCTCAGAAATCCACAAATGAAAACACCACAAAAAACCGTGATGTAAACCAAAAAATACTAAACAACCACGTAAAAAAACTATGATTATGCATTGTCAGCTCTACTTTGGTAAATTCCCATACATATACCTATGTCATCCAGATATACTCGTCTCAGCCACAAAAAAACATAAGGCTCTGACCTCAAACCCATTACTAGGATTTCCAAAGAAGGCCCAAAGCATAACTCAAGGATCAAGAGTACATGATCCATGAGCTTCCAATCCCTCATGTCACTCATCTAAGATATGTACTCCACCAGGCACAACTCAACCATTCCTAATGGTACTCTGTAAAGGAAGTGCTCCAATGGGAACTTTTTGATTGAACTACCTCTAGTTCCTGACACTATAGGTCCCACTTTCATTGTCTTGTGCCTGATACAAGTCCATGGGAAACCAAGTGGAGATTTCCACTCCTTAACACTGCATTCATTTGGGGAGAACTGCTCTATTCTATCCCACAATATCTCATTAGAACCAGTAAGATGTGGCCAGCATCTCATTCCATCGAAGGTGCCCTAACTTCTACCATGTTATCGATTACATCAAGGGGAGGTTCCCACCCCTCGCAACAATGTCCTGAAGTTGAGGGATCTCTTAATCCCATGAAGGACCCTTTCCTAGTCGCTACCTGGTTATGGGAGAGTAGCACTCCAAATGTGAGGACACACAACCTACCCAGTTGGGGATTACAATTTGGTAGTTTGTTCATTGTAGGGGACTCGCGCCCTAGTATTTCAGGGGAATACCAAATTTAGGTAAGATGACTAGCTCCATGGCATGGGAGGGGAGTACCCACTCTACTGGAACAAGGTGAAAGGAGGACTCAAAACCTGAATCAACAGGGGAGTACCCCTCGGCGACTAGAGGACCCGTGACCTAGTAATGTAAGGGAGTAACCGACTCTGTCATAATATCAGTTGTGGGGATCAATCACATCCTGGGTCGATAGGGGAATACCTATTAATAACATAGAGGACCCACACCCTACATAGTAAGTTACTAGCTGACTGTATGTGAGTTATATACGGAGGACCTGTGCCCTAGCCCAATATGGAAGTACCAAATCCAAGGATAGAAGAACCTACCCATAGGAAAATTTACCTGCACCCATGATGTGGGGTGTCCCGTATCTACCAAAGTAGAAGAGTATGTATTAATATATCCTGGAGTAATCAAGGGAGTAGTCATCCTAACTCTCACAATAAGAACCACCCTATTTTGGCACCTCAGGATACCAGTCACACCTCAACTACCACCAAGTTCAACAAGGATGTGACCTGATAAAATTCTATGTCATAAAGGTTCAAACATGACAGAAGGCTTGTCAATCGGACACATGGTCCGTATGTCACATGATTTTTAGTACTGAGGGCCCGGTTGGATTTTTGTTTGATCCAACTCGACCTTACATCAACTTTATTTAAAACACAAGTAATGTATCTCAAAATGACCAGCTCACCCAAAGGATTCTAGAGCCGTAGATGGTTTTTCCAACAGATGTATGCTTTAGGAGGTAAGGCCCTTTATGCATAAGTGGGTCAAAAAGGGTGTGGGTTCGGTCTCACCCAGTCGGACAGACTCGTCCGACCCAGGTGGGTCATGGGTCTGACCCTCTAGACCTTTGGGATCAGCTCGCTCAGCTGACCTAATCAGTCTAAACCACATGGAGGCACGACCCACCAGGCTCACCCTGACCCTCTGTTTTGGGTCAACCCCCTTCTCACTAGATGGGTCATAGTCACATCTAGTTCCTTCTCACATGGTCGAGCCCACCGACCACGTCTGACATGTCAAGCCAAATGGAATGTTTATTTTTTCTGAAAATCCACATTGGCGATGCAGGGCTCCAGCAGCGCGGCCCGTTTCGACCACTCCTTCCATTATAATGTGTTCTTCTAGGGAACGCCTCCTCCTTTGGTAGGTGATTGGGCTGATAGACCATCTCTTCTCCAGCAATCACACGGACAGTGCTACCCAGAGCTGTCACGCGCGGCCATAGCCTCATCGGGCTGTTGGACACACTCCGGTAGTCCATTTTTCATACCGTTTTGCCTACCGCCTATGGGGGATGTCCTCTTCAATGTGATAAATTTGGATATTCCATCCATCAATTTAAAATAGCTTATCACAAGGAAATAACATGTTGAAGGGATGAAGATGTGTTTGTGTCGGCCCATTCCCTCCACATTAGAGGATAAAAACTATGGAGGTTTTGGGGACCTAAGAGAAATAATAAATTAATCAATCCCAATATTGATCCCCCAATGATACCCTCCCTAATTAATGAGAGGCTTTTAGATCAACCTGTTAGTGGTTTGATCCACATCTATCAATTTTTTTAAAAAAATAATGGAGAACAGGGAAGATCATTAAAAAACAAACCCCTACCTTGAACTTGTTGGAAGATGCTGCAGATGATGGAGATGATCTCATGCGCGAAGGTGTCTCTCATCGCCCGATGTTGTCTGGATTGAATTCTCTAACAGTCATCGATGCTTCATTCAATTTTGGTGAAATATGTCATCAGCACATCAACGGAGTTTTCTCCCCTGATTCACCTAAAAGCATGCCCATGATTTTTTTAAAATAGTGATTAATCTCTCACATTGTGTTTAACATTATGATTCATTAATTAACCGTAGTTAATCTCTCAATTATAAAAATAAATTTATTTGTTAAAAACCCAATGAAATGAGAGGGTTAAGACATTATTAGCCAATTATTAAAAGCTCAATATTTAACTGAATTCCCACCATCATCATTCAATAGTTACAAGTAAAGCATAAATTAACTTTGGAGTTATTTTATTATTATTTTTGTATGGTCCAAAAATTAACTTTTTTCTCCAACCCTTACTGGTAGAAGTTAAGCTATGCTTAAGTGAATCTATGTAGTGTCGATTCAATGGTACCCTCATATTTTGAATCTGAGCACTGGTTAATAAGAGAGAAATAAAATTTCTGCAAGATTACTAAACGTACCTTAAAAAAAGTTCAAAATTCTATTCCGGTCTCTCCGGACATCAGAATCACATACAGTTGAATTTTGTGGTCTAAAAAAATCTCATTTAGTTTTTTTACAAATTACATGGAATTTCATGACATTACAAATGTATAGAAACTATGAATATATATTGATTCCATTTGATCTTTCTAATTCTCCAGCTACCACCATGAATTTTATGATTATATTATTTAGTGATTACCTTGATCAATTTTTGGTCGTCTTTATATATGATATTTTAATATATTACAATATAAATGAATATAATCAACATCATTTGATAATTATAGTGAGGATCCATGGCAGGATAAACTATTTTAAATATTTATAGACTGTGAAAATTTTATATATAATGATTCATTTTTATTGTAATATAATCTCAATATAGGGTTTATCGGTGGATCTATCAAAGATGGGGGATACTAAAAATTGGCCCAGATCAACTAACGTGAATGGGATATATATATTTCTACATATTTATAGATATTATGCACATATTATGGAATATTTCTCAAGGATATTCAATTATTTTACTAATATAGGATCAATTTTCCATTTGACAGATGAATGTGAGGAAAAAAATCTGTGGACTAAAGGGCTGATTAGTTTGTGAAATAATGATTACATTATCAAATAATAGATAAGGGTTCATGATATATAGTGATGCACCATAGAAGGTATTTGGTAACACTATCATGTATATTAATATGATAATTTCTTATGACATGTAATAATTGAAGTTCCATGAGTAATATTATCTGAACTGTGATTTATTTTTAGCTAAAGAAAATAATAAATTAAAGTTATGGAGGAATAATCTTAATAGATAAAGGTGTTATATATATAATGGTCATGGGATATTAAATTATATATTCACATATAATGATTTTAACATGCACCAAAGAAGATACTATGATCTGATTAATGATTATAAACTAAAAATATTACCACCCTTGGAATACAAATAAGGTGTATGATGATTTGAGTTGAAAGGATCATTATAGCTTAGTTGTGATCGAGATCGTATAATATCTAATATTTATAATTCTTTAGTGTATTAATATTGAAACACTTAAGGAATGTGTAATTTTATATTTCTCAAATGAGTGTTCAATCATATATCCAAGTGACGATTAAATAGGTGTAGAAGGAATATGTAGAGCTATATAAGAAGGTCGGAAATGTTCCTTGGGTTAATCCTTATTTTGATAGAATGGTAATTTTTAGTAACCATTTTTGTGTTCCATACATAATATATAATAATAAAGATCAATTAGATGGGGCCATATAAATACATTTTGTATAAAACCAAGAATTACATTGATGCATCGTGAATTAAAAGAGTATGTATGGTGGTATGACATGAATAATGATATTACAGAGTTTATATTTTGGTTCTTGTATATATGTAAGTTAATGTTTAGATACAAAAATATAAATAATGTTACAACCATTAGGCATTCTACATTAGAATTGGTAACACAAAAATACGGATATGGTCCTTAGGCTCCCTATATTATCTTAAGGGAATAATGATATATGGGTTATAGTGAATCACCTAATTATTTCATCAAAAAAATATATATTATAAATAATTTTAACATGATTATATTTTCCAAATATATATTAAACTAGGGGTTGGTTTTATGGAGTTCCAAATTCATTTATATCTATTTGGGATCTGAGGATTACATTGATGTTCTTTTAAAGTCTTCATTAAATCCAGAATTCCAAGTTATTTAAAACTATGTGTCTCATACTCAGAAAGATTTTTAGTTAGGGAGATAAATTCCAATACTTGAGGATATTTTTAGATATTATTAATTTGATTTTGAAGGTGTTCACGACCAAAACATCCCTCTTATTGACTTTTCTTACAATAATTGATTCTAATCTAGCATTTAGATGGATCCCTATGAACCCTCGTTGAAATCAAGTTTATAACCCCAAACATCTTGTGATGAAGTCAAATAATGAAAACTACAAGAACTTTATCTCTCTAATGAAAATATGGAAAATTTTAACCCCATTCAACAACACATCAATTAATCTCATTGTAGATAGAATAGTTATGATAAAAATAATCAGTGTGATCTAGAATTTGAAATAGTGAGAATGAATTTCTATGAATTTATCCATGGAATAAGGTAATGTGATTCTTAAATAATGTAATTTTGGTCCCTCTATATATTACTACCTTTTATATTCTTGATTGAGTATGGGTGGTTCTTTTATCTCTTGTTGCTTCCACCATACCTCTCTCAACTCCGCAATGTGCTCTATGTGTCTCTCATAATGAAGTACATACCTAATCATTTACATGAAATGAACATTGAGATCATACCATTAGATCTTTTTATTTCCTATTAAGATCAATCTTTGAATATTATGGATTATTGAGAGAAATTTCTATGAAACAAGATAAGTCACCTGGTTAATGTTTTGTGGTGAAACAACTAACTTGATGAAGCTATATGGGAACCAGAGGATATAATGAGGTAAAAGTGTCCTTAGTTATTTTTATCAATGCGAAGGAATTTTATGCTATAAATTTATTTCAAGGGGTTTATAATGAGACACTCTGGGATTTTATAAAAAAAAATATAATATATTTAGTATTTTTGATAGTATTTGTTACACGCAACCATGAGTTTTAAACAACTAGAATATAATACTAATATTATTATTTAAAAATCACTCTATGAAAATATAGATTAAATATTTTGGTATGTAAAGGAATGAACACATTTTTAAAATTATATATAATGGTTTTATATAAATAAAAAATATTACTAAAAAGATAAATATTAACAACTACAGTCTTTATATGCTTTGAAAAAACTATTTTCTCAAAAAAATATTTTTATTTATTACTGAGAACAAATTATAATTATAAACATGAATAGTTATATAAAATATATTTTTAAAAAATTAAATTTATATTTAAATTAATATTTTAAATCTATCTTAATGTAAAATTTTTATTATTTTTTGGAAATGTTAGCAGTTTGATGAATTATGGAAAAAACAAATTTTTTTTAAATGTCATTTAGATTAAATAATTTAGAAATATAGATATTTTTTAAAATGGTTTAATAGTAATATTGGTAAAATTATATTATGAATAATAAAATATATATACTTTTATGAAAATTCATGTTGATTGTTTTCTACAAAAACTATTTTTATATGTGAAATCTTTTTAATTCAAAAATCACTTTTTGGGACTAGTTAATTAATTTTAAATTATCTTATTCAAATTATATGAATTTAATTTTATAAAAAATGATTAAATATTATTAATCATTATTATTATTCTTATATTAAAATTTAAAATTACATTTTTCGTAATTAAATATAAAAACTGTAAAAATTAATTATAGAGGTTAATGTTAAAATTTGTTTAGTAGGGTTAAACTAAGATAATGCAGTTTAAAATGACGTCAAAAAAATATAAATTCATATTTTATGGTCATATATAGGTCTTATATAATCTATTTGATGATAAAGGCCATTTTTATCCTTTTTAATTTGAAAAATGTTTTTAAAATCCTAATCTATTCAAAAATTTCAGGTGTGTCCTCCCCCCACATATAAAAGGGAACATAAAATCATATCCTCTTATTATTCCAACATCTTTTTTAATTATCCATGATCTTCACAAATATCATTTTTAATTCCCTAAAAAAATCTATAGGCCTTGGTTTGATTATAAAAACCTCTGAAAATTGACTTTTTTCAAGCCTTTGGAGGTTTTATGAAGAAGAGGTATCATTCATAACCCAAATATTTTCATTGATTTATTATTACACATATATTATATATACAAAACTATAATAAAATTAGAAAAAAAGTTTACTTTATTTATATATTTTATTATTTAAATTTAATAATATATATCCATCTCTTCTTCTATAACATGGGATATGAAACTTTCAATCGTGTGTACGGTTGACTACCACGTCACGAATCGATTTAAGTCGTTTTAATAACACATTTTGTATATGAATATGATTATGTATTTAATATATTTGTAAGATACTTTTTACAAAATTAATCTTCTATAATTAAAATATAAAATCTATATTTTAACATTTTATGTTGTTGGATAATTATAATGTCGCTCACACATATATGTGGATTAACCCTCCATGAGAAGATGGGATCCGTTTTTCATTTCATTTTTAAATAAATAGTATTAAGAATATATTTATTGAATATATATGATTTATATTACATATTTTGATTTTTTATTTTTTTATATTATGTCTTTCATTTCATTTCATCTGTCGAGAAATGGAACATCATTCATGAAAATGTGCATCCTACAATCTGCTTGAATTGAGTAAAAGGTTTTATATATTTAACTATTCTAGATATATATAAATAAATATAATATATATATATATATGATATTTGTATCCAAGAAAATACTTAAGACATGATGGAAACAAGATCAATTAAAAATTACTAGATATACAAAATGAAAACATACATGAAAATGGAGCAGTTATTACTCATAATGGTTTTTTAACAAGAAATTTATTAATAAAAGGTTATTAAAAGGTATTAAGTAAAAAAAATATATTATGATATATATTTTTATGGTTCCAAAATTATTTTAAAAAAATTCTATATTTATTATATATAATTATTTAATGTGAAATATTAAATTTGATTCTTGAAGTCAAGTATTTTTTAATATTTATTTATGTCGGACATAAGACTTATACCTCAATTGTTTCTTTTCTGTGGTGTATAAAATTCCCATGAATTTATTTTAAGGTTTTTATAAAATATATTATAACATATATATATATACATATAAGGATATTCATTTAAATGGGATTACGATTCAAATTTTTCCCAAGTAGTATGTGTTTCAAGTTATGTCTAATTGTTAGTCATGATTGTTTAAGATTTTTCTTATAATGAAAAAATATTATGATCAATATATCAAGAAAATAAATTTTTTTCAATGTTTATATATCTAAATTATAAATTTTATTTTAATTTCACTATCTTTATGTACCTAAGAATAAAAATAACATTTTTAGGAAAAAACCAATATTATTTACCTCTTCGTTAAAAACCCTTTACTCATCTATGTCCATGTATTAAAAAAAAGAAATAATTATTTTACTATTTTTAAAAGATTATTTAAAATTGGTTTTACCCATGTTAAAATTTTTTAAAAATTATTTAAAAGGAATATTGTTTAATATTTTCAAACAAGGTAATTTTTACTTTTTATAGAAAACTTATAAGAAATCATTGTTTTAATATGTTCTATAAGATCTATATTTCCATCATTAATAACCAACAAATATATAAATTATTCATTTAGAAATATCAACTTTTAATTTGAAATAAACAATTTCAAAAAAAAGGTAAATATTTTGGTTATAAATATGTTTCTTTTTAAATAGGAATGTTTTTTTCCCTAATAAATGTTTCAAGTGATCATTTAAAATCTTATACCAGGGAAGATGAAAAAATTAGGAACATTATAATGTTTACATGAGATATTATCCGATGATACAATCCGTATTAATTATTAATAATTTTTATGATTATGATATATATATGTTTATATACTCATTACTTTTACCAGGGTTATGCAATGATGAGAAATTTAGGAAACTCATTTCATTTTATAATATTTTAATATGATGAGTGTTTTATGACATTGTGTCTTATGTTTGTATAATTTTCATTATGTGATGGTTGGGAATAATATCTCCTTCTAATAAATTGGGTAATCATTAATTCAATATTAACATAATGGTGAGAGATGATGTTATACCATGCCCTATAGATTGAATGCATGATGTTATCCCAATCCAAAAACATTATACATTTTAGTTTAACCCAAGCATAAAAAAGGGTACATGGGAGGTTATCCCAAGACTGCATTAGGTACAAAGGTGGTTATCTCATTCCTAACATGTCATGAATTTCATAGTGTGTATCTTGGAAATAATATTATTTATAATTATATGTATTCCAAAAATGTATGTCTTATGCAAATATTACTCTATCATTGGATATGTTATTTGAATAAATTATTATTAATATCTTATAAACTTATATGTTTATGAAATGAATCAATTTTATGATCTATGATATTCAAGTTTTGGTTTTTATATTTTATTCTCATGTTCTCATACCCTTTCACACATGTTATTTTGATATTAGCCTTATTTACACCAACCGTGAATATGAGATCACCCATTTTTTATGTTTCATTTCCCAATGTAATGATTATATGTGTTATGTATGATTTTCCTAATAAGGGTGAATATTATGAAAAACATGGTGGGGATAATGTATATCACATATGAAATATTTTTTATGTATAGAATGTTCTTAATGCACTAAATAAATATTCCTAGTGTGTGGAATGTTATTTTATATATTGAATATTAAATTTTCTGATGAGATATAAATGTATGAAATTTTTTGGCCATTTTAAAATTCATGTCGTAAGGTAAACACACTATTTCTTAACCAACAATGTGGTTGGAGTAATTATAAAATATAAATTTAGAGTAGAAATTTCCATTTTCCCCTAAAACACCACTCAGAACAAAAGTAACAATTTCCTATAATTTTCACAAACCATAGTGACGGAAGGTATTTTTCAATAAAATAATTTTCTTCTTAAAACATGTAGTTTAAAAAAAGGGTTTTCATTGAATTTAACAAAAAAAATATTAGATATTTTTATTATAATTTATATAAATATATAATTTAAAATGGATTAAATATTTTTAATCATCAGAATTATTATTCATTTATATGATCAATGAATTTATTTACCATAATGACTAGAAATTGTGGTAAAACATTATCACCTAAATTAAGGGTATAATGAGTTAAATAGTTAAATGAAATGCATAAGGATTTTTAATAACACAAATAAATTTTTTAAATATAATAGTTTGATTTTATTTCTATAATAATATTTTCACCTACATATATTTTTTTATTATGATCCACATTAAATGAGTAAGGCATATATTATAAAATATTTTTATTGAGTTTAAATGTTTCCCATTCTTACAACATATAAAAGGCGACTTTTACTTCTTTATTCTCATAAAATATTATGCAATATATCTCAATCCATAAAAACCCAAATAACTACCAAAAATCTTTACCCATGTCCTATATGTCTTCATCTCACAAAAATACAACTTCAATAAGGCTTATGGTGTAATGAAAATGAGGTTAACAAATGTAAAGATATATGTTCTTGTAAATATTATTCATGTTTACTTCTACAAAAACCACCTCCAAATTTTCAAAAACATCAATAACATAATTAAATTATTATTTTTACCATTATATCTATTTTTATTTCAATTTTAAATCAATTTTATATCTCATTTTCATCATTTGGAAAATGAAAACATCAAGTGTGCTTATGTGTTGACTACCACCTCCACGAAGACATGTATATAATTTTTCATAATCATGTCACTTGAATAGTTATAAACATGGATTAAATGTATAAATATATATTTATATTATATTTATGAAATAAATATTAATCTATAAATTCAATATATAATCTAATTTCTATCCCTAACATCTATTATAAAATGATAACGTCACACATGTATTTATTTCGACAACAAGCTCCAAAAATCGATATAATTCATTTTTATATTAATATATTGATGGATGTTTATAAATTATATATAGAAAATAAATTTTATTTTTATTATTGTAATAATATTTTGGAGATGATGTAACCACTTCTTAGAACTATTAACCATTGTGAGTACACTAATGTTATGTTGGAGAAATTAACTGAACAATCATAATTGGTCTAATTAATTAATAACTATTCAATGAATATATTATAAAGTCCAATTGAAGTACAATAATAGTAGAATACTGTTTAATATTATTCATAAAAATGTATTTAACATATTTCAATTTATTATTCATGGTCATTAATTCATATAACTACTCATGAATCCATGTATGAATTTTTTTATCATTTCCACAACATTGAATTTTTTTATATTATGCATAAAATTTCATTTATATAGTGTACAAACAACCTCTCAAACATCATAAATTAGGAATTCATTTTTATTCATGGTATTTATAATTTCAATTGTTTTTTATCTTTTATGGGGGTTCAGTTTGAAATTTTGTTAAATTCATAATAGTTAATTTTAAAATCCAATTCTTATAAAGGATCATTCATAATTAAATTTATATATGAATAATTATATTCCATTTATATTACTAAATCCACATATTTTATTTTCCTATGGTTATCTATGGGTACTCATTTTTTTCTCCATCTTTTCCTCCCTTTTTTTGTAGAAAACCAATGAATTATTTTTAAGAAAAACAATTCTTATATCCTATTTTTTGTTGTGAAAATTTTTCTTTCAAATCCATATTATTCAAATTGTTCAATATAATATTATATCCTCTTTTAAAGGACTGTTATAGTTATTTTCCACTATAATTCAATTTTTTTCAATGGTTAAAAATGAATCTTTTTACTATTTGTGAATAAATTCCTTTTGACCTTTAAACAATGGTGTAAAATGAATGTTCATTTTGACGTATTCAACATGAATTACTAGTCCCACCTCCATAAATAATATTAATTTTTTAGATTCCCATAAAACATTATATGATTTATTAATTAAAATAAGTTTATAATTATTCTTTTAGTTTTTTCATATTTTGATAATAATGGAATTATTTTTCAAAAAATTTGAAATAAATTGAAATTTTTTTAAAATATTTTTTTTATAAAAGTGATACAAAATATTTATAGAATATTTTAATAATTGGTTTTTTCTATTATACGCTTTAATAATTAAATTAATTTCTATTATAATAAAAATTTATTTATGATGAATTGATGGCCTCTAGTAAGCTTTTATTGATATATAGATTATACATTATTTTGAGATAATTATTTTTTATGATATTTTTCTATATCAATAGCCATTATTCATTAGACTTTATTTTTCTCCATCATTTACAAAACCTCTATATCATAATAAGATGTTTTAAAATTTAAAATAATTTAATAATTTCTTAATGATATAAAATATTAATATACAGTGTTATTTGAAAGAAACATATTGAGAATGTTATATAATATAATAGGAAAATATTCATGTTTCATGTTAATGATTAAATTTTAATATTTATTTATTAATTTTGGATATCTATTTTTTATTATATTTTGGATTTAATATATGACTATTTCATATCACATATCTTAGTAATAGTTGAGGCCTTTTAATAAATAACCCCTTGATAAACTAATATGTCTCATGAAACGAATAGTAAGAAAATTTGGTTGGGTATTTAGTTAATAAATATGTAATAATTTAAATAGAGTGGCACATGAGCTTAACGATAAGGTTCATAATTCCTTTTAATTAGGAATTTATGGTAAAATATTTTCATTCATCATTATTCATTTACTTTAATAGTATTTTAATTATTATTTTCCATGCGTTTATTATATTGATATTTTCCCAAGATGTACATTTAACTCTTAATTTTATTTAATAGAATGTTATATATTTAATTACGTATCTATTCAATATATATTCTATTTTATATATTCCATTTCTATGTTTCTGAGCTCAAACATTATTATATCTTCATTTCTCTATGATATGAAGAATGGATCCATTAATGACATTAAAATTTTAATCACATATTTTCATGATATTTTTTATTTTTATAATTTAATTTTGAAATCAAGTATGTATATTGTATAACAAGATTGATAGACTGATCATTACTCAATATTATAATCCCTTTAATCTTTTAGTAATATAATAATATAAATATAGTATTTTGGATACATCATTCATGGTATTAATAGTTGGTAATGAAATATGTTTTTAGTACCTTGAGAACTATATTTCAAAGGGAAATAACAACCATGATCATTAAGATATACCCCAATAAGGTTTATTAATTTTATGAATTTTTATGTTATGGATTAATATTCATGAAGCTACGGTCTAATAATGTGTGTTTAATTACTGTTAAATGGTTCATAGTGGATAAAAATTAAGTTTTCTCAACACTTATAGTCAATGTAGGGATTTTTCTAAAGTGAAATTGAATATAGAGGGTAACGGAACATAGAAAATCATAGCTATATTGGGGAAATGGACACAGGAAATGTCAAATAACCTTTCTTTTATGTAGAATCATTTTATTTCATAGCATAATTCCCTTATGTTAGACAAAATTATGAAAAATATGTCTTCATCATTTAGTGTTACTATTAATTCATTAATAGATGATAAATGGACCATATCCCTTGAAAATACATTCTTTTATTTATGATGAAATAAATAGAAAAAGCTTATTTTTGAAGTATATTGTTTAAATGAATATATTAATCAATGGTGGTCATTGATCCATAATGATAAATAATATGAATAAATATGATTTATATAAGGAGAAATTTTAATGTGATTTAATTTTAAACATATTTAAAAAAAGTGAAATGATCTAAAATTAAAAGGAAGTTCAAATATTTAAGAAAACAGAATACGAAAGTGTTTCTAAATATAAGTCTGGATTCAAATATTTTCAATATATAGAGAATAAAAAATATATGAACACAAAAAATATTTTTATAGTGTTATTGATTTGGTTAAACAAAATTTGTTAATACAATTCATCTCCAAAACATTATGGAATTGATAATGGGAATAGGAGTTTGTCACATGCCTTGATATAGGGTCTATATAACTCATTATTTAATGGGAAAGAATAAAACTATTGATATTATAAGATTCCAATGTAGGTAGATGGGGAATGTTAAAAACCAATTCTCCAAACCTCATGAAATCATAGAATAAAAGAAGAAAATGGTAGAAGGAATATCTTAAGTGATAAATATAAAAAAAAATTATGTTCCTAAAGTTATAGTGGTAGGTAATTTGATCATAAAATAATATTTAGCTAATAGTTTATTTGATTTTGGATTATTTCACTATTTTATGTATTAAGTGATTTCCAATAGAAATTATTATTCCTTTCCACCTTAAGTGTGTTTTTAGTAAAATAACTACTTGAAATCTTATTATAACAAATATATCTCTATCATCCACCATTATAATATATATAAATACTGAATTTGAAAAAGATTTAATATACATAAGGTTCATAATGATAAAATCGTGGAATGGATTGAATTTAAATGTATAATGAGGAAATTTATTTTATCGAAACTTTTATTGATATTCATGAAGTAAATGTGGAAACACTTATCATTATAGTAGAAACATCATTATTTGACTCATTTCTAGACACACCTCTAGTATATATTCATATTGAAAATCCAGTATATGGAATATAGACCTAATATATGGGTTGAAATGTTATCAATAAGAGAGAAAATGAACATATTGTGTGGGAATTCATTTATTTTTTTCCTGAAGACTTTCCAAAAAAACCCACTTGATCATTCGTTTTCATCATTTATTGAATAAATCCTTGATTAACAACAATTATATAAGACTCTCTAAATAAATCTCATAGGGTAATTATTGTAAATTAAGAAAAAAAATGTTTTATGTAATAGGAAATTCTTTCCCTCTAGCTTTTCAATATATAAATATCACTTTTATTTTTTTAGAAAAAATATAGGTATTTAAGGTTGTGTATTGATTGTAGGGAAACCAATTCAATTTTTATAAAAAAAACAGTACCATCAACCTCCATTTGATGAATTTATGATCAAATTATAGTATCTCAATATGATTCAATGATTTTTATTGTTTTTGGTTTCATAAATTGTGATTAAATATATATATATTACCTGGATGTAATTCTTCACAAGGTATATACAATATGAGTTTACAGGGATTCCCTTTGGATGGGAAAATTCAACATATATGTTTATAGGACTGATGAATAGATAATTCAATTATTGTCATGGCAATTGCATTGTGGAATTTATCTAGGATATCATAATATAATAAAAAATTATTAAAGATCCAAAATTAATTTTATAATCATTCATGAAACTCTTCAAGTAAATGAGTTAAATGAAAAATTTATTAAGTAATCATTTTGGATTTTGGATGATGATTTTCATGGCTATATTCTAGTAGTGGTGGAATATTAGTTTTTCCTTTAGAGAAAGAATAATTTAAATAATATCCAACACTAAAAAACATAATATAATAATATAGATTATTTAGATTTGTAGGTTACTATCGATGTGTTGTGAAAATAATTCCTTATTAGTTAACCCGTATAATATGTTGAAATGCAATGGTGTTAAGATCATATGGTTATAATAATGTAATGAATGTTATGATGAATATATGTGTATGATGGTCAATCTAATGGTTTGTAAATTACCCATATTATGTAATGGTTTTGTGATATAGAGTGATGTATAATAGAACGGACTAAGTTGTTTCCTTAATCAAAACGATATATTTGATTCTAATGCATCAATAAATTTAATGATTCAAGATCAAAATTATCAAAAATATATATATTTAATTGGAATCCAAAATCATTTCCTTGAAAATAAATATGTGTTATATCAACATGAGATTTTAGAAATATATATAAACATAAAATGATTTAAACATATATTTCAAAAAAATAATTCAATATGAGAAAAAAGTGATGGATAGATCTACTAGATGATTATTATTGACAAAAACACTTCCAATATGGGATGTAATATAAGGTAGTTGATTTGTAAATTAGGTGGCCTATGTATATGAAAATATAAAATGTCTTTAGAGCCTTTACAAATGATAGATTTTTATGATCTAGATTGATTTATTTGTGTAATAGTTGTCTATAGACCCCATAAGAATCCAAAAATATGTTTGAATACCATTTTATAACATTACAGTAAATTATCATCTCCAAGACTGAATCTCATTTATTTTATAGGAATTACCTTCCATGCTATTAAAAATAGGGTAAGCATCAATCTCTCTGCATAATAATTTTAATACCACATTATCATAAACTATGGGCCTTACCTCCTCCTCATCAAAGATCATAACAAACTATAATATTCAATATTGATGACCAGTATAAAATTACCCTTCAAAATTTATAACCTTCATTGAATTGTATATAGTCTACTCTAAAATATTGGGGACTATTACATTTAATGGATGACCATATTAAAAAATTGATATATAACCATATTAAAGATTGAAAAACTCCACCATCAAAACAAAATGTGTAGCCAATGGGAAATATAATTACATGAAAAAACCCCCTGAAAAATTATTATAAAGTTTCCTTTCATGGATGCATTTGATTTATAATCATCTACCACTTCTATAATGGGCCTTCCAAAATAATGGATTTGAAAATGAACTTGAAAATCTTAGAAAAATCAATAAGGTCAAAGATTATATCGATGTTCTACAATTTTCCATTTGTTTGATAAGGATGTATTTAACTATAAATGATAGAATAATTAAATTATTGGGTACTTTAAATGAAACAAATAGGGTGATAAAATTAATTGTTCACTTATATAGATCAAAAATTTATATTTTTTCACCCTAAAACATTAGATATGAGGGTACTAATGATTGATTCTTTGTTAATGAGTGTGGTTTTGTTGTATTATAATTAGATAACTACAATTGTTTTGGATGCTTTCCAATTCATTTCATTGTTGGAACCTGAAAAACCAATTGAATCCCACATACGTGAAAAGATATGTCACAACAGACTTTCTTTACAAAGGTTGACTATCATTAGCCCTTCTTACCAATGATTCATAAGAACCCACATTGGTCGAGTGGATGTGTGGTCAGGCTTATAACCGCCCTTTAAAGAGGCATTATTTATTACTTTGGGAAAATATTATTTATTTTTCTCATTTTTTTAATCCATTTAAATTCCAATTTTGAGACTAGTATCCTCATTTCTTGCCAAAAATTAATATCATGTGTGCTTTTGAATATATGTCAATGTAAGAGGTATCCCATTGATTCAAACATTTGTATGTACTTGAGGTTCACCATCCTTGATGCCTAATGTTTATATATTAGAATCAATATATTTATCTTATTATCTCTTATATGTGTTATTTTATAGGTCATAATGGTTTAAATCCAAGAAGTTGGGTACATATTAATTTGTAACATTCCAGGATGGTTGTAGATGATTGCGTTTATGGGATATGGTCCATTAAATAGACTTAAAATCTCTCCTTGTGGATGGATTCAAAACACTTGTTTTTTGATTCCACATAACAAGTAACATCATTAATTTTATGGTAATGTAACATAGAACAGTCCATACAGATTAATGAATTGTGGTTAGGATAACTCTATGAAATATTCTTATGTATAGTAGGTGTGGAAGATATGAATGATAAACCATTTCTATATATTAGTTAGTTTGGAAATTTGTATATCCCTACCAATATATTTGTGGCCTCATCTATAATATGACCTGACTGAGAATTTTATGTTTATCACCATATGGAATGTGGTTTTCATGGTGTGGGTATGATAATATCTATATTATTGATGTAAAAAGATTTATTCTATGGGGAATATATCCCTAATGAATGTTTAATTTATACTCATAGAAATATATCCATGTGAGGGATGCATATCAATAATTTCATACGGAATATGGCTCTATAAAAATGGGATTTATAAAATGAAATTGGGCCGGTTACTCTTAAATCCATACTAGGTATCATGTTTCACTGGAATCCATGCCCATGTATTTAGAGATTCATAGTATAAGGATATTTGAGGGGAAAATATTCTATAGTTTTACATCTTGTGGTAAATAAATAGTTGTGAATACTTTTTCATGAAACTGGGACATATGATATTTAGATTAAAATAATGTAATTTGGAATTATATAACCTCAAAAAATGAGATAATATAATATTGATCAGGTTTTACATATATAAATATGATATGGAATAATTTTTAGGGATTATAGTTGTTAGGGGGCCAATATTAGGGAATTTTTTATTTTTACCAAAACAATTATTTACAAAAATTCATAATCCAACATGAGACATTATTAGTTTGAGAAATAATAGATATTAGATAATTAATAACCATATATGAGAGTGAACATTTAATATTTAATACTGATTATACCTATAGATGTTGTATATAGGGTGGGTGAACTATCTCATTCTCATAAAATGATGTATCATTTTCTAGTCACAATGGTCATCTGAGGGTCAACATATATGGTATAGTTGTATTTTAAAATCATTATCTATGGAATTTTTCCACAAAATTTTAAACCATGTTGGGGGGATTTTTATCTCATGAAATGGGTGACACTGAAGGGTATATTTGATCTATAACTTATTATAGAAATTGAGGGAGTGTTACCAATATTATGGCCTTTTTAAGGGGAACAATCATTATAGATTAGTACCAACATTTTCATTTGAATTTATGTAGATTTTATAAAAGAATTTAGTAAAATAGCTTATGAGGTTAAATCTATTTCATTGATTATAATAATACTTAATGAAATAACCATATGAAGAAAAAATGTTTCATGGGGTGGGAGCATTGAAGTTTGTGTAACATAAAAATCTATATCGTCCCATATTTCATAGGATATGTATTTATACAATGTTTATGTCACCCACAATCTATGGATTAACTACATCATCAGGATTTCTCTAGGAAGGTTCATCCCAAATTTATCTATAGTGATGCACCCTTCACAATTATTACTCTATTCAACACACTCTATGAAGTACACTCCATGAATCAAACATCAGGATTGTGCTTCTATTCCAATGAAATGCTTCACAAATGTTTGTTGTGGTTGTTTTTGTGATGATTTAGGGAATTGATTATTTTTAATAACTTTTTCCTCCTTCCAAACTAGGAATCCTTCTTTTACATTATTTTATATTCCACTTTTCATCAACCTATACCCAGTTATCTATACCATGTGTCTCTCCACCTCTATTATATGCAAGATTGTAGTATTTTTTGGTGGTTCTGGTATACCTTATTCTTAAAAATGGGGATGGTGTGGCTATCCATGAATGTTATTTTTCCCAAAAAATTATGTTCTAACTACAAAAAATGCAATTACTCCCATGAAGGGAATTAAAATCATATGGAATTTTTTTTTCATCCACAATCAAACTGAATCCACAATGATTGTGATCTATAGAGAATGTTCAACTCAATTTCATAGCACTACTCATAGCTAGAAAAACTGACAAGGGGATGCTATGAGAAATAAATTACTACACCTTAACACTAAAATTGATTAGGGAATGTTGATCAGATAACATAGTACTCTTCCTAAACTTGTCAAATGAAATGTGTTGTTGTACATGATGATTTTCTATTGTAGCCAAAAACACCCTATTCCATGCATGAACACCTCTTTATTTAAGGTTTATCTATGGTAATGGAGTGATTCTTTTTTTGTAGTCTCATTAATTTGATGTGATGATTCTTTAAAATAAATTATTCAAATTGTATCACCACTTGATTTCCTAGTCATCTAGGAATGTATGGGTTATTTTTACTTCATCAAATGCCCCACATGGAATAGTGTATCATTAACATGTTGAAAATCATATTATGATGATATAATAGTAGTCTGTAAAGTGTTATTTTTTCCACAAGAGAACGTTTTCCCCCATATAATCTATGTATTTACACCTTGTTATTCACGTATGATCAAATAGTGCTTTATAGTCATGATATATATTGTGATTTATGTTTCTTTTTAAATATATCCTTACCTTTTTTATTGATTCCCCAATAATATGATATTTTTTTTAGGAATTACACCCTTCAAAAAACATAATTTCCATTTTATTTAAAGTGTTAATTTAAAAATGACCTCTAAATTTAGCTCAATTTATATGAATAGTTAATTTATATAGCTCATATAGTGCTTTAAAGTTCATTATCTCTCTGTAAAGTTTTGTAATCAATTATTTTTTATCAATAAAAATACCATTTAGATCATCCTAGAGCCTTTTCCCATAGAATAATAGTATAATGACTATTGAAAATATCATTCAAGATGCTAGGTAGAGAATCAAGGCATTCTTGGTAGTGTTAGGATAGTTATTGATATCACATTTAACCAAAATCTCTTATTGTGTCACCAATCATGCGATCCCATCATTGATATTATTAAGTATTTAATATTATTTTTTATATGGTTTTTGGTAAATAAAGTATGTTCTGATTCATGAACATCATTATAAAATCTAACCAACCACCTGGATTGACAAACAACATGATCTCTACCATAGAACATCTTTTTCAAAGGAAACTACTTCTAAGAAAACAATCATATTTAAGTTTATGTCATGGAATAGAGACCCTTAACACTAGAAGAAGTATGGAGAATATCATATTTAGATATTCATTACAATGTTTTGATCCGAAAGAAAGATACAATGAATCCCAACAAGGGGTTATCACAATTATCTCATATTCACCCATGGGGGATATTCAGAATGTACTATGTTTGGTAAAACATGGTAAGCATGAGATGTTAGGATTTTGTGTGGGGACCAATGTAATGTGTATTTATTGTGGTGACTGGGTTTTCTATTAATTCTGGAATCATAACAAGGACATTCTCTTATACCTATTTAGTATGTGGAGATCAAATACCAACATGTTTCACCAAGCCTAAGAGAAAATTTTCCATGGAATCTAGAATTCCAGGATGATTAAGGGAGCATCAAATACATCAAAAAACATTGAAAAAATCATTCCCCCAATATTGGTATGGGAGGACATAGGGATGACCCCATCACATGAAAATGAATTATTCATGGTACTTCAAAAACACATGTATGGAGAGAAATTTTAATAAAATATTGTTATCCCCTTCATGGATTGGGAATGAACATTTTATAAACTAAACAATCATGAATTTTTTTTTTGATTCTATAACCATTCCTAACACATTATATCCTAGAGATTTAATATGTGTATTATCCCAAACTTAAATAGAGATTATACAATCATTTATACTGGGAATTTTACCTTGTTATCAGTTATCTAGTGTGGTTAGGATCATTTATAGTGATGTTTTTATGAATCTATTTGAAACCTAAATGTGATTGTCTTACTTGAGTGGATTTTTGGAGATTTTTTATTGTAGGAAATATGTATATGGGATAATGAATCCATATAGAAGTCACATTTTTTTAAAATATATATCAACTATGTTGAAAAATTCATAGGAGAAATATTTATTTATGATTTTTGAATCATTATTGGTTATTTGGGGGTAAATTTTAGCTAATCTAATGTGTTATGTGTCCATAAAAGTCAAAGATAACATGAGATCTTAGTAGAGGTTATATCTTATATATATCAATGTATTTTATCCATCAATGATATATAAATACTCTCTAGGGAATAAGATGAAATTGACATGGCTATTTTATTTTCTTGTCTTCAAATTCTCTAATGGGTGTCCAAAAATACAATCCCTCTAGAACCCATGTATAGTGAGGATAACTATTGTTACATAGAGATGGAATTATAGCCACCAACATGGATATAGAATTAATAAATTAAGGGTATTCACCTTGAAAATTTACGCAATAATTATTGTGCATGAAAACGATATTCTTTGATCCTCTCAATATTTAACAGTCAAAAAAAATATTCATGAAGAATATTACTTATAGAGATTTTTTACAAATGAATATATGTGTTTCAAAGTGTTAATTCTTGGTTTCAGGGTTATGAATACTCTCACGATGTCATATGTCGATTCTTTCATTCATTCAAAGAAAAATTGGGATTTGGAAAAGATATATCCATAATTAAAGGATGTATAACCTTTCATGGAAGATGTGGAAGAAGAAAAACTTATTAAGGTGGATACATGTAGGTCTTGTAAGAAATACACCCCATGTAAGTAACAAATTTCACAAAAACAATGGAAATAAATCATATTATAAAATATATTTCCTTGAACAGGAAGGGTTCCTCACATTACTAACAGGGTATGTTGACGTATATATACTCCTTTAGATAAAATTTTCCCCATTTTTTATAACTAATGGATTTATTAATAGAAAACTAAATTAATGGAAGATTTTTTTGGTAGTTCTCTTCATAAAAGTAAATTTTTTTATAAATTTTGGTCATGTGAGTACCCAATTTAACATATCATGTATAGATCATCTAGTAGATGTGTAGGGTTTCATTAATGAAATTGAGAACACAATTCACTCTTTGAAGTGTAGTAACTTTATACATATTTATCCAAAAAAATATAGATGACTTGTAGGGTTCTTCAATATGAGAAATTTAGTACCTCCTCGGAGGATGTATGATAACTTCTTTATCCAAACGTTGATACTATCGTTGGGGGTGGTATACTAATTATTTTTTTCATATATTTTTGTATGATAGAATAAAGTATTCACATATATCCTCTCTAGAATTTTATGAACATTAACTGATCTAGGTACTCCTCTAAATAAAAGAACTGAATGTGAAGGACCCCCTTCTACAATTGAACCTAAAAAAGATATGATAACTTAACCGTAATAATTGTTTCAAGAAAAAACAACCATCTATTACTTTTGTAATGCTACCTCCATGGGAGATGGATTAGGGATAATGGGAAAAAAATTCAAACATTTATACACTAATAGATATTATTTAGGGATTATACACTATTACACATCATTATATCATTATAAAATTTTAACAATTATAATTATTTTTTTAGGTTTTTAAAATTGATTTACACAAGGGAAGTTATGATCCATATGATGGAATAAAGATTTAATTCCAATAAATTAAATGTATGATGTAGTGTTTAATGAGGACAAAATGAATTTATGGAAAACTGACTGTTTATGGGCTTATATTGAGGTGTTAATAGAATACACAAAGGATAGGATGAACTAGATCATTTCAAATTTCATTCCTATCATTACTAAACTAGTGGAAATTGTTGTAAGGGTTTTAGAATCTTTAGTATCAGATTCCTAGGGGAGGATTTTCCTTATCCTACCATAGGATATATATATAGGAAAGGAGATAACAATGTCCCCAGAATAATCTATGTTGGGATTCATTTTTCATTCACATGATATCATCTCGATGAGTTTTGTCAATATTGATAAACAATTTGAGTCAATTGATGTAATTAAATATTCATATATTGAATATAATTTTTTATACGAATCAGTGGTAGATGGCTAGTGACCTTGGTATTTATGTGAAGCCAAAAATGCTTCTGACTGTGTTGACCATTGTGAATCCCCTTGTGTATCCTTTGATGCTTGTAACTCCGGTCAACCTTGATCAAAATAATCATGAACATCAACTCAAATAGAGGATATCCACCCCCACCCCCCTCAAAAACACTGTGGATATTGTTTCTAGGAGTATGAGATTGATTCCTTGACCATTGATTAAGAGTTTCTAAAAGGGTATCCACCAGTCACACTCATTAGATGTGTCATGACAGATACATAGTCCTATACATGATGAGATGAATATAAGTCCTAATATGTCTAAAAGTATTACTTCTTCAATTTCCCAAAAATAACATATTTTTAATTTCTATTTTAGGGCTCCCCATCTATGATATTTATGTTTAATGTGATGCTACCCAAACATCTCATTAATTGATGATTATAGGGAATTTAGTTCTAAAAAGGTCATCTCGCGTAAGAGGTGTTTATACTAAACCATATCTGAGGGAGATTATCCTTGAACATTTGTAGTCATATGGGATGTGATTCTGATGTTAAATAAAATCTTGATGGTTTTAATGTATCCCAGTGAACCATATTTAGAGACAGATGGAAATTGATCTCAAATACACCCCTACAATCATTTACGGTGAAACAACCAAAAATCCATACATGTTTCAATTTATATGGTTTTTTAGGATTAATTTACATTTTTATTTGTTCTAATGTGTAATAGGTTTTTGTTTCTTGAGAATAAAAGTGCTTGATGCAATAAATTATCATGGTTAAAGAATTTATTACTCATATTGTTTTACCAAATATCATTATTCCTAATGAACACTGTAAGAATTATATAGTGTATGAAATATGAAAGGGTAATGATATGGAGAAATGTCTCTTATTAGATCAAAATATTTAAGATTCATATTGAATTCAATGGGATTTGGATCATCCTTATCAACAATTGATCATTATTGGGACATAGGCTAGTGAGGAACAATGATTGGAGGAAAATTATGGAAGGGGGAGAGGATGTCATTGTAAGGGTTGATTCAATTTAACCTGCTACATTGATGGAGGCATCTACATTTGCCAAATTACACTATGTTTTGAATATTTCCAATAAAATAAGAATTTTTCATTTTGAGGTGGTTGTGTGTGAAGATTAATGATATCTTCTCCATTAGTATGGTATAGAATCTGTGTTGTGGAATTTTCTCTTGTCTTTTATAATAAATTATTTAAAACCAATTTTATTCCTAATTATTTTTCCCCTTTATCACCTTTATTATTTCTCAAAATAGGGTTTAAATCCTTGGATGAAAATATAAATTTAACTCAAAACCATATGAATATTAAAGTTTAATGAATAATGTAAATAGTTGTTCTTAAAGGAATTAATAAATATGAAGGCCCCTTTCGCGTTGCTCAAGGATGGGTATATAGACAAACAATCACTATAACACATGAGTTGGTTCATTTGAATTGAATATTTCCTCAAAAACATAGCTCGTGACTGGGTATAAGAATAAATGACATGAATATAACACTAGATTTGGTCCATATAGATGAAGTCATATACTCAAATATATGATTATTGTGTGTGTGGGGGGGTGGTTTGAATATGAATTACAATATTCAAAATTGATCAAGAAACTGGATGTTATATCTTCATGAATTTTATGTCGATCAACTAGATGGATAATGATGGAATTAGAGAGTGAGTGAGTGCATACTTTTTTTCTTATGCCATGAGGCCCTAGAGATCAAATCCTAACTTCTACATGAGAGATATTATTTCCAGCAAAATATTTTAGTATTTTTAACCTTATAGATTTATAAGCCTCATATTAGAGAGGCATAGTGGGAAAGGACATGGGTTATAGATAAGTTTCCAATTATGTTTTTTTTCAACTGATTTTTTTTGTCTTTTTATGCTACAATTTATTAATTTTCATTGAATCGTGTGAGGTGTGTGTCCACTTTAAAAAGTCATGATTTTTTCAATTTTTTCCTCTTTTCACATTTTCTACCTCTATCATTTTGTGGTTTTAGATCATAAAATTATAAATTGTGTTTCTAAAATTCTGGATCTAATTTTTTTGTCTAAGGTACACAGTGTTTTAATTGATGACGAATTAAAAAATATTTGTGGTGGAATGTAGTAAAAATCGGTGAATTTCTCCCGATGTGAATTTGAAATTTCTAATTTCACTAAGAGTTTTGATTTGATGAATTAGTACTACCAAGTAATCACGATCATAATGACTGGTGTTAATGATGATGGTGGGGACATTCTCTTCACGTTTTTTCTAAATATTTATTTTGAAACATTTGGATAAAGATATGTGAAATCACCAATAATTAAAGGAAGTGGAGATAGAAGGGATGTCCCACATTCACATCATGTGTCAATGGTGTTATAGACCACCCTTGAACAAGGGTTATTTAGTTCATTGTCATAAATATGGAACCATTATTTGACTAAACTTCAAACCACATGATAACGAATAATAAAATGATAGAAAATGAGACGTCAAAATATTGATTTGAAAAAAAACATTGATACATATGTATGTTACATTAAGGGCACTAAATCAAAAGAATATTTGGATGACTGATTATTTAAATTCAAACATGAGTATTTTGAATTAGATGTGATGAGATGATAAATTTATATAGGCAATGTTCATAGACCATGTTAAAAAATGGGTTCTGATATAATTTTATCATGTTTTACATAAACCATAGGATTCTCTACATCAAGAAAAATGTACGTCTAATTAACATGAAAAATCATGTTTACTTATGAAGATCCATATCGAGGGGTATAATATACATTTTTTTGTAGAAGCATCCATTGGAGCATTATTTTCTCATTACAAATTGCCAAAGAAATATTTTTTAAGATTCAATCATTTTTTAAATTGTTTATTAAAAAAAGAATATTTTATAAGGGTGTTGTAATAAAAAATGCTACACGACTGTATATATACCACATAATCTAGGAAAAGTTATATGATTCTTAATTTTTATATATTTTTCTTAAATTGTAGGACCAGTGAAAATAGATCATATTTTTCTTGGGAAATATGATTTGATCCACAATAATTTCTCTTTTTGTCAAATTCACATTAAATTTTTCCTATTAGATATAAATTGGGATGTGTAGAGATTGTAAACATGAGTTTTTATCAATTTACCTATTATAGGTCTTCAACCAAAATAGTATTATTTCTTTTTGACCTATAATTTAAGGTCTTATAGTATGCAGAATTAATGTACTAGGGTTAATGGTTGTTCATTTTTTAAAATAAAATTGTGTGGTTAGGGACTTTCAGCATTGGCCATATAAAATGTCGGAGAACCAATATGGAAAGGGAAAAGTAGAAATAGAAATTTAATAAAGGGGTCAATAGAACATATACTTTCTTCATGTGTGGGTTCAAATTATTGATAACCATGATGAATCAACCTAATGAAATATTACAATAATATAAATGGATCCCAAAGGTTAAGAATGTCCCAACACAGTTTGAATAGGGATTGGTGGTTTTGGAAACCTCAAATTCAGTTTCTTATATCATGAGTAGGTATGTGGAGTAGGTCTATAGAGGTGAAAATGACCATTTTGGAAAATCATGTTTAGGCTGTAATGATACAATGGATTACAGTAATTTTATAATTTTTTTTCAGGATGGTGATTCCTTGAGTTGGAATTCCATATCAGGGGTGCATATACAGAGTCTTATTGGGGGAATAACATACATAGTCAAGAATAATTATATACAAAGTCCCAGAGTTTACATGTGTTTTTTTTAATTATATGGAATTATTACGAGGCTTTGAAATGTGACAGCGTGTGATTTCAAGGCGCCGTGTGCGCAAGATGAATTTCTAAACATTTTTAAGGTATGTCCAGTAAATACACGAGCATCATTTTCTATCTTTTGAACTGGTGATCAAATGAAATATCTGAGAGAACCATTGAATCCACAACACTGAGATTTTCATAAGGTTCTCTTCACTTTGACCGCAGTAGGTCGAGAGAAAAAGTTCTATTTTGGGACTTTTAAAAGAATAATAAAATAAATTATTTATTTTATTTCTCTCTTTTATTTTCCTCTAATGGAAAAGCAGTAGTGGTGGGACCAACGACGTTTCAATCCCTTAAATGTATTTACTCCTCAAATAATTTCTAAAAATGTCTTTGAAATTAGGAAGGTTCTTATTAAATGAACCCCCATTATTTCCACAAGAAGCACTCACCCTCCCCCTATATTATTTGTATGGAGATTGGGGAGGGGTATTAGAAAAGTATCACCATGAGACCATGTTCTAAGAAATTTCAGCGATTCCAACCACATGGAGGACGGAATCGATTCAAGTGAGATGTGATGAGCACCACCGAATCACGAATCGAATAATGACGATTGAGCGGTGTCGTTGGGGGATTATTGTGGGAACGACGAACGTCTATTCTTCCGCCGCAAACATGGACGTTCTCCAATGATATTTAGGTAGGGATTTATCTTGTTTTAATTTCATATACTGTTGATTCCTGTTCTTCCATCATGATATCAACCAAATGTGGATGGTATGGGCCAAATGAACAAGGCTCGAACCCTCCACATTTTGTTGGTTTTTGGTTCATTATTCGCGAGCATCTAATCCGGGATGGAACAAATCCTAGAATGGTGGGTAATGGTAGGATCAAGAAATGGGAACATATAGAGGATATGGCAGTGCGTATTCACGCACCACTGACGAAGAAGTCCAAGGTTGTATCCACAATGTGGGACAGTGGTGGAACACCATCACGCACTACTGAAGAAAGGGTCCTTGGGATATCGTCATGTAAACCAGCATTGTCCGGTCATGGACGGAGGCGGAGCCGTGTGCTGTCACACACCGTTGGATAGAGCCACGGTTGGAAGCTGTGTCAAAGGAGGAGGGACCTCCTCCTGAGGGTATCGTAGTGACTAGGTAGCGTCATGTGGCGTTGCCACTACATTTCCCAAACGGCATAGCAGTCGGGAGTAATGGGGGTGGCGCTACGCCCCCCTCCCCTCGTGCCAGTTAGTGCGAGCCCCAGTGGGTCGTGCCACCAGTATGTTGTTCCACTTTTATGGTCGGGCCATGCGAACCTCGGTGGGTTGCACCTCCAGCTGGATGTGCCCCTCTACAGGTCGGGCCATGCAACCCTAGTAGGTTGTGCCTTCATGGGTGGGGATTCCCTCTTGCGGGGTGGGCCTCACCCCCCATATGGTTCAAGTCAGACCATTCCATAGTGGGATGAGACCACCGTGGCCCAACCCAACCGGGAAAGACCCAAACCGAGTCGGTCCAGGTCGGTCTGACCAGGTCTGACAGGACTAGAACCCAACTAGACCCAGTTATGCTTAAAGGGCCATAACATGAAATACGAGCGTCCATTGGATGAACCATTTGTGGAACTGGGACCCTTGGAGAGAGAATATCCTTTGGGTATACTCCACATGAGTTTTGGAGAACGTTAGAGTACATCTGGGTTGGATTGAACCTGAATCTCACCGGGCCCTCATAACTAAAATGCTTATAAGTCATAGATTAGGTGTCTGATTGACATGTCGTCTATCGTGTTGAAACACTTAGGACATGGAGGTACTTTTGGATACTTATTTATGGATGTTTGTATAGGTTGAGGTATGAATGATTTCTAGAGGAGAATATCCTCCTAGAATCAAGCGTACTATGAGTGTGAATCATGTGGATGGCGGTGAGGCGGAGGTTGGAGACAGATCATATGGAGATTAGTACTGAGCGATCCAGTGTGGGTTAAAACCAATATTTGTTGGGTTATATCCTATGTGGTTCAGCATTCAATGAACCTGGGTGTGTCAACACATACATATCATGTGTGTGTCAGATCCGGTGTGGGTATGTGGGGGTTAGTATATATCGATCCTATGTGGGTCAAACTCTGTGTGATCAGTAGTAGTGCCTCTCGACAGAACGAGATGATCTAGCTATTGAATAATCATATGTAATTCTACGTTTTACATATACCTTATGTGATCTGATTCCATTACCTTCATGGTGTTACCTTTGTTGTGTTACCTGTGTGGTACTCTAGCCTTCGTTGTGTTACCTTCATGGTCACACCATTGTGGTATTCTTCCTTCGTGGATCAGTTGTGAAAATGGATTAAAATTTGGAGCCTTAATTTTATTCATTAATGAGATGAGTATCTTTTGATAAATTAGGTATATGTATGGTTATATACCTATGTAGAGTTAATGACTTCTTCTTGCATTGTGATGTAAGTATTACATTGGGCTATTTTTCTTTTGTGGAACTCTGGGAGACCTACAAGGGTCTCAGGGTTCCTACTGATTATTGTTATACTTTCCCCTATATGGGATACACCCACACCTTGATGTGTCTTGTGCAGACGATAGACATCACTGAGCGAGGATGAGGGAGCTAGGATAAGACGATGTTCAGAGGTAGACCATTTGACGTGATGTGTCGTAGTGGCTACTAATCATGAGTTATACCAACCCTTTTGGTAGGAGACTCAGTGGACGTTCTGGGAGTTTTTTTCTCTTTTCAGTTGTACTTGTACCTTTTAGTGGGGATTGTATATTGTCCCCTTTACATTTAATACACTTTTTACAACAGTAGTTTACTTCGTGGTTGCTTCTTGATGTACTCTTGGATTGTGTGTTTGTACGGGTTTATAGTCAATGCATCTCCATTATAGGGATACACCTTTCTGGTTCTAGTCGCCAGCCCTAGTCCTATTGAAGGTGGCTTGGGGTAGTCACTGCATGGGCCTTGAGGGACGAGTCGTGACAAAGTGGTATCAGATGAGTCGGTTCTACTAGTGAACTAGGAAATTGATATTTTCAATGTGGAAAAAGTGTTATGTGTTATGAGTGCGGTTTTCAGTTTGGGGAATCTAGTGATGGTTTCGCAGCTGTCGTATCCATACACTAGGACCCTCAAATCGTATTTTGGACTATGTACATGAAAACAATGATTCTGTGTGTTTTGGAAGTGTTTTATATTATATTTTGTTGAGTTATATCATCAGGTATAACTTATTGACCATGGCAGACCTATTTTCATTCAAGATGATATCACGTAGACAACAAGACAGGATTCTCGAGAGAGTACATGATAACGGCCCACTAAGGGATGAGGATTCGGTGCACGAGCCCTCTTATGGTGATAGTACCATCGGGTGGATCACTAGTAGAACAAGCACCCATTGGGAAGAATACACCACTTATCCAACTAGCAGAGGGTGCATGATGACTGAGTGAGTTGCACAAGTTTCAGCGGCAGAGAGCTCCGAGGTTCTATGGTAAGATGGATCTGCATGCGACTGAGGGCTTGATAGAGGTTGTGGATATTGTTTTTCTCTTAATTGGGACACAAACTAATCTAATGTTGATCCTAGCATCCATTCCCTTTCCATGGAGTAACTGGAAGACCGTGGAGTCTGAAACTATAGTTACACGACGAGGCGAATCTCACCTAGGTTGACTTTGAGGGAATTTTCAGGGCAGAGTTCGTCCCAGCAACTCTAAGCTCAATGTATATAAATGAGGTGCTTCACTTATAGCTGGGTAGCATGACCATGGCCTAGTACTTGGCGAGGTTCACCGAACTCTCCCATTACTCCATTGACATGATACAATACCCATTATTCAGGCCTCAGACCTTTGAGAAGGGTCTCCGATGGGAGATCAGATCACTAATGATATCGCTCAGCTTTCCGATGCAGGTTGCGGTGCTAGAACGAGCACTTTTGGGGGAGAGCTTCCTCGCTGATCAGACACCGACAACAAGAGACACCACCAAACGTCAGGTAGTTGAGTAATATGTAGAAATAAGAATAGGGATGACGCAACGACCCAAGTGGGATAGACCTTATGAGGGATGACTTCAGGATACACGGTTGGTGGTGAGGGGCTCAGGGGATAGAGGAGTACAGATGAGGAGTAGGCAGTGCTACTCGGGTGGTGGGTACGGTCACATGGATCATGGCTGCCTGACTCGTTGTACAAATGACATGCTGATGGCAAAGGGGTCACATAGACAGAGGCAGAGGGATTGAGCGAGGAGGTCTATAGGGCGGCAGATGAGGTAGAGGATCTGGTTCTGCACCAGGCAGTGGGTAACAATTTGATTTTCTACCGCCACCTCCTCCAGGTGGTCCTCCTCGACCATAGGGAGCATATGGACAAGGACGAGCTCAACTCTAGGTAGATTAGGCCTATAACCACGTCACTCCGGAGCTGATTTGAGGTACGATCTATGTCTAATCCACCTTAGCTAATGTAATTATATACAGAGGATCCAGTCACTATATTACTTCCATGACCCTTGTTCGGAGCTCAGAGATTCTGATGGAGCTGTTGGTTCTATTCATATGGATAGATTCTTATACGGGAGAAGATTCAATGATTAAACACTGGTTCCTTCAGTGTGAGCTTACTCTAGGAGGTGAGAGCTTCAATTGGGATCTTCTATTAGCGACATCTAGGCCTTATGTTGTCATCTTGGGTATGGACTGGTTACCCATAGCTCTTTCTCACACTAACTATATTAGGCAAAAAGTGTGCTGTGTCCAGATGGATGTGACCATGTTTTCCTTCACCGATGAGAAGGGAACCTTTTCAACACTAGATGTACTTTCCCAGAGGAGGGTGCAACCAATCACATATCAGTTGTCCAGCCTTACCCTTTAAAAATTTGATGTTTAGAGTCTGAGTTATCTTATAGCGGTGGACCAATATGCTAATGTCACCCTTGATGATGTTTTGGGACTATCTCCTCCAGAAAGAAAGACTTTTACATCAACATATACCTTAAGAAGGCACTAATTGCTACCCATCATATCAGATAGCTCTCTCGATGTGTCGTGAGTTACATGGATAGCTAGAAGACATGAAGAGGAAGGGGTTCATAAGGCCTAATGTTTCTCCATTGGCAGCGCTGATTTTGTTCACCCAGAAGGAAGATTAGAGTTTGAGACTCTGTGTGGACTGTCGGTGCCTAAACCAGGTGACTGTGAAGAACAAGTATCCACTTCTAAGAATTAATGATCTTTTTTATCATCTTAAGGGATCTCATTGGTTTTTGAATATGGAACTCAGATTATGCTATAATTTTCTCAGGGTACGAGATGAGGATGTTCCTAAAATGGCCTTCAGATGTCAGTATGGAAACTATGAGTTCATGATTATGCCCTTCAGCATGACCAATTCCCCTGAAGTGTTCACGGGACTCATGAGAAGTATTTTCTAGCCATACCTAGATCGCTTTTTGGTGGTCTTCATCGATGACATATTCATGTACACAATGACTGGGGAGAAGCATGCCTACCATCTACAGATACTTTTGGATAAACTCCTAGAGTTCCAGCTTTATGGTATTCTCTCAATGTGCCAGTTAGGGATATAGGAAGTCCACATTCTAGTACATGTTATCTTGGAGGTTGGTGTTGTGGTTGACCTGGTGACGAGAGAGGAAGTGATTTCATGGGAGCCACCCAAGTGTCTGACTGAGGTGCGGAGTTTCCTGGGATTGACTGGGTACTACCAGAGATTTGTAACAAACTTTTCCAGAGTTGAGACACCCATGTCAGCTTTCAAGAGTAGTGGATATCCCTTTGTATGGATAGAGAGATACCATCATAGTTTCCAAGAGCTGAGGCAGTGACAGATGATTGCCCCCATCTTGAGGCTACCAGAAGAGGGAGTTGGGAGTGTAGTCTACTACAATGCATCAGGGAATGGTCCTAGATGTGTCCTGATGCTGGAGAAAGAAGTGATCTCATATGGTTCTCAACATCTGAGTCAGAACGAGAAGAACTATGCTACCCATGACTAGAAGTTAGCATTAATGGTTTTCCCCTTGAAGATGTGGTATCAGTACTTTATGGGTGACCATTTTACAGTTTACTCTGATCACAAGAGTCTCGGGTATGTCATCTCTCAGAAGGACCTGAACCTGAGACATAGGTGATGGCTACAGTTCCTCTAGGACTATGACATTGAGATATTCTACACTCTTGAGAAGGAGAACATAGTGGAATACGCACTTAGTAATATGTATGGTCTATAGTTTCTAAGTGAGGCAACAAAGCCGCTATTTACGTTGCAGATATCCTTTGTGGATAGGGATAGAGAAGGATACTTCCATTCTATGATTTTCACTCCCCCACTTCTTCAGTGAGTTTGGAAGGCATAGCTAGGAGACATTGACTCTGACGTGTGATGTGCCCATATTTCCTCAAGAGATTCACCTGATTGATTTTTTAAAGGTGGGGAGCACACCATCCTCTTTAGAGGACGCACTATGGTACCAGTGGTGCTATTGGAGGAGGTGTTGATGGAGTTTCATACGTCCCCTATGGTTGAAAATCCTGGTGTGGTGATAATGTACCAAGGCCTACACTATCAGCACTGGTGGCCGAAGATGAAGAATGTAGTGGAGGACTTAGTTTCCCGATGCCTCGCTTGTCAGCAATTGAAGACCGAGCATTGAGGTACCAGCAGGAATAGTGCAGCTACTAGAGGTGCCGAAGTGGATGTGGGATATATCTCCATGGAATTTCTGACAGGGCTTCCACGTACGTCCAGGGGATATGATTCCATCTGGGAGATCATTGACTGACTCACCATGTTAGCCCACATCTTACTTAACCAAGAGTATGGATCAGTAGAGTTCTTAGGTTGACTCTACGTGCAGGAGCTTATATTACTTCATGGGGTTACATTGATGACCATCTCTGATCGTGACACACTTTTTACATCCCAGTTGTTGAAACGATTTCATGAGGCATCGAGACTCATCTACGTTTGAGCACCACCTTTCATCCATCGACTGATTGTCAGACAGAGTGGACCATTCAGACACTAGAAGACTTGCTTCGTGCTTGTGTCCTAGATTTTGGCCGCATTTGGGAGGATCACTTGCCCATGGTGGAGTTCACTTATAACACAATGTATCACTCTACCGTTAGTATGGAACCATTTGAGGCCTTGTATGGTTTACCTTTCATATCACCTCTATGATGGACATACCTAGGGGAGTCAGCACTTATGGGTCTAGAGTTGGTACGGGATACCACTGAGAAGATGCAGATAATCCAGGAGAAGATGAAGTATAAGGCCCCGGCCTTAAACCTTACTTAATATTGAATTAAATGAATAATTCACAAGGAGGATCTTTTCAGGTTTAGAGTTTTAGAGAATTATAACATAACTAATACATCACAACAGATTACAAAGTAGACACTTCTACTAAGTTTCCATAGAATAAAAAAACTCTTAAAAAGAAACATGTCTAGTTCCATGTTTTATATAGCATGACATTACCTTGATCCCATTCTTGACCCTATTCCACATTAATTCCTGTAAAAAACATTTCAAAGAAACTTGTGGTGAGCATAAAAAGCTCAGTAAGGGATACACAAATAATAAAAACTATTAGTTTATCAAAACAAAAAGTAAACCATGTATACTTTATCAAAGTAATACTTTTCACCTTTATGAAGTAGTAAAAAATCTTCACTAAATAAAAGATCATTACTTACCCTTTTATAACCAAAAGATTACCATAAACCCCATATAAAGACCACATAACATATAAAGGTAACTTGAGACATAAACATACTTAAGTGGAATAACCATACGGTCGACTTCCACACATATCCCTTAATAGAATAGTCATTCGGCCAACTTCCATACATACTTAATGGAATAGCCATACGGTCGACTTCCATACCCAATGCATTAGAGGTTATACTGTAACCACTCGTCCTGGTATTCACGGCACCACCCGTCATATGGTTTATCACGTAACCACCCGTAAAATGTCCATGTACCAATATAAAATCATAAAACATAAAACCAATATAAAGGAATGATAACATTTCCACATTTCAATCACAATATATCATTTAAATATATTTAAATAATATAATCCTTTATCAAAACCATTTTCAATACCAAAAAACATAAAAGAGTATATGGTATTTATTTTATTTTAAAAACATTACGGCTTTTTGAGGAAGCCAAAGACCAAATAATACTCGCGGCGGCGGAAAAGGTCGTTGTCACCGAGTACGTTAAAAGAAACATTCATTTCTGTCCTTTTGTAAAATGCATCATAGAAAAAGATTCCTTTTGTATAAAAGTAAAAATCAACGGGTTTTATACACCGTATAAAATAAATTTGTGTATAAAACAAAATATGCCTCAATGAAAGGAGATTGAGACGAAGTCCCTTACCTCGGGTCCGAGTTGACTCGATCGTTCTTTAACATCCTGAATAATAAACTTGAGTTAATTTGTATTTTCTTAAGAACCTTTTTCGAGTTCATTATTCCTTGTATATCACTTATTTCCATGTTATAAACATTATTTAATCATTTATGTTAATAATGTTTGTCTTGTCGATATTTGGTTCTTAAGACGAAAGTGGACATCTTACAATTACATGTTGTTCGTGTGGTCAAAGGTTCATTATATCCAAAATGACATTCCTGATTTGGATATCATATATATCATATATAACCAGCATATACGTGTATTTATAATATTACATAATCATTTAGAGGTAAGTAATGAAATGCACCGTTCATGGAGAAGGTAAGCTGTACGTACGCATGAATGCTACTTTCATTTCTTTGTCATATTAATGGAATTAAAACTAAATGAGAGGTATGTATATTTTAATTCCAGAATTATATTCATCATTTAGATGTATCATTCATCATATATATCGATTATATACATGTACTTATAATAGAACATTACATTTGGGGATAAGAAATGAAATGCACCGTTCATGGAGACGGTAAGCCGTACGTACGCATGAACACTACTTTCATTTCTATCTCATAATTTAATGGAAAGAAATAATAATTATATAGAGGTATATTATAATTCCAGTATAACATAATATATAATAACTTTAAATACATCCTTTATACATCCCACATATGGCATTAACGAATCAAATCACTTTGAGGGGGCGGTAGTCCGCACTTCCTTAAATGAAGATATAGCATTACCCATAATGGAAACCATAATGGTATGACCAAAATGAAAAATACCGAATCTTAAGGAAAACATAATCATATTATATGTCATATATAAATATAGTGACATCTTAATGTCCACCTTTGAAGGTGTTAGAATAATATCGAACAATCATCGTTTCGTGAGGCAGAAATTCACCATCCACAAAAATAGTATGTTCTTTAACCATTAGACATAGGTGTGTGTAAGTGTATCCCGAATCCTTGTTATAAAAACATCATAGTATAAGTAATATACTGGAGTTGTTACAAAAGAAATTAATAAAAAGATTTTAGGGGGTTGGAGAAGCAAAATAAAACAAAATGACTCAAGTGAAGACATTACCTTAAAATCGGGTAACTCCCTTTGGTTTGAGCTCAAAGGATTCATTGGGAAGACTTCTGCCCAATGTGAGGCTTCAAGGAGTAAGAGAGGGATGTGGAGAGACAAAATGATCAGATATTGGCCGATCCAAAGGCTTGAGAGGTGTGGTTAAGGTGGTAGAGGTGGGGGCCTTTTATAAGAGGAGAGGAGGGGCACTCTAGGAAAGTAAGGAAATTTTATTTTATTTTAGAATGATTTTAGGTTATTAATTGTCCCACATTGATGTGTTTCGAGGATAAGGTGATAAGGGTTCGGAATCTACCCATCCAATAGGTTTTGGACATGTGTAGATCTTAGATTTTACATTATCTTTTCATTTTATTTAAATCATTAAATAATGAGGTAATCGTTGCATCATCATGGTGTAATAAATAATTTAATTTATTTAATGTCTAAAAATTATAAAAAAAATCATGATTTAGTAAATATTTTTATCTTTCTAATTAATAATTATAGTAAGAAATATGACTTGTATTACCCCATGTAAAAATTGGTTTAGTAAAACATCTCATGTTTGTGTCCTTTTTTACTTTAACTTTAAATAAAAGGCATAAATGTCATTATCATACCCAAGTGGCTCCATGGGGTACCAAAAATCGACTCATGGGTTGTATTAGTCAGCCATAACTCATCCAATAGGGATAGGACAAGTGTCAAGATATTTTCATATTATTATAATATCATTTTTACCTTAAATTACAGTAATTACCTTTAATCGTGAATAATGAAACATAAAAGTTACTATTCACCAAAATTTATTTTAATCCCATTGAACCACATTTTACTTAATAATTAAAATCATTTAAATTGGATTTTTGAGATTCAAAACACAGAAGTGGTAAAGACCCATTTAAACAAAAAATCAAATTTTGTAACCACCACTTTCCGGTTTCACTATTCATCAAAAAATTGATGTTTTTTAGAAAAATACCAAAACATCACCCTAAACTATATTTGATATTCTGAATTCAAAAATGATTTCTATTTTAAAAAATTAAAATCATATAAGTCACATTAATTAATTTAATAATTAATTCCCGCTGTCATGAAAAATAGTGTGTTTTTATAAAACAATAAGTATCAAAAGATTGACACTAGTTTATGTCCGATATCAAAGTAAAATTAATTCCAACAACCACTATTGGATTTAATTGTAAAAATATATTCTAATTTCACATTATAACAAATTCAAAAGATAATTTAATAATATAAATAAATTAGATTAAAAAGTTGTTTTGAATTAAAATACAACATCTTACACTATACATTAAAAAATTAACTTTATAAGAAAAATACCAAAAATTTACACAAAGTAAATTTTGATGTCCCAATTCTAAAGAAGAGTTTTATTTGGTCCAATAAAATTTATATGAGTGAACAAAACTATATTTAATGATGGTTCTCCATCAAAAGGTTATAAGTGAACCTTTAGTGAAAATTAGCGCATATATGTCTAAAATTGAATTCTTTTCGTATTTTAAGCCTTTATCTTTTATTGGATAAATGTAAAAAAATTAAAAACATATATAATCATATTTTAGTTATTTCTATCCATTACCGCCAATACAACGGCTATGTGTTAACTACCATTTAAAATAATATTATTTTATTACTAGTGCGAAACGTACGATTTCAAAGAAACTCATTGTTGCGTATCGGGTACGCTATCGAATATAGAAACCCCTTTAAAGTAAAATTAATTTTTAATTTTCAAATATTAATAAATATTAAAATGTATTATTCTTTATTTACCTGGGTTGTTACATCCTTCCCCCCTTTTGGTAATTACGTCCTCATAATTTTATTCACTTATCAAAATAAGTGGGGGTATTTATCCCTCATGGCATTTTCAGATTCCCATGTTGCCTCTCAATCATATGGTTTTTCCACAAAACCTTTACCTGATGAATCAACTTATTCTGTAACACCTTCTCCCTGTTGTCAAGAATCTGGACCGGTTGTTCCTCATAAGATAGGTTCTCTTCAATATGAACTACCTCTGGACTCAAAACATGAGATGGATCTGGGATATACTTTCTCAGCATCGAAACATGAAAAACATTGTGTACCTGAGATAAAATCGAGGGTAATGCCACTCTGTATGCAACTGATACAACTCTCTCCAGAATTTCATATGGTCCAATGAACCTTTGACTCAGCTTTCCTTTCTTAGTAAAAATCTCATCACACTTTTCCATTGAGAATCCTTGAGAAAAACATGATCACCTACCTCGAAAGATAGATCCTTCCTCTGGTTATCCGCATAACTCTTCTACCTGCTCTGAGCTGTTCTCATGTGTTTCTGAATCAACTGAACTTTTTCTGACATGTCTTCTACCAATTCTGGTCCCATTAGCTTCTTTTCACCCACTTCATCCCAAAATGCTAGAGTTCGACACCGCTTCCCATATAATGCCTCAAATGGTGCCATCTGTATTTTTGAATCAAAACTGTTATTATATGAAAACTCAACCAAATAAAGATGATGGTCCCAACTTCCCTAATGATCCATCGAACAAGCTCGTAGCATGTCCTCCAAGGTTTGAATTGTTCGTTTTGACTGCCCATCTTATTGGGGATGAAAAGCTGTACTAAAAATTAATTCAGTACCCAACGACTTCTAAAGGCCTTTCCAAAAGTTAGAAGTAAACCTGGGATCACGGTCAGATACAATGGAGAGAGAAACTCCATCTAACATGACTATATCTTTAAGATACAAATGGGAAAGTTGATCTAGGGAAAAAGAATCCCGTATAGCAAGGAAATGAGTAGATTTAGTCAAGCGGTCAACAATAACCCAGATTGCATTATTACCTCGAGATGTCCCCGGTATTCCCACAATGAAGTGCATGGATATATTCTCCCATTTCCACTCTGGCACTGGTAAAGGCTGAAAAATCCATTTCGGTAACTGCCGCTCTTTTTTAACCTGCTGACAAGTCAAACACTTCACAGTAAAATCAGCAATATCTCTTTTCATTCCATCCCACCAGTAATACTTTCGCAGATCTCTGTACATCTTAGTACTGCCAGGATGAACTGAAAACAGGGAACTATGAGCCTCACATAACAACTCATTCATCAACTGTGAATCACAAGGCACACATAATCTCCTCCCAAATCTCAAAACACAATCACTATCGATGTTGAATTCAGGCAACTTACCCTTCTGATCCAGCTCTACCATTTTCTGCAACTCACTGTCTTCCCTCTGTGCTTGCTTAATTCTGTCTAATAGGGATCATCTCACTGATACATAAAACAAAACAGAAGAACTTCCTGCACCAACAACATCTATGACAAAGTTCATCAAATCAAAAATCAAAGGATCTCGTTCCAAACGTAGCATGGTTAATGAAGCATTACTTTTTCGACTCAAAGCATCGGCCACTTTATTTGCTTTTCCCGGATGGTAGTGAATTGTACAATCATAATCCTAGATTAATTCCAGCCATCTCCTCTGTCTCATGTTCAATAATTTCTGAGTGAATATATACTTTATAATTTTGTGATCAGTATATATTTCACACTTTACTCCATACAAATTATGCCTCCAAATTTTTAAAGCAAAAACAGCAGCATCTAATTCCAAATCATGTGTAGGGTAATTTACCTCATGAGTTTTCAACTGATGTGAAGCATAAGCAATTACCTGATCGTTCTGTATAAGGACACAGCTAATTCCCTTCAACGAAGTATCACTGTATATTACAAACTCACCATTCCTGGAAGGAAGTGACAAAACTGGAGCATTCATGAATCTTCTTTTCAACTCCTGAAAAGAATCATCACATTCTTTTTTCCAGATAATCTTAACACCCTTTCGAGTTAGCTTAGTCATTGGACTAGATAATGGTGAAAACTTTTCAACAAACCTTCGGTTTTAACCTGCCAAACCAAGAAAACTACGGATCTCGGTTACGTTTGTAGGTCTTGGACATTCTTCAACAACTTTTTTTTAGCAGGATCGAAAGTTATGACATCTTTTGAAACAATGTGTCCCAGGAAAGATATTTGTTTTAACCAAAACTCACACTTTCTGAATTTTCCATATAGTTTCTTTTCTTTTAAGGTTTGCAAGATAACCCTTAAATGACTTTCATGCTCCTCTTTAATTTTAGAAAAGACCAAAATATCATCAATGAAAACAGCCAAAAACTTATCCAAGACCTCATGGAAAATTCTATTCATAAGGTCCATGAATACAGAAGGTGCATTGGTTAACCAAAAAGGCATAACTACAAATTCATAATGGCCATATCTAGTATGGAATGCAGTCTTCGGAACGTCTGCTTCTTTTACATTCAACTGATGGTACTCCGACCACAAGTCAATCTTCAAAAATTAATGAGCTCCCTGGAGCTAATCAAACAAATCATCGATATGAGGCAAAGGATACTTGTTCTTAACAGTAATATTATTCAAGGATCTATAATCAATGCAAAGTCTCATTGAGGAATCTTTCTTTTTAACAAACAAGACAAGATCACTGCATGGTGATGTGCTAGGTCGAATGAAACCTTTATCTAATAACTCCTGCAATTGCTTCTTTAACTCTAAATGATCAACTTGAGCCATTCGATATGGGGGTTTTGAAATTGGCTTAGAATCAGGAACTAAGTCAACAGTAAATTCAACTTCCCGATCATGAATAATACCAGGAAAATCATTGGGAAAAACATCAAGATACTCATTTACCACTGGAACATCATTAATATGAACAGTTCCTTTATTTTCAACAATATGTGAAAGGTAACATTCATTTCCATGTTTTACTAGTTTCTCAACTTCCTGATATGTTATCAAAATCAAGGTTTCATTCTTGTACACAAAATGAAAATCTTTCTGAAAAGAAACCATTTTTGCTCTGCAGTCAATCTTAGCATGATAAACAGAAATCCAATCCATGCCCAAAATTACATCAAACTCTACTAGAGGTAAAACAATAAGGTTTTCTGGTGGATTCTTTCCACACACAAGGATAAGAAGGTTGTTATAATACCTTTTTGTCTCAACGTTCCCTCCGGGTGTTTTTACCGTAAGTTCATGATTCATATCTTGAGATGGAATTTCCAATTTACTAGAAAACTTCTCAAAAATGAAAGAGTGTGTAGACCCTGAATCAGACAACACATTGGCATAATCTGAACAAACAAATAGTGTACCTGACACCACTTCATTCGATGGCCCAACATCTGTTGAGGTTGTTGCAAAGGATTTCACCACCCCTTTCTGCTTGTAGTCTGGATGCTTTCCCCCAGTTGAATTCTTCGTTAGACACTCATTTGTATAATGACCCATTTCATTACACTTAAAACATCATACCGCTGGCTTTTCCTTTCCTGGTTGATCATCTTCCTTACGGTTACGAGCAATATGACCAGACTTCCCACACCGAAAGCATTTACCAGACTTGGATAAACATTCTCCAGGATGCATTTTACCACACTTCTCATAGGATGGATATTTGGTTTTCTTACCTCCTTGCTTCATTGATGAATTCTTCCCCTTTTCCTGCCAACTAGACCTCTTATTCTGCAGTTTTTTATAGAACAACTGATCATCGGCAAACTCCATTTCCACCTTCTCTGCACATCGAACAAGTTTTTCATAACTTTTGAACTCACGAGAAGCTAAATCCCTTCGATACTTTGGATTTAACCCTGAGTAAAAAAGGTTTATTTTACTATCAAGATCTCATATGAAGTTTGGAGCATACCTTTCCAATCGAGTGAACATTGCTTCATAGGCAGCCACTGAGTCTTCCTCTTGCTCAATTCCAAGAATTGCTTTTCCATCCTAAGTCAAACAGCCTTAGGAAAATACTTCTCAAGAAACATACCTTTGAATTCGTCCTAGTGAAGATCCTGAATCTCATCACTATCCTTGATATTTTTTACCATCGACCACCACTGATTAGCTTCACCATCAAAACGGTAAACATCAAGACTAACCTTTTGATGTTTTTAACACCCCATGACATCAAAAATCTTCTCCAATGCTTTAATCCACCCTTCAGCATGCACAGGGTTATATGATCCTCTGAATGATGGGGGATTTTGCCTCATGAAATGTTCCACCACTGACATGTTCCTCTACGGTTGATCTTGCTGATCTCATGCATGGATACCACTACCATTTATATCTTGGGTCAATTGTTCCATCACTGCAACAAACTGTTCAGTTCCGATTCCGACCACCTCAGGTTGCTGATTTGGAAGGTTGTCTTCCTCCTGATGTCGTCCCAACATAGCGGCTTTGTTTCCTTTACGGAAAACCATTCTGAACACAGAAATATCTTAGGTGAAGAAACATGGTAATCTTTAAATACTATATCATTTCAGTCATACCGTAAATTAACTTATGATTTAACACTTTTCTAACTCCTAAATTTTTCTAAACCGACCTCTGATACCAACTATAAGGCCCTAGCCTTAAACCTTATTTAATATTGAATTAAATGAATAATTCACATTGAGGATCTTTTCAGGTTTAGAGTTTTAGAGAATTAGAACATAAATATTACATCTCAAAAGATTACAAAGTAGACACTTCTACTATGTTTCCATAGAATAAAAAAACTCTTAAAAAGAAACATGTCTAGTTCCATGTTTTATATAACATGACATTCCCTTGATCCCATCCTTGACACTATTCCAGATTAAGTCCTGTGAAAAACATTTCAAAGAAACTTGGGGTGAGCATAAAAAGCTCAGTAAGGGATACAAAAAGAATAAAAATAGTTAGTTTATCAAAACAAAAAGTAAACCATGTATACTTTATCAAAGTAATACTTTTCACCTTTATGAAGTAGTAAAAACTCTTCACTGAATGAAAGATCATTACTTACCCTTTTGTAACCAAAATATTACCATAAAACCCATATAAAGACCACATAACATATAAAGGTAACTTGGGACATAAACATACTTAAGTGGAATAACCATACGGTCGACTTCCACACATATCACTTAATGGAATAGCCATTCGGCCAACTTCCATACATACTTAATGGAATAGCCATACGGCCGACTTCCATACCCAATGCATTGGAGGTTATAATGTAACCACCCGTCCTGGTATTCACGGAACCACCTGTCATATGGTTTATCACGTAACCACCCGTAAAATGTCCAAGTACCAATATAAAATCATAAAACATAAAACCAATATAAAAGAATGATAACATTTCCACATTTCAATCACAATATATCATTTAAATATATTGACATAATAGAATCCTTTATCAAAACCATTTTCAATACCAAAATACATAAAAGATTATATTGTATTTATTTTATTTTAAAAACATTACAGCTTTTTGAGGAAGCCAAAGACCAAATAATACTCACGGCGGTGGAAAAGGTCGTTGTCACCGCGTACGTTAAAAGAAACATTACTTTCTGTCGTTTTGTAAAATGATTCATAGAAAAAGATTCCTTTTGTATAAAAGTAAAAGTCAAAGGGTTTTATACACTGTATAAAATAATGTTGTGTATAAAATGAAATGTGCCTCAATGAAAGGAGATTGAGACGAAGTCCCTTACCTCGGGTCAGACTTGACTCGATCGTTCTTTAACATCCTGAATAATAAACTTGAGTTAATTTCTATTTTCTTAAGAAACGTTTTTGAGTTCATTATTCCTTTTATATCACTTTTTTCCATGTTATAAACATTATGTAATCATTTATGTTAATAATGTTTTTCTTGTCGATATTTGGTTCTTAAGTCGAAAGTGGACTTCTTACAATTACATGTTGTTTGTGTGGTCAAAGGATCTTTATCTCCAGAATGACATTCCTGATTTGGATATCATATATATCATATATATCCATCATATACATGTATTCATAATATTACATAATCATTTAGAGGTAAGAAATGAAATGCACCGTTCATGGAGACGGTAAGCTGTACGTACGCATGAACGCTACTTTCATTTCTTTGTCATGTTAATGGAATTAAAACTAAATGAGAGGTATGTATATTTTAATTCCAGAATTATTTTCATCATTTAGATGTATCATTCATCATATATATCAATTATATACATGTACATATAATATTACATTACATTTGGGGATAAGAAATGAAATGCACCATTCATGGAGACGGTAAGCCGTACGTACGCATGAACGCTACATTAATTTCTATATCATAATTTAATGGAAAGAAATAATAATGATATAGAGGTATAATATAATTATAGTATAACATAATATATAATAACTTTAAATACATCCTTTATACATCCCACATATGGCATTAACGAATCAAATCACTTTGAGGGGGCGGTAGTCCGCACTTCCTTAAATGAAGATATCACATTTACCCATAATGGAAACCATAAAGGTATGCCCAAAATGAAAAATAAAGAATCTTAAGGAAACCATAACCATATTATATATCATATATAAATATAGTGGCAACTTAATGGCCACCTTTGAAGGTGTTAGAAGAATATTGAACAATCATTGTTTCGTGAGGCAGACATTCTCCATCCACGGAAATAGTATGTTCATTAACCATTAGACATAGGTGTGTGTAATTTTAGCTTGAATACTTCTTATAACAACATACTATTAAATGGAATATACTGGATTTGTTATAAAATAAATGAATAAAAAGTGTTTAGGGGGTTGGTGAAGCAAAATAACACAAAACAACTCAAGTGAAGACATTACCTTAAAATCGGGTAACTCCCTTTGGTTTGAGCTCAAAGGCGTCCTTGGAATACTTCTGCCCAAAGTGATGCCTCAAGGAGTAAGAGAGGGATGTGGAGAGACAAAATTATCAGAGATTGGCCGAACCAAAGGCTTGAGAGGTGTGGGTAAGGTGGTAGAGGTGGGGGCCTTTTATAAGAGGAGAGGAGGGGCACTCTTGGAAAGTAAGGAAATGTTATTTTATTTTAGAAGGTGTTTCGGTTATTAATGGTCCCACATTGATGTTTTTCGAGGATAAGGTGATAAGGGTTATAAATATACCCATACAATAGGTTTTGTACATTTGTTGGTCTTAGATTTTACATTATATTTCCATTTTATTTAAATCGTTAAATAATGAGGTAATCGCTGCATCATCATGGTGTCTTAAATAATTTAATTTATTTAATGTCTAAAAATTATAAAAAAATATCATGAGTTATGAAATCATTTTATCTTTATAATGAATAATAATAGTAAGAAATATGACTTGTATAACCCCATGTAAAAATTGTTTTAGTAAAACATCTCATATTTGTGTCATTTTTACTTTAACTTTAAATAAAAGGCATAAATGTCATTATCATACCCAAGTGGCTCCATGGGGTTCCAAAAATAGACCCATGGGTTTTCATGGTCGGGCAAAACTCATCCAATAGGGTTAGGACAAGTGTCAAGATATTTTCATTTTATCATAATATCATTTTTACCTTAAATTACACTAATTACCTTTAATCGTGATTAATAAAACATAAAAGTTACTATTCACCAAAATTTATTTTAATCCCATTGAACCACATTTTACTTAATAATTAAAATCATTTAAATTGTATTTTTGATATTCAAAACACAGAAGTGGTAAAGTCCCATTTAAATGAAAAATCAAATTTTGTAACCACCACTTTGCGTTTTCACTATTCATCAAAAATTGATGTTTCTCAGAAAAATACCAAAACTTCAACCTAATCTATATTTGATATTCTGAATTAAAAAATGATGTCTATTTTACAAAATTCAAATCATATAAGTCACATTAATTAATTTAATAATTAATTCCCGATGTCTTGACAAATAGCGTGTTTTTATAAAACAACACGTATCAAAAGATTGACACTAGTTTAAGTCCGATTTCAAAGTGAAATTAATTCCAACGACCACTATTGGATTTAATGGTAAAAATATATTCTAATTTCACTTTAAAATAAATTAAAAAGATAATCTAATAATATAACTAAATTAGATTAAAAAGATATTTCAAATTAAAATACAACATCTTACACTATTCATTAAAAATGAACTTTATCGGAATAATACCAAAAATTTACACAAAGTAAATTTTGATGTCCCTATTCTAAAGAAGAGTTTTATTTTGTCCAATATAATGTATAAGTGTGAACAAAACTATATTTAATGACGGTTCTTCATCAAAAGGCGATAAGTGAACCTTTAGTAAAAATTAGGGCATATATGCCTAAAATTGAATTCTTTTTGTATTTTAAGACGTTATCTTTTATTGGATAAATGTAAAAAAAATTAAAAACATATATAATCATATTTTAGTTATTTATATCCATTCTCGCCAATACAACGGCTATGTGTTAACTACGATTAAAAATAATATTATTTTATTACTAGTGTGCAATGTACGATTTCAAAGAAACTCTTTGTTGCATATCGGGTAACCTATCGAACATAGCAACCACTTTAAAGTAAAATTAGTTTTCAATTCGCAAATATTAATAAATATGAAAATGTATTATTCTTTATTTACCTGGTATGTTACATGAAGACTGCACAAAGTAGACATATGTCTTATTTTAGTAGGAGACATAGAACTTTGGTGTTCCCGGAGGGGGACCACGTATTCTTGTTATTCTCCCCTGTACGGGAACTATGGAGATTTGTCTGGGGAGGCATGTTATGACTGAGATTTATTGGACTATTTCTCATACTTAGGAGGATTGGAGAGGTGGAATACCACTTGGAACTTCTACCAAAGGTGGAAGGGGTGTGCAACGTCTTCCATGTATCCCAGCTGAGGATATAAGTTCATGACCCATATCATGTCATCGACCACGATGGGTAATAATTTTATGATAGAGTGATGTTTACAATGGTTCTATTTGAGATTAAGGATCAATAGGAGTGGGTCATTCATGGACGATTGATACCTATGGTGATCATTCACTCGAAGTATGGGAACATCCAAGAGGGCACTGGGAAGAAGGAGGCCTAGATTCGTGCTCAGTACCCCATATGTTTCCTTAGTCTATGTTGTGGCTTTCGAGGATGAAAATCCCTATGGTGGGGAGAATATAACGACATGGATTTTCCATGTAATTTTTTTAATTGTATGAAATTTTAACATGTCGTCAAAAATTTAAGTTTCATGATTATGAGGACCAGTGTGCCCGGAATGAATTTCAGAACTTTTTTTAGGGTACATTCAGTAAACGCGTGAGCGGCGTTTTCTAACATTTGAACCGTTACACGGATTAAAAATCTGAGAGCACCATTCAATCTATAGTGCCAGGATTCTCTTAAGAGAGGCTTTACTTCGACCATAATAGGTAGGGAGAAAAAGATAGATTTTATGAATTTTAAGAGTATAATAAAATAACTTTGTTATTTTATTTATCTCTTTTATTTTCATCCAATGGACAAGTGGTGTTTGTGGGACCAATGACATGTCAAGTCATTAAATGGTATGGCACCTCAAACCCTTTGTAACAACGCTATTATAATTAGGATGGTTTCTATTAAATGAACCCTCATTAATTACAAGAGTGTTACTCAACCTCCCACTCTAATATTTATAGGTTGTTTGGGGATGGGTATTGGTACAACATCACCAAGTGACAAAGTTCTCATTAAGTGTCGCGACGCCAAACACTTGGAAAATAGGACCAGTTCTGGAGAGCGGTGAAGAGGGCCAATGTATAACGAACTGAAGAATGGATATTGAGCGGTGTTGTTGGGGAATTCAAGAGAGAACAAAAAATGCTGACTCATCCTCAAATGCAGATGTTCTCCAATTAACATAAGGTAGGTATTTATCTATTTTTAATTTCATGAGATTGTTGAATTTTATTATTGCATCATGATATCAACATAATGCGAAAGGTGTGGGCAAAACGAACAAGGTCAAGACTCTCCACATATTCTGGAATTTTTTTCCTTTATTTGAGAGCATCTAATTCGGGTTGGTCAATAAAATAGAACACTGGGTAATGGTGGCGGCTAGAAATGGCTATCCATGGAAGAGATGGAAGCGCGTCGTCGGGTGCCATCAGCGAAGAAGGTCGCGACTATAGCTGCGGCATGTGATGAAGGTGGTGTGCTATTGTGCACTTCTAGAGAAGAGGGTCGCGACATATTGATGTGGTAGACAGTTTCATCCTGCACTGGACGGCCACGGGATAGGAGGAGGGACCGCCCCTTCGGGTCCAGCGATGATTGTGAGGCTCCATGTCGCGTTGCTACTCCATTAACCAAATGGATTAGTCATTCGGTAGAAAAGGTTGGAGTAATACCAACCCCCATTCCATCTAGAATGAGCTCCAGCAAGCCTCTCCACCAGTAGGTCACTCCCCTCTGAGGGCCAGGCCGCACAAACCCTGGTGGGTTGCGCCTCTAGTAGGTCATGCCCCTCCATGGGTTTGGACGCACGAGCCCAGCAATCTGGGGACCATAAGCACAATGGGCCGGTCCGCACAAGCACTGTGGGCCATACCCTTGTGGGACAATCACACCATGGCCTAACCCATCTGTGCTAGACCCAGACCAGTTCAGGATGGGTCGGTCTGATCGGGTTGGACCAGACCCAGATCCAATGAGACCCAATTACGCTTATTGGTCCACAACATGAAATCCAATCATCTATTCGGAAAACTTTTTATGGAACTAAAACCCTTGAAGCGAGATGGTTATTTTGGTATTATTCACTTGAGTTTTGCAAAATGTATATGTATTTCTGGGTTGGATCGAATCTGAATCCAACCAGGCCCTTATAACTAAAATTCTTATAATTCACAGACTGTGTGTCCGATTGATGTGTTGCATGTCGCGTTCAAACCCTTACGACATGGAGGTCCTTTTGGATACTTCTTCATGAAACCTCATTGATGTTAAGGTATGACTAATGGATTGAGGAGTAGATCCTCATGGATTAAATCGTTCTATGAGAAGGAATCCAATGGATCGCAGTGAGGCAGAAGTTGGAGACAGATCATATGGAGACAAATACCAAGTTATCATGTGTGGGTTAGGACTGATCTTGTGTGGGTCGGATCCTGTGTTTGTCAGTGAGGGTTAGTACCTATCAGTCCTATGTGGTTCGGAATATATATGGTCATCAGTAGTTCATGTCGACTAAATAAGATGATCTATCTCTCAACTAATCATCTTTACTTCTTTTCATTACATATACCTAGCTTGAGCTGAGTCCTTTACCTTTGTGGTGTAACCTTTGTGGTACTTTTAACTTTGTGGTGTTATATTTGTGGTTTTAATTTTGTGGTACTCTTAACTTCTTGGTGTAACCTTTGTGGTACTCTCACTTTTGGGGTGTTACCTTCATCGTGTTACCATTGTGGTATTCTTTTTTCGTGGATCAGTAGTTGAAATGGCTTATAAGTTGGAGCCTTATGTTTCCTCACGAATGAGATGAGCATCTTCTGATAAAAAAAGTATATGTATGGGCCTATACCTATGTAGATATGATGATTGATTCATGCTTCATGATGGAAGTATTTATTTGTGTTATTTTCCTTTGTGGATATTTGGGAGACCTATTGGGGTCTCTGGGTCCCTACTGAGTATTATTATACTCACCGCTACATGGGCTATGCCCACACCTTGTTGTGTCTTATGCAGATGATAGACAACATTGAGTGTGGCTGAGGGAGCTTGGACTGGACGATGCTTAATTTTGGATCATTTTACTTGATGTGCCATATGGACTACTAATCACAATTTGTACCTACCCTTCAGGTAGGATCCTATGTGGAAGTTCTAAGAGCTGTTTTTCTCATTTCAGATGTAATTTTACATTTCAATTGGGCTTGTTTTTTTGCCCCTTTACATTCAGTAGACTTTTTACTACAACAATTCACTTCAAGGTTTCTCTTTTTACCATTGGATTGTGTGTTTGTACATGTTTAAATGAAATGCCTCCCCATTATAGGTTTATTCCTTTCAGGTGCTAGTCGTCAGCCCCTTCCCTATGGAAGACGAGCTTGGGGTAGTCAGGACACGTGCCCATAGGGACTTGTCGTGACATTGTACTTTAGGGTCAAATTCAGTATATTATGATAACTAAAGATTTTTTTTTAACAATACAACAACCCAAATTATAATTTTTTACTTGAATAAATTTTAGTTATGTATTAGAGGCCTTTTACCCTTGGGCACATAATAAATGGGATTATATGGTTCCCTTTGATGCAGTAAAACTAAAAGAGGACTTGTGTCTTGTTCCAAAACATGGTGTTCAGACATGTTTCATCAGATAATAGTAATAATGTATTATATAGTACTTATATTGTATGAGGGGTTCAAAATATTAGGGTTTAATACAGTGATAAGGGAATTTATTGTGATGTTTATTTATACAAACACCATACAATGGTTACCCTTACATGGATCTGGCTATCATATCGTGGAATTGGCCATTTAAATGGGGCCACTTTGAGTAGTTTAAGGACATGTTGTGTGGACCATGTGTTTTACTATTTATCCTCATGTCGAAAATACTAAAATTACAATATATCCACATGGGGATATTTCACCATAGCATAGCTATATAGATATATTGTCAATTATAGGATGGATGTGTCATCCAATGTTTTAATATAAAGACTAATTCATTTATTATTATTTTTTTAGTATCTTGATTAAAAAATTTACTCAATATTAGTAATAAAAATAATTATTATATTTTATTATTATTTTTAAATTAATAATATATTTGATAATTTATATAAGTGATGATATATTAAATTATTAACATACATATATATTTATATTTTCAAAAGAAATGAATATATTTCATAAATTATTAGTTTATGGAATTAATAAATAAAAATTGGTGTTTGTTAATGTGAACAATTTATCATTTTAATGATATTATGATTATATAAATTATTATATTATTTTATTATAAATTAATATTCAAAATTAAATGAAAATATTAATTTTTTAAATGTGGTACTATATTATTTAAAATAATATTTTAATATTAATATATTTAATTATAAGTGGTTATTTTTGTAAGAAATGACAATTTCAATAAAAAGATATTTTCCTTTATATAAAAATATTATTTTAAAAGAAAATTCATTATGTTATAAAATTAAAAAAATTATAAATATGAGGTTATAATTTTTTTTCTGCAATAAACTATACATATATATGACATTGATATTAAGAATATATTATAAAATATTAGATAATAAATACAATTAAAATTTCACCATTATTAAATATTTTGATTAAATATAAAATTTTAAAATATACATCCATTAAAAAAATATATTTTATTATATGTACATGAAATTTCAACTATGATTTTTTTTATAAAAATATTTTGAATTATGGAAATTAATGAAATTACATTAAATAACAATAAGAATAACAAATGATTGGATAAATAAATCCAAATATGGACTTCTCCCATCAAAAGGAATATTCGGTATGGATGGATCGATCATTCAAGGGATGGATCAATAATTGATGGGGATTTCAATCATGGAAATATAAGATCAATGCGTGATCAACATATAGAGAGGGTTCTGATCATGAATGTAGATTCATATGGGGATGGGGAGATTGGGTGTAAACAATTCTTGATGGAGATCCCTCCATCTTCTTTCTCATGTGAATCATGGTTTATAGATATTCAATGGTAAATCCTTTTTTGTTTAGTTATCCAAATATTTTATAAGATCCTATGTCAGATATCATATTCACCTTAACAGTATAATACTTTTCACATTCATAATTTTTTTTCCTTGATCATCATCGGCTTTCCCTATTTGTCACAATAATTTTCAGGGCTTTATGAATATAATATACCGGTATTATATTTAATGGATTTGTTATTCAAACACGATTTTGATTAACTTAGTGGATATATTCTATTTTTATAGTAAAACAAAATTGTTTTTATCAATGATTTAAATCATCTTTGGCTAATTTGGGGAATGGATGTTGACTAAATCATCATGAAAAAGCTCAATCCAAACAAATTAATCCGGATTATTGTTCACTATTTTTTGTTAGGAGAGTATTTTATCAAATTATTATATATGAGAATTTATATTCTCAAAACTCAAAATTACTTAATAATTAAATAATTGAGTTGATTAAAATTTTTAGAATTTCCATATTATTATTATTTTTTGAAACCCTTATAAAAAGGGTTTATTATAACAAAACAATTTTAAATTATCCTTTTCAAATTAATGTATTTATTATGTTTTTCTTTTAATAATAATGGTTTTTATTATATATATCAATTATTTTAATACATGACAGTAGATATGACCATATTATACCATTTTTCAAGACATTTTATCCCTTTTAATACAAGTGTTTTTTCAAATTATATGTTTTTAAGCATATTGTCTTAGAAAATATGTGTTATTTTAGAATTATGGATTACTGTTAATTATTAGGAATTTTTATCAATGCAATTTTTAGAAACATTATCAAATATGAAATTATGTTCAACATTAAAAATAATGTAAGTATTTTTAAAAGCTTTTAATGGGGGATGAATGGAAAAGGATGTCCTGATAAAAATGTTTTCATAAAATAAATTTCAAGACATTAGTATTGACTAAAATGATGAGGAATGGGTAGTGAACCCTTAAAATCGATTTGATTTTGTCTAATAAGTGATAATAACAGTAGCCAAATGGTTTTTTAGCGTCTTGCCAATTTTTTTTACAAAATTGTTATTTTTTTAAATAAATGTTTTAAAATGGGAAATCCTTCTTTTCATAAAATAATATTACCTTATAAATAAAATAATCTTATTTCCAAAAAGATATATTTCATATAATGGATTTTTAAATGTATTTCTCTATGGAATTTTCTATGAAAGCACTAAATCTATAAATTGGATGGTATTTAATTATTAAATTTTTATTTTATTAAAAAATAAATGGAGTTGTATTTTATTTAAAATAAATAATTTCTTACTTGTTTTTAATACCCCATATTGGGAAAGATAATTATCACATGATATTTAATAATTTCTTCCTAATAAAATTTAGATGTTATAATATGGATAGATTAATTTTTGGATTTAGCTCAACAAAAAGAAGATTAGTTGTTTGGTAAACATTATAAATCTCAGTTAAATTGTAATGTTATTCTTATTCATCCAAAAACATTAACTGGAAAATATTATTGTTTTTATAATATAATTCCCCTTTTCCAATTACATTTTAATACAAAATAATATACAAATAATTTTTTTAGTACTGATTCTATATGTTCTAGTTTTATTTGTTAAATTTGTATTAGAGAAACGGTCTAGAAAACAATGGATATTTAGTATTTTTGTTTGAAAAAAACTAAGAGGTATAATTAATTCAACTTTATTGTAATTAAGAATCATTATGAATATATATTTCTAACATTCCATATTTTTCATTATTCTGAAGACTGTAATTCATTATTTTATTAGGTACAATGAACAAATTACAGGGGTGAAATTCATTTATGGGTATATTATAACATCCTGAGGTATAATATAAGAATTAATTCATTTATTTTTATTTCCATTACAATATTCATTTACGAATTAACTCAACATTAGAAGTAATAATATATATTATTACCTTGTTTTATTTTTTAAATAATAATAATACTATTACTAATGAATATAAATGTTGATATATCAATTTATTAATATATTTCAAAATTTTGAAAAGTATGAAAAATTTTCATAAATAATTATTATCGGTAATTGTTAATAAATTTACTTGTATATTAATATGATAAATTTATAGTTCTCAAAATATTTTTTTAATATTTTTTATAACATTTTATTATACATTTATATTCAAAATTATAAGAAAATACATATTTTTATAAAGGGGTATTATTTTCTTTAACATATTAATTTAATAAAAATATATATTTTCTTGTATATTTATGAGAAAATTAAAAACTGTTATATAAAATTATAGGGATTTATATCCAATGTTTATTTTAAATAAAAAATAAATATGTAATGAAAAATAAAATATTAATAACTAAGAAGTTATAAATTATATTTTAAAAATAGAATATACATATATAAATAATTTATATTTTATATTTAAGTTGAAATATAGGATAATAACTATTTTAATATTTTATCATTAAGAAATTATGAAATAAATATAAAATTATATATTTTTATAAACATTAAACGAAATGAATTTTGTTATATGTATAAAAAATTATGACTCCAATGATTATATTATATAAAATTTTGCAGTTATATAAAATAATAATAATAATAATAATAATATTTTTCGAAATTGAAATGAAATTGATGGTTTCAACATTGAAAATGGATATTGAGGATGGATGGGTCGAACACCAAATTGTTTGCTCAATAGTGAATGTCTATTTTTTCATGTAAATGGGGATCTTTATGGAATATATTGTCGGATAGGGATTTAATTACAAATGAATATTAACACTTTGATGAGGGTGATCAAGAAAAGATGGATCACAATGGGGATCCTGTCATCTACCTTCTTAAGAGAAACAAGATTTACAGATCTGAAATGGCATGTATGTTTATGTTTAGGTGTCCAAATAATCTTAATGATCCTATGTTAAGGATTTTTTTCACCCTCTTAGTAATATAATTTCTGATTTCATCCTTTTCTTCCCCAATCGGCATTGGATATCTCATTTTATCAACTTCATTTCAAGTGTTATATAAATATATTATATCATTATCATATTTTATGGATTTTTTTATCAAACATGACTTTGATTAGAAAAGTGTATTTATCAAATGATTTTATAAAATCCAAATCATTTTTATGTTTTTTTCCATCATCATTTCAATTTTTTAATGGATATATTCTTAATTTATTTGAATATGGTTGATCCTACCAAATTAAATAAATTTACTATTCATCGTTTTCTTTCCACTAATTGGACATTTTCAACAATATATATATATATATATATATTCTAAATTTAGTATTATGGTTGCTCTAAATTCAAAAAGACAATTCACTCCCAATTTAAACCTTTCATAATTGTTGTTGTAATTACATTTATTTAAATATATAATTTTCACCCGATGAGAAATTTAGTTAAATAAATAAATATATATTTAGAAATTTTACATGTACACAATAGAATTATAAGCCATTGTTTCTAAATAGAGTAGAAAAATAGTAACATAAATTATTAATTTTAATAAAATGATATAATAGAGTCTTATTTTAATTTTCTATAGTACAATCGTTTCTATAAACAGGACGATTCTTTGAGAGATTAGCACAATACTAAAATACATTTAGTGATCTAGACTAATATATATTGAAGAAAATAGAGAATAACCCATGTATAATAAGGTTTTTCTATAAATATAATGTAAGGGATTTGTATTTTTAAAACTTTTATTCAAATATAGTTGATAATTTTTTAAACCACTATTTTATAAAGATGAATTATATTCTATAAATTAATAAATTAATTTTATTTTAAAATATTGACCATTAAAAACTAATTGTTTTTTAATTTATTATTTTATCAACACATATATGATGAAAATGTATTACGTATTCAAAATAATAATTTGGTGTTATTATTTTATATATAAATTTACAAAATTATATACCATAAGAATACTGGTATTTTAATTATTATTTTTGAAAACACGTTATTTAAAGATCCAATGATTAATTAATGATAGAATTATTTTTAGAATTTATATACATGACAGGGGAGTAATTATTTTTCAAATTATTATTGCATCAAATTTTTACTTTCAAAACAAAAAAAAATTATGTTTTAATTAAAATTTATTGGGGGATTTATATTTTCACAGTTTCCATGTTGTTTTAATTTTAAAAAACCCTTATAAAATATTTTTTTTTATAATCAAACAATTTGAAGACTCTTTTTTAAATTAATATATTTATAATATTTTTGATTCACTGATATTTTTTATATTTTTATGTATAAAATAATATTATATAATAATGAATTTCTAACATGATAGAATATATGGAGGTATTATATATTTGTTTTTTCATATTTCTTTCACTTTCGTATAGTAATTCATTTTAATATCACGTGGTTAAGTATATTTCATTTAAATTTTTCTATTCTTTTGGAAATTTGTATTTCTCAAAATTGTTATGGATCTTTCAATAAAATTATTTGAATAAATATTAGAAAATATAATATTATATTCATCATTAAAGCTAATTAATTTAGTTTTGTTTCCTTTTAATGGGAGATAAATGATATATTCATGCCTCGTAAAAAAATTTTCTAAAACAATTCATCACTTGGGTTTCAACTGAGATAATGATGAATGGGGAGTAAAATCATAAACTCAATTGTGAATTTTCATATTTGTGATATAGTTAGTAAACACAAAGTTTTCTTAAATTTTTCCTATTTTCATTTTAATCCATATTATTTAATATTTTTAAAATGGTTTTAAAATGTGAAATCCTTATTTTTTTCATAAAATTTTTAATTCTAAAAAATAAATGGGATTCCAAAACGTTATTTTTTCAATTTCTTTTTTGAAATCTATATTTCTAATTAATTTTTCATGAAAAAATAGAAGCAATATTTTGGATGTTTTTTACTTGTCAAATAAATTCTTTTAAAAAAAATTAATGGAGTTTTATAGTATTTCATATGAAAAATTTATTACTTATTTTTCGAGCCACTAACAAGCCAATTTTATGAGATTCACATGTTTTAAAATATTTTTCATGGGAATTTTATATGTTCTATGATAGATGGATTTTTTATATTATTAATGAAATTGAATATGACCATTTTTTATAAACATTGTAAAACTCTGTTAAATAGTAAGGTTATTCTTATTCCTCAAAAACCTAAACAAGAATTTTTCCTTAATAATATAATGGTATTTTGATTACCCAATTATTTTTTACTATTAAAGATAAACATAACATGTTTTTAGTAATGAATTTTTTTTATTCGGGTTTTGGTTGTTACAAATGGAGGCATTTGTTTGTTATATTCATTCTAAATGTTGGTTCCAAAATGAAACATTGCTATAAATTATAATGCATGGGAGAATAAGGTATTATTGCTGATTGAATTTTATTTGAGGATTGGGAGTAGGATCTATGTGTCATTATATAACTAATTGGATCATGATTCAGATTGAATGTAGTTCTTAGTATCCCACCCCATATTGATCAATATTAAAAACAAGAAAAAATTATTGAAAAGATATAATGAGTTAGTTGGTGGTTCTAATTGTTAGACCGAGGATAAGGGAATTCTAGGTTACTATGTATAGGATGGACTAAAATATTTCAAATATTTGGTATTTATTTTTGTTTATTTTTGTTTATTAAAGAAATCATCAAGGTTCTCTAATATCGTATAAATTATGACTGATTTGATAGACAATAGAAGAATTTGTAGACTACTTAATTAGTGTTAATGTTATTGTTAGGGACATTCACCATGTCATTTCATAATCTATGATGGTGAAATTTTCTACCATTTTTAAATTATGTAACTAAGATGAAATATGTGCACATTATTCCAAAATATAACTAGAATATAGAGTTAAAACATTCATTAGTTTTCTTATTGAAATCTTCCTCTTATGTAAGAGATAAATCATTATTTCTGAATTTCAATATGACAGAAGGGGTTCATGATTTAAGGTCTTCAATAAATATTAAATTTTATAGAATATAAATTTGTGGGGATTTATTATATGATCATGATGCATAGACCAAAATTTTTTTTAGTATAAAAATTTTGGACTAAAATGTATCATGATGTTTTACATCAAAAAACATATAGATTATACTATTGTTAATATCCTGAAACTATAATAATGTCATGTAATTTTAATTCATTTGGTTATGGAATTGGTGATATTTTATTTAACATCTTGTAATAAATATGTTCACTAAGTATTATAACATCTTATAGAAAGAATGATATGATATATTGTTTAAATATTAATATCTTCTATTTTCTCCATATAGTTTTACATAATGTTGTAGGTATGGTATGCCATGTATTTTAAATTGATATAGTTAGAAATTATGTTCCAAAATTTGACATCATGCAAATGGGATGATATGTTGTATATTTTAAATTCACACTTCTATGTCATGGTTTAAGAAGCTAATTTCAGGAACCAGAGATGATATGCTATGTATTTTAATTTGTTATATCTATGTCATGTGTAGTTTTGTTTAACATCATATGAATAAGATTATATATTTAACCCAAAAAATTATTCTATTTATTTTTTTATAAATATTTCATCATTGGAAGGTTTTAGGTGTTCATCGTCCATCGTGTTTAGGGGGTAAGATTCCCTACAGTGGACCATCTATATAATGTATTTACCCTTAATAATTTGTTTTTTTAATGGAAGCCTATTTCCTAGTATAATCAAAGAAATAATAATTATACAGTCTCCCTATGGAAATATAATTAATATAGAACATTCGTATTCAAATATCAAACACCTTGGTTCTAATGAACTTCCTTATTATGCAAACTTCACAACCTCTTATCACCAAGACTTTCTAAATAATAAAGGCATGTGCAAGACTATTAAATCATAGAATGCTAGTATGATAATGAAATTAAATGATATGGTTATTGAAATATGATGGATGTGGATACTTATGTCCTTTATATAATGGAATCTAGTGGCTCTCAAATAGTTGTAGGGGTTGTTTTTCAATAAAATTACAATGAATGTGGGTGTTTTTTAGGAAACCAATTCATATATTTGTCCCCAATTTCATGGAGTTTTCAAGGTATGGTCTTATCAAAGTAATTTATAATCCTATTAATTACATCATGGTTGTAAAATGATTTCTTGGATTTAATTACATTTTTCTTATACAACCTTTTCAACACTATATAGTATAAATTGTTGCCATTATTCATTAATGCTATGTGAGAGACACTAAATCTAATAATGATGTTTATATTAAAAAATAAAATTATTTAAATTATCTAATATTTTTTAATAATATATCTATTAAAAATATATAGAATAAATAAGTGGTTTTATGGATGTACATAAACTAACTAGTTGTAACTGGGTGATATAGCTCTATTACATGTATTCCCTTGATAGAAAATTCCCAAGAATAGGTGGTTGTATATATAAATTTTGGGGTATTGTGGATGAATTTTCAATTTTTTTGCAAGAAATATCTCAGTGAACCTCATTTAATATTGTTTCATAAAATTCTAATAATATGTGAGCCCCAAAATCTTCTGAGAGATATTGGTTCTTTACTAATGTGCATCACATGAAGCAGTATGAATATATCACATAATGGTGATACTCACTTCTAATACGAGTTATCTTAATAGAACTCCCTTGAATACTCATTTATAGAGAACATTGTAAGAATTTTTTCTCTTTTAAACACTAAATATGAATGATAAATTCCAAATAGATTATTTCATTTCCTGATCTGATGAAATACTAAATCTCTATATATATTAGAATATGGTGGACATATATCCCATAACTATATTATTGTTTGAGGATATCAGTGCACCTTTATTATAATTTGGATTGATATCATTGATATCTTCCATGTTATTTCTAATAAATGAGGATATTCCTCTATAGTGTGAAATAATGATTAATATAGCATCTCTATCTAGATTTTAAATTGTGTTGGATTGGATAGACAATGCTTCTTCCTAGGAATGTTTTTATTGAAGAACATAGAAAATTTTCAAATCATAATTAATGACTTCCATCAACCATTTCAAATAATCAAAAAGAGGAATAAATTCATATTTCTTAATGGGATATTATTCATTAATTTAATTGATAAAAAATTCATAATTTTCATTTATATTTATGTGGGAAACTAGTATTCATAAGTACAATTCCAAAGAAACATGGTCTTAGTATACTAAATAATTTTTAATGAATCATCGAGAAGATGAATTTTTATTTGAAATTCCCTTTTATTGGGAATTATGAATTATTCCTTGCATGTCACCATTTATTTGGTTGTCCATTATTTTTCATATGGGGATTTTATAGGAAATCTCAATTTTCATCCCCCAAATATAATGAGTATCCTAAAAAAGAATACCTCTTCATATAGAAACATTGTATTTATTGGTATGTTCAATGTAAAAGATTGTTCTATAGGAAAGTCTCCAAAATATTTCTATTTGACCACATTTTTTGGTATGAACATAATTTTTATGTATTAAAGGATGACCACCCATCATTCTAGATAACCAATTAAATTTTTTTGATTGAGTATGCTATTGAGAATGTAAATGATAGAGAAAAAATATACCTCATCTTCTTATAGGTGGTTCCTAAATTTATTAACTTCCAAGATAAAAAATTATAAAAATGTTTTTATATCAAAATATTTGTTCTTGGTATCAAGTATGGAACTACTAATATTATGGATACTAATTTCATTATTTGTAACATCTTTTATTGTGTGATAAAATCAACAATCGATTGAGGGCCTCCATATATTATATTATTATCTTCCCTTCTATAGTTAGTATCAATACCCATCGGACTAATAATAATTTCCTAATATTTTCAAACACGTCCTTAAAAATTCAAATAACCCTGGTATGTAACTCCATTGTTCATAATCGTGATATAGGGTATGTAATTTCCAATAAGGATCATTATGATTTTAATAATATATGTAATTCATATTTGAATCCCTCAAATCTCATTGAGTATTATAAGATGTTTTATTTTATGTATCAACTTAATAATATATGTCTACAATTCAATTCTAATATTTTGGACAATGAATCCAAGGATAATTCACGAGGTAACCCCAAAATAATATTTATGTGTTTTAACTTTTAGAGATGGTTCCATAACATGTTAAAGACTATCTAATGATTGGTATAATTATTAGAAAACCATGGGTATTTATCCACAATTTCATATACATAACAATCCACTCTATTTATTATTATGTATTTTGAAAATATATTTCATGGCATGATGATATATGGAACTAGTTTTCCATAATCCAATGTAAATTACATGATAATAGTACACTCTTTGGGATTCCTATAAATCAATGTCCAGTACAATTAATGTAGAATTCATAATAGGTTATATGATGAATATCCTTCCATAAAATTGATTTTTTGTACTAGGGTGCTTCGTATATCTGAAATTATATAATTGGTATTAGTAAACCTTCCATAGAAAAATGATATTTGAGATCCTTGAAATCAATGGAAACACTAATATGTGTGTTCATTTTATTGACATATACAATATTAAAAATCCATTTTCAGTACTAGACCACTTGAATGATAAATTATTTCACAATATAATCAGATTTTAATTAAAATATGATTTCATGAGTCAGATACAATATCCTAATAATCTACATGTTACCATAATGATCCTCGGGTATGCCTCATAATGAGTGGCCACAATAAACTCATTTCGAGAAATTTCTATATAATTTCATTTGATGGCACCAAAAATGTTTCTCCGTGATAAATGTTTTTGCCTTTTATTCTTTAGGATACAAAAAATGTCTAATTAATGTTAATATTGTATCTTCTTTAGTACCTATTTTTACCGAGGAGGGTTTATCAATGGTAGGAGAGATTCCTTTCTCAAATTCTGGGGGGATCATTGAGATCTTATTATTCTTATTAATCTACATAATTCATAATATATTTTGGTTATTGAACTTTATTTTAAACGTTAAAATATATTTTTATGATCATTCCTTTCTTCTCTGGATGTCCAAGAGGCATATTTATATTATGGGGGGAGATATTTGAGAATTGTCATTGATGATATTATACGTAAACATTCAATCCCATACATTTTTATCATGTATAAAGCTAGTTTCTATACAATTAAATTTAATATATGATATATGAATATAATCCAATAACATTACTATTATTCATGAAAATTAAAATTCCATAGCTACCAAAATATGTTCATCATTTCTGCGGACATTCTAAACATGCTCTCTTTCTTTTCCATTTTTATTAGGTTTGGAATAATTATTCATATCATCAATTTCAGGATATTTAAAATAATTTCACTTATTCACTGGGATGATGAGGTAACTTTTGATCCTAAGGGTTATGTGAGGTCTATGTCAAAAATTGATAATAAAGAAGTGTAGTTTTCTTATGATCTTGCATTTTTATTTGGATAATTTCCACTCATTTCATTATAGCTATGTTTAAATATTGGGATTAATATATTGAATATGGGGTGAAATATTCTATAATCGATTATTACTACCTATTTTTGGTTTATGGTTAATATATATTCATCATTTATCTCATTGAAAGGGTTGGATGTGGCCATCTCCAAACCATTTGGAGTTGTTACTCATATGACATTATCTTAAATGCAATGTTTTTCATCGCTCTAATAGAATATAGAAAAGACATAATGATATTAAAAATATTTATAAGGGGGTTTATCATCATATAATGTCTCAATAAATCCATCAATATAGTATTTGTTACGTTAATGATACAATGATGGATCTATAGTATACTGATGCAATAAAGTTCTTCCTAACAGTACATTGAAATACGTATCGTATAAGAAAAAACATAAATTCGAATTTGGAGGTGAGATCCCAAAAATTTAGCTCTATGAATTACATGAACTAGAGTTTTTTATTAACTATTTTCATATAACTAAATATCTAATGTAGAGGGATATAAATATAACTCACTATTTCCAAATCATCATATCATCTAAACCGACATGAGATTGATTTTGTATTGATTGTTTGTCAAAACAAAATGGACAGATGTTTTCTAATTTTATAGATTCATAAAAGTGTTTGATGTGTATTTTTATGAATAATTATTCATTTTTATCAATAATAGAGTTGATTTCAGGGAATTTGAGGGGATATGTCTTTGTGGGATACACATCAATGATAGTGGCATTGGTTTCAAACTCTTTATTGCATAGAGGGACCTTTACATGTGATTCTCATAACATTTTGGAAAGATTAATGTAATCCATGATTGTGAATATTATAATAATTACATGAACATGTATCTAGATTTCATATTTCTTATCAAAAAATCTACACAACCATCCTTATTTATACTCTAAGTGTTGGATCATAGACATAGATTTCCCAATATTGGATATTATTCGAGCTAAATAAAAATTTGGGTATCTTTTTTTATCACTGGTGAGTTGGATTGATCTTTCCATCCCATATTCTAATTTTTACAGGAATTTTTTTTTCATTCCAATCATTCCTTCAAAATGATTGTATTGGATTAAGCTCTCAAAAAATAACTTGTACATTTGTGCTCATATAAAGCATACTAAGGTTCCTATTATTTTGGTTTTTTCATGTTATGTTTATTCAATATATATATGTCTTCAATGATGATATATATATATATATATATCCTAAGTATTAATCAACCACATTTTCCTCTATAACCAATCACCATCACTCCTTTATTTTGATTAGGGAACCACATTCATCTATATCCCCAATATCCTCATATAGGGGATTTTTTATGTGAATCATACTTATAGATATATAATGATAATCTTCATCTCATGAGAATTTTTTTTTTAATGTAACGATACCCATCCAACTATTTGGTGGGGCGACACATGTTCTCAATGTACCAAAGGCATTGAAATAGAGAGGGTTTTGATCTTCTTGAGAATAAGTATGGTATTACATTATTGTATTTTATTGTTATCATTTCATTCATATAGGATTTTAAAATACTAAATCATATAATATTTTGCAGTACTGAATTGTTTTCATTTTATTATAGATGAAAATGGGGACCAGGAAGGCTGGTTTAGTTGTCCTCTAAAGGTTTTGTTCCCTAATTTGACCACCATTCTTTTTATCCAATAATAAAACATATAATAATCCTTATTCAGAACATATTTCAATTCTACTTCTTCTTTTATTGAGATTTTAAAAACACAAGACACATTGTTAGTGTTTTAACTAATATAACATTTTTTATTTGAGCTGTTTTTTGGGATGTAATTATTGAAAAATCACTCCTAATTTCTGTGTCCCTATATTTGGTGTGGTGATAAATTATTCAACCCGTTTGTGAAGCCATCCTAATAAGGATACATGGGTTTTGGTAGCTTTATAAAATTATTCTTTATATATGCGATGAAGAATCCTTGGACATTATTACTTATTAATGAATAAACTTTTTCTTCTGTTTATCATATGGTGTTCACCTCTTACCATTTATCCCTTCCTAGTAAACGATGTTTTTTATTTTATTCATTTAGGTGGGAAACTATATGATATTTTGGAGCTATAGGAGTGGGAGTTCGTGTCATTGTTTGATTAAATGTAATAGTTACTATTTTTTCAGTCTTAATTTCAAGAACATTTATTTGTTGAGGCTTGGAATTGATCCTCCAAAAATAATATTCCATCATATTTTGGATTATTTCACTCTCAAAGAACCCTATTCGGTAAATTACTAGGATGAGTGGTATTTGTACTCAATATAGATATTTTTAGTTTAGATTCATAAAATCTATTCTTGAGGGAGATATAAAATCAGGGTATATGTCTTACCATTTAACCTAGAAAAAGTGTTTTAGAAACTCTAATTTTTTAATTTTTTCAGTTTTATAGGTCATGTGTTATTTTCTTCCTTAGTGTGAATCTAAATTGGTAAAGGGATTTTCAATGTATGTTTTATATTCATATTATTGAAATGGATAGTATATTACCATAATAAATATATGTTAGTCCATATTGGGTTTTTGGGAAGCATGTAAGCTAAGGAACCAATTATTGTTTGAGTGTTCCCATCATTAGAATAAATCAAGATACATGATACATAACATTCTACTATGGGTCCCTAGTTTCATTAAATATAGGTATATTGGCATCAATAAATTTTAGTGGAGGAGGAGTTTTGTAAACCCATTTAGTATATTTTTTAATTCACATTGTATTAGGGCCAAACATCCCTCAATGGATTATTTTTGAGATACTAATGATTAAATATGTTCACTAGGATGTAACAAAATAGATATTTGGTTGGAAATTTTAGTAAGGGTAACGATAAAAGATTCATGACATGGAGGGCATACAAGTTTTCACTTTTTATGACTGGGGTAAATTATCCTCGGGTAACATGGAAAACATTACTCTTGTTTATATCCCTATGTCCAAATTTCTTGATATTCTTTGACTATTGGTTCTAGATAAATTAGTTTTATAGATTCCAGATTTGGTGGATGAATTATATTTTCACATTTTATTATCACGTACTTTTCTTTTTTAGGAATATTTTTAATGAGGAATATGAGTATCTTCTATATAGGAATACCCAGTGGAAGTAATTGTAATGAGAAACTTGTAACTGAATATTTTTAACTCATTTATCTCAACCTCATACTAAGTAAATATTTTTGTAAATATATGTGGTTAAACATATTTAGTTAATGACTGGTATATAGAGAAATTATTTTCCTTTACTGTTATATAAGAATATTTGGGAGGTAGAAACTGAGAATTCAAGGGAATTCAAAAAAATTTAGGGTTCTTTTGGTTTCATGTATGCTCACATTATTCAAATATTTCTTTGTAAATTTTATTCAAAACAGATATAATACTAATTTTCATTCAAACTAGAGTCATTCTTTAAAAAATATATACTGTAGGGATAATTACATTTTCCAAAGAAAAATGCTCTATTGGTATCATGTCAACCGTAGAATGATAAGGGGACTCCTTCAAAATGATGTATATATGAATCAATAAGTAAAACATACATCATGTACTCATTCTCATGATTGTATTTCATAGATTGTTCCCACCCTATGAGGCTTCAAATTATCATTTTTTGACACACTTAGTGATTCGTTATAGTGGGTAATGAAGAGAGTGTCCCTATATACAATTTTTCACATGTCTCCAGTGAGAAGACATTCAATGGAATGGGAGTAACTGCATAGTAATTTCAAGAAACATACCACCCATTTGGGAAATGACTGTGTTCTATGGAGTGATGTTGAAGTAAAATTTCCCACATATATGTTGTTTGGTTTGATCTTATTCTATCACATAAATATAGTGGACCTTCTAAATATTTGATGGTTGTGGAAATGCTAGTTGTAATAAAAATTACCCCATCCCAAAGGGATGGGGCTTATCCCATACTACTACAGTGGCCCCACTGATGCTACCAAATTGACCATATAGGTTTTTCTTTTAAGCATGAGTTGGGAGTAGTGATTCTACAAATTATAACATTATCATTGCTGAAGGAAACATTGTAGTTAATGTTTTTTCCTTTCTAATGTTAGATGTATAATCAACCTTTTATGAGGCATGATGTAGGAATATTTTAATATATATCTCTAATTATTATATATTTAATTAATATTTTCATATTCCATAACTATTTATAGTATACAAAATTAAATTTAATGAGGATTTCATTGAAATAATAACATTTCATGACATCATTTTTGGAATGATTTTTTCATTATGGATCAAGGTGAAATTTAATTCTTCAAGTTCTCCCAATCATCTTCTATACATGTCAGAAGGAGAATCAAAAATCAGTAGATACACATTCCATAACACATCTAAGTATTTTATTGTGGTGATTCTCATGATATTTTTCCAACTTTTTTAGTTATTCCATTGAGTGGGAATCCAAATAAATTTATCATAGAACATATTTCTTAATTTTAATTTGTTTTATGAATTACACATAAGTATGAATATTGACCATTAAATAATAAACTATCATACATAGATGTAGAAAATGAATATATATACATTTATCTAACCATATTTTTATAATTTTATAACAACCAAATGATATATACTAAAATGTGAATTTTATGATGTATATTGTTAAATTAATTCATGTAACCAAGGTATTGTTTTCATTATCTTTGATAGATCCCTCTAAATTTTTTGGCCATAGATTTCATATCCATGATATATTATTTTAAAGTGAGATGATGATTGGACACTTATATATTATGGTGGATGTTAACTGATCAATGGTTGTTCAGATAATGACCATTCCCTAGGATTAACACACTATGATTTTATGAAATATATTTTTTTCAAATAAAATAAATATCATTGATGTCTTGTGTTTCACATAACCTCGTGTTTTTACAATTCACAATATACTATTAATATTATTATTTAACCATGATCATTATAACCAAGTCATTAAATTATGATGTATGAATTAGAATTTTTTTAAAATAATCTGTAATGGTCTTATATAAAGAAACAATATTGATGAAAATCCCTTGATTATTAGTAATGTATTTATATTCAGCCAAAATACATATTCCCCTAATTATTTATTATTTTATGTGAAAATAAAATAATAGTAATTTTCCCCAGATATTTAATATTTATTTAAAAAAATTAAAATTATTTTTTAAATCAACATTTAAAAATTATCATGGAGTGAATTTTTTAGAATTTTAAGAAAAGATCAATTTTTTGATAAATGGAGAAAAATATTGATTTTTATAAAATCATTTTATTTTCAATAAACAATTTATAATGTTTTATTTTATTTTAAAATGTAATAAAAATTTAGTATCATTATATTATTTTTAAACCATTTTATTTCATTTGAATCAATTCCTTCTAAAATATCAATATAAAAATTATTTTTAATAATGAAATTTTTTTTATTGAAGACGCACCTATTCACTGTGACTCTGAATATAATATAAAATTAAATTCAACCACTTAAAAAATTTAAAATGAATTCCATACATAAAATAAAAATAATTAATATTATAATATAATTTCATATTATTTTTTTGGTCATAATGGATAATAAAAATACATAAATATTATTGTAGAAGTAAAACGTAAAACATGAATACCGAGTGGTTAAGATAGAAAATAATATTATGTTTTCGAATAAAAATTGTATAAATTATATCGGATATCCATATTTCTACCTAATAATATTCAATATTCTCATATATTTTTGTTTTGAATCATTTTTATTTGGAATGAATTTTTAATTTTGGATTCATTTGGGAAATTTCCCAGTAGTTTACTGGTGGATTCTTATACCAACAAAGATAAGGACATGTCCTCTCCTCACATATCAACACTATAAGGTAATTTTTCGTTAAACAATACCTTCACAAAACCATACCATGATTCAACTCCCATATTTTCACGACCTGTCCCCCGAGGCCCGTGTCGTGACTACCCCAAGCCCGCCTTCCATAGGCTAGGGGATTGAGACTAGAACTAAAAGGCATATTCCCTAAAATGGGAAGTCATTGCCTTTATAACCTATAAAATCACACAATCTAAGAACACACCAAGATACATACACAATAAAACTATATAGTAAAATACTATGTATTGTAAGAAAAACGAGCCAGAATATATGCCCAACTGGAAAGTAAAAGAAAACTGGAAAGTACAAGTGAACTCAACAGCTCATGTGAACACTCGCCAAGGATCCTACCTGAATGGTAGGTACAGTTCTTGAATGGTTGTCTCTGAAGTATGCCTCATCTAAGATCCACCTCCAAGAAACCTCTATTCCTAGTACCCTCATCCTCAGTCATAAATGTTCTTCGTCTACACCAAACACAACAAGGTGCGGGAGTAGCCCATGTAGGGGTGAGTATAACGATACTCTGAAGGGGCCATGAGACCCTCAAATGTCTCTCTAAATCCAAAAAGTATAAACCACAAAGCATGAAAACTAGTGACAACCCTACTTAGGTATATGCCCATTCATATTCCTAAGTTATCAAGTATACTCATCTAATTCATGAGGAAAAATCAAGGCCAAAATCTTTAGCCAAAGTGCAACTATTCCATGAAAGAAAGAATACCACTAAGGTAACCACCATGAAGGTAAGTACCACAAAGTCATTCCACACAAAAGAATACCACAAACGTATCACCATGAAGGTAATTACCACACAGGTATTCCACAAAGAAGATTACAAAATAGGTAAGGACTCAAATCACACCATGTTTTACTTATGTATGATAGTAAAAATGATTAGATGTAAATACTGAATCATCTTACTCCATTAAGAGGCAGAGCCACGTAGGATCTTAAATCATCAGACCCACAAAGGATCCTAAATCATCAGACCCATGAAGGATCCCAAAGCACAGACCCACATAAGATCCTAGTATAGAAGACCCACATAGGATCCCAGAGTAGTCCCACATGGATTCCTAGATCGGATGCATGTGAGACTCTCAAACACAGACCCATAAAGGATCCCAATGCACAGACCCACATTGGATCCCTTTCTAATTTTAAAGATAGCTACAAGGTTCACGCACTAAATTTTCTTGATTAGAGGAGGGACCACTCCTCAAGCCATAGGTATAATACTCCAACTGTCATGAAGTACCATTGAGAATTATCCCAAAGGACCGCTACGTTAAAAGGGTCTTAACCCAATAGACGTTGCATCGTTCGGACGACCGGTCTATAAGTTATTGGCATTTTTTCCCAAGTGCCCGGTTGGATTTTTAATTGATCCAACATGGACATACGTCAATATCATCCAAATATCATGTGGGGTATACCAAAAATATTGTCTCGCTCCAAGGTTGCTGGTGCCGCAGAAGGATCGTCAAACGGACACCCATTGATCAAGATATGACCAAAATAACGAATGGGATCAATGTGGGTTAGTGTCCTATCTGACCCGCCCTACTGGGTCCAGCCCGGCCCACTGGGAAGCCCACAGGTCCACTCGGCAGGCAGCTAGCCAGTCAGCCAGTCGCCCTCCTTCGCACAGCGTGCTTCCGCACTGTGCCATCTCTAGCATCCGGCAGCGAGCCGGCCACCCCTCCATCGTCGAGGAGGCATCATGTCATGTCCCTTCTCCTTCGGGTGGAGTGAACGTGTGACGATTCCCTTCATACGGTCGGACACCCCCCACCACTAACATTTCTCCGCCGTGGTCAATGGGCGACAGATATTCTCTGGTGGTGTCGTTGTGTCGTTGCCGTCTTCGCAGCTGGCTGTGGTGCCGGTCTCCGCTCCCGAGTCCCACCGGTGCCAATCGCCGGCACTGGTCACTGTCCTCCTCCATCATGATGATTGAACCAAAACCACAAGGTTGTAGAGAGGTTAGGTGATGTTCATTTGGACCACACCATCCGCGTTAGATTGGTAGCAAGTGTCTCATGGGGAGAGGTTCAAAAAAAATCAACAAGGGAAAATCAAAATCACACCCCTACATAGAAGGTTCATTGACTTTGGTGGAGAGGGAAGGACGGACATCGGTGGGGAGGGAAGGATGGAAGTCATTTCATTATCATTGAATATGTTCCACATTGGAGATCCTTCGTTGATGTTCTTCGTTGGAGAAAGCGTTCTTTGTTGGTGGAAGCACTCTTCTTTGGAGAAAGGTGTTTCTCCAAAGTCCCTCCCCTAAACACTTCTCCTTTTTCCAAGGATTACCCAACCATGAAATGAGGAGAAAATATTTATTTACAATAAGTTTATCAGAATAATTTATGTTGGCACAATTAATTGTTGACTCATTTCAGTAATTTTAGTTGGATCAAATAATTAATTGGGGAGTTGAGAGGTTTTCCCCCATTATAAGGGGTTTGGGTGGTCCCCACCATTAGATTTTATATTGGGGGTTTTTATTTTGCGTGATCCCCACCTTAATAACTCAATAAGAGAGGTTTCGAAAGAAAAATAAAATGTTAAATAATTTTATTTTTCTTCTTCCATGAAAAAGAACAAAAACTAACTTTCACCATCGACTTACTGTGGTTGAGGTGAAGGTCTCTTTAATTGAATATCGGCACTACGAGTTGAACGGTGTCCCCAGATTTCAATTCCGAGCACCGGTTCAAAAGTAACAAAAACTCGCTCTCATGTTTACTTAACATACCAGAAAAAAAGTTTAAAAATTAATTCCAGGAACTTTAGGCCCCAGAATCATGTGTCGTCTATTTTCGTGGACTCATAAAATTCCAATATAATTAAAAGAAAATTACATGGAATATTCGTGTCTTTACATTCTCCCGACCTCAGGGCTTTGCATCCCTAAAATCCACATCACAAAAACTAGGAAAACAAGTGGGTTTTTTGAGCACGAATATGAGCCTCCCGCTCCCATTTGCTCTCATAGAGGATCCCATGCTACTAATGAATACACAAGAGAGGTATCGACCACCCACGAATGACTCACTCCTGTCAATCCTAAATCTCTACTGGAACCTCCACATACATCACCCCATCATCAATGTCCAGCTAACCATGGTCGATGACGTGAGATGGGTCATGCACGTATCTCTTCAGCTGGGATACGTGGAAGTCGTCATGCACCCAGTGCAACTGAGGTGGAAGTGGTAGGCGGTAAGCCCCCACACCAACATTGTGATGGACCAGAAAAGGTCCGATGAACCTTAGAGATAAATTTTCGCCCAGGCCAAATCTCTGCAAACCTCGTCGGTGTGAGACTCGTAGAAATATGTGGTTTCCATACTCAAACCCCAGAGGTATCTCCCTCCTATCTGCATAAGACTTCTGCCTGCTATGTGCAGTCTTCATCCGCTCCTGGATTATCTTCACCTTCTATGTGGTAGCTCATACCATATCTGGTCCCATGAGTGCTGACTCTCCTTGGACTATCCAGCACATTGGAAATCTGCAAGGTCAGTCGCACAGAGCCTCGAATGGTGACATCCCAATGGTGGAGTGATAGATGATGTTGTAAGAAAACTCCACCATGGGAAATGATCCTCCTAGCTACAACCGAAGTCGAGGATGCAAGAACACAACATGTCCTCGAGGGTCTGAATGGTCCGGTCAGTCTTCCCATCCGTTTGAGAATGGAAGGTGGTGCTCAAATAAAGCTGCATCCTGAAAGTCTCATGTAACCCCTTCCATAGCCAAGATGTTTAACATGCATCATGATCAGAGAAAATCATTGAGGGCACTCACTGTTTCCCCACAATCTCCTCCACATAGATGCGTCCCAAGATATCTACTGAACCCTGCTCTCTAATCGATAGGAAGTGGACCGACATGGTGAGTCGGTCGATGATCTACCAAATAGACTAATGATCTTAAATTTTATGTGGAAGTCCTGTCAAAAATTCATTGGATACACATCCCACTTCCATTATGGGAGCTCTAAAGGCTGAACTATTCTTGTTGGTACCTGATGATTCACCTTGACATTCTAAAAAGTGAGGCACCGAGAGACAAACTATTCTAATGATTTCATCATTCCAAACCAATAATGATGTCATCAGAGGTCCTGGTACATCTTCACCATTCCTGGATGTACTTCCATAGGGGAGGTGTTAAACTCCTTCAACACTTCCTTCTGAAATGACACGGGTAGCATGGTACGACCTCTAAAAATGATGATGTGTTCCCCACCTTTAGAAAATCTATCAGGTGCCTACCCTGATGATATCTGAACACGTCATGCCTCGCAGTCTATGTCCCCACACTGCGCCTCCCTAACTTGCTGATGAATTAGGGGAGTGACTGTAAGAGACCGCATATAAGCTACTCCATCTATTTAAACAAAGGATATCTGTAAAACGGATAGATGCTTCATTGTCTCACCTAGCAGCTATATATAAGATCTCTTATTGAGTGCATCTGCTACAACGTTCCCCTTCCAAGGAGTATATAATATCTCGAATTCAAAGTCTTGGAGGAACACAAGGCAACGCCACTGTCTTAGGTTTAGGTCTTTCTGGGAGATGATATACATTACACTCTTGTGATCGGAGTATACTGTAAAATGTTCTCCCATCAAATAATGTCATCACATCTTCGAGGTGAAGATACATGATACTCACTCCAGGTCATGGGCAGTATAGTTTTTCTCATGATGTCTTAGTTGTTGAGATCCATACGCAATCACTGACCACTCCTGCATCAAGACACATCTGAGACCAGTCCCTGATGCGTCACAATAGACTACATACCCAAAACCCACTTTCGGAATATATAAGATGGTGGAACATGTCAGTCTGAGGCTCAGCTCTTGAAAACTCCATTGGCATCTCTCTGACAACATGAAGGGTTTCCCCTTCTTCGTCAACGCAGATAATGGTGATGAAACTATGGAAAAATATGGCGCAAATCTCTGGTAGTATCTAGCCAAACCCAGGATACATCGTACCTGTATCACACTCTTGGGTGGCTCCCAAGCAAGTACTGCCTCAATCTTTGCTGAATCCACAACAACTCTAGCCCCTGAGATGACATGTCCCAAAAAGTGAACCTCTTGGATCCAGAACTTTCACTTCAAGGGCTTACCATAAATATAGTGCTCTCAAAGTGTGTCTAGAACTATATGAAAATGATTGGCATGCTCCTCTTCAGTATCTGAGTATATAAGAATGACATCAATGAATAATACTACAAAGCGATCAAGTTATGGTTCAAGGATCCCATTCATGAGTCCCTTGAAAAATTCTGGAGCATTGGTCATGCCAAATGACATGACCAAAAAATCATAGTTGTCGTACCGACATTTGAAAGTCATCTTATTTATATCCTCGTCTCATAATCTGAGTTGGAGATAGCTTGATCAGTGGTTTATCTTCAACAACCATCATACTCCCTTCAGCTATTCAAAGAGGTCTTCAATCCTTGGGAGTGTGTACTTGTTCTTCCCGATCACCAAGATCAAGCACTGATAGTCAACACAAAGTCTCAAGCTCCCATTCAACTTCTTGGTGAATGAAATCGGGGATGCCTACGGAGAAACACTGGGCCGAATGAACCCATTTCCGGTAAGTCCTCCAGTTGTACTCACAACTCACGAAGCTTTGTGGAATCCATCTGATACGCCGGTGTAGATATCAGTGTCGTCTCGGGGTAAAAGTCAATATAAAAATCCACTTCTCTATGTGGAGGCAGACCAAGAACATCATCAAGGAATACATCTCCATACTAGTCCACCACTACAGGATTTCTTAGACTCTCCAAATCAACCGCTTCGAGGGTAAGGCTAGAAAACAAATTAGTGATCGGCTGCACTCTCCTCTGGGTATGTCCATCCTTTGCTTCAATGGATCTATTCTTGATGGTGAAGTTAAACCTAGTCCCATTTGTGTAGACAAACCACACTTTGGGCCTAATACAGTCAACTTGAGCGTGGACTGTATATAACCAGTCCATACCCAAGATGACGTCGTAAGGCCTCGATGCTGCTACTATGAGATCCCAGCCGAAGATCTCGCCTCATAGAGTAATCTCACATTGTTGTAACCAGTGCGTAAACATCGAATCTGCTCTCTTAGGAATCTCTAGCCGATAGGATCGACCCAACGACTCCTTTGGAATCTCTGAGCTCCAAATGAGGGCAGTAGAAATAAAAGAATGTTTGGAGCCTATGTCTATAATTATTGTATCTATAGTGGAATAGACACAGATTGTACCTCATATCAACTCTGAAGTGCCATGTTCGTAGGCTTCAGCTGCATGGAGAAGAGTTCGTCGCTGTCCTTCTACCCCCTGTGGTCGTGGTGGACCACTTCATGGTGGTGGTGGTAGAATCTTTAATCGTCAAACACCACCAGCTGCACGACCAGCTCCTCTACCACGTCCACCTGCTCCTTGATTTCCTCCTCAGTCAAACCTCTATCTCTGTCTGGGTGGTCCTTTGAACATCATCTAATCCTTTGTATGGCATGTATGATAGTCAATATCCATGTGACCATGCGGGCTGCATGTGTACCACTTCCCGATCCTCGCATGACTGGCTCTGTCTCCAGTGCCCAGCACAACCCACCCTGAATCATGCGACTGCCCACTAGTAGGTCTGGTCCTCTTCGACCGCTTCAATATCTGTCTGCTTCCAGCTACAGAAGACTCCACTACGTGACGCCCGGTGGTGGGTCTTGTTGTTGGTGACATCTCTGTAAGAAAACTCTTCACTTATAGGGAACTCTCTAACACACCCATTTTTTGATGGGATGCTGAGAGAAATTATCAAAGCCCTGATCTCCCACCTGATTCCCTCCTCGAATGTCTGAGCCTTGAAGCATGGGTCCCGCACCATATCAGTGGAGTATCATGAGAGGAAGGTGAACCTCGCTATGTAATGAGCCATAGTCATGTTTCCCTACTACAGATGAAGAAGATCTTTTATGAGCATAATGTGAAGGGTGGTGGAGACAAAAAATGCCCAAAACAAGCTCTCAAATTCTTCCCAGAGAAGTGTCACCTCATCATAAACATTGAGCATCAAACTCCTCTGTCTTCCTGACACTGCCTATAGAACACTGGATGAAAGGATCACAATAAGATCAAATGTTGTCTCTAATAGTCGGAAGACTCTTAACATGTCCTCTGGACAATCCTCAGCTACCTGTGGGTCCATCTCTCCCAAAAACCTGGGAGGCCTCTAGCGCCTGAACTCATGCAAGGAGCTCTAGTGGAGTACAACCTCTACTGCTGGGGCTGGTAGCATCGGTGACCCAACAAGTAATGGTTCCAATGGTGCCTTTGATGGTTCCCCTACTTAAAGTGGGAGTTTAACCGAGGCCTCGTTTCTCGGTGGGCTATCATCACGTACTATACCTGGAACCCAAGCTAGTTGTCTACATGGAGGCATCTTGAAAAGAAACAGCTGCGCCACATGCAATAACATATACCTGGTGAGCTGACACAAAGAGCTCACTAAGAAAAAATTTCATAACAGACATGCAATCAGTGTTTTCATGCACTGAGTAAAAAATCAGAAGCCATGGTCATGGTGTATGGATACGTCAGCCACTACACAAACACCGGATTCCCAAAACTGATAACCAAAATCACTAAAATTATCACTATTTTTGATAAAAAGATCAGAGACCAATGTTCTATGGGAGAAATGACTCCTCTGATACCAATCTATAATAACTCATCCCCCGGGGCCAATGCCATGACTAGCCTAAGCCTACCTTCCATAGGCCAGGGGCTGGCGACAAACACCGAAAGGAATATTAACAAAAACGAGAAGGAATTGCCTTTATAACCTGTATACTCAAACAAACCAAGAATATAGTAATATATGAACACAAGAAAACTGTATAGTAATAGAGTTTGTACAGTAAGAAAAAGTGTCTAGAATAAAAGCCCAACTAGAAAGTATACGAAAATTTGAAAGTACAAGTGAACTGAATAGCTCCTGTGAACACTGGCCAAGGATCCTTCCTAAAGGGTAGGTACAGATCTCAGACGGTCATCTCTATGGTATTCCTCGTCTAAGGTCCACCTCCGAGCTACCACCAGTCTTGTTACTGTCATCCTTAGTCAGCAATGTTCGTCATCTGCACCAAAAACAACAAGGTGTGGGCGTAGCTCATGCAAGGTTGAGTACAACCCTACTTTGGTATATGCCCATACATATACTTATGTTATAATGTATACCCATATCATTAATGAGGAAAACTCATGGCCCAAATTCATAGACAAAGTACAACTATTCCACGAATGAAATAATACCACGAAGGTAACCACCACAATGTTAAGTACCACAATGTTACACCACATAAATAAATGCCACAAAAGTATCACCATGAAGTGAAGTACCACACAGGTATTCCACACAGATTACCGCAAATGTAAAGACTCATCTAACACCAAGTTTTACTTATGTATGGTAGTAAATATGATTAGATGTAAGTACTGAATATTCTTACTTTGTTAATAGGAAGACCCACATAGGGTCCTAAATAATCATACCCACAAAGGATCCTAAATCATCAGACCCACAAAGGATCCCAAAGAACGGACCCACATAAGATCATTCTATAGAAGACCCATGTAGGATCTTAGAGTATTCACACATGTATTCCTAGAGAGGATCCATGTGAGAATCTTGATGATAGATCCAAAAAATGATACTAAAGTACAGACCCACGTAGGATCCATTTCTCATGTTACAACCAACTATAGGGTTCCCACACTAAGCTCACATGATTCCGGGAGGGTCCACTCCTCAAGCCATAGGTCGAATACTCAAACATCCACTATGTACCACGAAGAAGTTTCCCAATGGACATCCATGAAAAAGGGGTCTCAACTCAATAGACGGTGCGTCATTCAGACGCCCGGTTTGTACGTTATTTGCCTTTTTGTCCTGACGGCCCAGTTGGATTCTTCCTCGATCCAACTCGGCCATATCCCAACCCTATCCAAATCTTAAATGGGGTATACGAAAATGACAGTCTCGCTCCACAGTTCTCGGCACCATAGACGGTTCGTCAAATGGACGCCTATAGCTCATGATATGGCCGAAAGAACGAAAAGGGTCGAAGATGGTCCGGGTCGACCCAGCCCGACCCAGGTGTAGCCCTGGGTTGGACCCAGCCCATGGGATCCAAACGAGCATGCTTGATCTGGCCCATGGTGGCAGTTCTTGGGGGTAGCTCGTGGTTTTACTCAGATATTGGCTGGCATGTCGGCCAGCCTCCCCCTTCGCGTGGCACGGTCGCGTGTTGTGCCCTCTCCGGCGGGCGGCATCGAGCCCGCCACCCCTCCATCATTACAACGGAATCACATTGTGGCCCTTCTTTTTTGGTCGGCATGGATATACACCACCATCACCCATGCACTACTCCGAGTGACAGGCCACAACTCTTGTCTAGCGGCGCGGTTGCACAATCGCTGTCTTCGCGGCCGACCGTCGCTCCTGAGTCCCACTGGTGCCAATCGCCGACACCGGTCATCGTCCTCCTCCATCACGATGATCCTACCCAAACATCATGGCTGCAAAGCTGTTGATCTATATTTGTTTGTCCCGCACACTCCATGTTAGAGTGGTAGGAAGCGGGTCATGGGGAGAGGTTCAAGGGAAAATTAAATAAACGAAGGCAAATCAAAATCACACCCCTACATCAAAGGTTCGTTGACGTCAGTGCGGAGGGAAGGATGTATGCCAGTGAGGAGGGAAGGGTGGATGTCAGTTCATTGTTGTTTAAGACATTCCACCTTAGGGATCCTTCAACAGTGTTCTTCATTGGAGAAAGCGTTCTTCGTTGGTGGAAGCGTTCTTCATTGGAAAAAGGTGTTTCTCCAAATACCCTCCCCTAAACTCCTCTCCCTTTGCCAATTGTTCCCCAGCCTTTATATTAGGAGCCAATATTTATTTCAATTAATTTTAACTAATTATTTTATGTCGGAATAATTAAATGTTGAAACATGAAATTAATTTGAGTTGGCTCAAATAACTAATTGGGGAGTAAAGTGGTTTTTCCCCATTAAAAGGGGTTCGAGTGATCACATCCATTAGATTTAAATTTTTGTGTTTTTAGTTCCGGAGTTCCTCGCCTTCATAACTCTGGAAGAGATTTTTCAAAGGAATGATAAAAAGTTGTATAATTTTATTTTTATTCTTCCATGAAAAAGAACAAAAAAATATTCACCCTCGACCTACTACGGTCGAGATGATGGTCTCCTTAAGCGAATAACAGAGTTGCGAGTTCAACGGTGTCCTCATATTTCAATTTTATGCACCTGTTCAAAATTTACAAAAACTCACTCACACATTTACTAAATGTACCCAAAAAATATTCAGAAATTCATTCCGGGCACTCTGGGTCACGGAATCATGCGCCGTCAATTCTTGTAGACTCATAAAATTCCCATATAATTATATACAATTACATGGAAATAACTATAAATATATAAAATATAAAATAAAATATATCTTCCAATATTCCAATCCATTGAAAATTATAGTATCGATAATGCATATGGGTGGACTATCACCTCCACGAAGCGATGTGATATGATTGTCATTTTATTTTGAAATAAATGGCACTATGGATTGATTAAATAGAAATTATAAGATATATATGATTTAAAATTATTTATATAAATGTGAATTTATATTTTCCATTATTTTGTTCCACTATTTGAGAAAATGGAAACAATGTTCCTATATACAAACAACCTATCATGTCTATGAATAGTGCAATCCATTTTTATCCCTAAATTTTATTGATAGATCAAATTGTGTATGTAAAGAATATATATAATATTTTTATCATAATTTAAATTATGGATATGATATAATCATTATTATTATACAATTAACAAAACTACCAAACTAAAGCATATATGATAAACAAAGATGTTATTACCCGAAACATGATTTTAAAAATGAATCGCTAATAAATGAGTAATAAGAGTTAATATGTAAATATTTTAAGGTTTGATATATATATTTTATAAGTAATATATTTATTATAAACATATATTAATTATATTTAAAATTAAAATGTTAATTAAGGAAGTCGATACTTGAGGTATGTGGATTTCATATAAATTTTATTTCAACCTGACATATACCATATTCAGCACTTGTTTATTTTGTGTGGTGTATGTAATAACATTTAATGGTTTTTAATATTATTCTCATTAATATTGAAGGAAATAATTTTCCATATATGGTTATTTATATAATTGGGATTAAGATTAAGACATTACCAAGGTGTAAAATGTTTTATGTTATAATGACATTTTTTATCGTGATTGAATTTTTATTATGAATTTGAAGATGAAATATTATAAGGTATCGATAAATATTCACATATACATTAATATAATATTTTAATCTCTATATTATACATGTTTCCCATTAATTTATATCTATTTATTTAATTAGGATACTAAAATATATTTATTTATGATATATTAACATTATTTCCCTCTTTGATCAAAAATCATTTTTCTTCCTTATCATTTTTTTCTAAAAATGTATTGAATTTTTTTTAGTATTATCCAGATATTTTCAATTTTTTCTCTCATTTTACATTTTTTTCAAAATTCGATAAAATCAATCTTCTTTTCATTTTAAATAAAATGTATTTTTGATAATTTTCATAAAATGTGAAAGGACTCTTCATTTTATAATGTATGAGAAGAACAATATTTTACACCATCTAGATTGATAAATGATTTAAAAATTACATCATATGTTTCTAGGTTTAGTTTAAAATAAAATGTTTCATTTAATGTTTGGGATTTTTTATATTTTTAACAGGTGTTTTAAAAGTGGAATGGTTATTTTCTTCATGAAATGATTTATGTGGCCTTTTAAAATATTTTTCCATCTCAGGTGACATCCTTTGATGATAAATAAGATTTAAAGGGAATACGATCCAATAATACTTTCCTTATTATTTTTTGGGATGTATTGTGATTTTATTTATATGGTATTTATAAAACTAATTTATTTTCTAAGGGTTATTCTATGATGAAATAATGAAATCATAATGAAGCATGTTTCTTTTCCACGGGTTACTCCATGATGAAATGGTTATGAAAACCATTTATCTTTTTAGGTTATGAAATTATGAAAGCTTTATGATCTTTGGGAACACATATTTATGATTTTAAGTATATGATATATGGGATTAGAAAGATATATTCCTCTACTTAATCAGGTACTAAATGATATATCATAACATGAATAGTACTAGAATGGGGAGTGAACCCAATTTAGTAATAAAATCTACCCACTATGATAGTCATGGATGTGAATCATGACTACTATGATAGTTTCTATATTGATTTCACTCCACTATGATAACCTTGTAAATGATTCTTGGATACTAAATAAACGACATTTAATTATTTTGTGTATGTCACAAATCATTATCATATACAAATGGTATTTTATCATGGATTATGTTAATTTATTCCTTTTTTATTAATGTCTTATGAATAGTAAATATTTATTACATATATCATGATTATTGACATGTAGGGTTTGGCTTCCAATTTTTATGCTCTTTTTATTATACCCATATAATCATGTTATGTTGATATCTCTCTTGATGACACTCAATAATAATCTGTCCTCACCATTTAATATGAATCCTTTCTTGAGGGTATGAAAAATGTAATAGGTATTATATTTATATGAATGAATCATGTTATTGTTGATGAAGTAGTTCACCGATAAAGTAGTTCTTTATATATCCATGTTTTTAATGTCGTTAGTCATTTATAATTCTAGAATGGATAATTATATTTTTTTTAATAATATTTTTCTACAACTATGTAACATCTATGTATAGAATATATAGTTTTTCATATTTCATATCAGAGAACGAATTATTTAAACATTGAGAACTATGATGAGAAAAGTTTATTGAGAACCAAAATAATAAGTCTAAATGTAGAAAAATTTCAAGGAATTTTTTCAAAGGAATTAGTGTGTTCTTTCCAAGAAATTGCCTTATTATATTGATACTACAAGTAGATGTTGTTTCAGAATTGTTTTTCCTAAATTTAGTATCTCCAAAAATAGAAAATGGTTCTTTGAATTTATCATCACTTACTACAGGAAAAAGGTCATTGTTTCACACATGGTTTTACACTCCTTTGGGGCCTATTTTGTAAATTTGAAAATTATTTATGAACCATTATGAAGGATTTGAATATTAACAAATAATGTCCAAGGTTAAACCTATGGTTGTATAGATAGAAACGGATTCCTATAATAAAAATTCACGATTATATAGCTTCCTAATATTATTATTATTTCTTACACTAATATTTTTCATTTTATTTAGTATCTAGAACCTGAATGAATCATGTTAATGAGAAATGTGGTGGGGAATCATATTATTTACCACTTAAGTAAATAGATTTTTTGGGAGATGGAATTTAAAATTTATTTTTTTATCCTCACCCAAATTTATAAATATTGGAATATTGAAAACATTGTAATGGGAAGATGTGGTAAATAAATTCTATTGATTTCATCCTGATAAATGTCACCATTGATTAAGTGGTTCACTTATCCAATAGTTTTGGATAAATGGATCAATTCTATTGAAATGATATTTTCCATTATTCATTTTAAAGAGATTAATAAATTAGTTTCGGTTGGATATCATTTTGATGGAAAATTAGATCATAAGTGGAAACTTTTAAACAATATTAGGAAAGATGTTAAAATTGATTCCATCAATGGGAATGAGTCCATGATCTTATTTTTTGGCAAGTAAATTATTCATATACATCACATGAAAATATAAAAGTAATTAATTGAGATAAAATAATTAGATGATGTAACTATTGGTACATATGAGAAAATGTTTTCAATACTTATGAGGTATTCTTCTGGTATTATCATCCAACCTAAAATTAAGGGTTTTCAATTATTCAGTATAATAAAAATGACTGCTAAGGGAAATAGACATAAGGTACTTTGGTAGTTGTGAAGAAATAGATTATTGTGCTATCAATGGGGAAATTTATATTTGAGTTACTAATCAATCACATGGTTTTGATAATAAATGAAAGATTTAATTCATGGTTAACTCTTGAAACATTTATAAAAGAATATGATGATTATTTTTTCTCAATGTATGGATGGAAACATAGAGTAAATTTTCTTAAGGGTATCACTAAATGTTTTATGAATATGAAAGATGATTATTGAGTGATTGAATGATGTTGTGATGGGAATAAATATGTTAATAATGTTAATAAATAATAGTATATATAGAAGGTAGCTCCCATACACCAATGTTTAAAATGAAATGAGTATGTGTATCATGATAACCTGTTCTCAAATATGATGTTTAATGAAAATGATTAACTTCCAAAACCCCATAAGCCAAGAGACAATGTCAAATCACATATTATAAATGTTTTTAATAAGTGGTGGAATAAGTACATAGTTAAATACACTCTTATAATACTTTATTTAACTATTAATTTCTTATTTAATTCTATATCTACCCACTATTTTATATCTGTTGAATTTTATAAAGGTATAAAAATTCCACCAAAATGATGAGATGGTAAATTTTTAGTGAATACCTTTAGTTGTACGATAATAACATCTTATGTCTATGATTCTTCTCTGGTCCACTATTTTTGGAATGTTGTTCTAGAAAATCATTTTTGTACCCCCCTCATTAAATTTGACTATATATTATCCATTGATTGGTTTTACTTATATAAATCTGACACTAATTTCTATGTTATAGAAGTAACATTCTATAATCCAATAAAATCTATCATAATATATCAATGTGATGATATAAATTAATTTTTCATTGAAATTTCACCTATTGTATGATTATTTTTTTCCCATTAAAAATTGGCATTTGTATCATAGGTTTATAGAGAAACTAAACATCGGGGTTATTCATATTATGTTGTAGATTACTATATTATTTCCCAAAAAGTATCATAGTCATTCATAGATTCTTGAATTTGAATTTTTAATGGAACTCAATCCTTGGGAAATATTTTATTTTATATACTATATATAGAAGAGACCGAATTGAGTTACTGGAATAAACAAAGAAACTATATGATAACCTTGAAAATTTATTCATTAATCCATTTGTGTCACCTTTGGGTGAAATAATTATTTTGTCTTATAAGAAAAATGGATCAATGGGACACAATATTTAGTATCAGGAACTGAACAACATCACAATGAAAAACAAGTTCCCTCAATCCTATATTGATGATTTGTTTGATCAAATGTGTAGAACACAATACATTTCCACGACAGACCGTTAGTTATTATATTAAAAAATTATGGTTAATAAGGATGATATACCCAAGATGGCATGAAATATGTGGTATGAACACTATAAATATATAGTGATGGAATTTGGTCTTACTAATTCCCCAGATATCGTCATAGATTTAGTGAATAAGAATTTATATATTACAATGATCAGTTTTTGGTGGTCATTATACATGAACATATTGTATATTAATTTTTTAAGGAAGATCATAAAATAACATGAGAATTGTGATAATTGTCTAATGGAAGGATAAAATATATGAATCAATTAAAAAAATATTAATTTTGGATACAAAATTATTAATTTTTTCAGTTTTATAAACTCAATATAGGGTGTATTAGTTGATCCATCAAATATGGATGCTATTGAACATTGGTATCATCCAACCATTGTGATTGAAATTCAATGTTTACTTGGTTTATTTTGATATTATTGATTTTGGGGATTATTTCTAATAAATATCAATTAAAATCACCATATTAACTTGAAAGGGAAAAAATTTCAAGGATCTAAAGTGAATGTTACCAAGTTCACTTGCGCTTAAATTACTCTATAGTGAATAAGTGTTTATAAACAATAATTATTCATAAATGTATGTATTGGGAATTCTTACCATTCCAAATGATATGGTGATATATTATTCATCATTACAGTTAATTTTTCATGAACAAAACTACATAACTCAGGATTTTGAGTTAGTTATGTAAATTAATTCCTTAAATATACAAAGAACTATCATTATGGATAAATGGGTGATATATATACTTATCAATATATTTTGAAGTATATTATCATATATAATGATTTTAACATTCATTTTAGATGATGGTTGGAGAATATTAAGGATTATAATTACTCAATACATAACCACATTGAGAAAGAAAACAATGTGGCTTATTCATTGTGTCGAAAGGATCATGTTAGCTTATATATGACATGGATAAAAAAATACAATATTTCTATATATAAAAAAGATTTATATGGAACTAGTGATGGAATAATAAAAATATTTTCTTTCTCAAATTATTTTTCAAAAATAAATTCATATGATAATTAAAGAGGAAGATAAGGAAGATGTGGAGCTACAAAATATGATCATAAATGTTTTCAAGTTTGACCTTTATTGTGAAGGAATGATTATAATTAGTAACCATGTATATTTCAGATATATAAAATATTTAATAAAATTAATTATTATAGGAGGAACATAGTTATTAATTCTTCATTCATCCTAAATATATGTGTATATATATATAGATCTAAGAGAGTATTTCTGGAAAGACATCATGAAAGAATTTATTATAGATTATGTTTCTCATTTCATGATATGTCAGCATGTTAAGGATGAGAGACACAATACTAAGGGGATGTTACATTGATTTCCCATACTAGAATTAAAATGGGAAAACATAACCATGTATTTTTCCATCAGACACCCCAAAACATTCAAAAATTATAGTGTTATATGTTTAAAAGGTTATCACCAAAAAATCCCACAGGAATAATTGATATTATATAATGTTATTATCTTTGTTATATTTATATAAAATACACAAAATAATTTGTTACGTTTTATGGAGTATAAAGTTATATTGTATCGATCAGGATAATAGATTCACCTCAAAGTTTATGAAAAATCTTCATTATGCATTAGATATAGAGTTATGTTTCAATAGAGAGCATCATCCTCTAATAGATGGTCAATATGAGTGATCCATTGAAAAACTAAATTATATTTTAAGATATTTTTATTTGGATTACAATGATAATTTTTATTGACACCTTCCTCCATTTGTGATTTCTTATAATAATAGATTTTACTCGAGCATTCAGATGGATGCCTATGAAGCCCTCTATAAATAGAAGTGTCGATCTCGAACATAGTGTGATAAAGTTAGAGAAACAAAGATATTGTGATCTTATCTATTTGATGAAATTGTAATAAAATGTAGATAAATTCAACAACAAGTCAAGGAAAATCAAAGTTGAAAGAAATGTTATGTTGATAATCACCAATGTGATTAGGATTCTAAAATGTATGAAAAGGTGTTCAAATTAATTCCTCAAGGGAATAATGATATGAGATTAAATATTCAATAAAAATTAGACCTAGTTTCATTAGCCAATTTTAGATTATTTTGGATTATGTATAGTTAATTATCACTTAGTAGTCCCATTGAACATCTCCCAAGTAAATTATGTTGCCCATGTATCACTATTGAAGAAGTATATACCTGATCCATTATAAGAACTAAAATCAGAAAACATACCCTTGTATTATGATCTTTTCTTATGAATAAATACATATGGATAATCAAGATAATATAGGGATAGTTCTATGAAACATGACCACTCACATGGCCATGTTTTTAGGGAGAATCTACAATCTTGAATAAGTTATATGGGAACCTAAGGATATTACTAGATAGATGTATCCTCAATTGTTTTTATTAGAGTGATGAAATTTTTTGGGTGAAATTATTATTAAGGGGGTGTATAATACAACACCCCTAGATTTTAAAATTTACTATTTAAAAATAAATTTTGTTTAATCAATATCTTGTGTTTCACGCAACACAAATTTTAATGAACTACAATATACAGTTAATATTATTATTTAACATGAATGATATATCATAGATTTTAAATATAGAAATAAGATATTAAATTAAAAAATTAAAATTATTTATAATGGCTAAATATATTTAAATAATACTTATAATAGTACTTAATTTTCACTAAACACTTTATATAAATTGAAATTAGTTTTTTCTCAAAAAATGTTTTTATTATTTATTCAGAAATTTATTCAATATAGTAATTATAACATTAGAGAAATTTATTTGGAAAAATGAATTTCATTTTTCAAATAAACATGTAAAAATTATATTTGATTTAAATATTTATAATTTTCTAAAAAGATTAATTCTTCGTTGAATAGTGAAAATATTAATTTTATAAAAAAATATTTTCATTACAGGATTTAAAAAGTTCAGTTTTGTTTTTAAAAAAATTAATAGAAAATTTATTGAAATTATATTATTATTATTATAATTTTTTTCTTATAATCAATTACTTTTTGAACATTGATATAAAATATTTTCACACATATCAAAATGTTTTCTTTGCAAAACCACTTTTTCATCATATCTGTGAATATAATTTAAAATATACTTATACCACACTTATAAAGTAAATTTGGAAAATTGGATTACATATTAAGAATTGAAATACTTAATATTATATAATTTTGTAAATTTGGATTTTGGTATCAATCAATAGTAGAAAACAGTGAAAATAAACTATGGTGGTTATAGTTAAAAGTGTTTTCTATAGGGGTAAACAAAATAGAAATGGTATGTATGCTATTAAAACATTCGTAAATAATTTTTTGGAACACATTTCTACTTTATCTAATCCAAAATTTTAATTTTTGGTCATTTTGATGTATTTTATTTTTAATAGATTTATCAATTTTTATTCTTTTGGGATATTTCCCAATAATTATTAAGTGTGTTCCTTTCCCCAAATATAAAATAACATCTCTTCTATTCTACTCTCAACACTTAATGAACCATTTGGATAGGAAATTCCCAAAATAAATTACTTCATTACCTTAAAAATACTCTAGGACATAGATTTATTAATAAACCCTCTTAAGATGGATTTATGTTTAAACCTAGAGAGGCTCTCTAAAGAAGAGGTATAGCTCTTAACAGTGAATTATCATTTAATTTATTCATAAACCTCCATAAACTCATATTAAAATATGATGATATAATAAAATAAGTGTATCCAGTATATTTAGATTTTATTATGTTAATTTTGTATTATATATTCATCCTTTATTTTATAATATGTGATACAAATATTTTGATCGTGTGTAAAACAAACTTAAACATCATAAAAAATATAGTTCATTTTACATCATCACCTCTCCTGGATGGATATAATGATGTATTTAAAATATTTTTATGATATTTATGAAATAATTATACATATTTAATTATAAAATCTCACTTACCTTATTTCCTTCAAATCTATTGAAAAATTATAACATCACTAGTGTGTACGTGTGTACTACTACCTCCATGAAGTGAATTGGTAAAATTTTCACAATATTATTCTATTTATGGTACTAAATATTTAAATAATGAATATATATGATATATATTATATAAACAATTATTATATGTAAATTAATATTTAAAATTATTTTTTCCATCCGTAGAGAAAATGGTTACAACGTTCATGCCTATACACGGCCTACTATCTCCATGGATTATGTCCTGCATTTTCAATCTGTAATATTGATGGATGACTATAAATTTATATATATTGAATATAAATGATATTTATATCATTATTAACATTCTTTATATTATTTAAATATTATCCAAGTACATGTACTTAAACTACCAAACCAAAATATTTATAAAAAATTAAGCATTTGTAACCTATAACCTTTTCTTAACAAGGAATCGTTAATTAAAAATTAAGAAAATGTCATAAGTAAATCATATATAGTGTTATATATTTTATTATGGGTATTTAATATATTTATAACAACCCAATATTTTTTATAATGGAGTATCAATGGTATATAATTTAATTCAAAACTAAAGGTATGAGATTTTAGTCCCACTTGACTTTTTGCAGGGCACATTCTATATTCACCACATGATTTATTTGTGTGGATTAAATAATAAAAATGGATGTATTTTATGATATTTATCCTTAATATTTTGTGTTATAAATATAAACCTATGGTTTTTATTTCATGAGGATTATTATTAAAACATTTCCAAAGTGGTAAAGGTTTAATGTCATAATATCATTATATATACAGAATTATTATAATCATACTTCTAAATATTAAATATTTTGTTATATATATATATCATGAATATAATTTATCTTCTCATATAATATATATTTATGTATAATAAATTTTTTCCAATCTTCTTCCTCTCTTTTTGTGCCCATAAGACCAAAATATTTTTTTTTAAATAATATTTATTTCTTTATTCAAATTTTTTTTCATTAATATCCTTGTTATATTAAAATGTTTTGATAAAATTTTTACTATTGTTCAAGGATTTTAGAAAAAAAAATTCATGGTTGATTTTTTAGAAAATGGTTTAAATGGAATCCTCTTATCATTATCCTAATAAATAACATTTTTCTTTTTATAAAAAAAATGAAATGAATATTGGTTTAATTTTTTGTTGAAATAATGATATTTTCAACTATAATGACCAATTAATTATTTAAATAATCTATTACAAGTTTCCAAGGAATCTTTCTGAAAACGTTTTTCATTGGTTATTTTAAAATTTTTACATTTTAAAATTGTTTTTTCTGTCTTTAAATGTTGTTTTCCAAAAGTTTTGTTCAAAGTGATATTATCAAATAATTTTACATATATGATCATTTCCTTTGATGTTAAATAATATTTACTATATATATGATTCAATGATACCATAATTATTCTTTATTTGGATGTTTTACGATTATGTGAATAGTATTTTTTAAAACCCATCCCTTTTCCATGGGTTATGTTATGATAAAGTGAAGAAATGATTATGAAACATGCTCCTTTTATATGAGTTATACTATGGAGAAATATTTATGAAACACATTTATTATCATATGTTATAAAAGGATAAATGTTTTAAGATCTTTTGGAAGGAAATTATGGTTTTAATTATTAATTTTTGGAACATAATTATATATTTCTTAAAATAATTGTGTAAAAAATTATATCTCATGATATAATAAATACTAGAATGAGGGATGGACTTAGTTCAGTACGGGACTATGTCATGTATGGTATTCTTGGGAGTTAACCTTCACTACAATGATGGTTTTTTGAGTGAATGCATTATGAAAACATAGCCTTGGAAATGATCACTCACAACTAAGTAAATGATTTTATGTGTTTATATTCATTCATAAAATCTTTGACTTATGATATTGTTAAGATCTCATGGATTATGTTCATTTATTCCTTTATGATTTATGACTTATTATATGCAAATAGTTTTTCCATGTATCCATAATTTTGATATGTGAGGTGTGGTTTTCAAATTGTATGACCGGTTTATTGTACCCTTATTTTCATTTATTTTTCATTTCTACCATTCTTACCCTTACTAAGAATCTAAACTCACCCTTTATTATGTTTCCATTACCTAGGATATAAAGAATGTTATTATGTATGATATTTCCAATAAAGGTGCTAATTATAAGATGATGTAGTTAACCTATGAACTCATGGTTTTTGTATCCACATTTGTAGTTTAAATATTAATATATGATTTTGGAATGTATCATTAAGTAATGTAATGAATATCAATATACCATGTTGTAAAATTAAATTATAGAAATTCCATGTTATTATAATTGGGATATATTCTAATTGAGAAATGATATCACCCATCAATTTTAAGGTTTTAGGAATAGTTATCCTATTTATATATGGTGCCACACAATATAAATGATTGTTAATATTTTTTAGTCCATGGGAAGATAATTGTGAATAAATGACGTGTTTTTTCTTATATGAGATTTAAAATGAAAAACATTATGTAGAAGTCTGCCATTATCGATTGATTTCATATTTTAGTGTGAATTCCCACTATATAATGATTATAGAAAAAATTCTTGGTGGATAGAGGAAAATATAGGACATTGATATAATTTAATATTCTAGTAGAGTGGAGGATTTTTGTAGTGGTCACCATGAGAAAAGTTTATATGATCAATCTTGAAACTACCTTGAGAATGACCTTCATGGAGGTTAATCTATGGATGACCTCTAGAGGTACTAGTAAATATAATTTGGAGAGGTCCTTTTGTAACTTATATTGCATTCTTGATTGGATAATGGGATATTAAGAATATGTGCTACCATTGAAAACTATTTAGGGTCTCTAAGAATGTTATATTTAAGGAGAGTAGGGATATTCACCTACTCCACAACATTAGGCTACCCCTGTTGAAAATAATTTTTTGATAATCACTCTTGGGAATCCAATTTCATGATTTTTATAAAAATACTCTAATATAGGAAGAGGATAATGAGGTAACCCTAGTGTTTCCCTAATTATATGTCGATGAAATACTTAATAATAAGGAATATATGATTTCCTCATTTTTTATTTTTATGATTTTTCAATGACATTCAACACATTTGATGGAAGAAAAAATACCAACTCATGTAAAAATTACAGAACATACTGGTTATACATTGAAAATTTTGGAAGGATATGTTCATCTATTAGAGGGGATATTTAATTGTTTCTCCAATCACCAATTAGAATTATAATATTTCTATTATCCTATTGATAAATCATTATTATGATACACACAAAATCATCATACATGGGAGAGATAAATACATCTTACTGCAAATTATATCTTGATATATACTAAGGATATTATTTTTTAGTGGGTTTGGGAGTATGTGATTGTCCCTAATAGTTTGTGGGTTATGATAAAAACCCATTGTTGTTGTTTCTTATAATATATTTTGACAGTTCAGTAAAATGTGGTTGGGAATATAGGCCTTCCAATGCATTGCTATCACAAATAATTGTCATGATTTTTTAGTGGAAATGGATATATATTCCCATACAGTGTTGGGAATTTTAATGTTAGACTACTCAAGTCCTTATACTATTTTAGGTAATTTCTAATGGTATTGATATGCGAGGAGGATAATGTTTTCCCACTTCAGTTTTTTCAGGATATACCGACAAGATTACATTGATGATATAATTGTATTCTAGAAGGATTGGTATATAATTGTAGGAATGTGTACTAGATCACTAGTTATCACAAAAATAGTTTTACGATATTCTTTAATAGAAACTAGAATATGGGCCCGTTCTATGCGGTTGGCTGCCCGCCACACATGGAAATCATGAATTGATGACATGATCTAAGTGAGTAAATCAAGGGTTTCCTAGATATCGCCTTAGTGGGTTTTTTAGTGTATTTTTTAATGGATTTATTAGTTCTGGTAGATATGAGACCTTATAGGTGTCTTGTAAACTATGGTGAAGTTATAATCACCCAATTGATCAACCCCCCTAATATAATAGAGGTTCTTGTTTATAAACTCATGGAAAATAAATATTATGATTATCATGGTTATATTTGGTGATAAATACTTCTTCATAGACATTAATTGTGTTTACAAACATTAAGGCATCATGACTAAGAGGGATCTCCTGCATCTTCTAGCATATGAATGATAACATTCAATCAGTAATCATAGATTTTTACAATCTCCACAACATGATGAAAGCACTAGATGGTTCCAGAGTCCTCTATATTGATGAGTCCCTGTATTATATAGTTACTAAGGAATAATTATATCATTGTAAGGATTCTATTTTGATAAAAGGAAGTGTTATTATTGGAGGCTCTTTGAAAAAATAATAATAATAAAACATGTCAAAGAAGTATCTTATGATTAAAAACACATTTAAAGAATTCCATGTGTCAAACTACGTAATTTTTGGTATTAAATGATTCACATAATTTAATATTTTTTTCTTTCAACACAACATGTGAGGTGTTAGTTTCTTAATGATTGATTTTAATAAGATGATTATGGGAAGATATTATTCATTTCAGATCTCGACACTTATTTTTTATGATTTCCAATGTGGTTAATTCATGACATTGGACACACCAAATGACTCCCAAATTCATGGAAATGGATATTAATATATAATGGATATCTAGAGGAAGGAAATAAATGGGTTTTCTTAGAAATAAAACGTATCATCTCACATTTTTCAAGGGGATGGGAATTTGGGATCATTTTACCCTATTGGTGGGAAATAATTCATACCCTATGACTATATTATATATTTAGTTCATGTTTAAAAATCAGTCTAAAATCATAGTATATTATTATTTACCCAATAATAACAAATTTTTATTATTATGTATCAGTGAAAATGATTATATGTAACATAGGTATATTATTGACGGTGAAAATTGTACTTATGATTGATTTTTATTAATGAAACCATATATATTTGTAAGGTTCACAATCATTTTCTTATTGTGTCTTTATGTTTTCTGTATATAGGTCCAAACAGTTTAATTACACAAAGGTGGGCGCTCTAGAGTTTATCATCATCCATGATGGAGACATATTTTATTGGTCTAGAGATTGGGACTATAAAAACTAGTCTCAACATATACTTTTGAATGGGATCAAAATCCATATATTTTGTTTCCCATTAAATAGGTTCATCATATCATTTAGGATCATGTAAAATAGACAAATCCAGGTAGTTTTATGTCCTACAGTATGGATGATAGATCAAATATTTCATGAAATTATTGGGGTGGGACATAATCATGAGTATCCTTTTTTGAGGATGAGTTGTTTTGGAACCAATTATATGTTTTTTTTGGATATGTGTGTCCTTATAAAAAAAATGACATGTAAGTGGTAGATGTGGTTTTCACCCAAAAGTAATGTGGTCCTATAAGTAGATTATGATATTATAAAGAATATAGTCTAACAAAGGCATAGTCCATAGGGAATATTGACCAAAAGAATAAGACATAAAAACTCATGGGAATATACGCCTGCAAGAAAAATGGGTAAATTATTTCCTAAGAAGTGTGGAATCATTTAAATGATTATATTGTTTTATAATGGGGTTGATAATCTGGGAGGAATCATATGTATAATTTTTTAAATAAATCAAATATAATGCATTTTTAGGTAAATATTTATGGTTATTTGATGGGAGTATACAATGCAGTTTTACATATTGTGGTAATGATACATTATTCAACTTTTATTTGATGTGACTGGGACATATGTCATGAAATTTATAGTCATATTTTATAGATGCCTTTATAATGATACATCTGAAGATAGAATATTAAAGTGGGGATTATTCATATAAATATTTCCTAAAATAATGGTTGGTATGTATAAAATATATGAGACTAAATTTTTGGGAGATTATTATTTATGATAGAGGAATCATCAACTCATATCATTATTAACATGTGAGTCATTCTCAATGTAAGAAACAATACATGGTGAATGATTAACCACATTGTATTAAATTTCAATATTATTCATGAATAGGGGTTACACCTATGAAATAGTCACATAGAGTGTCGGAAACTATCTCATGATCATCGCATGCATCATCATCTTCCAATCACATATGAAATATATTGTTAATGAAAAATGGTAAGGCTATAGTTTAATGTATTATGTTGAGAATTTTTTCTATAAAACTTGACATCACATTTTGTGGATTTATATTTAATTAAAGGGGAATAATAATTGGGTTTACCATTTAATACACATAGGTTTTCCTATGAGGAAGTATTATTAAGAATATGGTAATTTTAAGGATTTTAGTAACTAGAGATATATATAACACTGTAACTCCTCTAGGTCTTAAAAATAAATTTAAAAAATTCATGAAACACTAAGAATCTATGAAAAAAAAATTTACAGTATATAATTATAAAATTTCTATTAAACATAATTTTTCTGCTTCTATGATTTGAATTTCGAAAAACAGACATCTATGGTTGTGATCAGCAACTTATTTGGTGTCTGATAGAACCAACTTGTTTTTTTTTTGTGAATAGTAACATACCCTTATAAATAGTAGTAAGAACAGTAATATAAACCATGTGAATTGTAAATTTTTTTATTATTTCTTTCTCTTGAGGTTATAAGATAATTATATCTCGATTAATATTTCTAGGTGATATAAAATTAGTTGTTGGTTTAAAATTTTTATTTTTAAAATAAATATTGATTTTATTTAAATATTATTTTTCATATATTTGAAAATTTATTTTGATAAAATGGATATAATTTTTGAATTCTACATGTCAATAAATTGTTAGGATGATTTTTTGGTATTTTTCTGAATTACTAGAATTTTTAATGAATAGTGAAATATGGTAATGTACCGTATATATACAATATATGTTAAATATGCTATTTCTATATTAATGGATGATGTTAGAACCATTAGTTCGAACTCACATTCTATATTTACTATTTGGGGTCAAATAAATCAATAAAATTCATATTCATGGGAAAAAATATTAGACTAATGATTTAAAAAATGGAAACCACATCCTCTCATCCACTATAAATACCTCCCTCAACCCCCTATTCTTCTCGCACCTATAAAGATTTCAGAATTTTATATGTTTTTTCTAATATCTTTCCCAAGGATATACCCCATGACCAAGATGTACTTGTTTAACCAAATGGCCAAAAACAATGGCCCTAACGAGGATCTCAAGGAGAAGAGGTCAAGAGGTGAAAACACCGCTTTCATTTTCTTGTGTTTTATTTTTAATTATTCTTTTTTCTTATACACTCTTAATGTCCCATTATACAATAGGTATGAAAGACCTATAATTATATATTCTTTATTTTTATCTTTTTTATTTAAAAATTTATCATCATTCTTCCTCTCATCTTCCTCTTATTCTAAAAAAACACAGTCTACGGTGTGTCGATTTAACAATATCATGGATGATGTGTCTTTAATATATTTTACTTCACTCAAAGATGGTTGTAAAACCTTTTAAATGTTTGAAAAAGAAATTAAATTTTATTATATGACCTCTATTATATTTTTATATATATAAAATGCATAAAATTAAAGTATATGATGAAACAAGATTGTGATTATCGACGAACCACCAATATGATCGAACTGAATATCACTAATAATTTATTTAATGAATCATCCTCATAAAATATAACCAAAATTATTTATGGAATAATTTACTATTATTGGAACATATTAACAAAATCTTTTTCCACTTTTGGATTTTCTCTTCAATTTGATAAGAAAATCATTTACAAACCGTCTAAGGAAATCATGTAAAGAACGCTCCTGAAACAATGGAAATAACTAAATATTATTAATAAATGGGTAGAATAATGTAATAAAATGATCATATATGGTGTTATAACATGATTATTCACATTAAAAATATTAATAACACTTTTTTATCCATTATACATGAATGTTAAACATTTTTTATGTAAGATGAATCCTAGGTATGGGAATTCTTAACCCAATTTCCATTTGTTGAGCTAACCTTCCACTTAATTTATTATATGGTTCAAGATTTTTTATGAAATTAATTAATATTAGGTTATATTATGTGTATCTACATTGTATTGTTATTTTATTTCTATTTTTTAATTTATCACACCAAATATATGATATTTTTTGAGGAATATCCTTAATGAATCCTAGTTTAAAATTTAATTTTACCAAATTCAAATGAAATGTTTTTATAAAATTATACATGTTTTATGATTATGTTCATGTTCTTGTGAATTGTTCATGATGAAATGTGGAACCAATATCTCCCTAAAATTAATTGGGTGTGTGTATTTTGGAGGTTGTATGTATGGTTACCCCAAGTGTAACTGTGATGGTTACAACATAAGGTAGTCATGATGGTCAAATTAAAAGGATTCCATGAGGGTTATAATTCATAAGGTAGATACTAGGGTAAAAATATAATTATGTAATTCCCCTAGATACCCTTATAGTTATATATTTTTTTTATTGTTTTATGGAAATATAATTTTTCACATATTATGTATATATGGGTGGGAATTTTTTCTTTGTCAAAATGATTTCATATAATTATAAGTATTCATTGACATATGGTTTTTTTCCTTATTTTAATATCCCTTAATCTTTCTATTATCGTACCATTTTTTAAAACACTTTTAAGTTATAATTATTTGTATGGTAATTAATGAAGTAATGTTAAATGTTATAAAGATTTCTAAATGAATTTATCTTGTTGTTTTGGGTTAAAAATTATTTTTTGGATAAAATCAATACTATTTTAATAGTACCCACATTGAATTATTTTTGGTTGATATGTATGAGATATTTTTTAAAATTATAAAACTCTAAACTGAAAACCTATTTGGAAATGTAAATAAGGTAAATCTAGTTGAAATAGCTAGATTATGTAATTCTTAAGCCTGGGTCATTATAGTTGGTATCAGAGTAGAGCTTAGATAACATTAGAAGTTATTATAATGGTAATAGAATACCATAAATTATCTTTACCTTATTTTTATGTTAAAATGGTATAGAATTCAATGATTACCATGTTTCTTCATATATGATATTTCGGTTTAGAGTGGTTTTCCAGAGAGGAAATAGTGAAGTAGAAGATGGAAGGAACAGTGTGGATGATATCATTCTGAATCCACAACCGGGAATGGTGGGAATTAGAACCAAGATATTGGTAAAATTAATGGATCATCATACACATTCAATAAATGGCGGCCTAATACATGAAATAGAATAGATAGAGATACCAAAAAATATACATCACAATAGTGGAACATTTTTAAGGCAATTCCCTCCAACGTTAAGTGGGTCTTCTAACCGAGTAGATGATGAAGGATGGATACCATGAAAAATTATTCGATGTTATGGGATGTGTATATAATTAAATGTTTTTGAAATGCCTGGATCGGTTGTGATCACTGAGAGGGGAGGGGTGAATCAGTGATAACTTTTTCTTTTTATGAATTGTTCCCTTTGGATTATCAATTCAACCTCTGCAGCTGGTTAAAGCCTAGATCTACTCTTTTAGTGGTGCAGTAATAATGAGAGCACAGAACACAGATATTTACAAGGTTCGGTACAAAGACTTACTCCTTGCCGTGTTGGTGACACCCCCCAACACGGATTCTTCACTATGCCAAAAGATGATTACACAGTAATTGGTTATACCCCCCAATTACAAGTTGGTTAAACCCCCCAACTCCACAGCATCATCTTCATCATGGCTCCACTTCACTTCTTCAAAGGTGTTGTTCAAAAACTTCAAGTAGCTTCAACAGTCTTCAAAAGATCTCGTTGGTCTTGCTCACCCAAAAAAAAAACAATCACTTAGAATGATCAGTTCTTTTGCATTCACACACTTAAGTGTGTACTCCTATTCTTCTCAAAGTTGGTCTTCTTCACTTGTGCACGCACAAGGCTAAGCCTCAGGTCTTCCTCCTTGCACACACACTCCCAAGTGTGGTAAATACTTCACCCAAACTCAAACACCAAAAGAGGCGCGCAAGGTCCTCCTGCCTTGGGTCGCGCAGGGTGTCAAAGACACATCGGGCGCACAAGTGAACTGCCCAAACTTCCCTGTCGCGCAAGGAGTAGCGCGTAGGGGGGGTTCTCTTCTTGTCGCGCAAAGAGGTAGCGCGCAAGGTCCTTTCTTCTCAAACAGAAACCCTTCGCGCAAGGGTTGCGCGAGAACAAAACTTGGAGCCTCCTGTCGTGCAAGTAATGCGCAGGATTTTACTTCGCGAGGCAGAGAGCATCGCGGGTCTTCACGAATGAACAGCAACCTTCACTCGGCCTCAGACTCCTCTTTATATAGGAAGAGGAGGTGCATGAATGATTTGCGGGGAAATACATTTTGAATGCCCGAAATCTGCGTCGTCTTTGAAAACTTCAAACGCGTTAAAAATATCTTCCGCATATCACGTTCTTTTTCACTGTATTAATGCGGGTTTTCTCATTTTCGGTTCCCCTCACGTGCATGCGTTTTCGAACGCATGCATGTCTCTGTTAAAGCACAAACCATGCAAAGCAATATTGCACGAAGCCTCAGCAACTTCATTTGCCTCGGCCGTTCTTCGAAAAACTCCATTTCACGTATGCATGTACATTTTAAGGCATGGATGGATTCCTTAGGGCCAGACGATCTCAACGGTGCAATCAGATCCTTCAAAGGTGGCTGGAGTCTCGATCTTCAGTCACGGGGGGAGCTCTGGTTCGAAGGCGGCTGCGGGAAGACCTCAGCTGAGCCCGAGGATGAAGACAACTCCAGAGCCGTCGGATCAGGAGTTTAATGACAGCGGACGGCCAGGATTAAAACATCGTCGCGGCGATGGGATGAGCGGACGAGTTCTGCCGCGAGATCAAACGGGCGGCCATGATTAGATCGGGCTTATTTTTCACCGTCCCACATCGAAATGCGCTGCTGATTTCGCGCGGTTTATCAAACTCGAGCTGCCGGCTTCCCATTAATTAGTTCTCATCTGCCTCCACGGTGCCACCCCGCACCGTGCCTCTGCGGGCGCGCTCTTGCGCCCACCCCTATCACTCAGGCGCGCTATGCGCCCACCATGCGTGTGTGCCTTCGGGCGCGTGTGCTGCTGGGCTTCATCGCCGTGTAGCCTCAGGGGCTTATACACGGCCCCGACCTTCTGCCTCATGGAGCACCTTGGCCTTGAGGGTTCCCCATGGTTGTGGTGACCCTGAGTCCCACAAGTTCCTTGGGTGATCCCTCGGCTGGCCTCCTTGGTGACTATTTTTTGACAATGGAAAGAATGAATCCTTTGTATAAAAACAAAGTACTCCATATAAAATTGCCAAACCAAGTTCCATTCAAGCCATCTTCCTCTTCATTTCTTCTCCTCTTCTTCTTTTTCATTTGAAATGCTCTATTCCTCTTCAACATATATTCAATACTTACATGGAATTCCGAAGGTTCTTCATCTTCAACTGAGCTCCTAAATCAAACATATTCTTCAAAGAACGTCATTGATCTAATCAGAGAGGTCGGATCAAATTTAAATCCTCATGCACTAAGAGATAGTGCATGGTCTTCTAATCAAGTTGTGACAATGTATCTCCTTGATACACGTGCTTTGAACATATGATCAGCTTAGCAATCTTCTGATTTAATGCTTTTGTAATCATCAATCTTCAAGATGTACTTCATCAGATGGCACACCATGACAAGTTATTGACAACAAATGCAATTAATTCACTTGGGCACAACAATCTCCCCCTTTGTATTTGGTTGTCAATACTCCGAAGCACACTGAGAGAATGTCGTGTGCCTGATGATTTCTCCCCCTTATTGGCCAACAAATGCAAAGTGATGAATGAAAGCCATACTCAGAGTATAGAGCTTCTGGAACCTGCACATCTTAAACTACCAATGCTCCCCCTCAGGGGATGCACTCATCTCCTTCAATTCCCTGCATGTAAGTACAAGAATACAAAAATTTAGGGAATAAGGAGGGACCTTCTTCTTCCTCAAGTGAGAGTAGAAGGCTGAACATGAAGTTTCAGCCTCAATTCAACAAATCTTTCCGTAAGAATAGCTTTGGTGAAAATGTCTGCCACCTGATCTTGAGTAGGAATGTAGTCTAGCTTGATTTCTCCACAGGCGACCCTTTCTTTGATGAAATGATATTTTATATCAATGTGCTTGGATCTGGAGTGTTGGATAGGATTATTAGACAACCCAATTGCACTTTGGTTATCACATAAGATCCTCAATTGTTTTTCAGCTTTAATCATCAAATCTGCTAGCTGCACCTGCATCCAAATCATTTGAGTACATGCATGTGTAGCGGCCACATACTCTGCTTTAGCTGTGCTCAATGTTACAGAATTTTGTTTCTTGCTGTACCAGCTAACACATCCTTCTCCCAGAAAGAAGGTTCCACCAGATGTGGATCTTCTATCAGTGCAATCACCAGCCCAATCAGCATCTGTGAATCCCAACAACTGTATGTTTGCACTGTGTTTGTATAAGAGTCCATAGTTGAGGGTTCCTTTAACATATCTCAGGATTCTTTTGGCTGCAGTTAAATGAGATTCTTTTGGGTCACTTTGGAATCTGGCACACAAAGTCACTGCATATGCTATATCTGGCCTTGAAGCCGTGAGATAAAGTAGACTGCCAATAATTCTTCTGAACTCTTTCTGATCAACATTGTTGCCTTCTTCATCCTTTCATAGCTTGGTTCCAACAGAAATGGGTGTGGAGACTTCCTTTGAACTTTCCATTCCAAACCTTTTCACTAAGTCCCTTGCGTACTTCTCTTGTGAAATAAATATGGAGTTTTGTCTTTGTTCCACCTGAAATCCTAGAAAATATCTCATTTGACCAAGCATCGACATTTCAAAAGTTATTTTCATCTGCTCAGCAAATTCTTCACATAGTCCTTCCTTGTTACCAGCAAAAATGATATCATCCACATAGATAATGACTATGAGGGTACCATTGGCCATTTCTCTGACATAGAGGTTACTGTCAACTGTTCCTTTGACAAATTTCATGTCTTTAAGACAACCATCCAATTTTGAGTACCAGGCTCTAGGGGCCTGCTTCAATCCATACAAGGCTTTTCTCAATCTGCACACCATACTACCATCTTTGTCCAGCAAAAATCCCTCTGGTTGTTCAATATACACCTCTTCTTCAAGATCTCCATTCAGAAATCCAGATTTCACTTCCATCTGATAGACCATGTACTGCTTGTGTGCTGCAACTGCTAAGAACATTCTGATAGTTTCCAGTCTTGCAACTGGTGAAAAGGTTTCCTCAAAGTCGATTCCTTCCATTTGTGAATATCCTTTGCATACAAGTCTGGCCTTGTTTCTGGAAACTTCTCCCTTTTCATTGAGTTTGTTTCTAAACACCCACTTTGTCCCAATAACATTTTTATTTTTGGGCCTTGGGACAAGATCCCAAGTGGAGTTCTTTTCAATTTTATTGAGTTCCTCATGCATAGCTTGTATCCATTCCTCATGTACAACTGCTTCAGCCACTGTGTGAGGTTCAACTTGAGAAACTAGTGCAGTCTGATCTTCCAATCTCAATCTTCTTCTAGTTCTTACTGAGGACTGTAGGTATCCAAGGACATTTTCTGTGTCAACATGTTTCTTCAATTTGTTGTATCTGATTCTTCCATTTTCATTACCTTCATCTTCATCACTGGTATATTCAGAGTTGATCTCACCATCAGTTGGTGTTGGCTCAGGTAATTCTGCATTCTTCTGTTCCAAGGCTGTGTCATTCTTTGAGTCATCATCATCCACAGTGTATGGCTTGGTGTTGTTTTCAATTATTATTACATCACTGCAGTCAATCATTTTATTCAACCTCTTATTCCAGCATCTGTAGCCTTTTCCATCAGGTAGGTAACCCATAAAGATTCCTTCTTCAGCTTTTTCTTCAAACATTCCCAGATTGATGTTTTTAATCTTGATGATGCAGGGACTGCCAAAGACTTTGAAATATTTAACAGTTGGTTTTCTGTTAAACCACATTTCAAAGGCTGTCATTTGTGTTTCTGGTCTCAGGAGACATCTGTTATGTATGTGTATAGCAGTGCATACTGCTTCTCTCCAGAAAAACTTAGAGATATCATGCTCAGCTAACATAGTCCTCCCCATTTCAACTATGCTTAGATTCTTTCGTTCAGCCACTCCATTCTGTTGTGGAGTATATGGTGTACTATATTGATGTTTGATTCCATGCTTGACCAGATAGCTTTCAAAGACATCACCGGTATATTCTTTTCTGTTGTCTGATCTTACTTTCTTGATGCAGATCTCTAGTTCCTTCTCAGCCTGCCTTCTGAAAGTCTTGAACATCGTGATTGCCTCTGACTTGTGTTTCATGAACATGACATTGGTCATCTGAGTGTAATCATCAATGAAGGTTATAAAATAGAAATCTCCTCTTGTAGACTTCTATCTCATCGGTCCACATATGTCTGTATGGATGAGTTCAAGAGGCCTAGTAGACATGATATCAACTCCTTTGTGTGACCTATGGGTCAGTTTTCCCTTCTAACATGTGTCGCAGACTTCATCTCTTTCTCTCTTTAATTTGGGTAGATCTTGTACAACATTGTACTTCAGAATTTTACTCATACTCCTTTCACCAAGATGGCCAAGTCTTCTATGCCAGAGGTTGTTTTCATCTTTAGAGCTAAGAAAACAAGAATTGATGGGATCACCAATTTGAAATAGATTTCCAGTGGTTCTTCTTCCTTGAGTGATGATTTTTCCATCCTTTGAGCTCTTGATGATGCATGAGTCCTTCTGGAACAACACCTCATGTCCATCATCACATAATTGACTTACACTCAGTAGGTTGTGCTTTAATCCTTCAACAAACAACACATCATTGGATTTTAGATTTGTTGTTGCAATCATAGCCTTTCCAACTCCCTTGATTTTCAGAGAACGATCATTTCCAAACACCACGGTTCCTCCCTCATGACTTTCAATGTTGCTTAGAATTTTTGTATCACCAATCATGTGGGATGAGCATCCAATATCAAGAATCCATGACTTGGTTTTACTGCTGGCTTTTAGAGCCACTTCAGCAAAGCATGTGATTTCATCATTGGTTTCTTGAATGCCTTTCCCTTTCATGTCTTTGACTTTTTGTTTAGGAAGAGTTGTCATACATTTATCAGCTCTATGACCTTGTTGGTCACATCTTCCACAAGCTTCACTCAGGCAGTCAAATGTGTTCTGAGTTGGTGGTTTTGATGCTTTCTGCAAAACACTCTGGGTTTCAGGATGTCTCCCCCTTGACTCATGCCTCATGTTTGGACGAGACATGTTATACCAGCATGCATAGGCCTTATGTCCAAACACACCACAACACCAGCAGTAGCCTCTGAACCTTGACCTTCTTTGTTGATAAGATTCATGTTGTAATTTTCTATCCAAGATTTGAGTAGTCCTTCCTGAGGATTTCCTTTCTTCCATTGAAGATGATTTTACACAGGTTGGTTCATGCCATGTTTGTCTCAATTTTATCTTTGAACCTGCATTGTTAGAAATAACAGATGTATTTAGAGATTTACTTAGTGGTAAATTGACCTGCCTCTGAGCACAAGCATAAGATGATTCTGCCTTGACCTCAACAGCCTTGTTGAAGTCTTCTCTCATCTTTGTCAAGCTATTCTGTGCTTCAATCCACTTGGAATGTGTCACTGATTTCTCTTCTTATTTGAGGTGAAGTTTCTCCTCAAGATCTTTTGCTATCTTGTCCAGCTCAGCTACCTTCAGTTTTTGTCTCTTGATTTCATCAATGTACATTGTCTCTTTCTTCATACATTCTTCCAAATCCTCAGTCATCCTTTGGGTTTCCTTTTGTAACAATCTCTTCTCTTTCTTGAGTTCAGTGTCCTGTTCAAGGCAAGCCACTAGTTCATCTTTCTATATGTGTTCGAGCTCTGTTCGTTCACTTTCATCATCTTCACTGCTGCAGGTGTCAAACCCTTTTTCCACATGAGCCATAAAATTCGTTTCTTCTTCTGATTGACTGGCTGAAGTGAAGTCTGATTCTTCCTCTTTGCTTACATAGCTTCTTCTTTCACCAGGAACGATCCTTTTCTTTCTTGCACCAGATCTGTTTCCTTCTCTTGGATATCTACTCCATTTCTTCTTTTGTGACTTATCATCTTCAATATCTGGAGTACTAGATCTTTTCTTAGGACAGTTAACAGCAAAGTGTCCGATGTTATTGCAATTGAAACATCTCGATGGTGATTTCCATTTTCCCCTGAATTTAGTTTTTCCTAACCTTTTAGAAAAAAGAGAAATAATCGTGTTGAGATATTCATCCTTTTCTTCATTGTCAGAATCACTTGATTCTAGGACTTCGTCATCTTTTATCTTGAGTTGTCTCAAGGCCTCAAAAGCCATCTCATCCTTGATCTTCTTATTGAATACTGGGATCTTCCTCATTTCATATGCAATGAGAATGTTGTGTAGTTCATCAAGAGAGAGATCATCTCTGTCTTCTAATGCTGAGACTTTGGGGTCAAACCTGTCAGGAAAATTTCTCATTAGTTTTTTAACAATAGTGGAGTCCTCCAACTTTTCTCCAAAGCCCCGAATGTTACTGACAATTTCATTGACTCTTGTGAAATAATCATCAATATTTTCTTCTTCTCCCATCTTGACATCTTCAAACTTGCTTCTCCGAATTTGTAATTTGGCTTCCTTGACTTTCATGTTGCCTTCATAACTACTTTCCAATTTGTCCCAAATTTCTTTAGCATTCTTGAGTCCCATGACTTTTGTGTATACCTTTTCTGAGAGTGACATAAGAATGGCATTTTGAGCTTTACCATCAAATTCCATATTTCTTTTCTCATCGAGTGTCATAGCAGCTTCATTAGCAAGAGGAGGGAGTCCAAATAAGGCTGCATCTCTAACATCAAGGCCGAGAGATAGAAGGTAGGGCAACATCCGATTTTTCCAGCTGTGATAATTCTTTCCATCGAATGTAGGGACACCCCTACTATTAACAGAATTTAGATTGTCCATTTTCTCAGAAGTAGATCCTAACAGAGGGAACCTCCTCTGATACCACTTGAAATGCCTGGATCGGTTGTGATCACTGAGAGGGGAGGGGTGAATCAGTGATAACTTTTTCTTTTTATGAATTGTTCCCTTTGGATTATCAATTCAACCTCTACAGCTGGTTAAAGCCTATATCTACTCTTTTAGTGGTGCAGTAATAATGAGATCACAGAACACAGAGATTTACAAGGTTCAGTACAAAGACCTACTCCTTGCTGTGTTGGTTACACCCCCCAACACAGATTCATCACTATGCCAAAAGATGATTACACCGTAATTGGTTATACCCCCCAATTACAAGTTGGTTAAACCCCCCAACTCCACACCATCATCTTCATCATGGCTCCACTTCACTTCTTCAAAGGTGTTGTTCAAAAACTTCAAGTAGCTTCAACAGTCTTCAAAAGATCTCGTTGGTCTTGCTCACCAAAAAAAACAATCACTTAGAATGATCAGTTCTTTTGCATTCACACACTTAAGTGTGTACTCCTCTTCTTCTCAAAGTTGGTCTTCTTCACTTGTGCACACACAAGGCTAAGACTCAGGTCTTCGTCCTTGCACACACACTCCCAAGTGTGGTAAATACTTTACCCAAACTCAAAAACCAAAAGAGGCGCGCAAGGTCCTCCTGCCTTGGGTCGCGGAGGGTGTCAAAGACACCTCGGGCGCACAAGTGCATTGCCCAAACTTCCCTGTCGCGCAAGGAGAAGCGCGCAGGGGGGGGGGTTCTCTTCTTGTCGCGCAAAGAGGTAGCGCGCAAGGTCCTTTCTTCTCAAACAGAAACCCTTCGCGCAAGGGTTGCGCGAGAACAAAACTTGGAGCCTCCTGTCGTGCAAGTAATGCGCAGGATTTTACTTCGCGAGGTAGAGAGCATCGCGGGTCATCACGAATGAACAGCAACCTTCACTCGGCCTCAGAATCCTCTTTATATAGGCAGAGGAGGTGCATGAATGATTTACGGGGAAATACATTTTGAATGCCCGAAATATGCGGCGTCTTTGAAAACTTCAAACGCGTTAAAAAGATCTTCCGCATATCACGTTCTTCTTCACTGTATTAATGCGGGTTTTCTCATTTTCAGTTCCCCTCACGTGCATACGTTTTCGGACTCATGCATGTCTCTGTTAAAGCACAAACCATGCAAAGCAAGATTGCACAAAGCCTCAGCAACTTCATTTGCCTCGGCCGTTCTTCGAAAAACTCCATTTCACGTATGCATGTACATTTTAAGGCATGGATGGATTCCTTAGGGCCAGACGATCTCAACGGTGCAATCAGATCCTTCAAAGGTGGCCGGAGTCTCGATCTTCAGTCACGGGGGGAGCTCTGGTTCGAAGGCGGCTGCGGGAAGACCTCAGCTGAGCCCGAGGATGAAGACAACTCCAGAGCCGTCGGATCAGGAGTTTAATGACAGCGGACGGCCAGGATTAAAACATCGTCGCGGCGATGGGATGAGCGGACGAGTTCTGCCGCGAGATCAAACGGGCGGCCATGATTAGATCGGGCTTATTTTTCACCGTCCCACATCGAAACGCGCTGCTGATTTCGCGCGGTTTATCAAACTCGAGCTGCCGGCTTCCCATTAATTAGTTCTCTTATGCCTCCACGGTGCCGCCCCGCACCGTGCCTCTGCGGGCGCGCTCTTGCGCCCACCCCTATCACTCAGGCGCGCTATGCGCCCACCATGGGTGTGTGCCTTCGGGCGCGTGTGCTGCTAGGCTTCATCGCCGTGTAGCCTCGGGGGCTTATACACGGCCTCGACCTTCTGCCTCATGGAGCACCTTGGCCTTGAGGGTTCCCCATGGGTGTGGTGACCCAGAGTCCCACAAGTTCCTTGGGTGATCCCTCGGCTGGCCTCCTTGGTGACTATTTTTTGACAAAGGAAAGAATGAATCCTTTGTATAAAAACAAAGTACTCCATATAAAAATTGCCAAACCAAGTTCCATTCAAGCCATCTTCCTCTTCATTTCTTCTCCTCTTCTTCTTTTTCATTTGAAATGCTCTATTCCTCTTCAACATATATTCAATACTTACATGGAATTCCGAAGGTTCTTCATCTTCAACTGAGCTCCTAAATCAAACATATTCTTCAAAGAACATCATTGATCTAATCAGAGATGTTCGATCAAATTTAAATCCTCATGCACTAAGAGATAGTGCATGGTCTTCTAATCATGTTGTGACAATGTATCTTCTTGATACACGTGCTTTGAACTTATGATCAGCTTAGCAATCGTCTGATTTAATGCTTTTGTAATCATCAATCATCAAGATGTACTTCATCAGATGGCACACCATGACAAGTTATTGACAACAAATGCAATTACTTCACTTGGGCACAACAGTTTTGTCTTTCCATTTATCAATTTGCTATTGAAGATGTCCAGTGGTGGTCAATGGTCAAGAATATAATTGATAGAGATCAGATTTAAGACTTAGAGTGTGATGAATTTTAAAGTAGTTTCCTTGAAAATATTTTCCTAAGGTGGTTCAAATTAAGTTGAAAATAAAATTCCATGAATTGTGGAAAAATTAGGAAGATTCAGTGGTCTTGTATAATGAAAAAAATTCTCTACTTGCAAGTTACACTCCAAATCTTATTATTAATCATGATATCTTGATCAATCTCTTTTACTCGGTATTGAAGCGAAGATATAAAAGGTCATTAGACTCCTAAGAATTAAAAAGTTTTGTGAAACATTTCTGTTGAGTTGAGAGGGTATAAATAGGGTTCTAAATGATCAATTTTAGTTTAAAAAATATTATAATAGGTTCAAATGTCAATTGATTTGTAAAAAACAGTCGATGAAACATGATGGTAAGAAAATCTATCTTCTTGTTACTAAAATTTGTTGTAAAAAGCACCCTATAGAATGTATAACCAATACCAGGAAGTGTTTTTGACGTTTTATATTGTGATACATATCCCAATATTGTAATAAATATGAAATTAAAATCAATTCTGATAAAAAATATGATAATGTAGGAAATTTTGTAAGATAGGTCATCATAAAAATGCCTACCGAAAGAATGATTTGAGTGATGGAAAGAATACAGACTATAATAAAAAGGTGTATTGTGATTCTTTATGACTATATTAGTAGATCTAGGGATATCAAAAGAAGTTGTATCAGGTGTATTTTTTATTTACATAGATTTTTATAATGCTTTTTTTGATATAGGGTCTACACATTCAATTATTTCTGTGCAATTTACTCGTAAATTTGAAATATCACCTCAATAAATGAGACCAAAACATGTTTCCAGAACACTAAGGGAAATGTTACAGCAATTTTTTTTAATAATATTCATATTTTTATCTATAAAAATTCATTAATTAAAACCTTGTTGTTTTTTCCATCATTGATATTTATGTCATCTGGGTATGGATTGGAATTCTGATTATCATGCTATGATCAATTCTAGTGCCAGAAAAGTTCTTTTTTAGAAAGTGTTTGAGTTCTTATAAAAGAAAAAAACCATACAATGGATAACATTTCAATAATATATGAAATTATTAAAATATGGAAATGAAAATTATCTTTATCATATTGTTGAAAGTAGTGGAACTATTTATATTAACGATGTTTCATTTTTAAATGAACACCTTCATGTAATTTTTGGTGAGTTTCTCAGTGTTATACCAGATTAGTAATTGGATTTCACAATTAACTTAGTTATTGATGATAAGACAATTTCAAAACCCCCTTATTGAATGGATCAATAAGAAATTCTAGAATTTAAAACTCATATGAAATATTTAGTTCATAAAAGCTTCATTTCTCTTAGAACATCACCACGGGGAGCTCTTGTTTTGTTTGTTAAAGATAATGATGGTTTCATGAGACATTTAATTGATCATAGATCTATAAATAACATTAATATTTAGAATATGTATTCTTTTCATCACATTGATGGATTGTTTGATCATCTCTAGAGAACATAGTATTTTACCAATATTGAATACACATATGGGTATCATCAGCTAATGGTGAAGGAGGATGAAATTCCAAAAACATCATTTTTAAACTAGATATAGTCATTTTGAATTTATTGTTATGTCATTCAGATTAACTAATGCACCTTATGTTATTAGGGATCTTATGAATGGAATATATCATGAGTTCGGGGATATATTTGTGGTTGTTTTTATTTATGACATTTTATTATATTATAGGAGTGAATAGTACCATTAAAAAAAATATGTTTCATTTTGAATTCCATAAAAGAAAAGAAACTATATGGAAAATTCAGAAAGTCTGAATTTTGGTTGCCGAAAATATTTTTCATTTTTAACATTGTTTTTAAAGATGCCATAACTAGTGACCCTGCTAAAATGAATGATTCTGATGAATTTATAAGACCCAAAACAATTACTATTATTCATAGTTTTATTAGTTTTATAGTCTATTACCTATGTTTTTTTGAAAACGTTTCAAGGTTATCTAGTCCACTAAGAATGTTTAATTGAAAAGAAGTTAAATTCAACTAGAAATAAATAATGTGAAGATTGGTTCCATGAATTTAAAAGAATATTGGTGAATGTTCCTATTCTGAATCAAACATCCAAAAAATTTCTTGTTTGACGACTATAGTGATGCTTCATTAAAAGGAATAGTTTGTGTTCTGATGTAGAATGATCAGGTAATTGTCTATTCTTCAAGGCAACTAAAACATTATGGATTAAATTATCCCACACATGACTTGGAGTTAGCAGTCTTGTTTTTCAGTTTAAAAATTTGAATGAATCATTTATATAGAGAAAAATATGAAATATATACTGAAAAAAATTTAAATTATATATTCACTCAAAATAAATTAAACATGAGGTAGAGAAGATGGATTGAATTGATAAAATATTATGATTTCCGGATCAATTATCTTCTTATAAAAGAAAACAATGTGGAAGGTTCCTTAACCCAAAAACATTAGGCATCATTAACAATGTTACATCTAGAACAAAACTTGTGATTTATGATTTACTGAATTTTGGATTGGAATTATTTAGTGCAAGAAGTTCCCTTATTTAGATTCTGTTTTAAGTGCAGTCATTTCTGTCACATAGAACTAAGAAAAATTCGATGGAAGATTAGGAGTTACAGAAAATTGTAGAATTGGATAAAATAGTTATGTTTCCATAATATACAGTTGATAATTATTGTGTTATTTAATTTGGAATGATAATATGGGTGCCTTGTGATTCATAGATGGAAGAATAGATGTTTTGTGATTTTCATAGTTCACCATTATTAGTTCATCATGGAAACACAATGATGTAAACAAACATTCGAGAGTATTACTAGTGGGATGGAATAAAAAGAGATATTGGATATTTTATAAGGAAATGTTTGACATGTCAATAGGGTAAAGTAGAGCGGCAGTTATTGAGGGGGATTCATTATCCATTATCAGTTCGATAGTGGAAATGGTAAAACAAATTCATGGAATTTGTTTTGGGGATACCAAATACTTCTTGAGGTAGAAATAAAATCTAGGTTCTTATCGATCGAATGATTAAATATGTTCATTTATTAACTATTCAAGATACTGTTTATTTGGATCCTCATTCCCAACTATACATCAATTAGATTTTTAGATTACATGGAGTTACTCTTTCTATTGAATCGGAATGTGATCCTATGATCACTTATAATGTTTGGAAAGGTATTGAGATCTCATTGGAAGAAGAATTAAATTTTAGTTCAACGTTTCATCCTCAATCAGATGGGCAGTCAGAACTAGTGATTCACACTTTGGAGGATATTATTTGAGATTTTTACAATGGATTAATAGGTATTTTTGGATCAACATATATCATTATTTGAATTTTCTTATAATACAAGTTTACAATCCAATATACAGATGGCCCTTTTGAGGTATTATAGGGTAAGTAGTGTGTAAGTCCATATTTTTTGGATGAAGTCAAAGAAAATAAGTTTATGTGACCAGAATTAGTTGAGCAGGTGTATGAGAAAGTGAAGATGATCCATAAAAACATGACAAAATATTAGATCATGTAGAAAATTTATAATGTCAAATAAAGGGAAGACGCTTCATTAATGGAATGTGATCTTGTTTTTCATAGAATCTCACCATGTAAAATTTTATTCATTCTATAAATAATGGAATGTTATGACCATGGTTCATTGGAGCTTTTGAAATCCTAGAAAATGTTGGACACGTTTCCTACCGAGTAGCATTGCCTCAAATTTTCTTCTAGGTACATAATGTTTTTCATGTTTCGATGATGAGAAATTATGAGTTAGATTCATCTCATGTTTGGAGCACTATAGAAATTGAGCTAGAAGAGAACATTTCTTATGAAGAAAATCTTTCTATGATTTTTGATCGATGAGAATAAGTAATGTGGAATAAGTTAATCCACTTAGTAATGTTTTTTTAGAGAAACGACATGGTTTTAGAAGAATCATGGGAATCTGAAAATGCAATGAGGTAAAGGTACCCACATTTTTTTAATATGTAAATAAAATTATGAGGATACAATTTCCAAAATGTGGGGAGAATTTAACATCCCACAGTTTTATGAGTAATGATAATAAAATTATTGGAACACTAAGAATCTATGAAACTGATCTTTGTTTTAAGGATATATTTATAAACTAGATGTTAAAAATAATTTTTATGCTTCTATTATTTGACATTCAAAAAAGGACATCTATGGTTGCAATCAGTATGTCATTTGGAGTCTTATTGAACCAACTTCTTTTTCGGTGAATAGTAAAAAACCTTCATGAATAGTTATACGACCCTTATAAATAGTAAATCATATTATTATTTTATTATATTAATCTTATATGATAATGATATCTTGATTAATTTTTCTAGGTTTTATAAAATGAGTTATGGGTTTAAAATGTTAATTTTTGGAATAAATTGAGAATTTATTTAAAAATTATTTTTCTCATATTTAGAAAATTATTGTTTATAAAATGGAGTTTTTTTATTTCTAAACCTCAAAAAATAGTTATGGTGGTTTTTTGTTATTTTTCTAATAATCTAGAATTTTTTATGAATAGTGAAATATATGCATTTACTATATATATATACATATATTATATGTTTCATAAACTATTCCTAGCATCATGGAAGATATAATAACCCTTGGTTAGAACATACATGCTATCTGTATGGTTTTGTGTCACATGAATCAAGACTATTCATATTCTTGAGTCAAAATATTGAACTGATGATTAAAATAATGGAACCCCCCCCCCCTCTCCTCCAATATAAAGTCCACCCTCACCCCCTTTTCCAATTACACCTATAACACATTAATAATTTTCTATATTATGTCCAATACCCTTCCCAATTGTCTTCCCAATGTCCAATACTTTCTTGTCTCATCAAAATTCCAAATCCAATATCCTTAACGAGGATCTCAAGGATAATAGATCATGAGATAAAAATCCTCTTTCATTTTCTTTTGTTTTCTTTTCAATTCATTTATTTTTTTCTACTCTCTTCACCTCCCATCATCCAAGAGGATTGAAAGCTCTGATATTATATATATTCATTATTTTTATCCTATTTATGGAAAAATTATTCACCATTTTTCTTCTCCTCTACCTCTTATTCTGAAAATAAAGAACACCAGCTTTGATGTGTCAATTTACTAAAATCGTGGATGGCGTGTCCTCAATTTAATATAATTCATTAAAATATTATTTTATTACAATTATAATGGATTTAAAATATTTTAATATTTATTATATGACCTCTCTTGTATTCATGAATTAACTTATATTCAGAATATTAGAGGTATATGATGAAAAAAGTTTGTGATTTTCGAAGAACCGCCAAAATGATCTGAACGAATATCACTAATGATTTATATAATAATTCATGATCATACCATATAACCAATATTATTTTTTAAATCATATACTATTATGGAATCATATAATCATTATTTAGTTCCAATTATGTTGTTTTTATTCCATTGGATAAGGAAATCCTTAATGAATTTACTGTAGAAATCATGTAAAGCACGCACCCAAAACAATGGAAATAACCAAGTAATATTAATAAAAGGGTTGAATTTAGTTATTAAATGATCATATATGTTTTTATAAACTTTATTACACTTATGTGAAATATTAATAACACCATTTGAACCATTATATTGTAATAATAAACATGTTTTAAGTAAGATGAACCTGAGGTAAGGGAATTCTTAACCCAATTTTCATTCAATGGGTTAACCTTATACATCATTGAATATATGGTTCTATGATTTTATTGGTTTTTAATTTTTGATTAAATTATGTTTCATTATGTGAATTTATATTTTACACATATATTTATTTCATTCTATAAATTTATCACATCAATTATGTTATATTTCAAAAGGACTTTCTTTAAAGAATCCTCTTTTAAAATTTTATTTTACAAGATCCAGAATCATTGTTTTTATGAAATTATCCATGTTTTATGATTATGTTCTGCTTATTGGTAATTTTTTATGATGAATGTTGGGACCTATATCTACCTCCAATGTATTTTGTATGCATATATTAGAGGTCGGTCGTATGGTTACTCCATGTGTAACTGCAATGGATACAACATAAGGTTTGTGTGAGGGTTACATTGTAAGGTAGCTGTGAGGGTAACAAATCATAAGGTAGATATAAGGGATACAATATATGTATGTAATGTCTCATGATACCCTTATGGTTTTATATATTTTTCATTATGTCTTAATGAAATTTCTTGTTTCAAAAAGTAAGTATATATGGGTGAGAAGTATGTCTTCCTAAAAATGATTTCATTTTTTTATAAATATTCATGGACAAATGGTTTCTTTCCTTCTTTTTATATCCCTTATATAGATTTCTAAGATCATCACGTGTTTTTGACTATTCTTCACATATAATACGGATCTATAAGAGAAATATGGAATTCAAGATAAATATTATGATAACTTGACAAACAAATCATGTTGTTGTTTTGTGTTAAAATATTTTTTTTGAAGAAATTGATACTATTTTAATGGTATCCACATTGTATGATTTTGGGTTTATATGTTTGTGTTATGTCTGAAATTTATAATACTTTAAACCGAAATGATAATTGGGAATTTAAATAAGTGAAATCTAGTTGAAATATCTAGATTGTGAAACATTTAAGGTTTGGTCCTTATACACTATAGTAATTTGAGTTTATATAGACCTAGTGGGTGAATTAAATGAAAGATAAAATGTGTGTTAAATCAATTTCACATATTATCATATTACATTAAGGAATTACCATATTATGTGTATATTCTTAGTTCAGTGTGAGAGTATAAAAGAGGGTAATGAATGAATCTTGTTCAACATATTTCTCATTATTAACGGTTCAATGTGAAGTGGGTGTTAACCAAAAATTTGAAAAAACATCATAAAGAACAATTCACAAAGGTACATATATGAAGAACCATTTCTTAAGCACCTATAAAGAAAATCCCTCCCTGTAGTAGTCTCCACAAATCCCAACACATGAATAACCCTTCACAAAGGAGGTTCTTTTTTGAAGATATGATTCATGGATTCTATTGTTGGGGGTGTTGTGTGGGATTTTTCATTGAGATTATTCTTTTTTATAATTTTTTCTCATTTAAAAATTTATATTCCTTCCATAACATATTTTGGTATTGTTAACGAATCTAACAAATTCAATCTATGTTTCTCCCATGTATTTATCATTCTGTTTCATGAATGGATGAATTATTTATAGGCAGTGATGGGTAAATAATTTTTCTAAAAGATAGTGAATGTGGTAGTCCATAATGGAATTTTTCGGGCACATGAAGTTAATATTTAACTACCACAAATGAATTAATCATCTCAAAAGGAATTGATATTTCATTTGGGTATTATTCTCCACCAAAAAATAGAATCTATAAATAAATTATTCTCTCGATGACATGTTTTAGGGATTTATTACACTCCACCTATATAGTAAAATTGACACTGGAATACTATGATGACCACATAGAACTCCACCTCAACTCAAAAAAAATAAGGGATTTCTAGGATGATCTCATAGTTCTCTTCCTTGACATTGAAAATGATAAGTCCCCATATGGAGAGTACGAGCCGATTTTGGGCTACAACTGACAACTAAATTCATGATATATAGAAAACTCATGAGGTAATGTGCTTATGTGGTGATAGTGTGATTGTTTAAATTTAATAATTAGTTATTTTTAGGGAAATTTCCTCTAATTTGTTTTTATTAAATAAGTATCATCACTTTAGTTCCCGGTTATCTTGAGATATTGAGTGTTGTGAAGGCTTCAGCAAAATCTCCCTCAAGAATCCATAATATCTTATTAGGGTATATGATAATAAAAAATAATATAAAAAATCAAACATTAAATTATCCTGACAAAAATATTACCCATCACAATTAAAACACAATATAAAACCACACTCAACAAAATAAAATAAAAATAGCTGAAGATTTTTTTACAAAACTCATATTTTAGCACTATTACTAAACTCTCGAGCATATGAATTATTACATTAATTAAATATAATGAAGGTTTAAATTCCACATCCCAACCTTTACAAAAAAAATAACCCATTAAAAATAGTCCCCTTCTTTAAATTTTAATCAAATAAACACATTCTAGATTTTAATATTTTATAATATCACACTTATCATTTTTTACCAAACCATTTGGTCAAAAAAACTTAAATAGATGCCAAAAAACCTAATTAATATTAAATTATTTCTTTAAAACACATTTATCATTTTCGAATGACATATCTTTACAATTTCAAATTATATATTTGAAAATTTAGAACCCTGTTTTACTTTAGTATAATAAATATAATATAATCAGAAATAAATAAAAAAACAATAAAATACAACACCTAACTCAAAGGTTTGTTGTTCATTATGTTTATAATTCATAAATATCATGTAATATCATGATCTAATTATAAAAAATAGTTTTTATAGTATCTTAAACCATGAATATGTGATTAACATGTATTTCTAAGCCTTGTGAGATCCCCAGGTACCACCCATTCACTACAATTTCCTTCCCCCAAACATGAAATGTCAAAAAAAATCCAACTATTTAATTATATATTCATAAAAAAATGATATATAAATATACTAATAATTAATTGAATAATACATTTCCCATGACTCGAAATCTATCATCCATTGGAATCTCGATGTTCATCAATATAAGTGTTTTCCAATCACATTCCGTTACAATAACCCATGTTATGACTGTGTTATCTTCAATATTCCATCACATTAAAAATAAAAAAAATAGTGATATAAAATCTATTCTCTTAAAATAACATAATCTAATTTTCTATTTCATCACGAAACAACCGAGGATAAAAACTCAACAACACACATGAGCAGACCTATAACATGCTTGGGGTGAAATCATGACCACCTTGGGATACGAACTACTCCTAGGGGTTCAAGAGAGAACTAGTGGAAATTAATTCATCCATTAAATTTGATTTATATTGTATCATAATTTTATATGGATTCTAACATGACCTAGTTGGGCATTATAAAACCATTCCAAAATAAATAAATAATTTCATAAAAACAAATAAAACTATGAAATTTGTAGCTGAAAAGGTACAAATGACATGGAAGACAAATAATATTTATAACTAAGACCTCATAAACAACATAATATATGGTTAAATGCACAATATAAAAGTAAATATGCATGAATCCAAAATAAAAATGAAAAACCAACCAAATCTCAAGGTTATTACAAGGGTCACTGTCAAACCACAATATCGACATCCCTCCATGGCGACCATTGTTGAACCATAACCTGAACATAAAACATAATGATATAGAAAGGAATGAGAACAAATTATAGTCAAAATTCAAAATAATCACACCCATATTAAATAAAATCTATGAAAAGTTCAATTTAATTCTTTTTTAAAATCTATTTAATGAAATTTATTATTATTATTAAGTAGTAATGAATATAACATTATGTTTCCCTCCATCCTTTGGATCAGTTCCACATAAAACATGAGGGTTTAAACATTTTTAATGAATTAGTCCATAATTTTTTTATGATATTTATATTTTTTTGAAAATATTGTTTTATGATGTTAATAGAAAAGGAAAATAAATTTGTTTCAATACATATTTCATATAGAATTTAAATCATATGTTTTTTCCTTTAAAATGAAATGAATATAATGAAAACATGATGAAATTAGAATAATAGTAATTTAATAATGGTAAATATCCAAGTGAAATTTAGAATTAGCATATAATTTATAGGTAGCAAAATAGAGGGAAAAACTATGTTTAATTAAATTATAGTGGTCAAGAGAATACTTATAATCTAGGGGTAATGTATAAGAAAAAATAAATATGATTGGTTATATTGATCCCCCATATGCAATCTAACGTCCCTAATGCTTAGTCACAACCAATCTCACTTAACTTAGGGGAAAATTCAAAAGTATATAAAATTACATACTATGTTCTACTTCATTAGGAATGATTCTATGAAACCATAGTTTGTATTCTTATAAATTCATCTTGTTACTCAGTTCTATAAAGATGTATTATAAATTTTTGTGATTTAAGAAATTTTATCAAAACATTATATAAAAATAAATTCAAATCTTCAGATAAAATTTGTGTCACATATAAGATTCACCCTTGAGAACTCCTCTTAATAATTTCCCCTTGATTTCAAAACCTTCAATATAAAAGAAATTCATAATACTATGGACATTCTCATTATTTTGAAAATAAACAATACTTTGGGAACATTTTAGGGACCATTATTACAAAAAAAATAATTTCCAATGTTCAATCTAGGACTATAGAAAATTCTATATAAAAAATTATAAACACCTTTTTAAAAAACTAAACACTCCAAAAATCTTTATTATGTGATCATAAATACCCTTTGAAATCAAAAAACATATTCTAATCTATAAATAAAATTTATTAATATAAATTCATGCTTACAATCAAATATTCAGTGTTGTTATCATAGAAAGACCCAATAAAACTATGATTTTAAAATCCAAAACCTCTTTTCATGTCAATAAAAATTTCCAATCCCATATTCCTCTCTAAAAAATAAAATTTACAATTCTATTCAATAATAATATAAATAAAATTGTAATATTTAAACCTAAGTATTTAACTAATCTCAAATTAAATTTCAATAAAATGGGAAACCAACCTTCATCTTATTACATTTATAAATTAAATGTTTAATCCCCTCCACAAAATCCACATAATATTCCATGGATCCTAATGTTACCATAAAACCAAAATACCCCCAAATTAATATTGATACACAGAAATACATTCATACCATAGATAATTTTAAGGAATAAAAGTTAAATAGGGTTGTAATATAGACATAAATAGCTTTGGAGGGTTTTAACATTGAGAACTATACGTAATCCAAGAATAATAACCATGAAATTTCAATATAGTGGAAAGAGATAGAATGTTAGAGGGCCCAAAATCAATGTCTGTTTTAGGAGAGTAGAATACAATGGCAGAGAGTGAAAATAAAGTAAGGGTAGAATGAAAATTTCAAGGATTTGAAATTCTATCTGTGTTTCAGGGATTGTTAATATTTGATCCAATATTTCACCCTATATTAGACTTCCCATTAAACTCACATTGATTTGGTGCACTGTTTTGGAAACCATGTTCCAATAGTTTGAAATAAATCTGTGAAGTTGCAGACCCACTTACAAGATTACCACATGGTTTACTCAAACCATGTTCAAGTTAGCAATTAATACCCTTTCATGCAAAGAACTCTCATAGTTTCTCATGATATATCAAGGATTTGGACTCACCTTTTCTATAACACCCTGATATTTTCTGAATTATTTTCTCCAAATTAATTTATCCTTTTTTATATTTTTAATTTCACACAACTCAAAAAATATATTATCTTATATTAAAGCACCCTATTTTTCTTGAGTTATACATAACACCAAGTCGATCATGCACTACACACAACATAAATATTATCATTCCTTACACAAAACACTATGGTTAGATTATGTTACATTCAACAATGACTTTCCCTGATAGATTTTGTAACACACAAGACCAACATTTACCGAATAATACCATATCATAAAAATGTTATTATTTAATATAATAATATAGAACCTCACCATTAAATTAGGGAATATGAATTTTTTTACATAATAAATGAAAATATATATTCTATAGATATTATAATATTAAATCATGGGTTACCAATTAATTATAAATGAATATGAAAACTGATTGACTTTGAGGGAAAATATTATTATTTTTATGGTCCCAATATAGTTTTACCCTATTAAATTATATTAATTAAAAATAGAGGTTAATATTAATGTGATATATATTTTATATATTCAATGAAATATTTTTGATTTTTTTACAATAGTTTTGAAATAAATAATATAATAAAAAACCGAATTTTAGGTATAAAAACAAATATTTGTTTATAAAGGTATTTTTACCGCATTTTAATGGAGAGCCCATTTTAAATAAAAATTTTGGACCTTTTATATATTTAAAATGTCAAAATATACTTCACATAATCATAATATGCATAAAGATATTTTCTAGGATAATGTTTTTTTATTTTCTATAATGTTTCATTTTTAATGAATTTTTAAAATTATTAGATTTTATTTCAAAACATTTTTTACATCCAATTTATTTATAAGGTTAAATTAAATATTAAATATGATTCAAATTTTATTTGAAAAAAAGATTAATCAATTAATATAATGTAGGTTATTATAACCAATTTCATTTTGAAAATGGAAGTAAAAACATATTAAAATTTTTATTATTTTTTACATTATAAACCTGTATTGTAATCCTAGATGTTGGATTAAATTAATTTAATTTATTCCACTTTTGTGATTTTAATGTATTAAATGAATTCCCAATTTTTAATAATCATAATTTATTATGACTAATAAGGTGAAATTATTTGTTTGACCAAAATTATAAGTGAATATAATTAATATTAGTTACATCCAGTAATGTAAAATTAAAATTAACAAAGCACTAAACATTACATTTTATACACAATACTACCTAGAAACATGTCCAAAAACAATTGGTTTGACATGCATCGACCATTTACCTTCCATTATTAATTTTGGTTTGTTAAAATGATTTTTTTATGTAAAAATGTGAGTACGCATAACTGCTATTAAAAATTCTAAGTTTGTCCATTCCCATACCTATAAAAGGCCATAACATCTACCTCTTAGTTACTCAACTAAATCCAATTAGGTTTAGAAAATATATTCCCAATACTCTTATCAAAATTCCTCCATTCCTCTTAGAAGTATCCCCTTAGGAAAAATAAAATCCAATGAATCAAATTTTCATAAACCAAAAGGAGTTACCCGATTAAGAGAAATCTTGTACTAATATAAAGAGAGTTAGGACACATGGTACAAGAATTTCATCTAACATTTTAATTTTCCTGATATAAATTAATTATTCACAAAACATTACATTTGTTTGGTGTTTATAATTATTATGTTTGTATTATATGAATCATATAGATAAATTAATGGGTATTTAAATATCCATTTTATTACATTTCTCTCATGGGGTTTATGTTTCCAATGAAACTAAGTTAGTAATGTAAATTTGTCTCAATTTTCCTTCTTTGAGACACATTCCATTTTATGAACCCATATTATTTCATGAGGTCTATATAATAAATTTTAAATTTTATATCATTAACCTTTTTATTTTCATGCTATTTAATTATTTGGGTAATTATAGTTTATTACATGGGTGTATTTTTCAAATTTAATAAGTGGTAAAAGATTAATCAAACAATCTTATCACTTTTTGAGATTGTTTATGTTTATGATTTATTTTATAAAATATTATTATCCATATATTATGGAATATTTAGGATGTTTTTCTCCTATAGTTATTAATTTCTTATTCATGTATTTTTAAAGTTCTATCCACTCTATAGTACATAAGATAGTTAAAAAAGTGTTTTTATGAAATTGTGACTTCACCTATCTTTAGTTAGAAATATTTCTTCCTCAAAAAAAATTCTAAAAGGATTTCATTAATTTTATACTATTATATAATCATTACAATTAATTTTTATATTTTATCATTTACCAATGTAGAAAATGGAATCTTCTTGTAACTTTCTAAAAAATTCATTTTTCTTTTATCGTGAAAAGGGACTAGTTTTTTTAGCTCACACAATAAGTATCAATTTTCCTAATGTAATTTTTGTTAATCTAAAATTTCTTATTTAAAAGTTTAATATTTATTTTAATTAAATTAAACTTCAAATAAGTGGGTTTCAAATAAAATCAATCATATTTTATATGTTTTAATGGAAATTATATTTCCACACGTTTTCAAGCCTTTTATATGATTCAAAAGAATTTAAAAAATAATAATTTTAAAAAACATTCAATCCTATTTTATATGTTTTCAAGGAAAAATGTTTTCTAATTTTTTTCATGACTCTATTATACAATTTCATGGGATATTTTTTTCAAAATTATTTAAAGCCTTAACTCTATCTATTAAAATAATTTGCAAAGAAATTTTTTTTATAAAGGTTTATTTTTTTAAGTAGTTTTTAACTGAAGAACGGATATTTTCATTTATAACTATTTTCAAAATTTGTTTCCATGTAACATTCCATATAATATGAAATCCATTGATTTTACTCATTACCTACTAAGAAATTATCCATTAATATCCTTTATTTAATGTCTTATGTTTTGATGGAATGATTCTTATGACACCCATTTCTATTCTACAGTTTATCTACTTCACGAACCCACTTCATTTCACAGGTTATGCATTGATGAAATGATTATAAAACCTACCTATTTTCTATAGGTTTTGATTTCATGGAATGTTAATGATACCGATTTCATTTCATGGGTTATTATTTGATGTTTATAAAATGCATCTCTTTTTATGGGTCATGATATATTATGTAATGACCCGCCAATCCTCATTGGCTTAAGAGCTCAACGAGTCATTACTACGCCTTAAGCGACATCCCCAAGGCGCCAAAGGCAGGCAATAAATGCCGAAGTGTTTCATGATACATGGGTGACAATTTACCATTTAACTGAAAACAACCAACCAACAGAGCAAACCAGATAACATCTCCAAGCAACCACTATATGATGTATGATTTAAAACCAAAACAACTCCACCGTTTATTTTACCAAATACCATCCAAAATTATCACAGTGGAAGCCAGCCATAAAACATCATAGTAAATAGTGGAAAGATAGCTCAAAGTCTACAAAACAACAACCCAACCCCATGCTACACAAGCTCCAAGATCCAACATCACGAACCAGCCCAAGTATCATGAAGCAGTGCTCTAAACATGTGACACTTTACTGTTGCCAACATCTTGGTACATAAAATCTACAAAAGCACCAACGTGCCAAAGCAGGGGGTGAGTAATGAAACTCAGCAGGTTTTCCCCAATGACTTCCCAACCCATTCCTATAGGATAAAACATGTTATCACATTTATATAAAACAATTTATATAAAACAATTACAAAACAGTACACAATATAACAAGTTCCATGTCAAAACCATTTTCCAACAAAAACCATCTTTCTCGAGAAAAGCAACCAAGCATGTTTTCAATCAAACTCTCATTTCCAATTTGGCACATTCATTCTAGTTCACAAATCCACACAACCAACCATGCATGAAACCTTGACCTCCCTATACTCACGAGTGGTGAGTTATCCTTCAACTAAGACATCACTTAGTGGACTACCTTGACGGGGGAACTTCACGACCTTATCCATCCCTTTTGATGGCAGTACTTCTCGCCTTTATCCATACAAACCTTTTTGATGTGGGTACATTTCGCCCTTATCCATCCCAATGCATATGAACACACACCACAACCCATGCAAGTTCATGCACAAAATCAAGTGTGTTCAAAACCTTTCAATAAAGCATCACCCTTTTATTAAAAACCATTTCTTTCAAGCAGCAAAACCATAGCCAATTTAAAATCACCATTTTAAATTTACTTCAACAACCACTTCCCAAAAACACGCAATTTCCATCACCCATTACTAAAAACGGGTTTCAACCTTTCTTTAGTAAAAAATAAAAAAATCATTTCAATCAAGGAAAACAATTTGAAACTAAACCATCAAGTTCTAAGAAAGGGGAATTGAGAGTGAAGCCACCTACCACAACAAAAAAGTAGAAACCATGCCACGGACAAAAAATGCTCAGAAACACCGGGTCAAAACTCCAAAAACCCTCATTAGATCTCTTATCCTAACACAAAAAAGACCAAATCTTGTTTTGTTTGGAATCCACACCGTTGGATCTACCCATAACGGGCGTAGATCTAAGAAAACGAGCGAAGAGGAGAAGTAGATCTAAGTAGATCTAAGAAACCGATCAAGAAAGATCACATCACTTAAGAATCCAACTTCTATTAGCCAAGAGGAGACCTCGATCACCTCTGGAATGCTTGGGAGAAGTCTTCCAACCTTTAAGGGAGAGTAATCTCAAGTTAGGGCCACTTAATAGGTTTAAACAAGGCAATTAGAGGAAAAACGAGTTAGATCCACAATTTTAGGATCTATCTTTAAGTGACCACACGGTTAGACCACACGGTTTGACAAACTGTGCACTAACCATGTGTTATCTTCTTCCTCGTCCATCCTTCACGTACGGTTTGACTGCATGGTTAGACAAACCGTGCATTGACCATGCGACTTCCCCATTGCCTCCAAACATCAATCCAAGGTCTCCCGAATCTCCCATCTATCACCCCTAACTTTTGAAACCAAGAAAAGCATCAAAAAATGGTTACATACCAAAAACCGGGGGTACTACATTCTCCCCACCATTGGCCTTTCCATCCTCAGAAAGTAGAAAATCATTGCTTGACTGAATGAGTTTTGGTCACTACTCCTTCATTTCGTTCTCGCGTTCCCAAGTATCTTCCTGAATCGACCATGTTGCCACAAAAATCCACACTAGACTGATGCTTTTTCCACACAAGACGTTATCTTGCTTATCAAAAATCCATACCGGGATATGTACCAATGAAGCATCTGGCTTTAGGTCAATGTGATCCCATCTGATCACATGGTCAGGATCAGGTTGACATTTCTTTAACTAAGATACATGGAACACCTTGTGCACCGAATTGAACTGTGGTGGTAATGCCAACCGATATGACACCTCGCCAACCCGTTCCAATATCTCAAAAGGGACTATATATCGAGGAGATAATTTCCCATTCTTCCCAAAATGACATTTTCCAAGACTTGGAGAGGTTCTCAAAAAGACATGATCACTCACTGCAAATGACAACAATCTTCGGCGATAATCCGCATAAGATTTCTGACGGCTCTGATCCGTCTCAATCATCTTTCTAATCAATTGGATCTTCTCTGTTGTTTCTTGGACAAGGCTCGGCCCAATTAGTGTTGTCTCACCAGTATCCACCCAAGAAAGTGGTGAATGACAAGGACACCCATACAATGCTTCAAACAGAGCCATGTGTATCGAGGCCTAATAACTATTATTGTATAAGAACTCCACTAAGGGTATATGTTCCTCCCATGAGCCACCAAAATCCATTACATAATCCCACAACATGTCTTTCAATGTTTGTATCGTCCTATCGGGTTTCCCATCCGTATGAGGATGATACGTCATGCTCATCGTCAACCAAGTCCCAAGGGCATGTTGTAAGGATTTCTCGAAATGAGATGTAAACCTCGGATCTCTATCTAAAATGATAGACACTGGTACACCATGTCTTTTTACCACTTCCCGGATATATATTTTTAAAAGATCTTATATCGTATGGGTTTCACGAATTGGGATGAAATGGGCCGACTTGGTTAGATGTTCCACTGTCACCCAAATGGCATCGTGTTTCTGGATTATTCTTGGAATACCTATAACAAAATCCATTGCTATCTCGTCCCATTTCCACAGTGGGATATGTAAAGACTGTAACATACCAATTGGTCTCTGATACTCTACTTTAACCTGAAGACATGTTAAGCATCACGAGACGAACTCATCCACATTCCTTTTCATGCCCCTCCACCAAAATTGCTCCTTTATCGCCTTATACATCTTCGGTGTACCTAGATGTATAGCCCATCTTGAATGGTCGTAATAATTAAGGAGTTGTTCCTGAGAAACTAAAGGTACAACCATCCGATCTCGATACCGCAAAACTGAACTCCAATCCAGCATTCATCCCTCAATGGTCTCTCCACCATTGAGTTTTGAACTCATTGCAACATAGTCTACATAGGATCCCCATGCTTCCTTTAATATCTCCACCATATTAGGATCAAGTGTAGCTGAAAATAAAACAGCCACATCACCTAGGTCTTCACATTCCTCATGCATTTCATCTATGACTGACATCAACTGGCATTCATCTGAAGCTTCCTCTTCCAACTGAGCATACGACTACCTGCTTAATGAATCGGGCACTGAATTTCCCTTTCCCGGTGTATACATTAGGTCAAAGTCAAACATTTGAAGATACTATTTTCATATCCATTGCCTCAGATTAAAATCTCGTTGTGAGAAAATGTGTTTCAGGGTTTTTTGATCTGTAAACACAATGAACATCTCACCAAAGTGATAATGTCTCCATGCTTACAAAGCATGGATAATAGCAACCAACTCCAAATCATGTGTTGGGTTACGTTTCACATGCACCATCAACTACCTTGAGCCATAAGCAACCACATGGTCTTCTTGCATGAGAACACAACCCAAACCTATTCCTAAACCATCACAATACACCACATACCCCTGTCCTGATTCCAGAAAAATCAAGATAGGTGCTGATGTAAGGAGAGCTTTCAACTCTGGTAATGATCTCTGAAATTATTCAGTCTATTGAAATTCCTTGTTATTCTTTGTCAATATTGTTATAGGCGAAGTTAGTCGTGATAATTCACACGCAAAGCATTGGTAATAACCAACTAGACCAAGGAAACTTCGTATTTCAAAGACATTCTTGGACAGTTTCTAAGAAAGAACAACTTCTATCATTTCTGGATCCACTGAAACAACATTTTCAGAAACAACATGGCCCAAAAAGCGTACCTATTGTATCCAAAACTCGCACTTTGATAATTTTGCATACAGATGATGGTCTCTCAATATTTCCAACACTATCGCCAAGTGTTGCTCATGCTCAGCCCTTGTTCTTGAATACACCAATATGTCATCCACAAACACCACAACCAAAGAATCTAGATATGGCTGATATATCCGATTCATAAAATCCATAAAGACCGTTGGTGCATTCATAATACCAAAAGGCATGACTACATATTTGTAGTGTCCACATCTGATTCTGAAGGCTATCTTTGGAATATCCTCATTCTGAACTTGCAACTGGTTATATACTAACTGAAAATCAATTTTAGAGAACCACTGATCTCCCCTCAATTGATCAAATATATCATCAATGTTTGGAAGTGGATATATATTCATTATTTTTACTTGGTTAATTTTATGATAATCCATACTTAGCCTCAAAGTTCCATATTATTTTTGTACAAACAAAACTGGTGATGCCCATGAAGACACGCTTGGCCAAATGAAACCCTTACTTTCTAGCTCCTCTAATTGCTCTTTCAATTCCTGTAACTCTATTGGTTCCATCCTATAATATGTAAGTGAGATAGGAATGGTCCCTAGAAGGAGATCAATCATAAACTCCACTTTTCTTATAGGTGGTAGCCCTGATAATTTTTCAAGAAAATCATCAAGAAATTGATCCACTACAGCTGAAAAACTATTTTCCTCAATCTCTTCCATTGATGCCAAAGTCAACGCTGAAATTGATGAGAGATCGTTCACACCATTAGTGCCGACAAGCTCTTTTCACCCTTCTTTACTATCCTTTCTCCTCTAAAGGGATGGTCAATGTCGTCCTCAGTCGTGAAACTAACAGTTCTCCAATAATAGTCGATGTGAGCCTTAATCCATTCCAAACAATCCATACCTAGGATTATATCATAGACATCCATATTCAACATGGAGATGTCCCATTCCAGCTCAGCTCCATCAACAGTTATAGCACATGCTCGACACACTATGGCTTGACATTCTCTTTCACCAAGAAGAGTTTGCAGTTTCAACACAGAAGTCATCATTTCGAGTTTTAAAAATATGAAGTCAATAGCACGAGAAGCAATGATGTAATGTGATGCACCATTATCAAACAACACTTGCACAAAGGTAGAATTCTAAAGGATTGTATGTCTTACTATTGATAGTCCAGCCTGATCATCAACGATCATCTTCTCATATCTATAGATTTGCTTCATCGCTGCACTGTTCTCCTTGTTACCTTTCTAAGATTGTCCTAGTTAAGGAATCTTGGTATTTCGAGAATCACCATGGCTAGCTCTTTTATGCTTACGAGACTGGCTCTGATATCCTCATCCTGTCGAAGCATACGATGCTTGCGATTCCTGGGAAGTGTCATGTGCACCCAACCTCAGAGTATTTCTATAATAACCTTGTAGATGCCCCATCTTCTTGAAATTTTGACATTGTCTAGGTTGCGCCATACTCTCTCGCTTTATGTGATCATTAGAGCCACATTGAAAACACTCGGCTTTCAAAATGGGTCGTGGAGGAAGATTCACCAATCCAGCCGTCTGGTTCTGATTCACATTCCAACCCTGGACGTAGGTGTCCTTCTTTCGATTGTTCCCAGTATTAGAGTTCCCACTTGTTCCCGTGGGTATCATCATACTTCCTCCACCCATAACTCCTAAGATGTTTCTTTCAGCTATTTTTTGCTCTGTTTACCATCTCTGTATAATCCGTAATACAAAGCACAACTATCTTCGAGTGACTCTCCTGTCGCATCCCCGATTCAAAGATACGTTCCTTCAGTGATGAACTTGAAACAACTTCCAGTGCGAACCACACTATATTCATGAATTTAGCAACATATTCCGTGAAAGAGAGATTCTCCTACTTCAGGATGAAAAACTCTGACATCCTCTGGATCTTAAATGTGTGAGGATATAATTCTTTATTGAAAAACTTTTTAAATTCCTCCTAACCTAGATCGTGATCCTTCTTAGCCTTCACCAATAGCTCCCACCACTATCGTGAAAGATCCTCCAGCATGTACGTCTCTAACATTACATTCATTTCTTCTGGTGTGCCGATGAAATCGAAGATACAATTCATCTTACTCAGCCACACCTCCACCCTTTCTATTTCAGAATAACCTAGAAAAATGGGTGGATTCTTCTTCTGGAACAGGACGGAATGGTCTACATGCCTTGACTCATCCCTCTGATTCCCTATGTCGACAACCTTGAACGCTTGAATGATACTATGAACCAGCTCTTGGTTCACACGTGGTTCAGGTGCAACCACATTCTTCACAGCTTATTTTGGTTGGTTTCTATGACCCCTAACCGATGCCATTTTTTATACAAACAATGCACGCCCTTAGTCCCCCTTCCTAGAAACTTAAGGCTTAGCATTTCAATTTCTTTCACATCAACTATCACATAATTTTTTTACAAGCATCCAACTTATCCACATGTTCAACCATATTTTAAAACATCCCATATACTTTTTGAAAATCCACCCATTTTCAAAATATACCAAATATCATCTTTTCAAAATCAATTATTTGAAAACCTGATTAAAATTTCAGAAATCATGCGTTTGCATCAAACCATAATCCATTTCTCAAAATAATTTATGAAATCCTAGTGGGAAGTCATTCTTCTATAATGCATTCCATGATCATCTCATTGGATAAACCCATGACAATGAGATTTCCAACATTCTAAAAGTGTATTCAAAACACTTATATATACAAAAATCTCTGGTAACATGAAGTTCAACATAAATGGGTTAGCTACGTCCTTTAATATTATACATTTCAAGTTCTGACAATCCCACTCCTGTCTAAGATGATCACCGAAGGAATAGACAAGATTGAATTTCAACTCCAGGACCAAGAAGATCGATGACCACTTGTTAGGAAAGAACCAAACATGTTGATACCATTTGTAATGACCCACCAATCCTCATTGGGTTGAGAGATCAACGAGTCATTACTATGCCTTAAGCGACATCCCCAAGGCGCCCATGGATGGCAATAAATACCGAAGGGTTTCAAGATACATGGGGGACGATTTAACCTTTAACCGAAAACAACCAACAAACAGAGAAAACCAGATAACACCTCCAAGAAACCACTATATGATGCATGATTTAAAACCAAAACAACTCCACCATTTATTTTATCAAAAACCAACCAAAAGTATCACAGTGGAAGCCAACACTAAAACATCAGAGTAAAAACCATAAATACATATCAAAGACTACAAAAGAACAACCCAACCCCATGACCCACAAGATCCAAGATCCAACATCACGAACCAGCCCAAGTATCATTAAGCAGTGCTCTAAACATGTGACACATTACCTTTTCCAACGTCCCGGTGCATAAGATCTGCAAAAGCACCAACATGTGAAAGCAGGGGTCAGTAATGAAACTCCATAGGTTTCCCCCGATGACTTTCCAACACATGCCTCTAGGATAAAACATGTTAGCACATTAATATAAAAAAATTTATATAAAACAATTCCAAAACAGTTCACAATATAACATGTTCCATGTCAAAACCATTTTCAAAAAATAACCATCTTTCTCGATAAAAGAAACCAAGAAAGTTTTCAATCAAACTCTGATTTCCAATTTGGAACATTCATTCCAGTTCACAAATCCACACAACCAACCATGCATGCAACATAGACCTCCATATACTCACGAGGGGTGAGTTATCTTTCCAATAATCAATCACTTAGTGGACCAAATTTATGGGGGTACTTCACGACCTTATCTGTCCCTTTTGATGAGGGTACTTCTTGCCCATATCCATACCAAACTTTTTGCTGGGGGAACTTCTCGCCCTTATCCATCCCAATGAATATGAACACACACTACAACCCATGAAAGTTCATTCCCAAAACCAAGTGTGTTTAATACCATTCAAAAAAGCATCACACATTTATTAAAAACCATTTATTTCAAGCAATAAAACCATATCCAATTTAAAATCACCATTTTTAATTTACTTTAACAACAAATTTCCAAAAACACGCAATTTCCATCACCTGTAACTAAAAAGGGGTTTTAACCATTATTTTGTAACAAATAAACAAATCATTTCAATCAAGTAAAACAATTTGAAACTAAACCATCATGTTCGAAGAAAGAGGAATCGAGTGTGAAGCCTCCTACCTCAACAAAAAAGGAGAAACCAAGCCATGGACGAAGAACGCTCAAGAACACCGGGTCAGAACTCCAAAAACCCTCCTTAGATCTCTTCTCCTAAGACAACCAAGACCAAATATTGTCATATTTGGTATCCAAACCGTTATATCTACCCATAATGGGTGTAGATATAAGAAGGTGAAAGAAGAGGATATGTAGATCTTTGTAGATCTAAGAAATGGATCAAGAAAAATCACATACCGTAAGAATTCAGCTTTGATTCTCCAAGAAAAGCCTTCATATCACCTCCAAAACGCTTGGGAGAAGTCTTCCAACCTTCATGGGAGATTAATCCCGAGTTAGGGCCGCTTAGGAGGTTTAAATAAGGAAATTAGAGGCAAAACGAGTTAGATCCACAATTTTAGGATCTATCTTTAAGTGACTGCAAGGTTAGTCCACACAGTTTGACAAACCATGCGCTAACTGTGCATTAGCTTCTACCATGGCTATCCTTCATGCACGGTTTGGCTGCACGGTTAGACGAAACATGAGCCAACCATGTTGAAGCCACTGCCTCCAAGACACACTATGCACGGTTTGGCCGCACGGTTATACAAACCGTGCGCCAACCGTGCGACTTCCCCATTGCCTCCAAACATCAATCCAAGTTCTCCCAACTCTCCCATACGTCACCCATAACATTTAAAACCATGAAAAGTAGCAAGAAATGGTTACATACTAGAAATCGGTGGTACTCCAATGCATTGGGTAATAATAGAAGACTTAAGAGTATATATGTCATGTGTTTACCTGGTTTCATGTACACAATGGTATGTGTGAACCTAATTACATGTTCATAATTTTATTCATGGACTCGAATGAATGTAGATAAGATTATGTGTGAACATGATTAAATGTTCATAATGTTATGACTAAACCTTATTACATGTCAAAAATATTATGAATGGACCTAGATGGATGTCTATATGTTTATGTGTGAACCTGATTAGATTATCATAATGTTATGTCATAACCGCATTACATGTTCACAGTGTTATGTGTGGATCTGGTTTCATGTCTATAAGGTTATGTGTGAACCTGATTATATATTAACAGTGTTATTAATAGACCTGTATGCATGTCCATAAGTTTATGTATGGGCCTGATTTCATGTAATTTACATAATTAGTGAATCAGTAACTATTTATACACATTCTCAACATTATTAACAAATGTGAATGACACAAATACCATGTGTCATTCCTATGTTATAATTTTATGACTTTTAATCATAATTCTCTTATGATCCATGTCAATGGAAAATCAATTCATTTTTATGATATCTAATTTGAATGGTATGATTTTAAAATGTTATTATCAATTTCTGTAGCCTCTTTCCCTTGTAATGCTTTTACATTTAATTTTTTTTACCATTTCTGAGCATCTAAGATCAACACTTTATTATGCTTCATTTTCCTAAGTCATGAATGAATTTTTTTAGTTATAAGTACATATGGGGAGATATTTGAGGTAGTTGTTGAAGATCTTTCAACGGGATAGATGATTTTATTTCAATGTTTCCAAAGACACTAAACTATTACAGTCCTCAAGCAAGTATTTTTGTAATATTCTAAATATTCTTCTAAAATGATGAAATTTCCATGTATTCTACATCCGGGTCACTATATTTGGTATCAATGGAAAGTCATTATTAGAGTTTTGAAACTAGGATGTGAAATATTTAGTGAGATCCCTAGGTGTATTTCTAAGAAAATATATATGGATGTTTCTACATATAAGTATATTGTTGATGTAACATTTAGGAAAATTGAAATAGAATTTTTTTAAATGATATAGTGAGTGGTGTCCTGGAAATACATCCATGTATGGATGCAACAAGAGTATGTGGATATTTCATAAATGTACTCGGTGGTAACAACTCAAGAAATATATGTCTCTTTCCTAACTCGGGGTAATCTAGTACACAATAACAATACTTGCTGCACAACTGGAATGACACTCCCGATGGATATGTTTTGGAAGTTCACAAATTCCTTACGAAACAACATGAATGATTAAATATTGGATGACTATGAAGAAGCTAGGATAAATATAAGTTTTCATATATTAAATAATTATGATCCATGTTTTAGTAACCATATAATTAATGTTCCATGGTTATATAGTGTAGAGAGTTGAAGCTTAACGTACATAGAAATTACATTACTTTTGTGGAATACTTAGTACATAACAAAAACACACACACAAGGACCGTAATAGTTTAGTGTCTTTGGAAACTCAGAATATAATCTTTTAATCGTGGTGAAAGATCTTCAACATCTCCCATAAAGATCTTCTTTTTTTTAAACCTAAATCCTTTCTTTATGTCTTGGGGAAAAGAAAACATAAAAGGGTGAGCTCAAATGCTCAGTAAAGGTAAACAAAAGAAATATCAATCACATCATATTCATAAGAACATAACATTTTGGAAATCATAACCTGCAAAAGAGATCATAATATCATAACATGGGATAAATCATAGTAGTGAAATGTAATCTCGATAATCATAACTTAAAACATTAAACTTTGTGGCATACACACATAATCATAGAGAATCATTTCTTATTAGTCAAGACTCATTTCCAAGACTATCTTAGTGGACAAAGTCCATTTCTGAACCGATTCACCCATATTTTAGTCCTGTTTCACTAAAACGATATAACCTACCGTTCCAGCCATGTCTATCTCATGAGATATAAAATCTTTACCCAATGCATTGGAGGGAGATATAGGTCCCACCCATCTCATAATGAAACCATTCTTATGTGTGCCACAAAAATCATAAATCATACATCATTGCATAACCCATGTAATAAAAATGGGAATCTTTAAACATCGTGACATCATAAAACAATTCATATAAGATAAAAGAATTCATAAAAAAAATATTTCCATCACAACGTAATCAAATCCATGTAATACACCCAGTAAAATACACCCCAGTAAATACCAAAGTATAAACAATCTCGGATAAAAATGAGATTGTGATATTTCCCTTACCATAGGTCCGATTTTCTTCGTAAGTGTCCGAACCTCCTGTATAATGATTTAAATAATGTCATTGACTTATTACAGAATCATAATAATTGTTATGATATCATATATGGTTTACTTATGACTTTATATTACCCGTTCTTTTGTAAATTCCATGTTAAAGAGCGTTTTGGGTAAAATTGTTTCATTTGTCGTCCGTGTTTTGACTTGTAATTATTCATATGATTACTTAGATCATGATTACTTAATTCCATAATATAAAACATTATTTATATATAATATATATTCAGAATATATATATATATAATAAATCTGTAAATGGAAAGAAATACACCGTTCATGGAGACGGTAGGCCGTACGTACGCATGAACGCTGTTTTCGTTTCCTTATTGAGTTGAATGGAATTATGTAGATGAAATAAAAATATATACACATAAATATATTATCATTATTATGTCATATATTTCATTATTACTGATTATATATACTTTATAATCATTCATGAATGGTTAATGTGGAGAATGAATCTCATCGCGTCGTGGAGACGGTAGTTCGTACGTACGCACGAGCGATGATATCGTTCCCATGGTCGTGGAATTGTGTTGAAGTTTATGTATACTATTTCAGTATCAATATCACTTTATAATAATCATATATAGTTACTAATTACACCATTATACCCATCAAATTAAGGTTGTGGCGGAAAATAGATTACACCACGGCGTGGAGACGGTATTCCGTACGTACGCACGCTCAGTGATTTCCTTTTTCCGTAGGATGGATTAAAGGTTAATTAGAGTTGTTTCATATTTATAATAAAATATAAGTATATATGAAATACTGATGTTATTACTTCATAATGAAACAACCTAAGAAGAAGAAGTTGAAGAAGCAATAAAGGTGAAAGAATCGGTAACGGAAATTACCCCTTCTTTGAAGCGCCTCTTTGAGACCTCCTCTTAGGGCACTAAAATTGGTCTTTGAGGAAGAACAAAACTTCTAGGATGTTTCTAGGGAAGTGTAGAATAGAATTTGGAAGATTATGGCCGAGCTTGAAGGCTCAAATTGGTGTGAGGAAGAGAGGGAGGGGGTGCCCTTTTATAAGGGAGGAGAGGGGCACCTTTGGAATAACTAAAAATATTATTTTATTATAAAGCCAAATTCGGTTTTAAATAGATCTAAATTGATTTATTTCAAATATAAGGTGGGGATGGGTCGAAAGCTTCTCATCCAATAGAATTTAGACATGTTTAAGTTCCTATTGTAACCTTATCATTTATATTTAACTTTAAGATAGATAATTTTACTTTTACCGTGTCTTCTTGTTTTCTTACATTATAAGGTTGATAAATTTACTATATCAAGACAAAAGAACCCCAAGTTGTTTATTATTAATATATATAACCTAATCTAAGTAATTTTTCAGAACCTTAGATTTTTAGGAATAAAATAACAATTAATAATATAATATTTGTTTTAAAAACTATTTTATGTCAATTTTGACACTATTTAGTAATTGATTTTTGTGAAACAAATAACAGAATGATTAGTCAGAACACAGTTAATTAAATCAATAATAACATGTCATATTAACATAAAAAATTATTTAAATTCATAAAAAGTCTTAAATTACTTTTATTTGGGTATTTATAACATCAATTATGTCAATATTTCATTAATAAGACCATTTCTGCATCATCTTTGTGTCATAATAAATGATAATTATTTAATCCCTAAAAATTCTAAATAAATTTCTATGATGTAGATAATTGTATTATATTTCTGGAGACTTTTAATTTTAGATGTTTCATGAAGTGTATCACTAAATTAAAATTATTATACTTATAAGATTTAAGAAATTGACATGTTGTCACATTCTTTGGTTTTAATAATAAATAACTTATTTTCATGGAAAAAAGTCTATTAAATGAATCTAATCCGACACTTAGGTGACATGGGTCGACTTTTAGTCATCAAATAGGATTTTTCCAAGTGTTATGGTAATTTTATAATATTATATTTACCCTTAATTACCGGATTTACCTTTAACTATGGTAAATAAAATTTACTGTAGTTACTATTCATAATTCCCAAAAATAAAAAGTATCGTATTACCATAATTTGGACCCACTTATTCTAAATATGGAATCCATTTTTTAAAATTCAAAACCCAAAAGTTTCATAAATTAAATTAAAATTAATCCCGTTGTTGAAAGAAAACGGGTTTTTCTTTAAAACATTGCAAAAGATTTAATTGATTTAACCTATGAATTCAAGGTGAAATCAATGCTAATGACATACATTATATTAAATGGTAAAAATATATTCTATTTATACTTTAAAACCATTCAATATTATAATTTAACCACATAAGATATTAGGATGACAAAAAGTTGTTTTTAATTAAAATATAGCGTGTTTTTACTATTCATTAAAATATGAAAGTCATCAGAATAAAATGAAAAAAATATCAAAAGTAAATTTTTATTTCTTGATTCCAAAGAATAATTTTATTTTGTCATATTGAACTTATAAACATGTCAAAAACTAGATTTAATGTGGGTGCACCATCAAAAGGCAGCAAAACTGCATTTTTTGAAAAATACTTATTTTACCCGAAAAAATTATTTTGTTCTTATAACATGTTTTAGAAAATGTGTAAGACAAATAATAATGTTATAGGATTCAAAATTTAGTTAATACTATTCATAACTGCTAGTTCATAATAATATTGTAATAATATATCGTTGTTTAGTAAAACCCGATATTGCGTACAACACACGCTATCGAGGAAGGTCGTGATTGCATGTAATGCAAGCCAAGTCAGGGTTGCGTGCTGTGCAAGAATCCTTCATTGTTTTGTATAACATAATCCAACCATATTTCATTTATACATTGAATATATATATATATATATACTCAATGTTGCGTAGAATAACTATTATCAAAATTGTGTGTAACACGATCCAAGAATAGTGTTGCGTATACTGCAAGCTAATATGGTGTTGTGTATAGCGCAAGGTAATATTGGTGTAGCATACAACACAATACATTAATGAAATTAATAGAATATTTTCCATAAAATATCGGGGTGTTACATTCTACCTCCCTTAAAATGAATTTCGCCCTCGAAATTCGTCGGGGTTATAAATGGTTTACTATTTGAAAGTTTCTTTATTAGAAACCCACATCGAAAAAAGGAATAGCAAAACAAATATTTAAAAAAAGTATGAAACGTAATGGTTACCCAAATAAAATAATCACTGGGTTTCCACATAGGTGAAAATATGGATATGGAAGAGAAATCTAACCATCATGTTTAGATGGAGAGTGGTAGAGAACATGGCTATGGAAAAGCCGGCAATCACAAAGCCATAAATTTGTGACGATCTAAGGTACCATCTGATTCATCAGATATAAGGGAACTAGGACAACATTTTTGGTTTTCAAGAACATTTCCCTAATGTTGATGAATTAAAAGAAATACTTGCATGATTTTGGTACAATCTCATTATTGTTCGTGAATTGAACAATTTCAACTTCATCCCTTAAAGAAATGAAGTTGAATTTGTTTTTCGTGATGTGTTAGCAGATCATTTGATAGAATGATGGGTCATTCCATCTCTTCCAAACAAAAGGTTAGCAAAAGTTATACGTCCATCTTAATGTTAGATTAATCGTATATAGTTCCAAAAATGAACTTATACTTCATATATCATAATGCTTAATTAAACAAAACTAGTTTATACTTACCAGGGACTTCCTGTAGGCCAGTGGTAGGCGATAAAGGCTAGTCGCAATTTGGTTGTGGGTTCGATTCCCACAGCCTTGTCCGACACGATGGGCTGTCACCCGTCCTGCAGGTTGTCCTTTTTCTAAAACTACATTACTATAAAATCCCATCAGTAATATCGAAAAAAGTTCTATCCTTAAACAATACTAACTTATGTCCAACATAATCCATTCCAATCTTTAGGCTTATCTAAAATACTCCGGTCCAATCTCATAGTATAAAGAAAATGATTACTTCAAATTTCATCAACCAAGCATGTGAATACCATCATTTATCCCCCATATATATATATATTGTTGGTCACATTCCAATCATGTGAATACATTAATTATGTATTCTCTTGAAAAAATGAATACCCATTGATCCATAGTGAAAACTTGAATGTAGCTAAAAGTTAACACTTTCCACATACCAAAATCCTCAAAATTTTATATACTCAAACCATGATATAACTTAGTCCTTATATCAATCATGAGCTCATGAATACTGTTAAACATTTCATTTTCTCGTTTTCCTTTCATTATGCGCATATCATCTTATTTCCAAAAATATCTCAATCACTTTGAATAACACATTAGACCAATACATAAATATTCCAATAATCCATGATACAACATTATTTTGGAATCCCATTACATAAACACTTAATCATTCCACCACATTGTTGTCATATTCAACATCGCCAATAGTGATCTCATGTGACTTCCCTTTGTCCTTTTTCTTATGTGGTTGCTCATGTCGATCATCACTAACCCTTGGATTTGGGCATTTATTAGCAAAATTCCCCATTTCTGTGCACTTGAAGCATTGAAGTGTATTAGGTTCATTCTGTGTATCCCTTCCTTTTTTGCATCATTAGGCATCTTCTTCCCGTCATTACGGCATTCAAATGCCTGAGGACCTTCCTTTCCACATTTGAAACATTTACTTGTCCCTTTAAGACAATCTCCACCATGCTTCTTTCCACACATTGAGCATAAGGAAACATTCATCTTCTTTTTACCATTATTCTAAGATTTCTCCTTAAACTCCATCTTTCGTTTCTTGTCAAAACTATGAGATGGATAAGTAACACCAACTTCCATTTCTACCTTTATAGCACAACGTACAATTTCATCATAGCTACTGAAGTCTCTTATAGCTAATGCCCTTCGAAGATTTGGTTTTAAGCCACTGAAGAATCGATCAACTTTACTTTCAGGTTGCATGATAAATCCTGATGCATACCTTGCAAGACTTGTAAAATTCGCTTCGTATATACCAACAGATTCATCATCCTTTTTCTTTAGTTCAATAAACTCCTTCTCCATCTTTGTTCAAAGAATACGATGGAAGTACTTATTAAAAAATAAGTTCTTGAACTCGTCCCATTCCATGGACTCAATTTCATCTCTTGGCCTCGTATTCTTCATAATATTCCACCATTGATCAGCTTCACCTTCCAAACAATATACTGCTAAGATGACATTATCATGTTCAGAACATTGAAGAACTGAAAATATCTTTTTAGTAGTACTGATCCATTGTTCAGCAACAAGTGTATCGGAAGACCCACTAAAAGAAGGTGGAAGTTGCCTCATGAAGGACTCAATAGAATATTGTTCCCTTCTCTGCTCATTTGAATGTCCAGAATGATTGATATCTTGTATACGTATAGCAATAAAATTTTTCACTCCATCTCCCATAACACTTGTTTGTTCAGGAGGACAATCATTGCATTGTCCATTACAGTGATCAACACGGTTCCTTCGGGTTCCATCCATCGTCTAAAACCCAAAAAGAATAGTGTGAGAGGCAAAAATAATATTAGGGAAAACAACATAGTAAAGGGGGAGTACCCTTAATATCTAACATCTTAGGTTAAATTCTAAGATTTTTACCGTAGTTCTAGGACTATATCCTATACGTATACTTATCCTTAGGGACATCCATAGACATACCATAGAAATATCTCTAGGGATCTCACTAACATTTTCGCATCCTAGTTTCCAAAGGTTGACTAAACATTTCCTCTGATACCAACTGTAGAGACCCGAAGCTTAACGTACATAGAAATTACATTACTTTTGCAGAATACTTAGTACATAACAAAAACACACACACAAGGACCGTAATAGTTTAGTGTCTTTGAAAACTTAGAATATAATCTTCTAATCGTGGTGAAAGATCTTCAACATACCCCATAAAGATCTTGTTTTTTTAGACCTAGATCTTTTCTTTATGTCATGGGGAAAAGAAAACATAAAAGGGTGAGCTAAAATGCTCAGTAAGGGTAAACAAAAGAAATATCAATCACATCATATTCATAAGAACATAACATTTTGGAAATCATAACCTGCAAAAGAGATCATAATATCATAACATGGGATAAATCATAGTAGTGAAATGTAATCCTGATAATCATAACGTAAAACATGAAACTTTGTGGCATACACACATAATCATAGAGAATTATTTCTTATTAGTCAAGTCTCATTTCCAAGACTATCTTAGTGGACAAAGTCTATTTATGAACCGAGTCACCCTCGTTTCAGTCATGTTTCCCTGAACCGGTATAACCTACCATTCCAGCCATGTCTATCTCATGAGATATAAAATCATTACCCAATGCATTAGAGGGAGATATAGGTCCCACCCATCTCATAATGAAACCATTCGTATGTGTGCCACAGAAATCCTAAATCATACATCATTGCATAACCCATGTAATAATATGGGAATCTTTAAACATCGTGACATCATAAAACAATTCATATAAGATAAAAGAATTCATAAAAAAAATATTTCCATCACAACATAATCAAATCCATGTAATAATAGGGATAGAAACAGAACCCTTTATTATCTTAGATGGAAAATAATTTTGATAAAACACTTGAACTCCATTATTGAGGAAAATATCATTTCTACTTCAAAAATATTTTCCTTTCTTAACATGTCATACAATTTTAAACTAAAAGAAGTTGATTAAAAATAAACTTGAAAACTTATAAAGGAAGATTTTTGGAAATAATTTTTTAAAAATCCATTCATGCCGTATAAGTTAAAAAAACATTCTTCGTACTTTTGTCAGAAAAGTCAAAAAGTACCTCGAACGAAAAACGACAAAAGATTCCTTTCACATCTTTTACTATAAACTCACCAAAGGGTAAAAATGGATTAAAACAATTGAAGGTGGATAGAAATAATATTAAATGTTGATGAAACATGTAAGTGGATGATAAAATACACCCTAGTAAATACCAAAGTATAAACAATCTCGGATAAAAATGAGATTATGATATTTCCCTTACCTTAGATCCGATTTGCTTCATAAGTGTCCGAAACTCCTATATAATGATTTAAATAATTTCATTGACTTATTCCAGAATCATAATAATTTTTATGATATCATATATGGTTCACTTATGACTTTATATTACCCGTTCATTTCTAAATTCCATGTTAAAGAGCGTTTTTGGTAAAATTGTTTCATTTGTCGTCCGTGTTTTGACTTGTAATTATTCATATGATAACTTAGATCATGATTACATAATTCCAGAATATAAAACATGGTTTATATATAATATATATTCAGAATATACATATATATAATAAATCAGTAAATGGAAAGAAATACACTGTTCATGGAGACGGTAGGTCGTACGTACACATGAATGCTGTTTTCGTTTCCTTATTGAGTTGAATGAAATTATGTAGATGACATAAATATATATACACATAAATCCAGTATCATTATTATGTCATATATTTCATGATTACTTATTATATATACTTTATAATCATTCATGAATGGTTAATGTGGAGAATGAATCTCATCGCGTCGTGGAGACGGTAGTCCGTACATACGCTCGAGCGATGATATCATTCCCATGGTTGTGGAATTGTGTTGAAGTGTATGTATAAAATTTCAGTAAAAATATCACTTTATAATAATCATATATAGTTACTCATTACACCATTATACCCATCCAATTAAGGTGGTGGTGGAAAATAGATTACACCACGACGTGGAGACGGTATTCTGTACGTACGCATGCACGGTGATTTCCTTTTTCCATAGGATGGATAGAAGGTTAATTAGAGTTTTTTCATATTTATAATAACATATCAGTATATAAGAAATACTTATGTTATTACTTCATAATTAAACAACCTAATAAGAAGAAGTGGAAGAAGAAATAAAGGTGAAAGAATCGGTAACAGAAATTACCTCTTCTTTGAAGCGCCTCTTTGAGACCTCCTCTTAGGGCACTAAAATTGGTCTTTCAGGAAGACCAAAACCTCTAGGATGTTTATAGGGAAGTGGAGAAGAAAATTTGGCAGAGGTAGGCCGAGCTTGAATGCTCAAATTGGTGTGAGGAAGAGAGGGAGGGGGTGCCCTTTTATAAGGGAGGAGAGGGGCACCTTTGGAATAACTAAAAATATTATTTTATTATAAAGACAAATTCGGTTTTAAATAGATCAAAATTGATTTATTTCGTAGCTAATGTGGGTATGGGTCTAAATCCTCTCATCCAATAGAATTTAGACAAGTTTAGGTTCCTATTTTAACCTTATCATTTATATTTGACTTTAAGTTAGATAATTTTACTTTTACCGTGTCTTCTTGTTTTCTTAAATTATAAGGTTAATAAACATACTATATCAAGCCAAACGAACCCCAAGTTGTATATTATTAATATATATAATCTTATCTAAGTAATTTTTCAGAGCCTTAAATTTTTATAAATAATATAACAATTAATAATATAATATTTGTTTTAAAAACTATTTTATGTCAATTTTGACACTATTTAGTAATTGATTTTTGTGAAACTCATAACAGATTGATTAGTTAGAACACAGTTAATTAAATCAATAATAACATGACATATTAACATATAAAATTATTTAAATTCATAAAAAGTCTTAAATTACATTTATTTGGGTATTTATAACATCAATTATGTCAATATTTTATTAATAATACAATTTCTGCATCATCTTTGTGTCATAATAAATGATAATTATTTAATCCCTAAAAATTATAAATAAATTTCTATGATTTAGATAATTGTATTAGATTTCTGGAAACTGTTCATGTTCGAATTTTCATGAAGTTAATCACTAAAGTAAAATTATTATACTTATAAGATTTAAGAAAGTGACATGTTGTCACATTCTTTGGTTTTACTAATAATTAACTTATTTTCAGGGAAAAAATTCCATTAAATGAATCTAATCCGACCCTTAGGTGACATGGGTGGACTTGTAGTCATCCAATAGGATTTTTACAAGTGTTAGGGTAATTTTATAATATTATATTTACCCTTAATTACCCAATTTCCCTTTAACTATGGTAAATAAAATTTACCGTATTTACTATTCATAATTCCCAAAAATAAAAAGTAGCTTATTAACATAATTTTGACCCACTGATTCTAAATTTGGAATCCATTTTTCCAAATTAAATACACAGAATTTTCATAAATTAAATTAAAATTAATCCCGTTGTCGAAATAAAACAGGTTTTTCTTTAAAACATTGCAAAAGATTGAATTGATTTAACCTACGAATTCACGGTAAAATCAATGATAATGACATACATTATATTAAATGGTTAAAATATATTATATTTATACTTTAAAACCATTCAATATTATAATTTAACTGCATAAGATATTACGATGAAAAAAGTTGTTTTTAAATAAAATATAACGTGTTTTTACAATTCATTAAAATATGAAAGTCATCAGAATAAAATGAAAAAAATTATCCAAAGTAAATTTTTATTTATTGATTCCAAAGAATAATTTTATTTTGTCAAAGTGAACTTATAAACATGTCAAAAACTATATTTAATGTGGGTGCGCCATCAAAAGGCAGCAAAACTGCATTTTTTGAAAAATACTTATTTTACCCAAAAAATTTATTTTGTTCTTATAACATGTTTTAGAAAATGTGTAAGATGAATAATAATGTTATAAGATTAAAAATTTAGTTAATACTATTCATTACATCTTGTTCATAATAATATTATAATAATATATCGTTGTTTAGTAAAACCCGGTATTGCGTACAACACACACTATCGAGGAAGGTCGTGATTGCGTGTAATGAAAGCCATGTCAGGGTTGCGTGCTGTGCAAGAATCCTTAGTTGTTTCTTATAACATAATCCCACCATATTTCATTTACACATTGAATATATATATACTCAATGTTGCGTAGAATAACTATTATCAAAATTTTGTGTAACACGATCCAAGAATAGTGTTGCGTATACTGCAAGCTAATACGGTGTTGCGTATAGCGCAAGGTAATCTTGGTGTAGCATACAACACAAGACATTAATGAAATTAAAATAATATTTTTCATAAAATCTCAGGGTGTTACATATAGTATCCAAATATGATAAATTTTTCTCACACTATTATTTTTAGATTTAGTTTTTTTTAAAGGTAGTTCCTCAGATAAAAACTGAGACACAATTTATTTATAATAATGGGAACAAAGAAACTACATGATTTTTAATTATGGAATCTTATGAAAATCATTATCATAAAAGGGAAGAGCGCAAGTGGTTATGTAATCCATCCATGTTAATTCCCGGTTGATTCCCCTATTAGCAAGACTGTTGGCAACCATGTCTTCTTCATGAAAAGCATGAGTGACAATGTGGTTGGTCTCTTGAAGTAAAGCAAGGAAGATCATCCAATGGTTAATCAAAGGCCATGCTCTCTAAAAAAATCTTCAGAACCTGCGAGACCTAGGTTTCCTTTGGAGGCACCATCAACATTCTCATTGATCCATCCTAGAAGCAGTGCTTGCTAGAAGACCTCAAAAGTACGTCCCGATTGTTTGTATATCCCATCATTACAAAGTCGATGAAGGATCTTGAAATATCCAACCGAATTATCACATTGATCTTTTTGAGTCATTGTAGCATCCTTAACAGCAATGAGGATATGCGCTCGACTGACATTAAGATTAATCAAGCAATTTTTTTGGATAATAGCATTTCTATCATAACATATAACATGAAGGATCTCAGCAATAGTAGTTTGGAAATGTTTTTTGATCTTTTAAGATGTATCAAGATCCACACATTGTTTTAATTGAGTGCTAATGGTGTCATGGAGTAACCATCTGCAGTTAAAAATGTCAGAACTAAAACTCCAAAGGGCAGAAGCTGTAACATAAGACAAAAACAGATGCTTAGTATCTTCTCTATGTTGGTGAAAAAAAGGACATGTGGAGCAATTTTGGACCCCAAAATGTTGAAGACAAACCTCCATGGGTACACTATTGTGAGCAATGCTTCAAAAGTAGAGTAAGTCTCATTGGTTTAATCTAGAGTTTATCAAAAGATTTCAACCAGAAAAAAATTGTTTCAGAGTTGGAAATATTGTGATTATAAAAACTTTTGGAGTCAAGAATACCATTGTGGGTAGGTTCCAAAATAAAGAAATCTTCAAAGCTAGAAAAGGGATAATTTCCAATTACATGAATGATTTCATCAGGGATATTAGAAGTACGTGATTTCATAACCTCCTTTATAAAATGGTTGGTACTGTCCAAAAGAGAATTAGGAGACACCGTAGTGATAAGGGGGGAACCAGTCCAATTATCCTGCCAGAAATTCAAACAAGAATTCATGATAACCATCCATCTATGTTTGTCCATAATATTGGTAAAGGATTTCCTAATGGAAGGAAGATCAAAAAATTAATCTAATTTCAAATGATTTTTTTTATCTTTACAGGGAATCTTTTTTTAAGAAAATCAATGGAGTTAGAATTGATGTTAATCAACCTCTAGGTAAGTCTGTCTTGAAGGGAATCATTAAAAATTTATGATTTTTATGCCAAAAAAACCTTTCTCTAAAGGATATCAACAACTGTCCCAGGGTATTGTCCCAAGCCGTGTTTCAATAGTACAACCGGTCCAAACTAAATTCTTTATGTAAACATTAATTTTCATTTGAAGACAAGCGGGCCATTTATAAACCATTATAGAGCATACCATTTTGGATACAATGTTATATTTCACTAGATAAATTTTCCCTGCCATGGATATGGAATTTCCTTTCTAGGAGGACAGTTGCTTAATGACTTGATCAACAATGTTGGAAAAATTCAAAGATTTAGGTCGTCCTCAAATGATAGGAATTCCAAGATATGTGAAGGGGAAAGTTCCTTCCTTGATGCCTGAATTATTTATAATACTAATCTTTCTAGGAGAAGAGAATGTTTTTCTAAATAAGACATAATATTTTTTCCAACATATAGATTGACTAGAGAATTCTTCATAGTGTGACAAAGAATTTTTTAAATTTTGAATGTTTTTTCTACCCCTTGTAAGAATAAGATAATGTCATCAGTATAAAGAAGGTTTTTAGGAACATTTAAGTACCTGGCATCCTGGATAGGTTTAATCTTATTTTGATCCACAAGACGAGTGAGTAATCTGCTTAGGTAATACTCCGCAATAGAAAAGAGAATTGTAGATAAAGGGTCACCCTGTCTGACCCCCTTAGTGCATTTAAAGTAGCCCTTTGGGGAACCATTTACAAGGATAGATATGGAAGATGATTTGAATAAGGAGTTTATCATATTTATGAAGATTTCATTGAATCCAAAATCCTGAAGAACTTGGAAGATGACACCCCAATCAAGGGTGACAAAGGGTTTCCTGATATGAAGATTGATGGCAGAATCTCCTCCTCTGATGGATTTGTTGAGGGTGTTGGTACATTCAAATGCAAGACAAAGGCAGTCTTGTATAGCTCTACCCTTGTTTAAACCAAATTGATTCCAAGAAAAAATTTTATTGCACAATGTCTAAAGTCTATTGGCAAGGAGTTTGGTAATGACCTTGTAAATCGTGTTAATAAGATGAATGGGCCATAAGAGATGAATTTACAAGGTTTTGTCCACTTTAGGGATTAAGGTGATAAATTGAGAATTAAGACCCTAAGGAAGGAAACCATTAGAAAAGAAGGATATGACAAGATTTCAAACATCAGAATAAAAGGTTCCCCAATATTGTTGGAAAAGGCATTGTTAAAACCATTAGGGCATGGGGAACTATTAGGATTAAGGCTAAAAACGGTGTCTTTGATATCATGATCGAGAGTCACACTAAGAAGGGAAACATTGTATTACTCATTTACCAGAACCTGAATGATCCCAGGAAGGAAATCATTATTGACATTAGGTACATTGAAGAGAGTATCAAAGTAGGAGACCACATGATTGGCAATGCTCTCCTTAGAGCTAGTGATGGTATCATCAACTCTATGTAGAAAAAGAGGCCAAAAACATTCATGATTATTTGGAGATAATTTTAGAACGTGGTGTTTCTGTCACCATAAGATAACCATTTTGTTTTAAAATTATTTTTAGGTATGTTTTCATTATGGGAAAGGAGAGAATTAAGATTTATGGAAGTATTGATTTCAAGATGGGGTTCCAAGGAGAAATCAGAGGTAGTGTTAGAGGTTTGTATTTGGATAAGATCATTTCCAATGGTGGGGATGTCTTTGTCCATTTAATTATAATTAGAACTACAAAAACCTTTGAGAAATTGTTTGAGATGTTTTAATTTAATGATGCAAGAAAAATCATCACTATGTTGGTTTATAGAATCCCAACACTTGTTAATAACATTCACACAGTCCAGGTTTACAGACCAAGCATTTTTAAACATAAAAGGGAAAATAGGTTTATTTGTTTTGATAGTAGACTTACCAAAATGGGTTTGTGGTCCAAATTCAGTTTGGGTAAGGTGATGCTAGAGATAGTGTCCCAAAAATCCAGGGCAGATTTGTTCATGAAGGCCCTATCCAACATACTGGCAATGATCCTATTATAGTGTATTTTATACCACGTGAACATGGAACCTATGAGATTGATATCTATGAGGTCACAATCCTCAATTGAGGTTATAAATTCTCTAGAGGATATGGTGGATTGGGACAGAGAAAGGTTCTCACTGGAAGAAAGGATAGAAATAAAGTCACCAATCACAAACCAGGGATCCAAAATGTTTCTAGATAACACAAAACGATCATTCCATAGAGATATTATGTCTTGATATCTATTTTTAGCATAATACATGGTACGAAAGATATGTATGTAATCTAGGGTGAATTACCAAGTCAAAATTTGGGCATAAATTTGGATGACACTAATGTTCTTTAAGGAAATGTGATAATAAATCCAATGATATTCTATATCATTACATTCTTTGCATGCACCTAAATAATTATATACATAAGTGAAAAGTTTTCTAAAGTTCAAATAAAAATTGACTTTTGGATCGGAAATAGAAAACAATATAGGACGATTAGTCAAATGAAAATTATTAAGGACATTAAGAGTAGCAGGATTAGAAATTCATTGAAAATTCCATTATAAAATATTCATTAAAACATGGTTTTGGAGGCAGAACCTAAATGTTTCTTCTTTGAGCCCCCCGAGATATTCTTACTTTTAGATCTCCGAACATTTTGGGATGGGGTAGTGGATTTTTTATTTTCATGCTTACTCATTAGGGAAATAGAAGATATGTTAGGAATACCTGCATTGACAATGGATAGATCTGCATTACCTTTTATAGAATCCAGAATAGTGTCAGAGAGCATGGATAGAGCTTGTATATGCATAGCCTCTGATTTCCCATTGGAGGAGGCCATAATAGACTAGTTTTGAGTTCCTGAATTTTCATCTAGATGGTTATGAACATCTGGTTATTTAGTTTGGGAGTCACCTTCTGATGGTTTTTTATCATGTATCGAAGATTTTGAAGCATATATCGAGTCTTCATGGCCATTTCCAGCATCTATTGGTGTAACTTTCAAAGAATCGGCTAGGTGACCAGTCCCCTTGGTAGTATCAAGTGGGTTCAGTTGTTGTATCGTGAGAGGAGGGTTGCCAACAATACATTCACTGGAAACCGCAGAACCTGATAAACTAGACTCTTCAGTGTTGTGTATGTAATTGATCTCCCCACCGACACTCTGAATCGAAGAATCCATCGGTGCTGTCAAATAGGGTCTATGCTTTGAGGTGTTGTGGATAACAGTATCATCAAGAATAAGCTCTGAAGGATTTTGGTTCAATGGTTTATCCAAAGTTGTGTTCTCAAAAGACAAGTGACATGTATCCATCATATGTTTTTCAAGATCCTCTTGGATGGACTGATATATTGAGCTCCCTTCTTTCCCATCCACAAGTTGTGCCCAATTTTTACCCGAAATCTCTCCCAAGTGATTTAACTTCTTAAACCATACCTCATATTTTTTCTTGGGTGGTTTAGGTTTCTCTAGATCCGCATTTTTGTCCTTTTTACCCTTTCTCAACTCTGTTCAGCCATCATTTTCTGGCTAGGATACTTTACTTTTCATGATCCTATTGTTCATCAAGGAATGACTAATTTTCATTCCTTTTTAGTACTTCAGCATTGAAAAATTTACATTCTTTTTTAGAGAAATAGGTGGATAGAATCAGTAAACAACAAAGGCTGATGTTTTCATTAAATCATTAAAGTGTACATTTTCATAAAAATTATTCAAAATTTGGAAAAGGGATCTTGAAAAAAATTCCTAGAAGTTTCATTTCAGATCAGTCAAGTAGGTCTATTAGGTCATCATAAATTCATGGCCATGCAATTATTATCTTTATCCAAACCCTGTTCTCTATCACTCTCTATCAAAACATCATGGAATGGTTTATCTCCCATGTCAATATTTACACATCCCATTTATATTATCTTATGTGGGAGTCTCATTGTGAGTTAATTTGGGTAACCATTATGCTTCCCACAATTCATTTTCACAGGAAGTTTTATTATTTATTTTTACAATGTTATTTTCTATGGATGAAACATTCATGTATTAAACATTTGATGACCTAGAATAATTTCTAGGATAAAATTAATTTTAAGGGGGGAGAAATGTAACACCCCAATATTTTATGAATTAGTATATCTTTTTTTATATTTTTCTTTTATCAAAACATTGAAAATAGTTTATTTTATATTAATGCACAATGTTTGGCAGGAATTATATGAAAACCCAATGTATGTGCGCACTACATCCAACATAAATTTTATCCTTATCTTCCTGGAATACATTGGTTAGCATACATTACATGCAATATATATTTTCCTCGATTTCTTGTATACCATGCGAGATTGAATTTTACTCATTAATAATATATAAAAAATTGTAATATTTTATATAATAAGATATATCCAAGAAATTAAATTAGAGTTTATGTATAGTATAAACTAATATATTAAAAAAAATTGTTTGGAAAAATATAAAATGAATTCATAGGTTACCAATTAATTTTAAATGAATATAAAAACTGATAGAATAAAAATAAAAATATTTTTATTTTTATTATCCAGAGGATTTTTAACTTATTAAATTAAATTAATTACAATTAGAGAGTGATATTAATTTAATATATTTTTTATAAATTCAATTAATGAAATATTATATTCATATAATAGATTATATAGACATAATATAAAAATAAATTCAATTTTATGCATTATAACCTATATTTTTTACAAACACTATTTTAGCACCTTTTTATGGAGAACACATTTCAAATCCAAATTTTATATCTTTTATAGTTTTAAAATACCAAAATATACATAAAAATTGTAATAGAAACATAAAAATTAGTATAGGATACATATTTAGTATTTTTTCTGTAAGGTTTCGTTTTTTTAATGAATTGTTTTAAATACTAGATTTTAATTCAAAATTGATTTTTCATCTAATTTATTTATAAGGACAAATAAAAAGATTACTTTGGTTAAAGGTTTATTAGATATTATTTTTATTAAATAATCTATTTCAGATAAATATAATTAATTTAAATTTTAATTGGATATTAAAACATAGTAATTTTTTTATCGTTTTTTAATATGAAAACCTCCATTGTCAACCCGTCTACTAGGATTAAATTAAAAATAATATTTACCAATTCTGTGGTTAGAATTTTGAAAAATGGTTTCCATATTTAGAAACATAATTATTTCTAATTTCTAATAATTCCTACATTTTTCTTTACCAAAATAATAATTTAATTAATTAAAATTAATTACATTGATTAAGGTAAAAGTAAGATTATCTAAGGACAAATTATTAAATTTAAGACCCAAAATGACCAATACACTTGGTCAACACCCATTTTATAGCCATGCATCAACCATGAACCTTATATTATTGTGTTTGGTTTGTTTTTATTATTAGTTTAGGTAAATACGAGGGTATACATACATTGATTTACAAAAAACCATGTTTTTACATACCCTTCCCTATAAAAGGCTACCACCTCTCCCACATCTTTACATCACTAAAACCACATTGTATCGGCTAAGATATCCCCAATAATCTTTATAATATCTTTTACATACTCCTAGAATCCTCTACTTATATAAAAATCAACCTAGTAAATCCTTTTGGTATAAACCCAAAAAATTTACCCAATTAAGTGGAATCTTTAATGAGTACAAAGAGAGTCACGACACAAATAAGGGGAATTTCATCTCCTTCAAATTTCTAAGAGTTTCATTAATAACTAACCACCCATTCCTTTTATATGGTGTTTATTATCATAATAAATATATTATAATATTATTATACATAACTTTATTGGTATTTACATATCAACATGATAACATTTTTTCACGGGGTTTATGTTTTGAAAGATACTAAATCGGTAAATTAATTTTGTCTCAATTTTCTTATTTGTCATACATCCCATGTAATGAATCTATATTTTTGAATAATGTATATATAATACATTTGAAATGTTATATAATTAATATTTTTCTCTTCATGATATTTTATACTTCATGTAATTATGTTTTTTTACATGGGGTCTAGGGTTCAAATATTATAAGTGGTTAATGTTTATTCAAATAATATCATCACTTTTCAAGATCATTTATGTTCATGCTTACTATGATGAAATATTATGAAATATATCTTAATTCATGTCATGAATTTTTTTCTCCTATGTTTATCGATAATATATTCTTCTATTAGTACATTGTTTTCACACTTTATTACATAAGATAGATGAGAAAGTGGTTTTAAAAATGTTTGAAATTACATCTCTATTCAATAAAAAATCTAGGTTTCTTCAAACCCATGTTTTATAAAGGTATTATAGGAATATTGTGAAATTATGTAATCATTAAAATATATTTTTACATATTTTTTATTTTATAATTTATTTAATAAAAAAAGTTTCTCAATTTATGAACCTGGAAATTTTCTAAACATTTTACCCTAAAAAATGAACTATCTTTTTTCCTCATACACCATATACAAAATTTCTTGGAGTCTTTTCTATGAATATTCCATTGAATTTTTAAAAGGATAATTTTTATAAAATATTTTTAAAATTAATTTTCAAAGAAGAAAGTTTGAAAAAAATTTCAAGCTCCATTTAAATGGTTTCAAGGAAAATGGTTTTCAAAATGGGTTTTCATTCAATTTTCATATGTTTTAAATGTATTTTAAAAAAATGTTTGTAAAAAAATTTCCTGATTACTTATTATGTTTTTAAGGAAAAATTTTCTTCGAATTTTTTCATGATTCTTTTATAAGTTTACAAGGGAAATGATTTCAAAATGATTTAAATACATTATTACATGATTTAAATGAATTGCCGAAGAAAATGGATTTCTGAAAGAATTATCTTCTAAAAATAATTTTCAAATAATAAAGGATATTATCTTCAAGAAAAAAAAAATCAAAATATCATTCCACATTATTTTCCACCTATGATAATGTCCGTTGATGTTACTCATTCCCTTCATGAAAATGATCCAATAGTTCCATTCATATTATTTCATTAATATATAATGTTTTGATGAAATGTTTCTTATCACACCATTTTAATTTCTATAGGTTATATACTTTGGAAACACACTTATTTTCATAGGTTATGCCTTGATGAAATGATAATGAAACATATATATTTTCCATAGGTTATGATGTGATTAAAAGTCAATGAAACCCATTTGTTTTCATTGGTTATAATAGGATGTTTATAAAACCCATCCATTTTTATGGTTCATGATATGATGAAAATTTTAATTATATTGTGGCACATGCATGAAAATTTTTATTATGAGATGTGTGGGACCTATAGCTCCCTCTAATGAATTAGGAAACTTTGGGGGACTCATGGGTATATATGTTAGGCGTGAACTAGATTTTCTGTTCAAAATGATATGCATGAATCTTATTACATCTCCACAAATTTCATCACGGACCTGGATACATGTCAAAATGTTTACTCATTAACAAAATGACATTCTCACAATTTTATGAGCAAGCCTTTTTACGTGTTCAAAAAAATATACAAGGACCTGGTTTCATGTCCATAGGTTTATTCATAAACCGTATTACATGTTCATAGTGTTATGTGTGATCCCAATTATATGATCACAATTTAATCCATGGATCTTGTTTCATGTCCATAAGTTTTTTCATGAAATAGATTAAACATTCAAAATTTTATTCTTGGACCTAGTTTTATGTCCATAAGTTGATGCAGGAGCCTGATTTCATGTCATTAACATAATGAGTGGACCTATTTCAACATATATATGTTCAAAATTTATAAACAATTGTGCACACCACAAATTCCATGTCTTTTTCCAATGTTATTCTCTCATGAATTATTCTCCAGATTCTCTTATGATCTATTTCTTATAAACTACCAATCATTATTATGATCTTTAACATACAATGTATGATATTCATATGTTATGGTCAAGTTCCATAAACTTTTGTTCAGGATATTCTTACACATTTAATTTATTTACCCTTCCTCTGGATCTGATCTCACCACATTATTATGATTCCATTCCCTATGTTATAATGAATGGTTTTAGGTAGAATTATTTAAGGTGGAGATCATAAGGGGAGATTTTTAATATCATTCACTAGGAGATAATATTTGTTCTCAATGTTTCCAAAGATAATATACTATTACGGTTCCCAGGCAGTTTTTTTTGAGATGTACTAAATATTCATCTAAAATTATGTAATATCCATGTATGCTAGGCCTAGGTACCTATATATTCACTACTCTTATTGAATTAATTGTAAAAGAATAAAGGTAGTTGTTTAGGGGAACTGCGTTTAGGTAGTCACATTGTTTCCCCTAAACCATTCACAATAACCATGAGAAAGAAGGAAAAAAACCCTAATCTCAAAATTTAAACCTAAAACACTCATATCTCAAAGGAAAGGACAAAAAATATATGTGTAAAATAATATAGAAAACAATGGTTTTGGTTTTATATATAGAAAACTCAAAATACATTCAATTGGTAATGTGTTTCTCGATAAAAATATCCTTAAGAAAATAAAAAATATATCTTTAGATTTAATAATAATATTTATAATATAATGGTTGTATAATAATACCAGTATCTATAAAATAGTATATTTTTATTATTCATATTTTAATTATCCAATAAAAAAATTTAAATCCATAATATTTTGTTATTTATCATCGTAATAATAGGTGGTATAAATAAACTGTAGTGTTGGTGGAGTTTTTATTAATAATTTAATGAAAAGAAAAATAATAAATAATTTAATAATATTGTATCATTATATTAGAAAAATAATAAAATAATAATATTGTTACTTCTTATCATGGGGTTAGGATGTGTTTTATGTGAATGGAATTTCAAATGAAATTTTATGAATGAATATAATATCATTTGAGAGCATTCATTAGACTACTCATTAAGACTTTTAAGGTTAGTATTTTCTTGAGACTAAAACAGTGAAAACATGTTAAAGAAGTCAGGATTTTTATTTTGGAATATGTTTTGATATTTAATATTTATTTATGTGAAGTGGACTATTGGAAATGAGAGTATATTTATGAGTTAAGGATATGAGTGTTTTTAAATAAAATATTGAGTATTTTATTACTTTTGCTGAAGACTATTAATGGTAATGATCCTTATTAATAATAATAGTTTTTTATTATAAAAAAATATTTATTTCATTTAAAAACAAAATAAACTAAATTGAATCATTGAAATAATTTACATAATATAATGATTCAAAAATAATATTTTATTGGAATTAAATTTAACCTAGACACCATAAATTCTTTTTAAATTTGGAAATTATGTTTTCCTATATATTTATGGGTTATTTAGGACATAAAATTAAATTTATATCATTAAAAAATTAAACAATTTTGGTTTCTTTTGACATCATTATGATTACATAAAACATATATTATACCCAAAAGTAATATTTTGGTGATTCAACAAACATTCATTTTTTTGGACATCTAAAAAAATAATTAATGATGATATAATTTCAATGTGTTTATTGTAAAACAAGATTCTATTTTTTTCATAAATATTTTAAAAAAATATTTTTAGAATATTTAATTTTTATATAAAATTATTTTTGTAATAAATATGAAAACAATAATTTATTAAAATTTTACACTTATTTTGAGTTATATAATTCGATAATTCATTTTATGTTATTATGATATTTATATTCTTGTCTTGAACATTTTAAATATTGATCACTTGATAATTAATGATTTTCAATTGTTAGTTGAACTATAAAATGATTGATTATTATTCCTAAAATTCATATAACACTTATACTTCTTTTAAGTACCTCATATATTCTCCATTCATCAAAAAAACTCATCAAAGTATATTCTATTTATCATTTCAAAAATACTAATTATATTAATTGTGTTTTAGCTATTATTTATAGTGACTTCTATGGATATAATAATTCTATGAGACTATGGCATGTTATATTTCAAAATTATATTTTATTAATTATATGTTTTAATCAATCCATTGTTGTGTATCAAATATTATAGAGTATTTTTATACATTAATTGTAATTTTATTTTCTAAGGTAATTAAATAGTGATGATTTTTATTATAGGGTACATGTGAATTATTTTTCTATGAGTTATATGAAAACAATATAATTATATATTGAAATGTATATTCCATATTGAACAACATAAAGTCCTTAAATTCTTCCACCTTCTAAAATTTCATTATTAAATTTATTCACATTCTTTTTTGAAAGAAGATGATAGTACTTATATTACATAGGATACATGAGTTACCAACATAAATTATCACATATATGGTTCCTCTATAGTACATTGACAATGTGAGATGTATTTTTCTGTTGAATATTCTTATTGTGACAAAAAAATCACCATCTAATCACCATAAAAAATCATACTCCAACTCTACAACCTAAATATTTATCATGCATGAAACATATAGACTGTAATTCCTTTTAAGCGATATGTTGAGAACATGATGTATTTGACATATTGTTTTTGGGTGATATTTTACTGAACATAACTAGAATTGGATCAAAAATTTCAAAGGTTCTAAAATTTTTGGGGCAATTATTTCTATTCAATCCAAACCTCATGAATCTATTCTATAGAGTTATACCATGGAAAAATTTATCCCCATCATCAAACTCTAAATTTCATCTATGATTTCTCGAATATTTATTCTATATACCTTTTGTTATAGTGATATGATTTGAAATTCATTTGAGATTTGCTTTTATTTCTTCAACCAGTTGTGATCCTGTTATATAATTCATAAAAACACCCTCGTAATATTTTAATGTAATGAACATCCTCCTATAAAGGAATTATTAAGGGTCTATCCGAATTTAATGTAGAATATATTGTTCTATGAGATATCAATAAGTGAAATATCATTAAAACAATATTATTTTATGTCCTTATGATAAACATTCAACCAATTTCCATGTTTGTAAATAGATCATTATTACTATCCATCAATATGTAGTTATATGGTATACTAATTTTAACCATTTTATTTAAATAATGGGAATACACTAAATTAATCTTGAGGTGATTCTCACATCTCAATCATATAAAATTAATTTTGGTTTTCCATGAAATCTCATAACTTCTTTGATGAATATTATAGCATGCCAGTGGATTAATATGCCCTCTCAAATGGTGAAAAGGTATTTGATCTTTGTAATCAAATCCAACACAGCCAATATAAAATTATTTCAATTCAATTTATTCAAAATACTAGTGAATATATATTTGGGGATATTATCAAATTTACATTCTCATATATGTAAGGATTTCATCATCCCCATAAACATTTTTTTATTCTTACTTATCATTTGTTAAACTAATCACATATATGTTTCTTAAAAATATTAATCATTATATTTTCTAACTAGAAAAATTCATGGAGATCATTATAAACTATTATACTACCATGTTGTAATGATAATATTGATCTCTTTGTGTCCACTTATAGATATTTGTTTATCTTAGGCTTGGATGGTACGCATGAAGGTCCTCAGAACACCCTGTGAGAGGATGGGCGAGTCAAGGTGACAAATTTTTCTTTTAAAATGAAGGATCATGTTACCATGTTGGTTGTGACATATTAAAATTTTCTAAATAGAATGTACAGAGAGAAAACAATCGCATTCATTGCAATGATGCGTCAATTTTACTTAGTTTTCCATGAATGGATACATGCAAGGAGCATACACCAAACGGTTGTCTATCATACAAAATTACACTAATATTCACTAGTTTTAGAGTACAAACGTTTATCAAAGTAACTCCATTCTAGGAACATTACCTTTAAATGGATTTAGGGGTATCAAATTGTATCCCATGGATCACTTCTGTTGACTCCCCCTTGCTCACTACCTTGGGAAGAATCGGAACTCAGTTTGTTGACATGAAGGTCCATTCAATGGGTTGGAATAAAATCATGCATCCTCAACTATAGATGGATACCTTATTAGAGTTCATTTTTTACCCATATGTAAGGTTCACTTATCTGTGTACTGATAGCTCACGAACTGATCCAACTCAAACTAACTTTATTCCACCGCGTACTACACTACGCCATGAAATGTGTGTGTAGTGTGTACTATATTAGTATCAAGCCTTTATAAACCACCTTTGTTTTCTACCTTCACGTTTAGTCTCTATAAACTGCCTTCTAAAAATAGCCATTTCTCCATGTACTTCCTCCACACTACAGACCATCTTAACTCTTCGGGTTGTCTCTACTTCATCTATGGGTACTATAAGAAATATGATGATTGAGTTCTTCTTCCATGTACTTTCTCACCTATGCAGACATGTATACCTATAAACTGACCTTTTACCTCTATGTACTATATTTAGTGAACTATTTGGAACTTAAAAAAATTATTTTTTTATATTAAATTAATAACTTTGTGTTTTTTTCTTCTCACAAACGAAATCCAGATTTTGCTGAATTCTGCTCAGATTTTTAATCTCAGAGCCACCACTTAATGAAGGGATTATATCGATTAACATAAAAAATATATATCCATATAATCCCCTAAATTTATATTTAATATATCATTGATATGGAACCACCCTCACTACATATCTCGCATCTCCCTCAAACCATATCCTCTACGTGGTCTGCGTACCACAATTCTCACTACATGGAGGCACCATTCACAACCATTTTTTCGAAAATGACACCCATCTTTACTTATAAAAACTTCTCCTAGATTTTTTAGACAACACATTATGGAAAAAATCTCACCTCACATCAACTAAAAGCCTCGATGTGAACCACATACCTTCACCATGAACCATTTTTACTATTTGACAAACCATTTTTTTCTTTTCTGCATAGCGCCCTTCGTCGTTCGTAGACCACTCCCAGTACGTGGTACATGGTTCATGTCCCATTATATATAATTCATTTACTTTTCCAATTTCCATATTCATTCCTCTTCTCATACAATCTTATGTATAAATCCATCATTTTTCATAAACAAACACTCGATTTTGAGGTTCCAAAACAGGGAAAAACTAGGAAACTTCACCATCTTCAATACTACTTTTAGCCTCAATAATAAGACCATAATCCATCAAAAACTCCATGATTAACCCAATGATGAGTGAAAACAAATAAAAACTATACTCCAAGTCTAGTAAATAATATCATTCATTCCAACAATCTCCCCCTTTTAGTTTGTTGGTAGTCTATATAAAAATTCAATAAAGCACCAGCCAAAATCTAATAAATGAGAAACAACTAAGCCAACTCTCCAATTGTACATGAGTAGTAAATTGTGTAGAAAAAATTATGGAATGCATTAATTATGTTCTATTGATACCAATCCCCAGAATTGTTTCTTTATTCTCTTTGTCTCCAATCTTTTTTTATTTTAAACTCATCATTCTCTCCCATTGTATAATTTTTCCATTCCTCTATTCTCCATAATCTTACATTCAGAAAAGAAATTCATATTTCATTCTCATTATTTGAGCCATAATATATTGAATTTATCAATTCTCCCACATTTTAAATGAACCCAATGACTCATATTTTTACGTATAGAGATCAAAGAAAACTCCCTCTAGATCGTAACTCCCCCACAAGAATTCAATACATTAGAAAATATATTAAAATAGTTAGCACAATTTGGGAGAGGGGACCTTTGTAACCTTCTCATGAAAAAGGATATTTATGAACATAGATGTTCAACCAATTCTTCTTAGAAACATGTATTGACAATTTCATGGTCAGCATGTCAGCCACCAGATCATCAATTCCAACAAGATCAATTTTAATCATTCCTTGTTCCACTTTTCCCTTGAGGAACTGATATATTATTTCAATGTGTCTCACATATGAAAAATGATTAAGATTATTCATAAGATCAATAATACTCTTATTATCATGGTGAATCATCATTGGTTGTTTGACTACATCACTTTTATTAGTTAGTTATTGATTTATCCAAAGAGGTTGAGTAAGAAGACTTTCAAGTAGCGATATATTTTGCTTTAGTTGTAATGAGAGAAGTGATTTCCTATTTCTTACTCAACCAGCCCACAAATTTCCTGACAATGATGAATGATCCACTACTTATGGATTTTCTGTCCACCACATCTCTAGCCAAGTCAACATCATAAAATGTTGAAAGATCATTATATTTTTCTATAGCTAGGTATAAGTTATAATTGTGAGTTCTTTGAATGTAAATTGTGATTATATAGATATATTACATATTTTCTTCATTTATATTAAATTAAATGTGAGAAGATAGGCATGTTACAAAAATAATAATAGGTTGTGTCCTTGTCAATTAAAATAATATTCCAATGATTCTCCTATACATTTTTTTATCTACATTTTTCTCACCTTCATTATTTCCCAGTTTTCTCCAAACCGTAATCAGAGTTGACATTGTCATGGAATCGTGCATATTGATTTTCCTTAACAACTCACTTAAATAAATTTCTAGAGAAATGAATGTGCAGTCTTTCCTTTGAATCGCTTGAAGCCCTAATAACTATTTGAGTTGACCAATCATAGTCATTTTAAATTCTTTTGTCATGTGATTTGAAAATTAATCCACTAATCTATATGTTATTCCTCCAAATATAATATCATTTAAATAAACCAGAACCATTAAATAATATTTCTAAGAATTCATAATATAAATATTGTGATCCATTCCTCTACTTTTTATTTCTAGATTCTTCATATAAGAATAAAGATGAGAGTACCATGTCTATGGTGCCTATTTTGGACAATATAGAACCTTATTTAAACTGAAAATCTTCATTTAAACATTAATAAGAACAAATCCCACTGTTTTTATAATATATATACTTCTTTATTGAGAACACCATTTAAGAATGTTCTATTAACAATCATTTTACACACATTCTATCCATTTTGAATTGTCATGGCATGAAATAGTTTGATTGATTCTAGTCTAGACACTAGAAGAAATTTTTCTTCAACATCAACAACATCAATATTTAAATATCCTTTACACACCAATAATTCAATATTTCTAATCACATTACCTTTCTCGAGAAATTTATTTTTGAAAATACACTTTTGACCAATCATATAGTTGGTTTTGGGTCTATTAAATATATCCCATGTTTTTTCTTATCGATATGATCCAATTATTCATTAATATCCTTATCCCGTGATTAATCTATTTATGCTTCTTTAAATGAGGATGGTTCTATAACTGAATGGAATGTAGATTGTTCATTATTCTTCATTCTTATTGTCTGCATGGGTGATGTCCAATCCCCAAAGATATTGGATAAATCAATATCTACTCTTAGATTTATCCTCTGGGGTTCCGAGTAATTTTAATTGGTCATGTTTTCCTCTTCTAATTATTCTTCTGAGTCAAAATAATGATGTGATTCCTAAGTGTTTATCATGACATAATCTTCTTTTGTCATTGCATCTATTCCCTTTCCAAATTATTCCTCATCATCAACCACATTAGAAGATGAATTTCATGAGATATCAATTGTTTTCTCTTCAAATATCATCACATAAAAGTTATACACAATTTTTCGATGATATTTTTTGAAACATTTTTAGGCCTTTTTATTTATTGAATATCTGTGGAATATTCCATCATCTGCAACATCAATATACTTACCTTGATTTCCTTCATTGTTTTAAATAATGGATTTTCTTTTGTAAACATGAAAATACTTTAATGAAATATTCATTCCATACCATAACTCATAGGGTTTCTTGGTTTCCCCACATAAAGCCCTGATTTGTTTGGAATATAAACTATAGCTTGAACACCCAATTTTTAGTAATTACAAGAGATATGACTCTCAATCTGCATAGCTTAGTACATAATACTCACCTTTCATGTTTGGAACTCAAAAACTCTATTTTTCAATGGGGTTCTCAAAGAGGCCACCTAAAGTTGTATTCCATGTTTATCTATGTATTTTCCAAATTAAATGGATGTGTACTCCCCTCCATTTTCATATAATAAATCATTGATTGTTTTTCCAGTATCATTCTTGGCTATTCGGTGATAAAATCTCATGCAATCCATCACTTTTATTTTCCTATGTATAACCATTTCCCAAGACATTCTACTATAATGATCAATGAAAAGGATGAAGTTCCATTTTGCATTTGTTCCAAAAACATTTATTTGACCACATACATCTATATGAATGATATCAAGAATATTTGATTCTATTTTCTTCATTGGATGATATGAACTTTACACAATCTTTCATCGCATGCAACCATTACATGTATTTTCTTATTTTCACTTCATATTTTTGATATCCATTACAATATTCTGTTTAGATATATTTCCCATATATTTTTGATTGACGTGGCCCAACCTCTAGTGCCACAAGTAGTTATATTCTTAAATTTTCATGAAACAAATGTTCTCTTTACTATCAACATGATATAAGTTTCCATTTATCCTATATCCCTTCTTGAATGAATTCCATGTTTTTACTTTTATAGTGAGCCCATTTAAATTGAATGTCACCATTTGTCCTGAGTCACATAGTTGGATAACACTTAGGAGATTACGACACAACCCAAACACATAATAAACGTTGTTCTTCTTATGCTCACCATGAGCATGTTCAGTACATCCAATGTATTTAATAGTTAAAGAACCATCATTACCAAATCTCACTATTCCCTCAACCTTTTTCTTGATATTCTTTAATATGTCTACATTTATGGAAAAGGAAAAACATTTCAACTTGGATTATGAATGATGAATCCACACTCGCCTAGCTCACGGTGCTCCCAATGCCTCCTCCTTCCCTTATCCTAGGGTTTTTATGGCCTGCTTGACAGTGACAACTCTCTCTGATTCACTTTTTTCCTTCATCCCCCTTATCTAGATTCTCTGTTCTTATCCACTCTCATTAGATATTGATTTCTAGTGTGGGTATCGTGTGGCATTTACCACCCCTCTTTCTGTCAATCCCGGCACATCAGACCCCCATCTAGGTCTCTGTCCTAGAGCCTTAGAAGGCTTGGCTCAGTGTTGGTGGTTTGACTAAGGGCCCTTCTTCTCCTATTCACTTGATGTACTTCCCATCGTGTCTGACTCCACTTTAGTGAGGGCTGTTTTGAGATCTGGTACTTCTTGAGATAGTTTTGTAGGAGGGATGGTAGCTATATTAGCTCAGTTTCTACGTTGACATAGACTATGAATGGTGATATTGGATTGATGTCTCTGATGGAAGTTCACTTCTCCCCTATGGTCGAATTTTTGGCTTCTGTCATTGTCCCTAACCCAGGTCTCTGTCTACTCAACCCTACTCTCGGATCATGTTCCTGCACTCCTTTCTTAGTCAGTCTGGCATGTGGGTCCTTAGGAGGCTATGGGAGTTGAGGCTTGAGTATCTTGTGGTCTCTAGTTGGGAATCATGATCTTAAACGAATGTTTGAATTCAGTAAAGCTTCTATGGAAGTTTTTATTAGGGCTATGTTTGGGTACATGGTGTGGATTTGACGAACGAGATAGTTTTATGGATGTTTTTTTACACCATACTTTGAATCTGGTTGTGAAGGTTGACGATGATTTCACTAAAGGACACCGGTGGTGACGATGAAAGCATGAATTAGGATGTTGAAAGAGTAGTCTGATGAGCATATATGATGGTGTGTGAGAGTTATCTACGGTGAGGTTTTCGCCAGTGTAGTGACTTGGGAAACGATGGAATGATGGTAATGAGGTTCTCAATGGAAAGGTGAGATCTACCATGCGGTTCTACATGGATGGAGATGGTGTTGTAATGATGAAGGTGACACATGTTTCCCAGATTGCAGTGTGATTTGTTGGATTTATTACTGACGCGATGGATCGGATGACAAAACTATTTTTTTAAAATTTTAAATTTGGATCATGTTCGAGCTTTTAAATTTTAAGGTTTAATATGTATGGTTCCCACTTTTCACTAAAATTTTATTTTTCATGAAAATAAAAAAAAATATTTGGAGGAGGTTACATTTACTACCATATGGGTAGAGAATATTCTATTAGGAATCCATGTACAAATTTTCTTGGTAGCATTGAGATCTACTTCTGTAAGTTTTTATTTTTCATTTTTATTATTTTCCTTCTATTAAATAATAGATTGAGTGATACAAAAAAATATGGAATTTAAAATATATCTTCATTGTGACTATTTTCTACAAAGTAACATTCATCTTCTAGTGCAAAACCTGTTTTTAAGAGGAACACCATATGGTTGGAGATTATTGACTAGTCCTTGACTTCTGTACAAATTTTTGTTGGAATTCCTTTTCTAGTAATCAACACCTTTATGGACAAATTGGAACACTAAAAACAATATCCATTGAAATTTTTTTATAAGAATTAATATATGAACTTATTATCCTTTTATAGTTCTTAGATCTTCCCCATTAAAGTATATATGAGCCTCTTCGAAGTATGACATGGTGTGTCCCAGATAACCCCAGAAATGACATTTAATAAATGTTAATGTCTATTGACATATATTCCTTCTCATGTTAATTTCCATAGGAGGATTTTTTGACTACCTATCATCCCGGGATTCCTAAGAATACATTTTAGTTCTCATTTTAGTTTGAATTGAGTGCCTCTTCTTCAACATTTTAGGAGAATTTTCAACATATCCAACATTCAAATTTCCTTTATTTTGAACCATTTTTTTCTAACATTTGATGTATCAAAATCACAAATAATTCCACTATTATGCATGCACGCAAGTCTTTGGTGATTCAAAATATTTTTAACTCCAATAAAACTACACTTATATCTCTCCATCAACTCAAAATCTATGAATTTTATGAAATATATTTTATTCATTGAAAATTTAAAGATTGATTTACTTTTGAGTTTACTCTTTAGGGTAACAGCTTATTCCTATATAACATTACAACTCTTGGACTTTCCTTCTAGTCTATAAGTGATCTCATTTATGACATCTCCTTATTCTTCAATTCAATTTTTTGGATCCACTGCATTTTTTGTGCTCTCAAGAACTAATGACTATACTTTCAAATATTCTTCCATTTGTTTTATTTTAGCTTCAATATGCTCAAACTATTATCATGATTCTTCCACAATTATTCTCTACATTACACATCTCTTAAATTTATTATCAAGCATACAAAAGCATCCTAGATTTTCAACTTGCAATAAAAATTAGTGTTCAATTGATTATCTCCAGCTTTATCATTTGACTTTTTTGTTTCTTCAATTATCGCCATCATGGAAGCATGGTTAAAAGACACAAATTTTGCTTCATAATTCTCAAAGAATCCATTGTCATCATCTTCTAATTCACAGAAAAACTATTTCATTGTGATTTATTTCCATATTTGACTTATCCCATTTGAAAAGCCTTTTCTGAGGCTTCTAAATTACTCTATATTCTCTTTCTTAATCATCGCAAATTCTTGGGCGTTGTGATCCAATGTTTCATACTCTTCCACAACATAATCATGCTAGAGGTAACTTGCCTTCAAATTTCCTTGTTCCCTTCTTTAATTTCATTGAAATGATATAAAGAATTTGTTTACCTCATTAAATCCATCAATAATATCTCCTAAAATGTACAGTTTTTCATGTCTTTGAACAACATTACCTTTCTTACAGGAGTCATTTAATATTTAGGATTTTCTCTAACTTTACAAGCCACCAAACTACATAGCAGATCATCTAAAAGAAGTATAGAGTTATCTCTTTCGTCATGTAGTGGCACCAATACAATTTAAGGATGTGTAAGTATTCACAGTATTTTCATTAAAATATCAAATTCTTTGATTTCTTCAATAAGTCCTCGTATTTCTAGAACAACAATAGTGATTTGATTAAAAAACACATATATACATTCATCTAGATTCATTTTACAATCATCAAACCTATCATGAAAAACATCGAGTTTTTCCTTTTTTTAGTTTGTTTTCTCTTAATATATTTTCTATAGTTTTTTCGACATAAACATTGATAACATAAAAATCATCACTTTTAGATATATATATATATATATATATATATATATATATGATCAGAAAGACCTATAGTGAGAGCATATTGTGCTATGTCATCTGCATCAATAATTTTCCTATCTTTACTAGTCATAGACATCCTAGATTGAAAAGTGACCTTTATTCCTTGTGACGTCGCAAATATTATTTCCATTCGAAGAGATCTTAAATGAGATCTCATCTTATTATTATACAAATGAAATTTTATTCCATCACAGAGGGGTACTCTGCTGACATTTACTGTATTCTCCATTTTATAATTGAATGAAAGATTTAAGACCATCAATCATTACCCTCTGATACCACTTTTGGGCCCCCAAAGCACCCTCAGAGGGGAGGGTTGAATTAGGGTGTCAACTTTTTATTTTAAACAAACGTATCTTCTTCCCAAATTAGTAGGAACCTATTAAAACTATTTGATGAGAAATTGAAAAAATTAAAAAATGACATGAAAATCAAAGACACGTCAATTTTACGTGGTTCACCACAAAGGACTATATCCACGGACCATAAGCCAACTAGTTTTAATTCATTCAAAAGTACATGAATATTCACTAGTTGTAGAGTAAAAAAGTTTTTCATGTTCACTCTATGACAAGAACACTACCTTTATAAGGGTTTAGGGACAGTACATTTCATCTCTCAGATCACTTCTATTAACTCCAAATTTATCACTATATTGGGAAGATTCAAAACATAGCTTATCAAAATGAAGGTTTCATCATTGGTTTGGAATTAAATAATAGACCATATATTGTAGAGTGTTACTCTGTCGAAGTTTTTTTTACCCACTTATGATGTTCACTTTTCTATGTACTTATTTCTCACAAACAACACCACTGCAAATTATTATGCATACTTCACTAAACCGCATACTGTGTTTGAACCACATACCATCTGACTATCCTACCTTCGTGAAAAACCACTATAATCCACTGTCACATCCTGACTCTACCAAATACCATCCCCAAAAAGCTAGTTCATATAATACAAAATTGTTCACAAACTAATATGACCATAAATATATAGGAGTACAAAATATAGTTAATATAAAAGTCCATTGCTCTAATACTAACTCTAAGAAAACCCATGTACCTAATCTACAGATGTCATCAAACTGCACTATCAAAATAATAAGAACCACACGAGTAGCTCTTCTCGATCAATTCAATATTGGGGATCATCCCTATCCACCAGAAAACTAAGTTAAAAGAATATATAAATACTAAACATACGCTGAGATTCACATGTAGGTCGTATAGAGAATCTCAATAGGCCACATTGATAAGAAACCTGTAATTTTTCTTCCATAAGTGTATGAAAAATTAAATTATCATCCTCGTTGAGACAACCCCATATGGTAGAAAACCAAACATGAAACCTCAGTTGAACCCTGGAACAATAATCTCAGAAAATTGGGAAAGATCCCCCATGGATGTTTATATATATAGCCACATATATCTATAGTACCACACCTATACATGAATATATCGATATTAAATTCATGAGTAAGTAAGACAAATAACATAAAAGAAAAAATTTCTTGATCCTTGGATCTATAATCCAAATCGACATAACCATTCTTTTTCCCGTAGATGGGATATCTATTCAATTCAACATAATATATAAATATGGATGTATAAATTATAACTGGTGTGGGGTAGTAATTCCTCCATCCCATAGTATGTATAACTGAAATGGGGTAGGAATATCTCCCATTCATAGTAAGTATAAGTCGCATATGTTAATAATTCCTTCCATCCATATTAAGTATAGATGACATGATTTAAGAATAGATCCCATCAAGAGTATGTATAACTGGCATTGGGAAATAATTCCTCCCATCTATAATATGTATAACTTTCATGGGTTAAGAATTCATCCCATCCATAGTATGTGTAACTGGAATGTTGTAAGAATCCCTCCCATCAATTGTAATTATTACTCGTATGGGGTAAGAATGACTCCCATCCATAGTAAGTATAACTGGCATGGGGTAAGAATTCCTCCCATCCATAGTAGGTATAACTGGAATAGGGTACGGTTGAATCATATCCATATACAGTAATAATATCTAGAATCATATCTTGCCATCCCAAATGAAGGAAATATTCCTTGTGTCAGGATCAACAGCCACCAACCAAGAAGCACCTTATATGAAAATCATTGTATCATTAATAAAAAATAAAAAGATATACACAAAAGATAGATGGTGGAATGAATCCCCATCACAGAACACCATCCATATCCCTTTGTTCTTACAAGTTGGTAATGTGTTCAATGGGGACATATGAACACTATGTATACCTAAACCCAACATAACAGCTCATGGTCAGTAGATCTATGAGCACCCATTGGGCCCCGCAAACCAATCACAAAAAATTCATACAACATTGGACCATCCAAGTAAACACAAGTGATGTAATCCTACTTGGGATCCTTATTTAAATGGTAAGGATGAATCATAAACAGGATATGATAATGATAAACAATTAAGTAATCCTACAACAAGGATCGTTGAATGATATATAAGTGAGGGATACTATAAGGGGATCCCTATAGTAGAAAATAAAAAAGGAATCCATTATAGGATCCATGGTTGCCCGATAGAAGATAGGGGAATCCTAAATGGGATCCTCGATAAAAAATATTCTCATAGCCTCTCAAACCAGAAGGGAACATCTCAAAAAAGTTACATCCTCAAAGGAAAACCACGAAGGTATTGGCCATAAAATATATCATTGAGATCATCTTAGAAAAAATTCTCAAACATGGTTGGTTTGGACTCCCAACCTATCATTCATACAATGTCTCTTATTTATGAGACATCTAAACTCGGTTATTAGAGGATGAACCTATCTATATAGGCAGAACCCACAAAACATCCTCTACGATTAATTGGAATTCTCCCATGGTATCACTATCATGATCAATGCAGAATAACACTCAAAATGGACTACTCGTGGGTCCAAATTCAATTATAGGGCATGAAATCACAAAAAACCCCTCAGAGGGTAGAAAATGGGAAATATACGATATGTCGCCTTCATTACATGACATGTACTCCCAATTTTCTACATGGGAATGTACTCCCTTTGGCCTGGGTGTGTAAAAGACATAGGTACACCACACTATAAATTGGTACATTGCATGTACCCAACACCGGGTACATGCTCATTTCCCTCAACTAGCCTTGTAATCTACCTGGCTAGGCCGTGAACTTCAACACAACATTCCACCAACACAGGGTCTGGCCATGTACTCTACACAGCCACGCACCCATACACATGATTGCCTCAACGGGTACTCAGCTACATAGCTGAGTACCAGTACACGGTGTTTACACCCTTATACAAGGATGTTACTCCTTAAACATAATATTCTAAAAACAAGAAGAATACATAGAATGTCACCCATGACTATAATCTATGTAGCTTGGTATTCCCAAACGGAAAACCCTCAGATCTCAAAAATTCCCACTTTCATTCCAACAAAAATAGATTTGTCAACAAGGGGGCCTCATAAAAGTATAATAAGTTATTAAAAATAAGAAAGAAAAATCCATGTGGATCTATGAAAATAATGAAAATGGTCCTGCCATTGTGTAGAAAATGCGAAAAAAAAAATATATTTTATCATCCATAGATGTGGCACAATGATTCGGTGCATCAAAGTCTCAGCAACTGATTCTCCCACCATCTCTCTCCCTCTCCCTCTACACTCTTGATTGCATATCTTCGGATCCCTCAATAGAGAGTATGCGAGTAGAAGAAGGGATAAATAATATAAATAATTAGAAGATAAAGAAAAGGAAGAAAAGATAAAGAAAATAAAAATAGTCCCAAGCCGACTCCAACTCCCACATCGATTTTATGATGTACATAAGCTAAACTCCCTATTCCAAACTCAATGGAAGAGGGGTAATCTCAATCCGATGTTCCGTTCAAAACATATCACTGAACGAACCAATACAGACAAGTTATTAATTAATTTATTAAATATGAAATATTAAGTATTATGCTAAAATTTGAATGGCTTGGATTCATACCAAAATCTTGTCCTAGGGTAAACACCAAATTTATTGACTAAAATAATTGTCATAAACATTATCCAAGATCATATACTAGAGTAAAAGGCCATTTTAACCCCTTACCAGCACATATATGAAAAAAAAATCAAATTTATGCTGAAACATGTATTCTGTAAAATATGTTCCCTTAGAAACTCCCCACCATAAAACTTCTCATCCCAGAGTAGGCTATTGAAAAAGCCAAAACCCTTAATCTCAACCAGAGACTATGTGAAACCAAGATATTGGAGTTGTGCAACGACCAGCCTCATACCATCAATAATTTCCTTTTACATAGAAGACCTGATACTCCCCAATATAAGAATACCCTTATCATAATCTCACAAGAAAATCATGATCTCAATGGCCCACAAAAAATGAACCATTTTAATTAAAAATGAGGTTCCCCACACTTCAACAACCAGTGGTAAACTCCCCACAATTTTGAATAAATTACAGCACTCCTCAAGCACTACCTAAATAGGTTCCTTTTCTAACAGGGAAGAACATTTAGAAAAGAAAATGTATCTCAGTGTAGGGGAGATTCTATCTCCGGATACTAAAGACAAATCAATATAGATCATGATAATCTCTAACAAAGAGTACATTTAGATTCCACCAAGGGGAATGTACAACTCCCTCCAATCCATTCTCACCATTACGTCAAAACATAACATGTGTTTAACCACAGGTCAACCATGTTACAGTAACCCATCATTCCAAAATTTTACCTATACCACTAAGGTAAATTATAAATCTAGTTCTGTTATCCAGTCCAATGAGAAGTATTGAAACATCAATCCTAATATCACACCAAACACACCCATCAAGTTAGATTCAGATGATACCATGCCAAACTAGCATGTATCCATATCACTCGACTCATACTCCAATGATTCTTCCCATTCAATTCTATGATAACCATGCTACATGGAACCACCATCTCATTAATCCATAACTCCACTTATAAATCATTTTCAAAATCGAGAACCTCACCTATTTTAGGATTTACTCCATAACCACTCACAGCCAAGCATCATTCCATTCATGAGAATCTACCCATGTTATGACTATATTTGTAATAGTGATAACACTAGTCGACCAAGACATCCAATTGAAAAATCCTACTCATCAAATCCGGTCTCTAAATAGAAGAACCAAATCTTCTTCGTTAAAATATAAATGCATCAAAATGACTATAATGAAAAATTGTAGAACCAATTGTTCCTCAATCACAAAACATGCATAAAACAAATATCAAATCCTAAAAAGGAATCAGAAAACATGGGCCAACCTCTCATGCATTCTACCCTCAAACAAAATGAACACTAACAAGAATGGGCCACTGTCAAACTAAGGGCCTTTAGGTAACCCAAATAGCCCTATGGACAAACCTTGTGAATGGCTCACATGGTCTATGAACCTAGCCAAAAATATAGACAAATCAAAAAAGGAGGTAAATATCACAATGACTTTAACAGTCATAACTGAAAAAATTACCTACAACGACCTGATCCTTATTAAGAATTATCAAAAAAGAACTCCTCAATAGATTTCATGATACCAACATAGAATTGATACTTAATTGAAATGCATTTGGAATTTTAATTCGTCAATACGTCTGGAGGTCCAGTTCATAATAAATTTCATTATATCTATCGGAAATGTACTATGTTATCCAACTAGATAACCACAGACAAGAGAAACATGAACCTGAAAGGGCTACAATAGAAATGAATCGTGTTCCATATGAACAAACAAGGTTCACTACACCTCCCATGCATAAGGACTGATTCATATTCCCGTCAACAAAAAACCTCAATGTATTTCCAAATAACCTTATATCAAAATGAAATATATATGCACGTGAGTTGTTCTAACTGAATAGGCCTCATTGTTAAAAAATAATCATACACTAGCATGCCTACATGATGTGAATCCTATATTCATATTATGATCAATGATACACCTCTTTCCTTCTCTATATAAGATTAAAAATTCATCCATGGACTCTTGCCAATGGCCAAGATCTAGATATTCATATAAAATATGTAATGCCCAGAACCTAGTTACCTAGAGTCACTGAATTATGACATATCATTATCATGATCACAACATATCATTCCCTAAAATACTAATTGGTTTAGTAGCCTTGGAAGTGATGGATACATACATAAGTTTTACATTATGTTAGGAAAAAAAAATAAAAACATCATTGTGTCCCATTTGAATAAACTCACATCCCATAGCCTATTCTTATGAGTTAATCATAATATACTTCTTCACATCCTTGGAAAACTAAATCATAGAACGGGGGAGCTCAAATGCTCCTTGAAGATAAATAATATAGTGGAAACATTCATAAATAAGCATATAAATTTAAGGCAATGTATAAGACTAAAACACCATCAATTGAAACATAAACATCTGTATAATATGGAAAATATAAATCCAATAATTCCATTTACATATCCACATGGATATTAAACTAGTCTAATAATCACATGTAGTATCCATATCTAATTTCACAATGATGGAATGCATAATGCTGGACATCATAACCACATAGTCAAGGCCTCATGCCAATACTACAAATAAAGATATTGTCAAGGACTTGTGCTAGGAAAGTAGTTTGTCTCATGAGACCTACCGAGGCATCATGGAGATATAGAGGGCTCCACCCGTCACATACTATGACCAATTAATTCCTCATATGAAAAGCTTTCAACATAATCTAAACATTCATATTAAAACTAGCATATGAAATGTCAATATTTTAACCATAAACCATTCATGGTATATAAATAACACATCCACAGTCAAACATAACTCATTAAATAAAATATGGAGATTGTATAATAATTCATAAACATCAATAAAAAATAATGAGGATATTCACATTAATGAAAATAATCTGTAAAACTATTTGATAGAAGTACACTTTTTTATTGAAAACATTTAAAAATATCATTTTTTATCAAGAATTTGTTTGAAATATATTTTCGAATCAATGATAACCATACCAATTTGAAATATTTAAAAGGAATTTTAATTTTAAAACATTAATGTCCATATAAATAAATCCTTAAAAAATTAAAACATGGACATTAATGATACATATTTATATGAATAAATCATTAAAACATTTAAAATAATGTTTTAGTTAGAGTTCCTCACCAAAAGTGAGACACTTGAATACAAATAATTTAGGTAATGAAAACCATATAATATCATGAGAATGAAGGTATTAATGATATACTATGTCAAAATACAGTATATAAACCATATAAAAGTGAATTCGCACATAACAACAAATAAGTCTCAATGCAATGTAAATAGGGATGAAATCCCTTATAAAGAGTATATCATTATGTTAAGGATAAATCAATGACATAATTATGTGGGAAAAATATAAATACACTTAGTATTATTGGATAATTAGTGTAAATAAATTAGAGTAAATTCACACATATTCTTGTAAAAACAACATCAATGACTTGGATGTTTAAATCAATGAATGGAAATAGAGTTAAGATTACTCTTATCAAGTTAATATTGATGACATGAGATTTCATAAATTGTTTGATTAGTTGTATCAGAAGTATATCAACTCAAATGGTAGTTGAAATTAAATGATAGATATATATAGATTTCACACATAATCTGGGAGTAAAATAATCAATAAAGTTTTCATAAAACCCAATGAGTGGTAGTTGAAATTAGAAACTACCATAAAGATTTTGTAAAAAACGAAACATAAACCCCAAGAAAGAAGGATCATAAAATGAAGTTGTAAATACCCAAAAATTAAATTATATTACACAAATAATATAATCATGGGTAGTATATACACCACACAAAAGAAAATTGTCGCAAATAAAGCGTGAATCTCACGAAAAAAAAAGTGTGATGAAAACCCCATACAATGTACTTTTCCATAGTTTAGGGTATGTTAACCTCTTGTATAATGGTGAAATAATTGTTATTAATTTATGAAATAACCATATACATAAATATGATATCATATATGAAATTTTAATATTGTTTGTTAGTAATATTTCAGTAGTAACATAGTCTCGAGTGTTAACTATTTTGTTTTTCTATATATGTTTTGTTAAGTAAGTCATGTTTGTTATGATTATGATGTATTTTATTCATATATAGAATGATATTATGTTATTAAAATTATTTTTTAATCCTAAAATGATATTTATTTTTGAATGGTTTTGATGGGGAATGAATCTCATCGCGTTCGTGGAGACGGTAATCCGTAGGTACACATGAGTGACAATACTATTCTATTGATAGTTAAATCAGATATAATTGGAGGATATATCATATATACATAATAATTACCATGTCAAATTTATTATTTTCATCAACTATACTCATTATTATACCAATAAAAATAATTATGTGTTGAATAACAAACTACAACATGACGTGGAGAGGGTAAGCCATACTTATGCGTGTATGGTGACTTTGTCATTCATAGGATGGATAGAATAATGAATATGGTTATAAATATTAATAATAACATAAATTTATGTAAAAGGTATTGTAGTTATTATTTTGGAATGGAAAAAACAATGAAAGAGGAAGTGGATGAAGAAAAGAACATTTAAAATTTTATTGAAATAATTACCTCTTCTCCTAGTGCTTAATTTTGATTTGATCAAAAGAGATCCTTTGGTAGGATTTCTAATCAATATAAGGCCTATAGGTTGAATAGAGGGTAGATGGTAGGATATTTGAGTAGGGGTTGTCTGATCCAAATGACATTGGAGGTGTGATTTTCTGTAAAGGGGAAGTTCCCTTTTATAAGAGAGGTGAGGGTCCCATTACAAAAATCATGAAATATTATTTTATTACACAATAATATTCTATTTATAATGGCTGGAAAAGGATTTATTTTCAGTCTAAGGTGGGGAGGGGTGTAAAAACTCTCATCTAAAAAGTTTTATATAGGATTAGGTCACAATATTAACCTTATATTTTAGATTTATCTCTAGGTTAAATTGTTTAACATTTACCATGTCTCCTTATATTTTTATATAATATGTTTAGAAAAGATACTATAAAATGTCCTGCAAACCCCAAGTGGTTCATTAATGACATATATATTATTATATAAGTCCTTTGGCCGATCCTTATATTTTTAGGACTATTATATCATTTAATAATATAGTATTTGTTTTAAAAAATCATTTATGCCAATTTTGGCGTTATTTGGTTTGTGGTTTTTCTGAAAGTCTTAACAAACTGATTTTTTGGAAAAAAAATAAATTGAATCAACCCTGTCAAGTAATATTAACATATAAAATTTGTGTAATTCATCAAAAGTCTCAATTTACATTTATTTTAATTTTTATAATATCAATTATTTTAATCTTTTATTAATATGGTAATTACTGCATCGTCATTGTGTCATAAATAAATTTAATTATGTAGTATCTAAAAATTATAAATAAAATAACATGATGTAGTAATTATTTATTTCTTTACAATGAATATTTATAGTCCAGATTATTATATGTTTAATCATATATTATAAATATTTTAGTTATTAAAATTTGAATTTTACACTTTTAACTCTTCTGTAAATAAAATAATAATAAATTTCCTAATCTAAACCACGTTGACCAAAAGGAACATATTTTATTTCCAAGGTGGATTTTGGGAGAAATATACTTATCCAATAGAATTATGAAAAGTTTTAGGGTAATTATAATATCATTTTTAACTTTAATTACTCTATTTACTTTTAACTGTGGTAAATAAAACTCAAAAGTTATTATTCATCAAGAATAATTTCATCTTATTAAACATATTTTACATATTAATTTCAACCGTATTTCTTGTATTTTTTAAATTTAATTCACATATCTGGTAAAATTACGTTTTATGCAAATTTGCTAACGTTCCTAGAAGTTGTGTAAAAGATGTTAAAAAAATCAATAAAATTTTATACACATAATTTTATAATAAAATGACTCCAATGAATTAAATTGAAATAATAAAATTATTATATATCTATTTTTAATTAAAAAAAATTAAATATAATAATTAATTATTTAAATAAAATGTCAGTTTTTAAACAATAGCGCAGTGTTTTTACTATTCATCCAAAATTGAATGTTTTCAAAAAAACCAAAAATTCACCGCAAGATAATTTTAACACTCTGAATACAAAAATGATATCTATTTTACCAAATTAAAAAGACATAATTTGAATTAATTTATTAAAAAATAATTCCTGTTGTCAAAATATGAAAGCAGTTTTTTGAAAAGTAAAAACTTTCAAAAGATTGATATGTGTTTATGTTCAGTTTAAAAGTGAAATTACTTATAATGACCAACATAAGATTAAATTATAAAAATATAATCTAATTATACTTTAAATCCATTCAAATATATAATTTTCCACTATAAATTATTTTGAATAAAAAAGTTGTTTTCAATTAAAATTTAGTATCATTCACTATTCATCAAAATATGAAAGTTATCAGAAAAACGCCAAAAATTTATCAAAACTAAATTTTTATGTCCTGATTCTAAATAAGAATTAATTTTAATCAAATTATATATATAAAACTACCAAATATTATTTTTATAATGGGTTCTCCATTAAAAGGTGGAAAACTGCATTTTGGAAAAATACTTCTTTTATCTAAAAAAATCAATTTGTCCTTATATTGTGTCTATGAAACACAAAAGATGAATGTTAAAATTATATTGGATATATATAAAATTATAAATGTGGTTATTAGTATTAATAACTTCTTTCTAAATAGGTATATTGATAGGTCATGGGGCACTTGAACTCGGTGTTGCATACTTTTCACATTGTTGTATTATTCAAAGGGAAGTATATCGTGGAAGCTTGAGGTGTTACATTCTTCCCTCCATCAATAAATTATGTCGTAACAATTTGAAATTTTTATTCGGAAATAATGTGTCAAAAAATAGAAAATAATTTTGTGGAAAACCCACATCCGAAATAGTGTTATTAAAATTTAGTCTTAAAACCGGAAATAGAAATGAAAAAGTCACCACCAAATTAAGATTTCGAATAAAATAACACTTATAGAAATTATAATTGGAGGGAAAATATAAATATTTATAAGTAGTGATTGAGCTCATCTATCACAAACAAGTGAATGGAAAACTGAGGTCCTCAAAGGCATTAATATATGATGAATAACGTAAGGTATTAGGATAATATATTTTTGGGTTTATGATCCTTTCTCTATAGTTTAGAATGTAATTTCTTAATACAATAAAAGAAATACATGATAAGTATAGTTCCATTATTTAACTAATTCTACCACAAACTCATCATTCACTCCAAACAATGAGTATTCAAGATGACTTGGTCACACCCGAAGTGCTAGAATAAACTTATTGAGAATCACATAATCCAAAAAGTATGAACAATATATTTCCCTTGTCTTTAGAGATTAAACAAAAAACATAGTTAGTATATGATCAGATGATCCCTAAAAGGATAATCCTTTATAAAAATAAATATTAATCTTAATTTAAAAAATTACACCATCACTACCCAATGTTCAATAAATACCATTCAATAAAAAAGAGTCCTGAAAATTTTCAATATAATCTAAACTAAGATTGATACAAAAAACTCAAAAGAATTTAATCATTTATTCTTCCACATTAAATTATATCTCTAATTATAATTGATTACTCTTAATTTCACATACAGACAAGTAATTAACCTAATTATATATTTTCTATGGTAGGTTATTCATTTCCCTACATAACCAAAATCACTATAAATCCATGATAAAAATGGAGATAAAAAATCCACCATTACTCTTTAAATGAAATCCCATATTATTCTATTTCTCTTAAGCATATATTATTCCCAAAATATAGAACGTATTCCAAAATAACATTTATCATGTAATCACCAAATCATTTTCCTACAATAAGGATATCAATTTGATAAAACCTAAGATCCCAAGTCAACATAATAATTATCAGTGAAATCATTTAACTAAAAAAGAATAAGTCACACTAACGAGGGAATTTACATTTTCTAGTGGAAGGTGATAAATCCTAGTATCACATGGTTTGTGGGTTTGATACACGCAGCTTTTTCTGACATGATGGGTTGTCACACGGTTTTTATGTTGTCCTTTTTCAAAAAAAAATATTTTATAACATTTCTGAAATTATAAATTTTTTTAAAATATCCATAACATAATTTAACCACAAATGTTTTTTCATAACTTTCATTTTTATCCCACAAATATAAATCATGTAATTGCCTAAAATTAAAGGATCATATAAACCCAAATGGTTATTTATAACTATATCTACCATAGAAAATATAATTCTTCCTCAAATAGCATTTTCACATAACAAACTATAGGGTAACACATAGAAGAGAAAATTTTTCCAAAGTAATACCAACAATAAAGAGAACTAATACTTTTAAAAATCTCCCCATCCATTTATTTCATCATAGGTTCTTCTTTGACTATGAGACTGCCCTAAAGAATAGGAAATTTACTCAGGTGATGACTAGGTCCCCGAAATTTATGGAAAATTACTATAAATGGATTATTAGGATCATTTTTATTTTATTCCATAGTACCCTTCATTTTTTCTTTGCAATTCCTTGTATTATGACCTAATTTCCAACACATAAAGCATTTATTTATTCCATTGAGACACTTTTTTGGGTGTATCCTTCCACATTTCCTACAAGATGAAAATTGGGATTTCTTTTCTCAATGGTCTCCACTATTGGATCTTTTATCATTTAATGCATTTCTCTTCTTTGTTGAGTCTGGGAGTTGGTAATTATATATGTTGTTGATCATATTTTTGGAAAACTAATTCGTCATGAACACGATATCTTTTAAGACAATCAATATTCCATTTCGTTTCTCATTTCCAACAATTTTCTCACATTGTTCATCATGTTCAATGTTACTATGAATTCCTTGGAATCTAGCCATTGACTAAAAAAAGAAATCATTGTGTGAGTAACAATAGTTATAAAATCATTTTGAGAATATCATGACAGCTTATTTTCAAACTAAAACACCTTAGGATTAACCAAGGTTATTTATTCTCATATTATATTAAAATCCATAAAATTAGTTTCTAATGATAATGTGTATTATCCAAAGCATATCCCCTGGGAGTTTCATAACCAAGAATGAAGTAAGTCCCATTTTCATGCACTAGATCCCGTTGGAGTCTATCTCAAAGCAGTGTTTTCAGGGTTTACTCCTAGGTACATCTTTGTCGGAGCCACCTATACCTGTTCGTATCCAGACAATGATGTATTGCATAGAAAACCCACATAATATGTACATTACCAAAATTATTGGATGTTTATCTATACTAATCAAAAAATTCTATCTTATGGTAATGTTATCTAATCAGTGTTTTTCAAAATCTAGTTTCCAAGGATTGTACTAAACTTCCACCGATACCAACTATAACACCCTAACCCTAGTTACCCAGAGTCATTTCATTATTACATACCATTGGCATGATCAAAAGATATCATGTCCCAAAATACCTATTAGATTAGTAGCCTTGAAAGTACTAGATACATACATAAGTTTTACAATTCATAATAAAATAATGAAAAAAAACATTGTGTACCATTTGAATACAATAATATCCCTTAGCCTATTCATTTAGTTTAATCATGATATACTTCTTCACATCCTGGGAAAAATAAAACATAGAAAGGGGTGAGTCAGCTACTCAGTAAGGATAACAATATAATGGAAACATTTATAAATAAGAAAAAACATTTAAGTCAGTGTATAAGACAAAAACACAAGCCTTATAAACTTAAACATAAGAATAATATAGAAAGTATAACTCAAATAATTCCATTTAATTAGTCACATTAATATTATACTAGTTCAGTAATCACATTTAATATAAATAGCTAATTTCATAATGATGGAATGCATAATGCCGGACATCATATCCACATAGTCAAGCACTCATGCCAAGACTACAAATAAAGAGTTTGTAAAGGCCTTATTCTAAGACACTATTTTGTCTCACGAGACCTACCAATGCATTAAGGAGATATAGCAGGCTCAACCCATCACATACTATGTCCAATTCATTCTTCATATGAAAAGTTTGGATTTTAGTCTAAACAGTCATATTAAAACTAGCATACGAAATGTAAATATTTTAACCACAGATAATGAATGGTATAAAAATAGAACATCCATAGTCAAACATAAATCAGTTAATACGATATGTATGATTGAAATATAATAAATCATCCACAATAATGAATAATGAGGATGTTGACATGGATGAAAATAATCAGTAAAACTTTTTGAGAGAAATATCCTTTTTTTCTTGAAAACATGTAAATGTATCACTACTTATCAGGAAGTCGTTTAGAAGATATTTTTGAATCAAAGTGTCCCATAACACATTGAAACGTTTAAAAAAATTAAATTTAAAACATTCATGTCCAATTAAAACAATACTTAAAAATATGTTTAAAACAATAACATTAAATAGAATGATTTTGCAGAATAAATCATAAAACATATAAAATTATATTTTAGTAAGAGTTCCTAACCAAAAGAGATACGATTGAATAAAAATAATTGAGGTAATAAAAATATTATAATATCATGAGAATAAATGGATTCATTATATACTATGTCAAAATACTGTATATACAACATATAAAAGTGAATTGGCGTATAACAGCAAATACGTATCAATTAAATGTAAATTGAGATGAAATCCATCAAAAAGACTATATACGTAGGTTACGGGTAAATAAATGACATAATAATGAGTTTAAAATATAAATATACTCAATATTATTGGATATTCATTGTAAATCAATCAGATTACATTTATACATATTCTTGTAAAAAAATCCAATGACATGGATGTTTATCTTAATGAATGGAAATTGAGTTAAAATTACTCACATCAAGTTCATATCGATGACTTGAGAATTTATCAACGGATCGATTATGTGTATCAAAAGTATATCCGCACAAAGGGTAGTGTAAATTACTAAATAAATAAATCATACTGATTTTACACAAAATCCTGGAGTAAAATAATCAATGAAGTTTGCGTAAAACCTAATGCATTGGAATTGAAATTATAAATTCCCTTATCAACTTGTTAACTTACGAAACATACACCCCATGAAATAGGGATCATACAATAATGATTTAAATACCTATAAATTAATGTATATTACCCTAACAATATAATCATAGGTAGTACATACACCACACAAAAGGAAATTGTAGTAAATATAGCATAAATCTCACGGGAATAAAAACTGTGATGAAAACCCCTTAAATTTTACATTTCCTTAGTTGAGGGTATGAAAACCTATTATATAATGGTGAAATAAATTTTATTAAATTATAGAAGAACCATATATGTAAATATGATATCATATATGATCTTTTAATACTGCTTTGTTAATAAAAGTTTAGTAGTACCATTGTTTTGGGTGTTAACTAGTTCATTTTTTGTTTATATGTTTTGTTAAATAGGTCATGTTTGTTAAGGATATGATATATTTTATTAATATATAGACAAAAAATATTTTCTCAAAAATTATATTTTAATAATCATATTATATTTATTCTTTAATGGTTACGATGGGGAATGAATCTCATTGTGTTCGTGAAGACGGTAATACTCACTTACGCACAGGCGACAATACCATGTTTTTGATGGGGAAATTGAATGTAATTGGATATTATATCCCATATAGAGAATAATTAACATGTTATATTTTCTATTTACATAATTTAAACACATTATTATACAGATCCAAATAATTATGTGTTGATGAAAAAACTACACCACGACGTCGAGATGGTAAGTCGTACGTATGCACGTATGGTCACATTGTAATTAATATGATGGATAGAATAATAAATATGTTTTTACCATATTTATAATAACATAACAGTATGTATAAGGTATTGGTGTTATTATTTTTGTATGGAATCAAAAAAATAATGGCAAGTGGGAGAAGAAATGAACATTGAAAAGGGTGATGAAATAATTACCTCTTCTTCGGGTTCTTCCTTTTGATTTGATGAAAAGGAATCCTTAGGTTGAAATTATGATCAAAATAATGCCTCTAGGTGTAATTAAGGGTAGTTTGGAGGATATTTTATCTGGGTTTATCTGATCCAAATTTCTTTGGAGGTGTGATTTTGAGAGAAGGGGATGTACCCTTTTATAAGAGAGGTGAGGGTCAGTTTAAGAAACCCATAAACTATTATTTTATTATACAATCATATTCGGTTTATAATTACTCAAAAAGAATCTATTTTGAGGATAAGGTGCGTTTGGGTCGAAAAACTTCCAACCAATAGGTTTTAGACAGGTTTAGGTAACCATATTAACCTTATCTTTTAGATTTAACTCTTGGTTAAATAGTTTAATATTTACCATGTCTCCTTGTATTTTTGTATTATGTGGTTAATAAACATACAATAAAATTACAAGGGAACCCAAAGTGGTTAATTAATGACATATATATTATTATATATGTCCTTTGGTCGAACCTTTGATTTTAAGGACAAATATATCATTTAATAATATACACTTTGTTTTAAAAACCCATTTATGTCAATTTTTACATTATTTAGTATTTGGTTTTTCTGAAAGACATAAAAATATGTTTTCTTCAAGAGAAATAAATTTAAAAAACACTAACATGTAATATTAATGCCGAAAATTTTTGGATTTCATCAAAAGTCTCAATTTACATTTATTTTATTATTTATAATATCACTTATTTTAAAATTTCATTAATAAGGTAATTACAGCATCTTCATTATGTCATAAATAAATTTAAATTTTTAATTTATAAAAATTATAAATAAAATAACATGATTCAATAAATATTTTTATCTCTATTATAAATATTTAGAGTCAAAATTATCTTCTGTATAACCCTTTATAAAAAAATTAGTTATTAAAATTTGAATTTAAAACTTTTAACTCTTCTTTAAATAAAATAATAATAAACGTCCTAATCTAATCCAATTGGACAAAACGCATCATATTTTATTCCTAAGGTTTATTTTGGTCGAAATACATTTATCCCATAGAATTATGACAAGTGTTACAGTAATTATAATATCATTTTTTTCCTTTAATTACCCTATTTACTTTTAACCGTGGTAAATAAATTTCAAAAGTTACTATTAACCAAAAATTATTATCATATTTTTGAACCACATTTTATACACTAATTTCAACCATGTCCCTGTGATTTTTGAAATTCAATTCATAGAAGTATTAAAATTACATTTTTTTCAAATTTTCTAATGTGCCAAGAAGGTTGGTAAAAGACGTTAAAAAATCAATAAAATTTTATACATCTAATTTTATTATAAAATGAATCAAATGAATTAAATTGAAATAATAAATTTAATATGTAAAAATTTTGAATTTAAATAAATTTAAATAAAATAAATAATTATTTAAATAAAAAGTCAGTTTTTAAATAATTACACATTGTTTTTTACTATTCATTAAAAATGGAATGTTTTCAGAAATGTACCAAAACTTCACAATAATATAATTTTGATATATTGAATCAAATAAAGATGTCTATATTACCATATCCAAACCATAAAATTTTCATTAATTAATTTAAAATCAATTCCTGTTGTCAAAACTAGAAAGTAGGTTTTTTAGAAGTAAAAATTGTCAAAAGATTGATATAAGTTTTTTTCTAGTTTAAAACTAAAATTACATCCAATGTACAAAATTATATTAAATTAGATAATTATAATATAATTATGCTTCAAAACTATTAAAATTTATAATTTAAAACTATAAATTATATTGATTAAATAAGTTGTTATTAATTTAAATTTATTACCTTTCACTATTCATCAATATATTAAAGCTATTAAAAAACACCAAAATATACTCAAACTAAATATTTATGCCTTTATTATAATGAGGAATTAAATATCTTAAAATTAAATATATAAAAGTGTCAAATATTTTTTTAGAAAGGGCCCACCATTAAATGGTGGAAAAAGTTCTTTTTTTTATAAATACATCTTTCATCTGAAAAAATTGAATTTGTTCTTATATTATGTCTAAGAAAAACAATAGATGAAATTTAACATGATATAGGTTATATATAAAATTCATAATGTGGTTATTACTATTCATAACGGCTTTCTAAACGGCTAGTTTGATAGGTCGTGGTGTGCTTGAACTCTTTGTTGCGTACATTGCACGCTACTGTATTATTCAATGGGAAGTGTACCGTGGAAGCTTGCGATGTTACAAAATCATAACATCCACACAACATGTGATTATATGAAGGTGAAAATAATAGAAAAAACTAATCTTTCAAATCCAAATAGCAATTCCAAACCCTCCAAATTAGGACATCCTATAAGACCATGTTTTCGGGATGCACCAATATGATATCCCTCACAAGTTCTAACACATTATTAATACTCATGTATACCATATACTAAATTTTAAATACCAAGTAAATAACTAATTTGATATGAATTTGTATCTTCCTATTCTAGATTCCACTGAAAAGGTGCCCAGATCTAGTTGGTTACACGGCCTCAAGGGCACCTACCCATATTCAAGAGGTTGTATACTAGCAACAAGGGCCTAGGGTGTGATAGTGGGGAAATGAAGATCTCATATCATAGTAAAAGAATAGTAAAAACAAGTATGTTTCATACACATATGAAATTTAATAGAGTGAGAAATTGATAAACAATTAAAATATAACAGTGTGTAATAAAAAATGGAAAACTTTTAAAAATTACAAAAAAACTAGGTCATACAATTAAACCTTGGCTGCCTACTAGGCTGTGCATATAGATAAATGAGTACAAAACGAACTGAATGTAAAATTTCATGGCACTAATTTTAACTACAAGCCACACCACGTACCCAGTCCCCCGACATAGTTGAACTACACTGGATCAATCAAAATAAAAACATGAGTAGCTCCGCTTGACTAATGAAAAACTAATACTTTTCCCTATCCAAAATGCAACTAGTTTTTGACCTAAAAAGTATAAATAATGTCTACATGTTCACCAAGGAGAATGTGGAGGGTTGAGGGACAATCTATGTTGGAGAACCTGAAAATAATCCTCTAAATGTGCTTCTATAAGTGTATGAAAAAGAAACTGATCAGCCTCACTAAGACAAAACCCATTGGGTTGTAAACCAAACATGAAACCATAGTTGAACCCTTGGTCGTTAATCACATTCAACTGGGTAAGTTCCCCTTTGGATGTACATATCTATAGGTTTATGTATGTATAGTATCATACCTATACAAACATAAATATATATGATATTTATGCGAAAGTGAAAATAATAACATAAAAAATACACTACTTGATCCTTAGGTCTGTAATCCAAATCAAAATAACCATGCTACTTCCCATGGATGGGATGCCCATTTATGTAAACGTAACATATAAATTTGTATATATTTATTATAACTTATGTGGGGTAATTATGGCTCACACCAATAGTAAATTATAACTCACATGGGGTAAAAATGAGTCTCATCCATGTTAATAATTTTTGGCATGGGGTAAGAATTCCTCCCTTCAATAGAAAAAATAAATATGATGTTGTAATAATTCCTCCAATCCATTGTAAGTGTAACTGGAATGGGTTAAGAATTCCTCCCATCCATAGTAAGTGTAACTGGAATTGGTAAGAATTCATCCCATCCATAGTTTTCATAACTTACAGGGGTAATAATGACTCCCTTTTGTAGACAATACATAACCCAGGAAGCACATCCTAGGAACCAAAAAGAAGGAAATACACCTCGCATTAGGCTCAACTTCAACCATCTTGGTAGAACCTCCAGTGAAAATTGTGCATCCACAACAAATAATTCAAAGATATAAAAAAACACATGAGGGTGGCCCAAAATCTCTACACAATACTCCAACCAAAGCCCCATGGTCTTACAAGTTTGTCCTAGGTTCTCTGGTGACTCCTGAACACTATATCTACACAAAACCAACGTAACATCTCAGGGTCAGTCGATCAATGGGCACCCACTGGGTCCCTCAAGCCAAACGCTAATAGAAATCCAATATGGGATCCTTCTAATAAACACAAGTTAATGTATCCTACTTGGGCTCCTCAAGAGAAAGGTAAGGAGGAATCCTACATCGGGCCCTCAAATGAAAAACAATAGAGGAATCCTACAAATAGTAATCGTAGAATTATATATATTTGAGGGATCCTAGAAGGGGCTACCTTGATCATATAATAAGAAATGGAATCCATTAAGGGATCTATTGCTTCCATATAGAATAGAGATAAATCCTTCAAGGGATACTTGGTATCAACTGTTCTCACGAACTCTTAGTCTATAAGGGAGTAACTCAAATTACATACATAATCAAAGGAAATACACAAAGCCATTGACCATATGAGATTACTCTTAGCTCATCTTAGAAAAAGGTATAGAACTGGGTTGGTACAGAAACCCAACATATCATTCATTCCAACACTCTCTCTTTGGATACAACTGAACTCTACAATTGGAGGGAGAACCTCTCTCTATATAAAGAATCCCCAAAACACCCATTAGAATTCTAGATAATGTTCCACGACATTCACCATCAGGAATAATGTAGAATACCACTTAGAATGGACTACCTACGTGTAGAAATCCAATTATAGTGAAAGATAACATGAAAACCCCTCAAATGGTTGATAAAAGGTAGTGCATGGTGTGTCACCATCGATACAAAACATGTCCTCCAAATATACCACAAGGTTGTATACTCCCACTGGCCTTGGTGTGTAAAATCTCGTGGAACATTTTGTGTAAAATGGGTACACTGTGTGTACCCAACATAGGGTACATTATTGTGTCACTCAACTTTCATGGTCGTCCTCTTGGACAGGTGTGTAATTCTACATGGCGTACCACCCACACTGGGTCTAGCTATGTAATCTAAAAAGCAATAAACCCCTAAGCAGGATCCCCTACATGGGTTCCTTGAGTCGAGTACTCATCTATATAGCTGAGTACCGTTACACAATGTGTACACCCTTGTATATGGCGTGTTCAATCAAAACACCATCTTCCCCAAATGGGAAGGACACAAAGCATGTCACCCTATACATTATGTCATGTAGCCTGGTTTTCCTAAGCGAAAAACCATCGGATCACCTGAATCCCTGGTTTTAATCCCCAAAATAACATATCTAGCCACTATGAGCCTCATAAAAGCATAATAGGGTTTTAAAATTATAAAATAGAAAATATAAATAGATATATGAAAAAACATAAAGGATCCTACCTTTTGGGGGAAACCACCAAGGCTTAATTCGATTTTCTGGTCCACGGATGTCGCACGATGATTCGATGCATCGAAGGCTCCATAACGACACTTACCCCTCCCCCTCTCTCCCAATATTTATCTATATCCCTCTACTATATTAGTAGCATGGAATAAAAGCATTCAGAAGACAATACATGATTATAAGAAGGGAAAAAAATTAAAAATAATAAGTGAAAAATAAAGGAATGAAAAATAAAATAAAAAGGGGTTCTAGCCACCCCCCCCTCCCCTCCCCCGACACCCACCATGATTTAATGCCTCATCTAGGTTAAACACCCACTTTCAGACTCAATATTGGATACAAAATCTCTATCTGACACACCATTACAAATAAATCAATGAATGAACATGAGTGAATAATTTAATTTTTAATTTATTAAAGATTAAATATCAATTATTATTCTAAAATTTGAATGGCTCAAATTCATACCAAAATCATATCGTAGGGTAAAAAACCTATATAGGGACCAATGTAGATGTCAGAAAAAGTATACAGTATCATCTTTATATATTAAAAGATAATATTAACCCATTACCATCTCATGGAAGAAAAAAAATAAAATTTCTAATCAAAATTATAGTGTGGGAAACACGGGTCATTATAAGGGGTTCCTTGAAAATAATATATAGTATGGGGATAATTTGTGGAATATAGGGGTTTTTATTATATATATTGTTTTTTTCTATTCCAAAATCATCATTTTCCTTGATTTTTCAATAAATATATAGTTTCTTGGGATTATCATACCTCATGCATATAACTTTCTCCCTGAAAATTATATTGTATTATACTTTTTATGGAATTTATATGGTTTTTTATCTCCTTCTAGTAGTACTTATGTTGTCCTAATTTTCCACTTTCCACATAGATTATTTGGGAATATCATTTAAAATAATCTGAAGAAATTTATATGGTATGATCAAAAGATTCTATCAATCATGTACATGATGTTTGATAATGAATTATTGTGTTTGAATTTCATGAATACAAAATAAAAGTGACTATATCTTATATATGAAGAAATATTTATCATATTATCATTCTTCTTTTGTAGATTATATCTCAATCAAAGGGCCACCATTCAAAAATATTATTCCCCACATACATGTGTGCTCAAGCCATCAATCCATTGATGTGGACAAATTATCTATATGGTGACCATTTTAATCCGATGATAATCAATGCATGGTTGAATTGATTCACCGCCTTCTTGATAAATTTAACTAAGTCACCATGTGGTGAAGCACTAAAGAATATTGAACCCTTTTTTAGTTCTTATATAGTTATTTCATTAATTTATCTAGTTTAATAGGCTCTATTATAGGTAAACCATACTCTTTATTACACATTAAAACATTATTTATTAAATAATATGACACTCAATACAACCTTTAAGATTGATATTTCTAGTTTATTGATGAATTATTTACATTTCATAACAATTTTAAAACATGGAATACATCAACATTATTGAATACTCTTTTGACATGATAAAACTATTACAGCATACTTAAAACTCCATGGGATAATCTATGAAATACATAAGAAATGGGTTATCTATAAATACCATTAAGGAAAAAAAATGAATAAGATGAATAAGATGATACATATTTTACAATATAAATATTAATGGGGTGTAAAAGATACATGAATAATAAGGAATAATATAGCATTATTATCATAACAAGGGAAATGTGGAAATGACATAAAACACTACACCATAAACATAAGTCAAGGATAACTACCAATGCATCATAATAGAAAAAGTAACAAAAAAGAATCGTGTTCACTTATTGTCCCAAAGTTATGTATCATGATACTAAACATTACCCAATGCGTTAGAGTGCTATATAATTCCTACCACATCTGTCACATTCATTTCATTCTCATGGTTAATCGTACCACATTGATCATATAACACAAATCAATTTAGAATAATATTTTATTAAAAGATCAATATGTATGGAATAAATATATGTAATTCCAAAAAAATGAGTATAAGTGAATAAAGGTGGACACCCTTAGTAGGAATTGGGTAGGGTATTTGCTAAAAATTATTTTTCACATAGATTCCCATGGTGAAATTTCAACAGCATAATGGGAGCACATAAATATTAATGGGAGTCATAAATGAGAGTGAAAGGGTTGTCTCATCATAAAGACATCATATGGGTAGTATGTGACGTGTTTCAAACACACCCCAACATTAAGAATTGAATGTAAAATGGAAGAAAATTAAAAATATTCTTCAATAAATGGGAGAAAGAGATAATAACTTATGAAATTTCAACAGCATAATAGTGTCAAATTAATATTCATAAAATGGGTTGATGAGATATAAATTAGTCTCTCATTATTTGGAAATCAAATATGATTTAACGAGGATACTGAATAAAATATATCATCATACGTAAATGAGGATTAAATACATAGGGTATACCAGATACTATAATAAAGAGTAGAAAAGAAAAGATTCTTTATTCGAGCATGTGACTCCAAAATGATGAAAAAAGGCTTCTTGAGATCTTCGAGAACCAAGAGAGAATTATAAATAGGAGAGGTCATAGTAAGTAATTCATACTATTATTTTTAGTGAAGATAAAATGAATATTGGGGTTTTCTATATAGGAAAAGAGAGAGGAATTTATTAATAGTTCACAAACATAGGGTTTGCGCTCTATTTACTCAAATATCCCAAACCAAAAAACATACCATGGTTTCCTACAAATTGGGTATGTTTTAATTATTTTATTATACAAATTTCTATAATTAATAAAATAATTCCATTACTAATGTTGAGGTGGGTCACACACTTAATGAAATTATTTAAAACACCAAAATATGTTAATGGTTTTAAAGGATTCATAAAGGAATTATAAAATTATTAAAATAAACATAAAATAACATCATTTTAATTTTAAAATATATATATTACGGTGGATACCATTTATTGTATTTATTACCTCAATTTTTTTCATTATTAAGTCATAATACCCTATATATATTTATATGGTTTTTAATTTTTACCCATAAAAATTGACTATATAAAAAATTATGAAAAATTCACGATTCTCTAATTTTAAAATTTTAATTCCAAAACAATAATCATTTTATCTATTTAATTTAATAAATATGTGAATTTCTACGTTTTATATAGAGTCAAAATTTATATATAAATTCTGGGTTTTTTGACAATAACAATTTTTTAACCCTTATAAAAAAATTGAATTCATAAATATTATATGAACATTTAAATTTTATAAACATTATAATATTTATTTAAAATTTTAATGATTTCAAAAATACATTAATTTATAAAAATAAATTCATTATTTAAATTTAAATATTACCAATAAATACTATTTTTTATAGTATCAAAAATAAAAAAAAGTTTTAAAACGTAATAGTTATATGATAGAAATATACAAATTATTCTTTAAAAATTAATTTACATAATAATTTTATAGGGTCTTGCTACACATTCCTTTAATGCACCAACAAACAGCCTAAGAGTATGTTGCACAATTTTAGGATTTTCATGGGTTGGTTAGGCACACATTGTTTGGGCCGTGATATCAAGGAGCCTGAAAATCTCACGTATATTTTTTCAATCATCATTATGTTTGTTGATATAATCTAGGTCTTGGTTGAGGGAATTTTTTACATATTTTATCTCCCTTGGATGCTCTAATAGATGGGATTTATAGGGTATGATCCTACTATTTAAGGTTATCGCTTCAAATATTTGTGTCAATTTGTATTTTTTAAAACCCTATATTTATGCTAATCATGTGATCACTACACAATGATTATTTTATCAATGGTAATGATATGTGACGGTCAACTACTTGTTAAGGCTATCAATTCCATTATCTATGTCAATTTGGATTTTTTAAATCCATGTATTTAAACTAATAATGTGATCACTCCACAATGATTATATTATGAAAGGTAGTGATATGTGATGGTCATACAAATTCAATAAGATATAACCATCGATGTGTGTGTGAATTTATAACCATATTACATAATTATTCATTTATTTAAATCAAAGGGGGGATTTTATTTATAATAGTTCATTTATGACAACCACCCCCTAAAAAGTTTCACCTTTGAAATTTTCATTTTCTCCACTAAAACAGGTGTGGGTAACTCTTATTCATCACCTCCTCCAGTTCCATTACTGTTTATTCAAACATTTGGTTTCTATATAGCACTTAGAAAAAAGTGTACTACCTTATTTCAAATAACATTGACTTTATGATCTAAGATTTTAACCAGCTGCTCCTCATATGAGAGGTCATCCACCAATAGTACCACCTCTAGATTTTATATATGTGAGGTGTTTGGTATATACATACCTAAAAGTGATTCATGGAATACAAAATGTACTTAATATAGGATATATGAGTGTTTTAGTTGATCAGACACTGCTCCGATGCGATCAACGATCTCAAAGGAACAAATGTAGTTGGGACTAAGCATTCCTTTATTCATAAATCTCATCACTTTCTTCCATGGGGATATGAAGAGGAATAAAATTTCCATATCATTAAACTCTAGGTCGTATATATGATTTTTATCATATCTATTTTGTTGACTTTAATCATCTATGATGTTCTACTTAATGGTCTTGACTTTATCCACAATTTACTCGACCATTTTAGGTCCCACAAATTTTCCCGGCAACTTCTTCCAAACATGAATGTGTCCTACACCTCTTTCGATATAGGGAATTATCAGGATCCATTTTTATGATATAGTGGAAACTGTTTTTGAAAGATAAGACAACCCTAGAAAGATGTTAATCCCAACCTCCTTCGATTCCAATTTACAATTCCCTCAACATATCCGTATGTTTCTAGATAGTCTTTACATATGGTTCATCATTTTGGGGATGATATACCATAATAAAGTTCATATTTGTGTCTATATCATGTTATAAACTTTTTCATAACTAGGAGGTGAAACTCAAATCTTAGACGGATACAATTGATAGTAGTAATCCATGAATCCTTACCACATCTATGATTTATATCCATGAGATTTGATCCAATGTGAAAATCCTATAGAATTTAAATGAATTGAACAATATTTGTAAGATGATCCACCATAACCCATATTTCATTTTTTTTATCCTAGATTTTGTTAGATGTCTATTTAAAAATTCCATGGCGATGTTCTTCTATTTCTATGTTTGTATGGGTATTGGCCACATTATCCCCTTATACATTTGTCTTTCAGCCCTAACATACTGACAAACAAGAAATATTGACGTATATTCCACAATCACCTTTTCTATATTGTCCCAACAATATTGTTCTTAGGGATCTCAATACATCTTTGTTATTCTAAGATGGATAGAGAATTCCAAACGGTGTGAATCATCCAAAATCTCCTTATTTATCTAAAAATTTGATAGTACAAAAAAATGTGACCCAAATCTAATAACTCATTGTTCATTAACATTGAACTCTAGGAATTTCCCTTTTCTTATAGATTCCAATTTCATTTTAATTCCTACATCATCTCTTTGAGAATTCCTTAAAATATTTAGAAGATATGGTTGAACAATCAACTATGAAATGATTGGTGATTTCTATTCCTTTATGATACCCATGTCTATCCTTTTTTAATATAAGAATATTGAATGCTTCAAAATTCACTTCAACGATAGAATAGATGAATACTTTATACATAGAGTGTCTTCTATATTATTTAATTTCCTAGTATAGTAGATAATTGATCAGTTATATTCCAAAATCATATCTAACCATATTTTGGGTTCATATTCATCTCATTCTATGTGACTATATACCTATGGATTTTGTGATCCAAATATATTTCACACATCTCCCCAAGGAGATATTGTCTTAAAATTTTCAATGATATAATCACTACTACCAACTTCAGATCATTCATTGGGTATTTCTATTTGTGAAAATTCAACCTCCTTGAAGAATAGGCTATTAAATTGTCATTTTTCATTAACAAAAAACGCAATCCCTTCTTATAATCATCTCTTAATACCATGAAAATCTCTCCACATGTGGGAATTTTGATCACAGATATAGAAATAAGCCTCTTCTACAACTCCTTGAAGCACTCTTCTCAATCAGCATTCCAAAAAAAATTGACTCTCTTCTATGTTAGCATGGTTAGAGTGATTAAAAATTGAAATAAATATCTAAAAAACCAACAATGATAAATAGGTAACCCATGGAGACTAAAGATATTTTTTTACAAATGTTTTCCTTGGATATCCTTCAATTGCTTAAATCTTTTAAGGGACAACAGATATCTCGTTTGGTATGGCTATTTTCCCCATGAAAGAGAATTAATTTAATTATAAATTACCTTTTTTATATTTCATAATGCTTATCCTTTCACAAGATAATTAGCATAGAACTCAGATTCTCCTCATTCTCCTCTTTGATTTTGGAGTACATCAGAATATCATCTATAAATACAACAAAATTTTTTCTGAGGAAATAACTAAATACTATATTCATCAAGTGAATAGTGATTGGTGGAGCGTTGGTGACTCCGGATGGAATTACTATGAACTCAATGTGCCCATACTATATTAGATAATCAGTTTTGCAGATATCTTCCTACTTCACCCTTACATGATATTATCCACTATGAAGATACTCTTTAGAGAATTAATGTGCTCCACATAGCTTATTGAATATGTCATCAATCCATGGAAGAGGATGGTTTTTCTTTATCCATACATTGTTGAGATCACGATAATTTATTCAAAGTCACATTTACGCATCCTTATTCTTAACGAAGAGGACTAGTTCACCCCATGGCGATGCACTTGGGAGTATAAACCCTTAATCCAGATTCAGATATAGTGGTTTCCTTAGATCCTCCAGTTTCACAAAAAACATTCTTTATAGAGTCTTGGATAATCTCAATTTGACAAATATATCTTCTATTGAAAATTGTACCTCTCTACTGGGAGGAAGACCGTACAATTACTTAGGAAACACATCACCATCTTTCATCACAATATGCATGTCATTAGGGATACCTCTTTCCATAGACTTAGAAATTTTAGATAGATATTCTTAATCATAGGGAAATAATATTCATGTTTGAGATGATGGTGATAAATAAGATTTATTCTGCTCCTTGGACTTGTACATAATCAAGGGTAAATTTTCAATGAAGAGAGTGATTTCCATATCATGGTAGTTTATGTTGGCTCTATATAGGGAAGACAATTGATGCATAGAATTACATAAAATTTCACCAAAGGAAGTATGAAAATGTTCACTAATAAATTCATCCAAAAATATTGGATATGGGAGTAGTTATATAAATGGGTTATAATTATTTCCCCAAATGTAGTTTTCACCATCATCCAAACACTAGGATTTGTGGTGGTGTTTTGATAGACTACTATACTTTTGTGATATGAAGGACTGTGTAGAACCAAAATAAAAAATATGTTCGCTATTAGTGAATAAATAACTATCATAAATTTAACCACATCAATGTTGGGGTCCACCCCGTTGTTTTGGATTTAAAATATCACCCTTGCTACCATGTATGATTTTGGTTGTCTTAGAAAAACCATGGTTTAGTTCATTGGTTTGAAAAGTTATTTGGTTCATTATAGTTGAAATAATGAAAATCCATTGAGGGTTTATGTGATAATTACTTTCTTCCATCATAGGTGCATGTTTCTCCTATCAATAATTTTTAGCTAGGATTCCTTCCTTCCCACACCTGCACAATTTCCTCATCCACTTTAAGAAAAGTATTGGGTGTTTCTTTCTGCAGTTTTGATGAGTAGGGTGTTGTAATTTATTATAATTGTTAGATTTTCCATCATTGAAAGATAATTAAACTACACATTCTACTCTTAAACCCTATGATACCCTTGAGATTCATCAATCTACATTTCAACAATAAGGGAACATCCAAAAATTTCTTTATATCATTCAATGTCTCATATCTCAAATGATTTTTATATAAAATGTTTTATCCCACCAAAGAAGCTGCCAAACATACTTTAGAGGGTAACAACAAACCATGATGTATATCTTAAATGTCTTTTGATGTTTTACTTGTACACCTAGACAGATTTATCATCCTTTTTCTTTCGAAAAATGAAATCCATTTTCATTTTAAGATGGAGAGTGTGGGGAAAATATTTATCAAAAATTATTGTTCAAATATCATTCCTACCCATTGCTTTGATCTCCACCTAAGGCACTATTTTTTTCATCAGTCTCTATTATTGATTAGAATAACCCAACATATTATAAACATTCAGTAGAAACTTCACTTTTTGGAATATTAGAGGATGTAGAATATTTTCCCAATGGAGTTTATTCATTAATCCCAGATAACGGGATTAGGTGATCCATTGAAATTTAGAGGAATTCATCATATTAAGGACCCAATGCCAACTTTCTCTCACATGGATGTATTTCCATGCTCCTCCTGATCTAGGATTATATTTTTATGTTGAGTTATCTCAGAGAGTATAACCATGAAGTTGTAAATTATTTCCCCCATCGGGTTGTGCCTCATTTTTTGTTGTTCATCACATTTTTCATAAAATTTATTATTTACCATATTCTTCATAATTTATAAAACTGGATAGGAAAAATGGAAAAAAATAAAGATGAGAATATTTAATCTTTTATACACATAAATATGAATTTAATGACATAAATGGGATAACATATAACTTATATTTATGTCCATAACATATGAATTTATAGACTTCAATCAATGTTATAAATGATTTATTTCATAACATATATCGTATGGTTATTTTTATTCCTTAATAATGGTTAATAATGAACTTATGAAATTACCAAATTATATCCCTAGAGAGTTTGAAACCAATTATACAGTAAGGTCTATTGTCATGTAATAATTTACCCCATGTCAGGCCTCCAAAACCTTTTCATTGTTGTCTCCCTGAGATACATTTATTCCAGAACAATGTACACTTGTAGTATCAAGATAAGGATACATTTTATTGAAAACCGCATTATCTATATTAATAAAATTTTAGAATGTTTTCTTATAATTTTTTATATCCCCTTTACTTTTTCATATAGCTATGACTTTGCCTAGTGTTTTCTAATCATCTTACCCAAAATAACTATACATTTCATCTGATCCCAACTATGACAACCATGCTATTTATTACACTTTAAAACTGATTTATTACATAATATTAAACTTAATTAAACTTAGAAGAATGATAAGTATAGTGTTTTTATAAAATATTAACATTAAATAAAAATTTTAAAACATGAAATCCATCTTCATTATTGAAAACTCATTTTACATGCTCAAACTATTCCAACGTAATTAAAACAATATGGGATAACATTGGAAATACATAAGTGGTGAGCTATAAATCCTAGTAAAGGGATAAACAAAAAAATAAAATGAAAAATAAAATACATGTTATACAATAGGAAAATCATTAGGGCATAAATGGAACATGAATAATAAGTCATTATATATCATTATAAAAATAACATTTGAAATGTGGAAACACCTTGAAACACTACATCATAAACATAGGTCAAGGATAACATCCAAGACAACATGATTGAAAAAGTACCATAAATTAATCTGGTTCACATCATATACCAACAAGATTTATCATGAATATAAATATTACCTAATTCATTGGAATGGTATATATTTCTTGGTGCACCCTTCACATTCATTTCATTCTTATGATTAAGTGTTCCATGTATATCATACTACATGGATTAGTTATTCATTAAATTTTATTCCATAATAAATGAGTTTGGAATAAAAACCAATATTTACATAATAAAATGAGTATATGTTCTTAAATTATCACACCCTTGGTAGGATTTTTTAATTCCTATTCACTATACATTCCTTTTGGCATGGATTCGCAAGGTGAAATTTTGGCAGCATAACGGGAACACAAAAATATTCCTTATAGGGATAAGTTGGAGTCAAATAGGTATCTGAGATTCTAAAAATTATATGGGATGTATTGGGAATGAATAAAGTCACACTCTAAAATTATAAATTGAAGATAAAAGGGTATAAAATGAAAAATATTCTTGGAAAAAGGGGAGAAGGCCATTTCCCTTTTGAAATTTCAGCATCACAACAGTGTCACATTAAAATTAAGAAAACGATTTGAGTAAATTTAAAGGTGTATATGATAATTTCTAATTTTAATATGATGTATGTATTCTATATAATAATATATTCTATACTAAGTAAATGATTTTAAAATAAATAAATAAAATAAGAAACTTTAATAAAGAGAAGAGTGGAAAATATCCCTTACATGAGTGTGAGACTCTAAAATCTTTAGAAGGGGCGCTTTAAGAGAATGGAGAGCCCTGAGAGGTTTCTAGAGATGTGAGGTCAGATTTACGATGTTAAAAAAGGTTTTTTAGTGATGTTAAATGGTAGAATGTATGGGTATATATAAAAAATAGAGCATAATTATTTAATGTTTCACAAACATCAGTTTTTGACTCTATATAATAAAATAAACAAAACCAAAAACCATCTCGTAGTTTATAGACATGGATTATGAAAAATATGGGAGTTTTTCATTATTTTATTTAATTAAAAAATATATTAATTCGTACAAATAAATATCATAATTTAATTTTAAAATTACCCAAAAATAATACACAAGTTCTATTGTTTCAAAAATAAAAAACATTTATAAAGTTACGATAATAGGATTAAAATATATTCATTATTGTATAAAAAATAATTTATATAATAATTTTTCAAGGGTCTTCATAAAAATAATTTCAATACTCCATTATATTCTCTAAGAGTATGGTGTGTGACTATGATATTTCCCTGGGTGATCTGGCGTACATAGTTTGGGCCGTGATCTTGATGAGATTAAACTTCTCCTATAAACAGTTTTCCTCAGGCTTAGTTGTGGGAACACAAATTCATATTTGTCTAAGAAATATTCTAGATAGTCTATATCTATTTTAATATCTGGTAAATGTTCTCCATAGGTCATGATCACACTGGTTGAGGCCATCACTTCCTTTTTCTATGTCAATTTTGATTTTTAAAAACCCAATATTTATACTAATCATATGATCCATGGTCAATATCTATATTGTCCAATGTAATGATAATTAGTGTAATTTTGAATCTAATATGATATAATCAAATAGGTTCATGTGTTTTAAATAACCATATTGCATAATAAGACAATTAATTTCACAAAGGGAGAATTTTATTTATAATAGTTTGGGTCATTACACATTCTACAAGGATTATTTTATAATGGTAGAGATCGATATATATGTTATATTAATAATTAAAAAATTATATCAAGATTAAGACAAGGTAGAAGATAATTTAATACCTTGAAATATTCCCTCCTAATGAGAATTTTGGTTAAGGATAATCCTTTGATTTTCACAAATCAATTGGGAGAGATATTCTTGTGCATAATGAAAAGGTATTCATTCTTAAGAAGGAGTTTTTAATGGATATTCATTATTCCCCTTGCACATAAATAAGATCAAAGGATGTTTTGCATTATATAAATTTATTTATCTTTCCAAGTTTTTTATATTTGACATATGTAATTGAATGAGATTCATTCCTAAAAAACAACTTATTATACCCTATTAATAATAACAATTCATTCTAGAATATTAATTCAAAAAAACTTTTTAATGGAGAAAATTTATTTAATTGAATACAATTATTTTCCAAAATAATGATTTATCCTATAACTTTTACAAATATTTATTATATAGTTATTGAATATTATTTATAAACATTCATGTAATAAATTTGTCTTTAGATATAAAATCAAATAAGAAATTCCATGTTATTTAATGAATAAAAATTATACTTATAAAAAATTTATTTTCATGATAATCATCATAAAAATAATTTAATAAAATTGTTAATTATACCTTAGCATTGGATGTTGGTTTGATTTTTTATCCCCTATAACCCTTCAAAAAGTGCATTCAGTTTAAAAGTGTCTTTATTGCATGCACATGAATGATTATGCCATGAGAGGTGGAATAAATGAATCCTTTTTCACTTTCATTATATAGGTTTTCTTATTTAATTATTTTTGGAATTAATATTTCTAAATACCATCATATTCTACACTAAAATTATTTAAAAATTCCATTAAGGATGTTTCATGAATTATTCTTACAAAACATACGATATATGGGTAGTTGGATTCTCTTCCCCATATTATTTATATCAGTTAAACCTCCAAAGGTAAACTACATTTTTGAATTGTTATCTCTATCCACATAAAACCATTTAGATTCACCAATATACATCTAAAAATCATTCTCACACTAATATTTTTATTTATAACTATCAATTTGGTTGGTCATTTAATAGTCCTTATTACATAGATTAAATTAACTAAATAAATTGATATACATAATTTTATGATTAATAAAAAAATTCCATAGACTTCCTTTTAATACCTAAAGTATATTTCACTTTAGACCCAATGGAATCATCCTCCATTTCTATCATCCTAAAAAACTATGTTTACAATTTCATGTGTATTTTCTAATCAAAATATTTGTTCAAATTAATATTTTCAGGAATTATTATAATTCAATCGATTTAATGTCATCTATGTTCTTTATATTCTTGGTTTGTGTCCACAATTGATTCGATTTTCCATATAGATAATATTAAACATACGTAACATTATCTTGACCAGAGAATATGAGAATAGATGTAATATTCCAACTAAAACTAATTTATTTTTCTATGATTAGGTGATCAAACAATTTTCCAAACGATAGAGGATTTGGAAACACAAATTACACAACCAAAACATGAACAATGATTGGAGAATGTATGAAATCAACATTCCTTGTTTTATAACTTATAACAAGATTTCGTAAGGAAATTACAACCATGATATTAATGAATCCATACTAAATCATTATAGGTCAATCATTTGAATATTCTTTATAATTCCCATCAAATTGGTTATTGGCATAGTTCCTCCTTTCTCCAACCATAACAGAAAATAAATGAATTATAGGAATTAGAATACTCAAATATATAATAATATAAAATTAAATTAATAAAAATAAAAAGAGTAACATTTAAATCAATCACATATCGTACCATCAGATGTTTTATGTTTCAATATATGATTTTTTAGTATTTCATATTCATACATAAACTAATCCAAAAAATAACTAATAAATGTTCTAATACCAATTTTTGTGACCGTTAAGTCATATATAGAATATAAAAAAATTAGTATACATTAACATTGTTAACCATTAAATGTAGAGATATAGTATATTCAATATATTTGATATAATATTTTGATATAAAAAACATAATATACCATTTCCTTGGACATCATATGACCCCACATATCAACATCATTCGGTCAATACATGTGATATCCTACTGAAAAAAGTAAAAATTGTTGATCATAATATGCATATAATGGATAATCAATGAAAACATTACGGTGAAATATCATCATTGATGGAAATTTAAAGTAGATTAATCCTATTATCTCACATTTAAAAAATGTAAATAAAGATGTTTATCATAAGGATATGTTAATCGTGATTTGTTTTGAAAAACATAAAAAATATCATAAACATAATTCTATGATAACATTAAATACATCATAGGATAAAAAAACTAGGACCAAACATATAACACCAATAACATCATTTTCAAATACAATATATTTTACTTAGTATTTTAAATATACCTTTTTCGATTTGGGTCATATGTTGTGTTTGAAATTTTATTTTTGAACTTATCGAGGATTAATAGGTGTTAGAGTAGGACATCTATCACGTCTCATGAATTATCATGGGGTTGGGTTCAAGATTTATAAATTGGAAGTAAAATATCACAAATCATTATAGTTGTGTTGACGTCTTTACATGTCAATGAAACTTTTAGATACTGATTTTTAGTGTTCTTGAATATGAGTATATATTCATAAAAAATGTAGAGTCCACTACTTAAGGATAACGATGTGTTATTATTTTCTTTCAATAATTTAAAGACCCCGAATTTCAATGTAATTTTTTTTAAATATATGGTAATTTTACGAGTCTAAGAAAATCTACTGTGCCTGATTCCAATGCCCAGAGTTCCTGTAATATATTTCTGAACATTAGTTCAGGTACATTAAGAAAACGTGCGAGCGGGTTTTTCTATGTTTTGAGCCGCTGCTTGGAATCGAAATCTGAGGGAATTGTTGAACATGCATCACTGGTATTTTCATAATAAGACTTTCACCTAAATGAAAATCGTTTGAGGGTGAATGTTAATTTTTGGGTTTTTTATGGAAATAATAATATAAAATAATCACAATTTTTTTATTTGTTGAAACCCCATCTACGTGAGTTAAGGTGGTGGGGACACTGAAATCTTCAAAACCTCCCATGTTTGAATTTAGGGGAGGGTACCACCCGATCCCTCTTAATAGGGGATAATCCCCTCAACACCCCAATTAATTCTTTGTGTCAACATATAATTAATTGATAAGTTTCCAATTAATATTATGTGTCAAAATAAGAATTAAATGTTATGATAGCAGTTAATTTTATGTGACAACATATAATTAAATGTTAAGTTATTATTTAAAATTTATGTTATATATTTCATTTCTCCTTGGTGGAATTGGGGAAGGGATTGGAAAAAGAGAATTGAGAGAGAACTTGAAGGATTATCCTCTCCAATGAAGAACGCCAACGAAGAACATCAACAAAGAATGCCGACCACAACCTCTACCTTCTTCCTTGAGACATCCTCTAATGGTGGAAATATTCATCAATGAATAATCACCTCGATCGAAGAAAGTTAATCCAATGAATGAGCTCGGGATTAGAGGCGTGTGACGGGCGCAACGAACGTCGACAACATCAACATCTCTCTTCGTCTTCAACAATCAAACAAGGTTGGGGTTTATTTGTGTATGAATACTTTTCACATGTTCTTCCCTTTTTAAAACAATAAACTTGGATGATATTTTTCAGGTTGGGAACAATCATTGTGGGAGGATATTATTTGACATTCAATGTTCATGTTCTTGATGAGACACTTGCTACCACTCTAACACGGAGGGTGTGGTCCAAACCAACATGACCCGAACCCTCTGTCATTTTTCTTTAATTGTGTACCCATCATGATGGAGGAGGATGAAAACTATCCATGGTTGGGGAACAATATCGGCGGTCGGCACCATAGTCGTCCATGACAAAGGCGATAGCGCAAGGACACCGCCCCGTGGCACAGCTGCCGTCACACTGCCTCCGCGCTGACCCAGGCCACCACCGCCATCTGTGGATCCCCACCGCCCCACGGCCTGGCCACCACCCCGCAGCCAAGGCGCTGCCCCGTGGTCGGACCACCGCCCCCCGACCAAGGCGCCTCCCTGCGGCCGGACCGCCGCCTCGAGGAGGACCACCGCCCCCCCGCCGGATCGTCGCCCCGTGGCCATGCCGTCTCCCAGTGGCCGGACCACCACCACGCATATGACGTGGCTGGACCGCTGCCCTGTGGCCGGACCACCACCCCGTGGCCGGACCGCCACCCCATGCCGGGACCGCCGCCCCGTGCCCGGACCGTCGCCCCGCGCCCGAACCGCCTCCCCGCGCCCGAACCACCGCCCCACGCCCGGACCGCGTCCCCACGGCCGGACCCCCACCCCACGTCAGACCTCCGACCCATGCCCGGACCGCCACCCCGCGCCCAGACTGCCACCCCGTGGCCACCTCCTTCTTAGATGAGCGGCCCCTGCCGAGAAGCCATGCTGCCTCGTGCTATCCGCGGTCAAACTCCTGCGGTCCCTCATGGCCTGCTAGACCGCCTGGCAGGTCAGGCCGAACCAAATGAGCGGGCTACGCTGTGGGCTAGCTTAGACCCATCGGGTTGGCTGGGTCGGTCCAATTGGGTCGGACCGGACTCAAGCCCACTACGGCCCATTTACTTTATTTTGGCCATAACATTGGAACCAGACATCCATTTGATGAACCATTAAGGGAAATGGAAATATTAGAGTGAGATGGTCCCTTTGAGTATTCCCCATTTCTATTTTGGATTATGATGGGGAACTATCAGGTTGGATCAAGCCCAAATCCAACGGGGCCCCTAGACTAAAAGGATAATAATTCACAGACTGGGCTATCCAATTGACGTGCCATAAATTGCGTTGAGACCCCTATGATGTGGAGGACCTTTTAAATCCTTCTTCATGGGACATTGTGGTAGCTGGAGTATCGAACAGTATCTTGTAGGGTGGATCCTCCCAGAGACGAGCAAGCATAGTGTGGAAACCTAGTAGCTGGATGAGACTTGATCACTGTTGACCTTTTCGACTCAGAGTGACTTGATAGGCCCAGTGGAGAGTGCCTCAGTACGATGCGGTAGACCCACTGTGGGGAGCGCCTCTGTGTGACACGGCAGAACCATAGTACATGACAGGAGGAGTACCTCAGCAGGCCACGGTGGGGAGCATGTCTGTGTGATGTGACAGACCCACGATACCCGATAGGAAGAGTACCTCAACAAGTCACGAGGGGGAGCGCCTCTATGTGACGCTACAGACTCATGTTGGGGAGAGCCTCTGTGCAATGTGGCATACTCATGGTACTCGATAGGAGGAGTACCTCAGTAGTCCAATGTTTGTGAGAAGTGCCTCTGTGTGACATGACAGGACCAATATACTCGATAGAGGAGAGTATCTTCAGTAGCCAAGGTGTTTGATAAAGTTACTGGGGATGTTACTTGTTACTACCCCTAGAATAAATCATGGTGGGAGATATCACTGTGTTTTTCTCCTGAGTGAGATGGATTACATGAAAACATAAGTATATGTATGGTCATATACCTAAGTATGGTTATCAATTGGTTTCATACTTTGGGTGTATCCTTGGTTGATTTTGTGAGACCTTGGGGGTCTTAGGGACCCTACAGAGTATTGTTATACTCACCCCTACATGAGCTTTGTCCACACCTTGTTGTGTTGGATGTAGACGACGGAAAACACTGACAGAGGTTATAAGTACTATAACTAGATGGTGCCTATAGGTGGACCAAATGGCGTGTCGGTACACAGAATAGATGGGTGGACGTGGAGTGCTAATGAGGGAATCTATACCTACACAGCAGGTAGGAACCTCGGAGGACAATCTAGTAGCTGTCATTTGTCTTTTTTCAGTTGTTTTGTATTTCTGTTGTACTTGTACCTTTATTTTTGGGCTTGTATTCCAGACCCTTTACATTCATCACACTTTTGGTTATACAATTTGATTGTGTTCGTATCTTGTTGTGTGCTTGGTTATGTGAGTTTATAGGTTATAAAGGCAATGTCTTCCCAGTTTTTGGGAAAACTCTTTTCAGCGCTCGTCGCTAGGCCCTTACCTATGGAAGGCGGGCTTGGGGTAGTCATGGTACGGGCCCTGGGGGGCAGGTTGTGACAAATTGGTATCATTGGAGTCATATCTACCGAAGAACTAACACTCTGATATTTTTTATGATGTAATAGTGTTAAGGTTGTTGAGTGTAGTTTTCAGTTCATGGAAACTGCTGTTGGTGCAACAACTGACGTATAGATACACAAGGACCCTGACTTTTGATTTCTGACTCAGTGAACGAAAACACTAATTTCATGTGTGTTTTCCAATGTTTTATTTGTGATCTTTTGAGTCATCTCACCAGGTATAACTTATTGACCATGGAACACATGTTGCTTTTCAGGATTCCTCCACACATATAGCCAGCTAGGGTTCAAAGACTTGTACGCACTAATAGCCAACCGAGCCATGAGGCCTCAGTGTAGGGGCTTCTTCTAGTAGAGGCACCAACAGAGGCACTAGCGGTACTGTTTCCCATTGGTCCACAGATGCCACCAGCCCTAGTAGTAGAGACTGTACGCCTCTTGAGCGCATTTACCGAGTTCCAGCGCTTGAGGCCACCCAGGTTCAGGGGAGAGATGGACCCAAAGGTAACTGAGGATTGGCTGGAGGATGTGGTGAGAGTCTTCTGACTCTTAGGGACACCACCCGATCTCATGGTGATCCTTGCCACCATCCATCTATAGGCAGCAGCAAGCAGATGGTGGATCTTGATCTCTAGGTTCATAACGATGTGACAATTCTCTAGGTAGACTTAAAGATCCTATTTCGAACAATGTTTGTCCAAAGAACTCTTCATGTAGTGCATATATAGGAGCTTCTTCATCTGCAGCAGGGCAGCATGATTGTAGCTCAGTAGTTAGTGATGTTCACTAAGCTCTAATGCTACTCCAGAGATATGGTGTGGGACACATTCTTTAGGGAACAAACCTTTGATCAGGGGCTTAGGTGAGAGATCAGGGCTGCGATGATCTCACTCAGCATCCTGACGCATGTTGGGGTGTTAGAGAGAGCCCTCTTGGTAGAGAGTTTCCTTACCGAGCAGTCACCAGTAGCGAGACCCAGTATCAGTCGTCACATAGTGGATTCTTCTGTAGGTGGTAGAAGAATAAATTCATAGAGGTTGAAGAGGAACAGACCTATAGGTGGACGACTGTATGACTGAGGATCGGTTGTGTGGGGCACCCGAGGCGGGACCAGTCAGGCAGGGATCGTGCGGTGTTACTCAAGAATTGGGTAGGGACCTATGGCTCGTGACTGTTCGACCCATCATATGGATGATCAGAAGATGGTTGACTGACCTCCCAAGAAGAGACAGAGGTTCGACCAAGGAGGTCCACATGGATTAGGCAGATGTGGCAGATGAGCTAGTCCTACAGCTGGGAGTGGGTGATGATTCGAGATGTTACCGCCACCACCACCAGGAGGTCAACCCTAACAGAAAGGAGCAGGTGGACATGGGAGAGCTCAGCTCCATGAAAATGAGGCTTATGATCATGGCGCTTAGGAGATGATATAATGTACGATTTGTGTCTAATCTACCTTAGCTATAGTACTTATAGACAGAGGTTCCTGTGATTCTTTTATTTCTACTACCCTCGTTTGGATCTTGGAGATTCTGACGGAGCTATTGGCTCGATCCTTTCATCTAGAGACTCCTACTGGTGTATATTCGATGATTACACACTAGTTAAAGCAGTGTGAGCATAATCTAGGAGGCAAGAGCTTTGGCTGGGATCTCCTCATAATGGAGTCGACGCCTTACGATGTCATCTTGGGTATGGACTGGTTATCAACAGTACAATCTCAGAGAGACTGTATTAAACACAAAGTGCATTGTGTCCACATTGATGGGACTAGTTTTACCTTCACAGGTGATAAGGGAGCCTTTTTCAGTGTAGGATGGACTTACCTAGAGTACAGTGCAACCGATAAATCATCAGTTGGCTAGCCTCACCCTCAGATCTGTTGATTTGGAGAGTCTGAGCTATCCTATAGTAGTGGAACAGTATGAGGATGTATTCCCTGATGATGTACTTGGTCTACCTCTTCACAGAGAGGCAGAATTTTATATTGACTTGTACCCTGGGACCACAACTATATCTACACCAGTATATCAGATGGCTCTTGTTGAGATTCTTGAGCTGCGGGTACACCTGGAGGACTTGTAGGTGAGGTGATTCATTCAGACTAGTGATTCTCCATGGGTAGCCCCGATATTGTTCGCCAAGAAGGTGGATGAGAGCTTGAGACTTTGTTTCAACTATCGGTGCCTGAACCAGGTGACGGTGATAAATAATTACCCCCTCTCAAGTATTGATGACCTCTTTGATCAGCTTAAGGGAGCACAGTGGTTCTCTAAGATAATCCTCAGATCCGGCTATCACCAGCACAAAGGGTGAGACAAGGATGTGTAGAAGACGACCTTCAGATGTCGATATTTCCATTACGAGTTCTTGGTAATTCCATTTGGCATGAGCAATGCTCCAGAAGTGTTCATGGGACTCATGAACAGGATCCTTCACCCATACCTTGATTGCATTTTAGTGGTCTTCATCGATGACATTCTGTTCTACTCTGCTACTGAGGAGGAGCATCCCTATCATTTGGAGTTAGTACTAGACACACTCTTAAAGAACCAGGTTTATGGTAATCACTAAAAATGCCAGTTTTTGATCTTTGATGTTCACTTTCTAGGGAATGTCATATCAGAGGTTGGAGTTGTAGTGGACCCAGTGAAGATTGAGGCGATACTTGCTTGTGAGCCACCTAGGAGTATTACGGAGGTACAATGTTTTATGGTTTTGGATGGATATTACCAGAGGTTTGTGCCAGACATCTCTAGAGTTTCAGCACCACTATCAGCGTCGATGAAGAAGGGTTAACCCATCGTTTGGTCGGAGAAATGCCAACGGTGTTTTCATTTGTTGAGGAAGAGGCAGAAAAGTTCCCCCATGATGAGGATTCCAGAGGAGGGTGTAGGTTACATAGTTTACTGTGACAGAATAGGGCCCAGACTCGGATGTGTCCTAATGTAGGAGCGAGTAGTGATCTCTTATGGTTCTCGACAGCTGAGACAACATGAGCAGAATTATGCTACCCATGACATGGAGTTAGCACCAGTGGTTTTCAACATGATGATGTGGCGACACTATCTGATGGCAAAGCTCTTTATAGTGTAATCTGATCATAAGAGTCTCAGGTATATCATCTCTTAGAAGAACATGAACCAGAGAGATAGATTTTGGCTTCAGTTCCCCCAGGACTATGACTTAGAGATAGTTTATACTCTTGGGAAAGGGAACGTTGTTGTAGATGAACTCAATAAGAGATCTGGTATGTAGCTTCTAGGTGAGGTGACAGAGCAACTGACTTCTTTAAAGATATTATTTATGGATATAGATGAAGAATCTTTTCTTTAGTCTCTTACTGTCACTCCCCCACTTGTTTGGCGAGTCAAGGAGGCACAACATGGGGGTGCTGACTATGATACATGACATTCTCATATATCCATAGGACAAGAACCTAATGGATTATCATAAGGTGGGTAGCATTTCATTCTTTTCAAAGGACGTAACATGGTACCAGTTTCACTTCAGGAGGATGTTTTGATGGAGTTCCACACATCCCTTCTAGTGGTATATCCAAGAGTGGAAAACATGTACCAGGATCTCCAACGACAACATGGGTGGCTGGGAATTAAGAAAGTAGTTGAAGAGTTTGTCTCTTGGTGCCTCACTTATGAGTAAGTGAAGATGGAGAATCAGGTACCAGTAGGCTTGGTTCATCCTTTAGAGGTCCCAGAGTGGAAGTGGGAGGGGATATCCATGGAATTTGTGACATGACTTCATATACATCCAAGGGACATGACTCAATTTGGGTGATCATCAATCAACTAACTATATTGGCCCACTTCCTACTGACCAGAGAGAAGGGTTCAGTAGAATGGATGGTACTCCTCTCCGTGCAGGAGATTTTATGGCTACATGGAGTACCCTCGACGATTATCTCCAATCGTGATGCACGTTTTACTTCTAGGCTATATAAGAGGATTTAGGAGGCTTTCAGGAAGCAGCTTCATTTGGGCACCACCTTCAATCCTAAGGCGGATGGACAGACTGAGAAAACCATACAATCCCTCTAGGACATGCTTCATTCTTTCATCTTCATCTTCGGTCGTTGATGGGAGCATCACTTACCTTTGGTTGAGTTTTCATACAACAATAGCTATCACTCCACCATTGGGATGAAACATTTTGACGCGTTGTATGGGCGACCTTACAGATCACCTTTATACTTGACTGACCCAAGGGAGTGAGCACTCATGGGATCATAGATGTTATGGGTTACCATAGAAAAGGTGTATATCATCTTGGTGTCGATGAAGACTATACAGTGCAGGCAAAAGTCTTATGCTGACAGAAGATAGAAACCTCTGGAGTTCGAGGGTGGTGACCACGTCTTTCTACGGGTTTCACCTCGACGAGGTTCGCAGAGATTTTTCCAAGGAAGAAAGTTATCTTCGAGGTTCATCAGAACATTTCAGTTCCTCAATAGAGTTGGCGAGATGGCTTACCACTTAGATCTTCCACCTCTGTTGCACTGGATGCAAGAAGTCTTCCACGTATCCCAACTGAAGAGATACGTGCATGACCCTTCTCACATCATCGACCATGGAATGTTGTACATCGACGACTGAGCGACTTTTACGGAGGCCCCAGTAGATATTGAGGATCAACAAGAGGGGGGGTCTTTCATGGATGGTCGATACCTGTGGTGAACGTTCGCTGGAAGCACAAGAACCTACAGAAGATCACATGGGACTGGGATGCTTATATGCGTGCTCAGTACCCCAACTTCTTCCCTTTGATTGAGATGTGGATCACGGGGACGTAAATCCCTAAGGTGGGGAGAATTTAAAGACCCATAATTTCCATGTATTTTTCTAAATATATATCAATTTTACGAGTCTGCAAAAATTGACAGCGCGCGATTCCGAGGCCTAGAGGGCCTAGAATGAATTTCTAAATGTTTGTTCAGGTACATTCAGTAAATGTGCGAGGGGGTTTTTCTAACTTCTGAACCAATGCTTAGAATTAAAATATGAGGGCAATGTTGAACTCGTAGCGCAGATATTTTCTTACTAAGACTTTCACCTCGAAGGCAATCGGTCGAGGGTGAAAGATAATATTTAGGTTTTTCATGGAAATAATAAAATACAATAATCACATTTTATTTTATTTGTTGAAACCCCTTCTTCTTTACTTAATGTGGTGGGGACAACCCAAATCCTTATAACCTCTCAAATTTGTATTTAGGGAAGTGGCCACCCGACCACTCTTAATGGGGGAGAAACCTCTCAAATCCCCCAATTAATTATTTGTGTCAACACAAAATATATTGATATGTAACAAATTAATTTGATGTGTAAACATAATAATTAAATTTTTAGTTACTTGTTAATAATATGTCAAAATATAAAATTAAATGTTAAGTAATTATTTAAATTTTATGTAGGCTATTTCTTTTCTCCTTGATGGAATTGGGGAAGGGAATGGAAAAAGAGAATTGAGAGAGAACTTGAAGGATTATCCTCTCCAATGAAGAACTCCGATAAAGAACGTATATGAAGAACACCGACCTCGACTTCGACCTTATTCCTCAAGACATTCTCCAATGGTGGATATCTTCATCAACGATGAATCACCTCTATCTATGAACGTTAACCAAACAAATGAGCTCAAGATCAGAGGTGTGTGATGGGCGCGACGAACATCGACAACATCGACTTCTCTCTTCATCGTCAACAATCAAAAAATGTAGGGTTTTATTTTTGTATGAATAATATTTTCATGTCCATCCCTTTTTAAAACAATGATCACTGATGATTTCTTTTTCAGGATGGGAACAATCATTACGGATGGATAGGATATGACGATCAATGTTCATGTTCTTGATGAGGTGCTTGATACCACTCTATCTCGGACGGTGTGGGCCAAACAAACATGGACCGACCCCTCCGCCATTCTAATAAAATGGTTTACCCTTCATGATGGAGGAGGACGAAAACCATTTTTTGTTGGGGCAAGAGAATGGCAGTCAAAACCACGGCCATCTGCGATGAAAGTGACGACACAATAACACAGCCCCGCGGCAACCGCCGCCATCCTACGGCCTCCACGCTGACCCCGGACTCTGTTGTCGTATGCGGCTCTACACCGCCCCGCGGCCGGGGTGCCACCCCACAACTGGACTGCTGCCTCGCAGCCACCTCCCTCCTTGCTAAGCGGCCCCAGCCAAGATGCCCGACGACCTCGTGACATCCGCAGATGAACCCCAACGGCCATTCGTAGCCTACCGGACCACCCAGCGGGAAGGGCCACCCAACATGGGTTGGGGCAGGCCAAACGGGCCAGGTCGACCCAGGTCAGTCCGACCAGGTTAGACCAGACATTGGCCCACTACGACCCATTTACTTTCTTTTGGCCATAACTTTGGCAACAGACGTCTGTTTGATGAACCATCACCGGCGTTGCAAATCATGGACCAAGACGGCCCCTTTGAGTATTTTCCACTTTAGTTTTGGATTAATATGGGGAATGATCTAGTTGGATCAAGCATGAATCCAACTAGGCCCCCAGGACTAAAAGGCTAATAACTCACAGACCGGGCGTCCGATTGACCTACCGTATATTGCGTTGAGACCCCTATGATGTGTTGGACCATTGACATTCTTCTTCACGGGTCTTTGTGGAAGTGGGAGTATCAACCAGTAGCTTGTTGAGAGGATCCTCCTAGAGATGAGCGAGCATGGTGCTAGAACCTAGTAATTGGATGAGACTTGATGACTACATACCTTTTCAACTTGTAGTGACTTGACAGGACCAGTGGGGAGCACCTATGTGTGACGCATGTAGACCAATGGATGGGAGCACCTCTGTGTGACGTGGAAGACCCATAGTACACGATAGGAGAAGTACATCAGCAAGCCATGGTGGGGAGCAAATCTGTGTGATATGGCAGACCCAAGGTACTCAAGAGGAGGAGTACCTCAGCAAGTCACGATGGGGAGTGCCTCTAGGTGAGGTGACAGACCCATGGTGGGGAGATCATCTGTGTGATGTGGCAGACCCATGGTACATGAAAGGTGGAGTACATCAGCAGTTCAAGGTTTGTGAGAAGTGCCTCTATGTGACGTAGCAAGCCCACTATACAGGATAGAGGAGGGGACCTCCAATAGTCGAGGTGTTCAATTTTGTGATTGGGGATGTTACTTGTTACTACCCCAAGAATAAATCCTAGTGTGAGGGGAGTCAGTATCTTAGTGTTTTCTTCATTATTGATATGGATTACTTGATAACATAGGTATATGTATGGGCATATACCTAAGTAGGGTTATCTTTTGATTTCAAACTTTTGGTTTAACCTTGGTGGATATTGTGAGACCTTGAGGGTCTCAAGGTCCCTACTGAGTATCGGTGTACTCACCCCAGCACGGGATTTTCCCAAACCTTGTTGTGTTGGATACAGATGGCAGACAGTGCTGACTGGGGTTAGGAGTTTGAGGACCGGACGGTGCCCAGAGGTGGCCCACACAGCGTGTCAGTACACAGAGGATATGGGTGGATGCGGAGTACTGAGGAGGCGATCTGTACATACCCTTTTTGTTGGAACCTTGGAGGATGATCTAGTAGCTATATTTTCACTTCCTTTAGTTGTTTTGTATTTCAATTGTACTTCTACCATTACTGTTAGGCTTGTATTCTGGCCCCATTACATTCAGCACACATTTGGTTATACATTTTACTTGTGTTCATATCTTTTTGTGTGCTTGGTTATAAGAGTTTGTAGGTTATAAAGGAAATGCCTTCCCAATCTTAGGGAAAAAGCCTTTTTGTGCTAGTCGCCAGCCCCTGGCCTATAGAAGGAAGTCTTGGGGTAGTCATGGCACGGGCCATGGGGGACAGGTTGTGACAAATAATTAGTAATTTCCCCTACATAAGGGAACTTTTATGTGAGTTCAGTAATCTTATGTAAGTGAAAATCCTCAGGTATTTATGAATAGTTTTAAGATAAATTCATGAATCATTGAGTCCATACAAAACAAAACTTTTTTACTACATATCCATTAACCATAATTTTTCCACTTCTAGGTAATTTTGAAAAACTGACATACACACTTTCATTCAGTAAGATATTTAGAGCATGATTGGATCAAATTTCATTTTTGGTGAATTGTAATGTTTCCCTTATGAATATTTATGTACCCTTATCAATATTAATATTATCCTTATTAATGGTAAACACACCCATGAATGTATAAATACAATTTAAACAACATATAAATGAAATATAATATTTTAGAAATTAATAATTAAGTGTTGGTATTTTTGTGAAAAATACATATTTAATTACAATTTAAAATTAATAAATTTATTGAAAACAAAATATATTTTGACAAAATGTATTACTAAATAATTATTTTGTTGTCTGGTGATTTTAGAATAATATTATGAGACCTGATTTAATTTTTTAATTTATTATAAAAGCAATTTTAAATATAAAATATGTATTTTTTAAGTAAATAATGATTTTAATTAAAAATAAAATTTCTCCTATTAATAATAATATTGTGATAAAATGTATTTAATTTTATAATTATAAAACTTCAAAAATGTTTAGTCTGAATTTTTCAGATTTTTTTAAAAAATAATGAATTGTAAAATACGGTAATTTACGATAAATGCTAAATATATAATTTATTGATTCATTAGTTATATAGGGAAGATGTAAGAACACTTTGTTCGACCTCACATGCACTTATTAATGTATTCATCATAATATTCAATAAAATTCATAGTATTGATAAACAATAATATAATAATGATAAAAATAACAGGAAATAACTTCTCTCCTCCACTATAAAAGACCCCATCACTCCCTCTTCTCTTCACTCCTCTCAGGCCATGTGCCTTGTCTAAATTCTTTTAAAAACTGTTCACAAGCTCCTCCCAACATCCTTAATCCCTTGGTATCTTAAAAATTAAAAATAATATCCCCTAATAAGGCTCTCAAGTAAGATTGATTCAGGAGTTAAATTGCTTTTTCAGTTATTTAATTTTTATTCAAGTTCCTTCCTTTATTTTTATTTCATCACCTCCACTCCTCCAAATGTTATGATAACTATAGTAACATACATGTAATATTATTACTTTTTGTTAAGGGAATAATTCATCATCATATATCCTCTCCCACCAATGATTTATATTATAAATGAAAACACTATCTGAGATGTGTCAATTTATCACATCCAAGGAAGATGAGTTTTCATCTTCTATTAGCTTCTTCTATTATGTTCATGACCATTTGTTTGGTTGAACCACATCATAATATATGTAATATATATCCTAATTAATTTTATGGATTTAGTTTTTTAAACATTTTATTAATTTATAAAACTATATTAGTTAATGGTGATAAAAAACTCTAAATAAATCCAAGTGGTTATCAGTAAATATTATCTAATGATTCAGCCTCATCCAAAGTTACCAAATTAATTATATGATCATTTAACCTTATATATAAAAACTCATAACATATAACATAATTTCATGAATTCAATTATCATTCTATATAATCTTTTATAAAAACGAACCGATCATTAAAAGTAAAGAAATGAACACTCACAAATGATGATATAGAATCTCTTAACCCTTAGAAATGAAAATAAATGAACTTAATAAAATTATAATAAATAAAATACATGTCTATAAAGTTATAAATTAAGTTATTAATAATTATAATTTCATATTCCATGACATTATTTTCATGAGAGGAATGTATTCAGACATTAGGTAAGTGTTTTCTGCCTGAACCTCCATTTTATTTTGAGTTACTCTTTATCTATATTATCGCAAACTGAATTCTTATTTATTCTTATTAGGTCATCATAAATTATGTTGGAATGTTATATATTATTCACCTACCAAAATAGTTCTTTATTTTATGGGTGTTAACATGTTTTAAAAGTAGTTTTCAAGAATCCTTTTCAATAAACAATCTCGTTTCAATAGAATTTCTCAAATTCATACCTATTCTCATTGGAAAACAATAATTTTTTATAAGATAAATTTTATTTTATAAAATAATTTTTTTATCATGAAAAACTGCCTTAATTAAATTATAGTTTTAGAAAAATATTTCTTCAAAATACCTCTTCATTTCATAGTGAAATGCTCTTTATCTCAAGGATTACTCGATGATTTTATAAGACTGTTTTCACCTACTTCAACACCCATGTTTATTATTATAGGATTAATATATTATGATATAATCTACAATATTTTATTAAATGGTTAATAATTATTTTTACTATGAATTTTCTATCTTGATACCATTAACCATATTCCCTATTATGGTTAGTATTTATTTCTAATGATTAGGGAAAGATATTTACATTTCATATGTTAGTTTTAAAAAGTATTTATATGATATTTATGTTTACACCCATCCAATCAATGAATGAATTGGAGTTATTACATTAAGGATATGGAATGATATATCCCATCGATGAATCAGTAGGTCTCATGAGACAAACAATTGTGTTGTGATGAGGCCTTGAAATAATGGTTATCATGGTCTCCACATAAGGCCTTGACGGTGTGATTATGATGTCTGAAATTATGCATTCTCTAATTATGAATCTCAAGATTGATATTAAATGTGATTAATAGAATAGTACAATATCCATGTATATTTTTTATGGAATTATTTATTTTGTTTTTATTCCTTCAATTTTAATCTAAGGTATATTATTGAAGGCATGAATTTTTATTTTTTCCTAATGTATAGTGATTGTGTTTATAATTACTTTAACTATTTATTTAGCGTTACATATAATATGAGATCAACCCTTTCACATGTTCTATTTTACCCATGTTGTGAAGAATTAAATTATGAATTAGTTTAAATGATATGATAGGAGAATATGTGTGATTAAATAGATGTTGATATAGAGTTTTTACCTTCTAGTTGTACTATTGAACTTATGTATGTATCTGGTTTCCCATAACTACCTAACTATTCATCACATCAGGAGAAGAAATTATTTTAATAATTTGGTTTTAATCAAATAAGGAACTGGCTCTGGGAAACTGGGGTCAGGTCCTCAAAGATTGCATTATAGGACGTTTAGTATAAAGCACAGAAACTAGATTAAGAAAATGTATATTGGGGAACAAACCCATAAGCTATACATTGAGAATAAGAATACAAAAACATCCTAGAGTTTTGTTAATGAATATATTATATTGATATTTCAATAAAATAAATCCCTATATAGATACTACTATTGGGTTTGGTTTTGGTATAGATATTCCTACGAGTAAAAACTCAAATAAAGAGTTTTGGGCTTGACCTGGGGTATCCTGGTACATGACAACGGGCCTTACAACACACCTGGTTTACACACCTGGGGGATATGCTTAGGATATTTCACATTTTCTTTACAATCCATTATGTTGGGATTTAATGAATGTTTTTTGTCAAATAAACCATCATTATGTTTAAGAGATTAGCTATGCATAGGAATTAAATTTATTCTATCTATTTTCCAATGTTGATATAATAAAATATTGTTTATAACCTAATATAGTTTATTCCATTATTTATAGATGGATCCAAGTGGAAGGAATAGAAACCACATGACCGTGCAGATACCATGAAGATATTTTCTGCTAATTCAATATAATGATTTTTTCTTAGGTGTTGTGACTTCTACTGAGAAACGTATAACTATACTGGGAGAGTTGACTCATGTTATGAACAATAACGATACCCTTATGGAGTGTACATATCCATAATGTGAAGGATCTATGTTAATCTAATTTTTGTTAAAACAACCTCCATTATTCAATAGGACTATAAACCCATTCAAATTGGAGGAGTCGATAAGTTCTTTAGAGAAGATATTTCTCTCTTTGGGGTGTAACGAAAGAGGGAAGGGTTTCAATTCATTTTATCATCTATCGAGAGATACTGATCAGTGGATGTATTTACTTCAAAACACAATATAGGAGGATGAAATACAATAAATTGAGTGGATGTATTTTACGGAAATATTCTTTGAAAAATATTTCCCCCATGAAAAGTAAACAGAAATAAAAATGTAGTTTCTAAATATAAGGAAAAACAATAATGATAATGTTGCAAAGTATGAAGATAACTTCACGTGCATAACATGAAATGTTGCAGACTACATAAATAATCTATGAAGAAATATTGATTGATTCATTGATGGTTGAAATACATTCCCCTAAAGGAATATATTCTCCCAATTTTTCACATTATATGAAGATATACTCCCATGTGTTATCAAGAAGGAAAAGGAATTTTCTATGTATTATAAAATTATGGGATGAAAGAGTAGAATAGGGATGATGAAAACACTATAAAAGGAAATAAAGAAATGGAGAATAAAGTTGCAGTTAACATCCCATCCAATGGTAATTGTTGGATGAAACTCATGGTACATTCATGAAGAGTATAACTATTTGTTACAAGAGTGGATGAAAAGGTTACTACTCTCATGATTTCACGGAGAAAAATGGATCTACTGTTGTTCAATGATACAATTTTAAGAAGATAGAATTTTATGCAAATGAATTTCCTAAGTTTCAATGAAAAATTCTTAAAGAATGACAAGGTATAAATTCCAAGATTATACTGTCGCAACTGTTGAGTTTAAAGTTCAAAATGATGTAGTTCTAGGTACACTTATTGTTTACTCAAGAAAAGATAAATCATTATTTGATTATGGATTATTGTATTCTTTAATATCATCCATGTTTTCCAAGAAAATTATATATTTCCTATATGATTTAATAAAGTAGTTATTAGTCAAAACTCATAAGGGAAGTGTCATTGCAATAAAGATGTGTCAAGAAGTCCCTGTTCTGGAATGTGAACATGATTTATATACTGAATTTGTCATCATACCCATGTTTGACTTTCATATAATCCTCATTATGGATTAATTTTAAAATTATTATGTGAAAATATATTTTATGGAGAAGGATGTTAAATTTTTTTAGAACCATGTAGAATTCCTTATCATTAGGGAAGAAACATCACCATTTGATTCTATTCTATATCCATACTCAATAGCTATACTGAATTCAATTATTGGGGATAAATAGAATTTAATACCAATGGTCAGGAAAATGAATTATGAATTAGAGTATTTACGTATTGTGAAATTATTTTTTATATGTTTCCAAAGGATTTACCTGGACATCTTCCAGAGTAGGATGTTGAGTTCTATATTGATTTAATTCATTTTTCAAGACCTATATAAAATACTACATAGAGAATTGACCCTATGGAATTAGTGTAATATATGAAACAACTAAAGGAGATTAGTAGTAAGTTATTTACTCATCCTTGTGTTTATTCATGGGGTTCGCCTATTCTTTTCATTATGAATAAAGTTGGTTCTTTGATGTTTTTCATTGTCTATAGAGAGATCAATGATATTAAGATAAAGAACAAGTATTCTCTGCCTATTTTTAATTATTTATTTGATCAACTTCGCACAACCCAGAAATTTATGAGGAATGGAATTTGATCTCGATATCATCAGTTGCATGTGAGAAAAGAAGATATTCCAAATACAATATTTCAAAGCAGGTATTTGAATTTTATTTTTACATTAATGCTTTTTGGGCACACTAATTCACCCTCTATTTTCAAGGATATAATGAATAGGTTTTTCAAGGAATATCGTGATGACATTTTTCCGGTATCTGTTAATGGTATCTTAGTATATTCTAAAAGATACAAATATTAGGACAATCAATTAAGCATCATTCTGAAGAATCTTAGAGGAAATAAATTATATGGGAAGTTTAGACATTGTGAATTATTCTTATAATTAGCTTAATTTCATGGACATATTATTTATAAGGATTTAAATACATTGATATTTTGTAGACAAATTCTATTGAAGAATGTCATAAACCACCAAACATTTCTGAGGTACATAATTTTATTTGTTTAGCAGGATATTATCATTGTTTCATTTAGAACATTTCCATTTTTAGACACCATGTTAATGAAGTTTACTCATAAAGGGATAATGTTCATATAGATAAAACAATGTTAGGAATGTTTATGAGAATTAAATAGAAGATTAGATAATGTTATGATCCTAACTCTTCCATCAGGGAATGATAGTTTTTGTGATCTATAGTTATGCATTAAATAAAAGACATAATTGTTTCATTATATATTTTAATAGAGTCATTCCTAATTCATCAAGTAAATTATAGATTCATTAAAAAACTATCCTACTCATGAAATTGAGTTATCGAATATAATATTTTCTCTGATGTTATAGAGAAATTATTTCTATGTAAAATGATTTGAGATATATTTTGATCATAAGAGCAAGAAATATGTCTTCTTTAAGAAAGAAATCAACATGAGGAAACAGCGATGGATCAAACTACTCATCGATAATTATTGTTACATACACTACCACATAGGAAAGGATAATAAGGTATCTTATGCATTGTGTAAGAAGGATCATAGAGTTTTGAACAAAATGATGATTGAAAGGGAACCTATATTAATGGATCTAGTTAGTATGGGCATTGGAATTATCAAAGAATGCGAAACATCATTACTTTTTCAATTGGTTTTTCAAATATAATTATTATAAAGAATTAAATGTGTTTATCCGGATGATGAGAATCATTAAAATAAAATTACTACTATGAATAATGGGATGTTGCAAGACTTCATATATGAAAATTTTATTTTGAAATATTGGAGGATGTGTTGTGTTTCATTTATAGACCTGCTAAAATGTATGTTTTTTGATGATGGCCATAGTTTGAATTTCTCTATTGATTTTGGTAGTACTATGATATATTGAGATTTGAAGGAAAATTTTGGGTGGGATAATATAAAGAGAAAAATTATAGATTATGTATCAAGATGTTTGGTCTGTCAAAAAGTGAAGGTTGAACGAAAACATCATTGAGGAGTCATGAAAACTCTACCTACTCCTACATGGAAATGGGATGACATCACCACAGATTGTTTAACTAGATTACCCAAAACATGAAGAAATAATGATGCAATATGGGTAATTTTGTATTAACATACGAAATCTACACATTTCCTTGATGTAAAAGAGGATTTTTCACTGGAGCTCATTACATGACTCTATATCAAGGAATTGATGAGACATCATGGAGAACCTCTCTCAATTGTGTTTGATCGTGATCCATGATTATAATCGATATTCTGGAAATTCATCAAAATGCTTTGGATACAGAGCTTCTACTGAGTATTACTTATCACCTGTGAACTGATTAAAAATCAGAAAGAATGATCCAAACTTTAGAAGACATGTTGATATCATGCCTACATGATTTATAAGGTATGTGGGATAATTATTTACCTTGGGTGTAATTTTTCTACAATAATAGTTTCCATTCAAGTATTCAAAGGACGCCATATGAAGCATTGTATAGAAAGTTATTTAGTACACCTACATGTTGGGATGAAGTAGGTAAAAGGAATATTGTAGCCCCAGATCATGTGGAGGAAACAACAATGAATGTAAATACTTTATATGCCAATATCAATGAATCTCAATATAGGAAAATATATATATTAATAATAAAAGGAATAATTTGGAATTTCAACTGGGATATAATATTTTCTTAAAAGTACCTCCATGGAAGCGTGTTATAAGATTTGGGAAGAAAAAGAAATTGATCCCTCGATATATTTGACCTTTTGAAATTCTATATAGAATTGGAGTTGTGGTTTATCATTTGGAAATGCCACCTCAACTTTCTAAAGTATAAAATGTGTTCCAAGCCTCTTTTTTTAGAAGGTACAATCCAATCCCAACATATGTACTTACTTATGAAGGTATATAATTGGAACCCGACTTATCGTACATTAAAGAACCTATCCGAATTCTTGAAAAAAATGATGTGATGAGGAATCAGATAACATTACTGGTATAGGCACTTTTGAAAAACCATAAAATTGAAGAAGCAACATGGGAGACTAAGGAGATTATGATGATGATCTACCCAATTCTTTTTATGATGTAACATTATAGTATTGCAAGGAAAATATATTTGTGTATGGGGATAATGTAACACCCCATGGATTTAGGAATAAATATAATATATATGCACGAAAGATTGATTCCAAAAAAACACCACTTTGTTACAACCTAGAAAGTAAAAATTATTTTTCTACCTCTATGTTTTGAATTTCAAATACTTACATACACAGTTGCATTCAATAAGATATTTAGAGTATGATAGTATCAACATACATTTTTATGAATAGTAACTTAACCTTTATAAATAGTAACATACCCTTATCATTCGTAATATGGACCTTATGAATAATAACCAGACCCATGAAAGTGGAAATAAAATTTAGACACCATAAATATAAATTAAGGTATTTTAGATATTAATAATTACGCGTTTGAATTTTTAATACAAATAAATATTTAATTAAAATTATAAATTTATATCTTTTATTAAAAAAAGATTTATGTTCATAAAATTTAATCTTCAATAATTATTATTTTACTAATATTTTAGGATTATTTTACGATACTTATATTGATTTTAAAAGTATTATAAAATTAGTTTTAAATTTAAAGCAATTATTTTAAAAGTAAATAATGACTTTATGTAAAAAATAAATTTCTATTATTTGGAAAATTAATTGATATAATTTGGATCAGTTTTTAATTATACACATTGAAAAATTGTTACTGTGAATTTTGGGGATTTTCATGAAACATTTGGCGAATAATAAAATACGGTAATTTACGATAAAGGATAAGTACGTGATTTATTGAGTCATATGTAATGTAAGGAGGATGTAAGCACACATGGTTTGAACTCACATGCACTCATTACTATTTGAGTTACAATAATAAATATTATTCATTTTCTTGAGACAAAATCAAAAAATAATGATTAAAATAGTGGAAAATAACACCTCTCTTCCACTGTATAAGCCACCCGTCACTCTCTACTTTTAAGTCCTCTAAAAATATGTACCCCATCTAAATTATATTAAAATATCCTCCCAAACGCCTCAAAACTTCTATAATCCCATATAATATTCAAAATACTAAATTATCTCCCTAATGAGGCTCTTAAGAAAGTTATATTCAAGAGCTAAATTTATCTTTTCATTCCTTATATTTGTCTTCATTTTCCTTTCATTCTTTTTCATTCCTCGCCTCATTTACACAAAATGTAATGATAACTACAATAAATTAAATTAACCAGATTGTTGATAGGATAATGTAATAATCAATCATACTCTCTCTTTTCTCCTCCAATTATAGTAGAAATAAAAACACCATTTGAAATGTGTTAATTTATCACATTCAGTGAAGATGGGTTTTGAACTTCTATTACTATCTTCAATTCTGTTCGTAAAAAAATTTTATTGTCAATCCAGGTAATAATATATCTAATATATCCTATTTAATGTTCTAGAATCATTTTTTACACATTTTTTAAATTTATAAAATTAAATGATTTCATGGTGATCAAAAAACCAACAAATAAATTCAATGGTTTATCATTTAAATTGTATATAATGATTCATCCTCATACAAAGTAACCAAATATATTAGATGATAATTTAACATTCTATGTGAACATTAATAGAATATAAAATAAATTTTGGAATTAATTTCCTATTTTACATCAATATCTATACAAACAAACTGATCATGAAAACTAATGAAACGAACATTCACAAAAATGATATTGAAACTACTAACCCACAAAAACACCAATAAATAAACATAATAAAATTTTAATAAATAAAATTCATGTCTATTAAGTTATGAATTAAGTTATTAATAATTGTAATTTCATATTCCAAGCCCATGACTTCAAAAGAGTAACGTATTTGTAAATAAGGCTACAGTTTTCACCTGAACCTCCATTTTCTTTCTAGTTACTCTTCTTTTATCTTAACCCAATTGATTTTATTTATTCTTATGTACTAATTGTAAATTATGTGTGAATTATATATATATATATATATATTTCTGTGTGTGTGTGACCACAAGATTCCATGTATATTTTATGTAGAGTTACATGTTTTAAAATGACCTTTAAAAAATCCTTCCTAATAAACAAGGCTGTTTCAAGGGAATTTCTCAAATTCTTACCTATTTTCAAGTGAACTCCATAATCGGTTTTTGTAAAAATATATTTTTATTATTTAATTTATTTTATTATGAAAAAATATATTAATTCACTTCTGGTTTTATGAAAAAATTCAAAAAAAACTATTCTTTTCAATGTAAATGAGTATTTATCTCATGAATTACTCGATGATTTTATAAGAGTATTTTAACCTATTTCAACACCATTGTTTATTATTATGGGATTAATATTTTATGATATAATCTACCATATTTTATTTAATGTGTATAACTACTTTCACTAAAGATTTTTTATATTTATAACATTCACCATATTACATTTAATTGTTAGTATTTATGTTTAATTATTGGGGAAAGCTATTTACATTTCAATTGTTAATTTTAATAAAAATTTATATATATTTTTATGTTTATCTTTATTAATATGATGAATTAATTAGACATGTTATGTTATGGGTGGTGCCCGCTATATTCCACTGATGCATCGGTATGTCTCGTGAGAAAAAAACTATTGTCTTGTCATGATGCCTTCATAGAATGGTTATTATAGTCAGGGCGCGAGGCCTTAATTGTGTGATTATGATATCCAGTATTATGAATTCTCTTATTATGTATCTACATATTGTTATTCCATGTCATTATTCAACTATCAAAATATCCATGGTTATTATTTATGTAATTCCATATTATGTATTCATTCTATCCATATATTTCTCATGTATATTATTAAAGGAATTAATTTTTTTGTTTTTCATCATGTCTACTGTTTATGATTATAATTTATTCTTCTATATTATTTACCCTTAGTGGGAATAAGATCTCACCCCTTTCATATGATTTATTTTCCCCAGTATGTGTATAATTATATTATGATCGACATGCAAGGATAATATTATTGATTATGATGGATTCAAAAGAAGTTGATATTTAGTATTATCTTTCAAGTTGTAATGTTGAACTTATGTCTGTATCTGGTTTTCCAAAACTACTATACTATTCTTTACTTCATGATATGCATTTATTGTAATATTGATAATGTAATCAAATAAGGCTCTGACTTTGGGAAACTGGGTTTGGGTTCTTACAGTAAGGGTATTGATATCACTTGAAAATTTATCAGTTTTTTCAATAATAGATGTTACCCAGTAATATTTAAGGTTAACCCCATAATATGTAATTATAAATTTACATAAGGGTATTATTTTCATGGGTTTTTAGTAAATTGATAGAGGAAACATGATAAATAATTGTTAGGTTCATTTCATGAATATCTCCATTAATAATTGTAGACACAAAAACATTTCATATATATATATATTACATCTTAATAGATTAATATTCATTACATAAAATTGCAATACATGCTATAATAAATTAGGTCCAATTCCTTTAGAAACATGAAAACATAAAAAACATGTCTATAAGTGAGTTACATCATCTCCCAGTATATTCTTCATAAACATCACCCTTTTTAAAATAGAATAAAAAATAACTTTCATAAAAACATGGGGAATGGAAACGTAAGAAATGGTGATATCAGATTCTCAATAAGTGTAAATGAGTTATATATCAACATATCATGGGTATAAGAGGATGATAACATTATAATAACATTTAACACCTATATCATGCATAATAATGATCATAAATAGAAGTCATGGAATAAACCATATAAGATCATAAGACATGAATAATTTTACAATCAAGGAACAGGAACCATGATATCATCTCGTTACCATAATTCATAGATATTTTCATGCACATATGCATCAAAAATATTTTCCATAGTTTTTCAAGTCCCATTTCCAATACTATCATAGTTGAATGGGTTCACTCCCCTGACCATCATAGTAATCATGGTTAACCCCAAAACTATCATAGTTGACATATTTCCCTACAAAACTAGTTTCAATCCACATTCCAATCTTGTTTATATCATGATATGCCAATCATTACCCAACAAAATAGAGAGAAATATTTTTCCCACCGGTCATAGTTATAACCCAACCATTATCATTATTTATAATATATCCCATATCACATAATGAAAATCAACCATATGTGTTTCATAAGATCATACATGATTCATTATATAATAACCCATGAAAAGAAATGGGGTTCTTAAATACTTCAATATAACTTAACATAATGAATATAAATTGGATTTATATTGATTTCATCATTTTATCAAATCATAACCAATGGAATAAGAAGTGTGATTCATTTTATTTTTTTCAGGGTATACACCATGGGGAAAAAGTGGGTTTCATAAACCAATTTTCACCATAAAAATAAACTATATAGAGAAAGAATAAATATGGAATTATTGGATCATATCCAAAATAAATATTAGGTAGAATTAAACTATGCATCACAAATTTTAATTGATTTCTAAATATTAATTATAACATTTATGGAGGAAAATATGCTTCTCACATTGAAAATATCTTTTTAAAAATAAAATATCACAAAAAAAATTTAAATGAATTTAATTGAAACTTATTTTAGAAAAATATATGTTAAGAAAAAAATAAAATAATTTTCATAATATTGGGAAATTCTGTTCATGACATACACATTGAAAAAATATTCCTTTCATATTTCTAGTAAAGGTCAAATAGGGCATGATTTGAAGATGACATAATGATTCCTTTCAAAAAAACGTAAGTCGTTAAACATTCATATCTTTTTAAATAAATAATTTATAGAATATTAAAAACCAATTTGAAAACATATTTAGAAACAAGGTTTTAAAAGAATAAGGGTTTTTGAATGAATAGTGAAATAAAAACTATTTCTCTTAAAAACATTATTTTTCACACTTGAGTATATAGAAAGAGGAAATTGAAGTGGAAATATGCTTTTTTAAGAAATTTACTTTATTAGAATAAAATAAACAATTTAACTGGATCATGGATCATTATATTTCATAACAGAAATCATAATCATAAACAATCCCAACCAATGTTGATATTGTATCAAAAATGCCTTACCAGATTAGTAAAATTGAATTGTAAGTCCCAAGAAAGATTAAAATTAAATGAAACAAATAATATAATGATAATAAAGAAATTAATGAAATTTCATATCAGAGGTTTTGTATATACACCATATAAAAGGAGATAGGTTCATAATATAATGTATGTCCTAGTGATAATAATTTGACAACAAAATCCTTTACCTAAAGTATCGACATCATTTTTACATGTTAAAACATTATATATAATATATCTAGGTTTATTATATATCAATTAAAACTTTTAATTATATATATCATACAATATCATATTTACAAATGACCTTTTATAACATGTTTTTTAGAAATTCCATGTTATAGTCAAAAAGCGGGCAAGAACTACTTTTTTTTAGTGTATGTTTTGATTTTTTGATCTTATTAATTTTATAATGGTTAAATTATTTCAATAATTTTAAAAAATTTATAAATATCATATATATTAATTATATATGTATTTAGAGTAATCCATTAGAATTTATACTTATAAATTGAAATTCATAGTTCAAACAGATGGTAGGTCGTCCATACGCATGAATGTTATTTCCATTTTATAAAAAGATTGAAAATAATAAATATAAATACTATATTACCATTAAATATTAATTTTTATATCACATATATAAAATATTTTAATTAAAAATAACGTTATTATATCCCATGTAAAGAGTGAATGAATAACATTACTTCACGATGCACTAGTATTTCATACACAAAAGAGACCTTATTTTACTTTCACTGAGTGGAATGTAAGAAGTTTTATGTGATATAATAATTAATAAATTATAATAATATTATATATATGTAACATATAAATATTTAATAAATCATTATTTCTAACAATGATAGGTGGTGGTGGAAAATGAATAACATCAGTTTGCAAGGTTGTAGACCACCGTACACATGAATGATGATGTCATATCCCATTTTATGAAGGTGTAGATGAATATAAGATAAGAAAATAACATAAAAACACATAATGATTTGTTATATAATTGTTTTAATATATAATAATCATTTAAAAATATTGTATGGGCATATAAGAGGAAGGAAAAAACACATAGTTAAAAGCATTACCACTTCTTCAGACACCTTCAAAGATGTAAACTAAATCCATCCTAGATCGGATATCTAATCATACAAATGACACCACAATGTTGATAGAGATGTAATTAAAATATTGGATTAAATATTTTCCATACCAAGTTCTTTTTTATGCGTGAATAAGATAGAAGAAGGGTAACCTTTTATATTTGATGCGAGTTTCAAAATTATATATTTTTGAAATGAATAAGTTGTAGGAAAGTTTTTCACGTGAAACAGGGCTTCAAAATGGTAAGTTCTCAAGAAAAATACATGATAAGGGAAAAAATATACAAAAAAATGTGTCTGGAATATTTTTGGTTAATTTTGAATAATTATACAATTAATTTAACCACAGGTAAACCATTTTAACTTTTAATCGCAGAATACACATATTAATTATTTTTACTATCCATTACGGAAAAAAATTATGTTATGAATTTTTTATAATAAAATTTATTATTATTATAAATATATAATCTATTTTTTAAATAAACCTCATATAATTGGAAAACAAATTAAAATTAAACCCATAGTCATGATGAGGAAATTGTTTTCTTAAGAGAAAATATTCCAAATTTTAAAAAGTTTTTATATCAAAATTAAATATAAAAATGAATCTAATGAACTAAACATGATAATTCGATATATAATTGATATAATTTTACTTTCATTCTCAATTTTAAAAAAAATATCATAAATTCTTTATATAAAAAAGATGCTTACAATAAAACCCATTATTTTCACTATTCATAAAACAATATATATTTTCAATAAAATAAGAAATAATAACACCAAGAAAATATTGAAATATTAATTAAAAAATGATGTTTATTTTAATAAATTAATTTTATATTATATTAAAAAATTAATTTTTTATTTTTTACAATGAAAAATAAATAAATATTTTCCTAAAAAATAGTATTTTCAAAACATGTAAAGACTTTGCGAAAAATTAAGTACAACTGCATCAATAAAAATCATTTATATAAAAAAATTATACTTATTATTTTAAAAGAGTTATTCCAATTCATGATTCCAAATTTAAAAACATTGTACTAACAATATTTTTTATATAATAATATTAATATTTCATCGTGGTCTCTTAAAACATTTTGGTATGTGTAGTGTAGGCCATCAAAGAAATTTAACTTATTCAATAAAATTATAATTAATAAAAAATCAGGTTGTTACATTAAACTCCATTTAAAATTAATTTTACCCTAAAAATATTATCACTCTAACAAAAATATAAGATTATAGTTTTTCTTTATCATATCCTCATTTTCCAACAAAGCTTCCCCGAACATCGGGTTTCTCAATAAAATTTTGACAAGATGAGTGTTATTGTTTCATAAGACATTATCTATTATATCCCTATTATATAATTTGAGTTCCTCATTTAAATAATATTTAACCAATGATTTTAACATTAAGTTCATTACATGTGATGTTTCTAGTCTGTACTTCATTAGGAGAGATAAATGAAACTCACCGTGAACATAGTAGAGGTTTGGTGGAAGCTCTCTATGATAGTCTTCCATCATATAATGATATATATTTTCAATGATATATATATACATAGGGGTTAGTTATATTTTATTTCCAAATATTTTTATCTTCTTCTATGGAGAAATTCTGAGATTCAATTTTTCTCAAAAAATAAATTCCAAGTCACGTTGGTGATTATCTGTATAACGTTAATGTTGTTTTTGTTCTACCCTTATGTGGTGTTGAATAGATCAAACCATATTTTACATTTCTTAATATATCACATTTCCTAGTATATTTCTTTCTCTATCTTCAATCTTGCATGTTGGAGCACTGTACATCTTTCCATAGAGGCAATCATAAGGACTCCTTTGAATGCATGAGTGAAAGCTATTATTGTATGAAAACTCAACTAGATAATGTTATTGATCGAAACTATATTTAAAATAAACATAACATTTTCTCAATATAAACTCTATAATTTAAATTTTTATATTAGAATAATCATCTATCTAGGGATGATCCATAGTGATGAAACTGAAATTTATATCCATAGATTGCAGATGGCTTCAGCAAATCATTGAGGTAATCCTTGGATCTAGATCAGATACAATTAAATGTGGTATTCCATGAATCCTTACCAATTCTTTAATGTATATCCTAAAAAAATAGTCTAGATAGAAATATTATTATCAGTAACGAATTGTTCTGTTTTTGTATGGTGGTTGACTATATCCCATATAACATTATGCCCTTTACACATTTTGGGAATCCAGATGATAGAATAAATCGTGATGTTTCCAATTGCCATTCTAGTACGGGTAATCAATGTACCACCCCCTTAAAAAAATTTCTCTCCACATTAATTTTCACTCAAACCAATAATCAGGATACAAATTCTGTGATATCTCTCTTAATGTCATATGACCATAGATTCTCTTTCAAAACTCTATACTTCTTCATGCTTCTAGTATTAATAGATAATGAAGAACTATTATATTCCTCTAATAACTACTTCAAATATGGTATATATAAAATCCATAAATAGTTCATAAAACTTATAATTCCATCATGTTCAATTTTAAACACAAAAATAGTTTTAACCATCATTTTTAGCACTACATATTTTTTCCTTTCCACTTTATTCTACACATGGATAGATGGATGAATATTAAATTGAGAAAGTTATTATTTTCCACCATCCTTTAAGATTTCCATATCCATATTTGGAAAATCCATTATTATTTGACCTTTCTTCATCCTCATGATGAATAATCAAGTTTCATGAATTCAACTAAATCCATCAGCTACTTTTTTATTCTCATAGTGGTAATGTATTGAGAAGTAATAATCATAAATCAACTTAAAATATTCTCTGGTGCATATTCAACTTTCTCCATGTGAATGTATGATATCATATTCTTTTATAATTATATATATCACACTTTTCTCCATAAATATAATTCCTCCTTATCACTAATGAATAAATTACCATATATAACTTCAAAAAATGAGTAGGATAATTTTTCTCATGAACATTAAATTTTCATGAACAATAAGATATAACCATTTCACTATTTATAAGAAAACTCATAGTATATTGATGGATATTTCACTCTATATTAAAAATCATTATCCCTTACAGGATATTGTATTCATAGGTTCATTGACTAATATTTTCTTCAGTTCCTTGAAATTTTCCTAACACTCATATATCTATAAGATCTTGGAAACATTCAAAGTTAACTTGGTGTATGAATTAGATATTTGGGAAAAATTACAAATTACCATTTATAATATCCATTTAAATGACGAAAACTATAGATTGTAGTCATTGTGGTTCTTCTTGTCCAAAATTAAATATCCTCTGTCTTTTATGGATCTACTGGTAAACCCTCCCATTAGAATATATGACCCTAAAACGAAACCTTTTCTAGAAAAAAGTCACACTTTGTAACTCTTTCATGTATTTTATCCTTTTATATGTTATTTAATAAAATTATCATGTTATCATTATTCATTCGTTTCTCATTTACGATATATAAATTTCATCTATAAATACTACCAATAATTGTTCATCGTAACCTCTATAGAATAAATTCATTAAATACATGAAGATAGTGGGGGCATTATTATGGACATATGTAATCACTATATATTCACAATGAACCTACAATGTATAGAATTATTTCATGGGTATATCGACATTCTTGAACCGAAATTGACGATATCCATAATAAATTTTTGTATCAGAAAAGTATTTCTCTCTATAGAGTAGATCAAATAGGCCATCAATATAGTGCTGAGCATACTTGTCCTTTATCATGATCTTTTTCAGATTGGATTATTAGTGTAGTGTTTTATCAATCCATATTTCATTTTAATAGAAATAATAGGATTACCTTAATGGGGAAACCTTTTGTGAATTAATCCTTTTTTAAGTTTCTCCAAGAGTTTCCTTTCCAATTACTATAACTCAATCAGATTATTTCTATATGGAGTCTTTAAAATAGTCACAAACCGTGTATTAGTTCTATTGGGATCATAATTTCATGTTTTTTTCAAGGATTATAAACTACCAATAAAACACATCATAAACCCCACAATAATAGGCACATCAATGATGTTGAGTTTGTCCCTAAAAATTTGATAAAAACACTTCTTGAATGGGAATCAAAACCCATACAATGGATTTGATTTCAATTGGTATTATATATTTATCATCGCACTAATGGAATATAATCAATAGTCTTGGAATATCAAATGTGATATAAATTACACAAAAATTAATGTGTGATTTATGTAAAGAAATTCAATTCATTCCTAAGATAATTTCAAATTTAACCAGAGGAAGAATGACATGATTTGAAGGAAGCACATTCCCATGAGCATCAACTAGAGTGTAATAATACACATTATATGTGATCATCATACCTTTAGGTATTTCCAAGAATAATTATATATATAATGGTTTGGGTTTAATATTGATACCATTATAAAAAATTCATATATGAATAAATTGGTAGATCTATATTCAAATAGTACACTAATAGTTATAGAGTGGATGGTAGTGTTCCTTTTATAATTTTCTTATCAAAACCATTTTCAAAAATAGTTAACGCATGAGATTTGTATTTTTAGCCTCGCTTAAGAGGAATATTAAAAGAATCATCTACATTATCCTTCAGTTTGGGGCACTAGTTAGAATAATACTCATGCTATTTTAATTTCATACACTAGATTGTGGGAAGTCTATTCTGTTCATAATTATCTCTATTTTTATCAATACATAACTAATTTCCATTACTTCATCATTCGATTTCATGATGAATTTTCTTTACACATGTAAAATATTTACTAATCACCATAATAAAATTCCCACTTTGTTTCCTTCCACACTATAAGTGAAAAGGAAGGATCATCTTATTCTATCAATGGTTTTAAGAGTTTCTTTTGAACTCCATCATCCTTTTCATTTCAAGTACATGAGATTGATGGGTAACTCTTTTCCCCTTTTCCACCATGATATAAAATCAAAAATTTCTTCATAAATACTTATGCCCCTTATGGATATCTCTTTTTGGACACTTTTCTTTAAACCATTGAGTAATTAATCCACATTACTTTAGGTGGGATGATATTTTCAAAGTCTTCCCTTGAATGTATTGTAAAATTTTCTTTATATATACCTAAAGATTCATCGTCCTTATAATTATGTAGAAAAAATTCCTTATCCATTTTAATATAAATAATTCTATTAAATATTGACACAAACCTTCTTGGGTACCCTTGTAACATGACAATTGAGCTATCACCAACATTTCCTAAAGGGTCTTCCAAATCCTTAATAGTTGGTGACTATCACCTTGCATCATACTATGTGAAAGTGGGAATGAATTTTCCATAACCACAGTGGAATAACGATAATAAGATAGTATACATTCCAAATACACTCTATAGGGGTAAGTGGACCAAAAGTCAAATAGTTAAAACAACACAAAGTACTATAGAAATGTACCAGAAAACTGAAAGGAAATCCCATGTCCAAAATTATGCAACTCACCAAGTCCACAAATAAATAGCTAGAACCCCCACCATGTAGAGAATTACCCTAAATCAATCATAAAAGGAGATACATTACAAACACCCAATGTAATAAGTAGGGTGTGTGCTAATATCCTAGTAGGGTTTCAACATGGATTATATAATGAGATTACAACATTTAATTAACCAACAAATGTATTTCAATTTTAAATAAATCATTTTCGAATTACAAAATCATATTTAAAAAAATAATGCTCTAAATTTCATATGATGGAAGTATTTTAATTATATTCACCAAAATTCAATTGGGGGAACGTATCAAACAAATTTCATAATACAAAATTTCATATAAAACATTTTATATGAATTCATAGATAATTTAAACAGTTTAAAACAATTTCCAATATTAATTTCATATACAAACAAGTGAGTAAATGGTCATATGCCTAGTTGGTATGATAGTTCCAAACTAAAGAACTATATACACTTAATTAGTGATCATAGAAATATTATTATATATACACACACCATTTTCACCTGTCAAGAGGAATTCATCACCATCCTATCGGGGATGTGAATTGATGCATTCATGTTTTTGAATGTTTTTAATTATATAATGTTGTCTATATAAGTCACTAACTTCCCAAGGCGTGCATGAGCTCTAATAAAAAATAAACGATTAGAATTTTATTTTAAAATAGTTTAAAATACACTTTATCCCAATACCCCTTTTAAAATATTTTAATTCCCATTTAAAACCCAACACGCTGGTTTTTAATAAAAAATAGTCATTTTCAAGTATAAAACCTAATGGATTCTATCAAAACCCTTTTTAAGACATTTTACAAAACTTATAATTTGAAATAAATTTAAAATTATATATAATAATTCACTTCATCAATTTAAATTCAATAATTTAAATTCCACCAAATTCTGTCAATTTTAAAATTAAACCAATATTCAATAGAATTGGAGGGTTTTCCGAATTTCATGCCCAAATTCCAATTTCCGAAACATAATCCCACCATTAAATGGATTTTGGTTTCCAACAATTCAATTTCATAATAATAAAATCCCTCATATTCCATAGAAATATATTTAATCAAGTTAATGAATTTAGGGTCAATTAAATTGGCAAATCAAAACAGAACCACTGACCATTCACAAAAATGCAATGCCCAAAATTGAACCCTCAAATAAGAATGTAAGTGTATAAGATCTAGGAAATAAACATTGAAAAAATATTTATTAACAAATATTTTAGATCCATCAATCCTAATATAGTCTATAAAATTCCAATGAATGAAAGATAAATGGTCAAAGATACTCGAAGAATGATTACCTAGATTGTCACACTACAATCGGAACCACATTCAATTGTTGAACAAAATGACTTGGAAGGGTTTGGGGGATCCCAAATCATCTGGTAAAGGATCTAGGGTTGCAAGAAAGGAATTATGTAGAAGAGGAAATTTAATTCTCACCCTAGATATCTATATAAAAATAATACTCTATAACGTACATGATGTGTAACCCAATTACACATCATGTTATTGAAAAATAAAAATAACAATGATAAACCTATTTTCTTTTGTTAAAATAGGTTTTTTATTATTTTATAATTTACACAACATGTATTCAAATTAAAAATTATGTAAATTATCAGTATGTTATAGAACTAGTGGGTTTTATGCTTAAAATGATATAATACATGGACTTCACCAATATTTGTATCATACCAATTACTTCGCATACATACCAGGACATTTCAAAAGGAAAATCATGAGAATACTTAAAAACGTACCACTCTGAAAGGTAATGGGATGTCACATGCTCCCCACTATTAAAACTTTTTATCCTCAGAATTCCTGTCAAAAATCATCCATATCAAAACGGTGACTCCACTACTCTCCCATCAGTACCGTACACTCCCATGTCTCAGGAAAACCTGAACTGTGATTCCATTACATGCGAACAAAAGGTATCTCAATCCCATAATGTACCTTGTATTCAAAATCTACTATACTGATTAGTTATTTAGTCATGGATAAATCAGATTGAATCTCCTTATCACTCAATATTAGAACATGAGATAAATAAAATAGATAAATTCATAGTTTTTATACATGGAAAACATTATGCATCGATTTCATCTATGGTTGAAGTGCTGGATGATAAGAACATTCCCCACCTTCTCAACAACCTTTAAAGTACCCAAAAAATGAGTAGTATGTTTCCCTTGCCTCCCAATCTATCTATGAGCCAAATGGGGTGAAACCTTCCAAAACTCATGGTCACCAATTGAAAATTTCAATGGTATATAATAAATATCACTATAATGTTTATAAAAGATATGTGTCATCAATAACCTATGAAGAATCAAATGAATGTTTTTTGTTGTATATTCAACCAATATTTGTCCAACTGAGGAGCATTCACCAAACTCTAACAAAGACAATAGAGATCTGAATGGTCGACCATATAAGGCCTCAAAAGGATCCATTCTGACTACAATCTAGTAACTATTATTATAAGAAAACTCAACCAGGACCAGATGGTCATCCCAAGAAAAACCAAAGTTGAGAACACAAGCATTGATCATTTCTTCAAGAATCTCTATATATCTTTCTATCTGAAAAATTTACTACATATATAATTATGTAACATTTTTAATTATTGAAATCCCCTAAAATATATTTTCTAAATGCTAATAGGACGAAAATGAGTTTTTGATAGAATTGGATGCCCTCTTTGAAGAATAACCACTAAGAAACTATCTCTCCACTATAAAGAGAGACTATAAAACTATGGAACTCATCCTCAAGCTATTTTTCCTAAAGAATCAATTCATGAATAGTTGATGTAAATAGAACAATATCCCTTGAAACCTCATCCCATGATTTCTAGACTCCAATATGCAATTGTGCAAAGAGAGCCATAAAATTTCACACTTTGGATGAATGATTCACTTCTTGGTTTAGAAGTTTCTTGATCATAGCGTATAAAATAAAATTCCATTTTCCTGAGATTTAAGCGATGTCAAAACTGAAATATAGTACGTAACCCACCAAATTCCTCCAATCAATATTCATGTTTTTTGTGAGAAGATGTAACTCATGCTCTTATGTTCTGAGAACATAGTGTAGCATTATCCATAACGGTAATGTCACTAACTCTTATGTTTTTTCATCAAAATTTAAAAAATCAATATTGTGGGTTGGATAATTATTTTAATGTGGCCTAATATGATGAGAGAAATAAGAAACAACATAATCACCTTGAATTAGAACAAAACCTAATGTTAAACCTGATACATCATAGAATATTACTTATACATGTCCAATATTAGGATGATTCAACTATAGAGCAATAATCAAAACATGTTATAGATCAAAAAAATAAATCTAACATATCTCATCCTATGAAAACATTACAACATTTTGAGTTAGATCAGTAATAGGAGAATCCAACTACGATAACACATTAACAAACCTACGATAATACTCAGCTATACCCCAGAAGCTCAAAATCAGGAAAACATTTCGTGGTTTCTACCATGTCATAATATCCATAACCATTTAGGATCACATTATACTCCATGTTCCAACACCATGTGTCCCAATAATTTCACATCGCAAATAAATAAATCAAAATTCAAACTCATTGAATAAAGTTTGTGGTCTCTGAATAATAACGTAACTGGCCGCATATAAAGCGCTTGATCCTCCACACTCTTAGAGAAAACCGGGATATCATTCCCAATGACTTCCAGGAAAGTATATACGTAATAATGGAAGATCATATTCAATTAATACTTAACGTCTACATGATAATTGGTTATCAAAAATGGCATGACATGGTACTCATAATTGTTATACCTTCTCTAAAAGGTTGTTTTCTGAATGTCAAATCATTTTATCTTCAACCGATGGTATCCCGATCAAAAGTCGATCTACGAGAACTAATTTATCCCTTTATAATGATTAAGAATATCATTAATACATTTAAATGGATACTTTTTCTTTATCGTGACTCTGTTGATTTTTCAATAATCAACACAAAGGTGGAGTGAACAATTAGCTTTCCTAGAAAATATAACGGATTCCACCTAGGGTGACACACTTAGGCATATAAATCCTTTCTATAGAAGATCATAAAACATATTATTTAAAGATTTCATTTCATATAGTTCCCTATAGTAAGTATGAATTGAAACATAATGAGTAAGACTTACTAAATCTATAGAGAAATCATCCTCTATTACCAGTGTAAATGCAAGGATTTTTGAAGAAAACATAATAGGAAGCTAAATGAAAACTGGAGTGAGATAACAACTCAAATATTCACACAATAGAATAAAAGAAAAAAGTGATATCACATTCCCCAACTACAGATTAGTAGTTCTAGCTCTGCTCGATCTTGTATCCCATTCTCATTGAATGATATGGTATACAACATCAGGTGTAGTGAAGAATACCCATCAAATAAAACAATCAATTCGAGATTTATTGAAGTTGATCCCATCCATATACATAATTATTTCAATATATTTCATAATGGGAACCAAAAAACACTAATAAATTTCAGAATCGGATAGAGAGAAAACACAAGAGGGACTACCGAGGGGCCAGTCTCTCTCAGTGTAAACGGGTGTGGTAATATCTATCACATAAGACAAAATAATCGTACGAAGATTTAGTTTATTGAAAATATGATTTTAAATAAATGAGTGAGATTCACTAGTGTCAAATAAAGAAGTCACTAGTAATGAATATATAATGATGTTACCCCTCAGTATTGTTAGACCTGTATCTATGTCATTTTGAGACACACCCACTACGTAAAGAAGACTCATCCTGAATTCCTATGGGTGGAACTCTTTTATATATAAAGAATCAAATTTCAACGTAATTTAAGAAGTTTGTGATGATCTAATGCCACCCTGGGGAGTTTAACAGATATGGTTGATCATATCTAGGTGACTCGAGTGTCCTCTGCATACACTTGTGTTGGGTTCCTCAGTGAAATGATGATTTGAATTCCATAGAAGGCCACACTCAAAACAAATAAAAGGACCTATTCAAGGGAATGCCATAGGATTAGAAATACCATTCTACAGATTCCTACCATGGGAATCCTCACACTTCAAATTTACTTTGAATGAAATTACACCACCAATGGGAGAGAAAGAAACTCCAGAAAAACCGGACATCTAAGCTATGTCCATTTTGACCAGCTGTACTATATCCAACACATCAGCATAAGAAGGTATCTTCAGTAATAAAAAATGATAATGGATATAATATTGAATTCTAAACTTTAACCATCAATCCATAATAAATTAATTTGATATTATATCATGTACGAACTATAAAAACTTAGTAAATCGGTTACCAGAATATTTTACAGACCTATTAGCCTCATCAATATTGAAAAACTACATATCATTGGACATCAATATCAACTTTGGATAGAACTGACCGATGATACGGACTTTAAAATCATAAAACTATAATACCTTATTCTATATCTATATCCCCACCATGGAAAACCATCTACTGTATGGTCCTTCAATCATGACGGTGGCACAATTCACCTTGATCTTGTGATGTGTCTCTAAGAACCCAAAAAAATGCTCCATCCGACTCAACCATTCCATAGCCTCTTGTGGAAAATTTGATTCCAAAAACACTATTATATTATGGATATTCAATTACTATGAATGATTCATAAGATAATACCATTGAGGTTCCATAGCTAGATCCTAAATGTGAGATAGTTTTGGTGCGTGTTTGAGAGCATGGATAATGGCCACAATCATCAGAACCATATTTGAGTCCACAAGAGGATTTTATTATTAAGATTCTCCAAAATATTCCACCTTGATATGAATCACATATATTTTTAGAGGAACCATGCTACACATCATCAGCATACAACAAGGAATACATCATATTTACACTCAAACAGAGAAAAAACAAGAAATTAATCACAACAGATACACATAATATTTTTATTTTAATCTATACAAACAAAATGTATGTGAAATACTAGAACAAATTTTCAATAACCCATTTCATAACAACCCCAATTGACATATGGTTTTTGGTTGTGAGATCAGTATGTGCACTCAATCACAACTACCTCTTATGTCTCAAAAATATTACACAATGCCAATTGACTTGATGAAATGTAGTCAAATGTAGAACTCTGATACCACTTTTTCATGAACCTTCCCATCTACCTTGGATGTACGATAACCGATGTAACATAGCCCAAAGGGTGTTCCTAATACCCATGGGTTAGAAACTATCACCTTACATCTTACAAAATAAAACTGGGAATGATTTTCCCACAACCATTGTAGCAACAAGATAACAAGATAGCATCCATACAAAAGAAACACCACAAGGATATGTGTACCCAAATTGAAATAGGTATAAACAACCCAATTTACTATAGTAATGTAATAGAAAAATGAAGGAACATACCATGTACCAGAAGACGAAACTCTCCATGAACCTAGATCAATATCTAGAACCACCTCCATGTGGTGATTTACCCCAGATCAAACCTAGAAGGAGATAATATACAAACACTAGATGGCACAATTAGATTGTGATCTAAAATACCAAAATAGTCTCACCAATTATTACATAATGTTATTACATCATTTAATTAACCAAATTAAGAGTTTTCAATTTCAAAAGTATAGGTTTTTCATTTCAAATGCACATTTAAACAAATCATTCTTTACATTTTAGAATATGGAAATACATTAAATACATGCTTCAAATTTCAATTGATGGAACATTTCAAAAATATAACATAATAATTTTTTTGTTTAAAAAGATTATATAAATTCACAAAAAATGTAAAAAGTTTACAAAAATGGAATATATTCATTTCATATACAAACAATAGGGAAACAAGGTCATATTCATAAAAATTAAGATAGTTTTATTCTATAAGACTCCACGCACTCAAATATGGGCGAGGGAAATATTTTTATACACATTCCCACATTGAAACTGGTCAAGATGACTACATCGCCTTCCCTATGGTGATGTGACATGATTCATTTATGTTTTGGAATGTTGTAAATCATAGAGAGCTATACAAATAACACAGTAACTACCTACTCGTTTCATGTGTTCAAATAATAAATCAATTATAAGAATTTTATTTTTAAATTATTTAAAATAAAATTCATCTCATTCTCCCATTTTATATATGTCGATTTTATTTTAAAAAACAACAATTTTTAAAATAAAAAACATGAATTTTACAAGATAAAACCAAAAAAATTAGATCAAAATCATTTTTAATATTTTATTCAGAATAAATATTTCAAAATCACAATTTAAGTTAAAATTTTTAAATTCCACAAAATTTTATCAATTTCATAATTACACCCAAATTCAATGGAGTTTGGGGTTTTCCCAATTCCATTACAAAATCAAAATTTTAAAACAAAGTCACCCAATTCACTGGAATTGGATTTTCCAAAATTCAATTTCATAAGAATAAACTCCCACATATAAAATTGAATGAAAAGTAATCAAAATATGAAATTTAGGGTCAATTAAATTGGAAAATAAAAATGGAACCACCTACCATTTGCAGAAACAACACCCACAATGGAACCCACCAAAAATTACATAGGCATTGAAGCTCTTGGAACTCAAAATCTAAACAATATTCAATAACACATTGTATAGATCCATTAATCCCAATATTTTCTATCAATATTAAGGAAATAATGAGAAAATGATGAAGACACATGGAGAACTCTATCCTAGAAAGTCACCCCGCATTCCAAACCACATTTAATTGTTGAAAAAAAATCCTGAAAGTGTTTGAGAGATCCCAAATTACCATGTAATGGATCATCTGTTGAGTCGATGAAATTCTAGAGAGGAGGAAATAAATTTTTCATCCCAAAAGGATGTTTAAAAACAATACATTGGACATTACAAGACATGTATCCCAATTACATGATGTGTAATTGAAGAATAACAAAATCGATGAAAAATCCATTCCCTTTTGTTAAAAAAGAATTTTTTATTATTTAAGACCATACATGTTGTGTATCCAAAATATATGGTGTGTAAATACGCATTAGGCTACAAACCCATCATGTTCTATGCTAAAATAATAAAACAAATCAATGACTTCGCCATTATAGTAATCCTTTTAATTCTATATCATCACTACTGAGACAATTAGAATGGAAACCCATGTCAATAAATAAAAAATACCTATCGAAAAAGAAATGGGATATTAGAGAATTACTTTTAAAAAATTATTATCTTAAACATGTCCTACACCATGGAGTAAATTTAATCATTTTCTATTGTACGCTTGATGAGAGTCCACCATTTATCATATTTTCCTTCTAAAAGATAGACATCCAAAATGAGTTTTTCATGATCCAAACACATGATAATGCAAAAACATCATTTATAGGTACTAATATATTTCAAAGTGACTTGTGGATCATTATATCCACTAAAATATCTAGATGTTTCCTCATAAAGGAATCAACATAATGTTTCTCTTTCATTTTTCATTTTGCAGTTCATCGTGATTCATCTCTTGAGAGTGTTTTGTGAGAATAACAATGATATTGTGTATTCCAGATCCCATAGAATTTGGATTCTTAGTAGGAGAATAATATATTTATTCATCACAATCATCATTAAAATGATTCCTTTTGGTACCATCTATTGGCTAAAAACAAAAATCATAGTGTTATCATCAATAATCATAATAGGGAACCACCTAATCATGAAAAATAACTTATAAGTTGTCTCAATATGGACACCTTATATTAAATCTATAACAACTCAGTCTTATCATTATTAATTCATATTAATAATCTATTTAAATATTTCATCATGGATCATTAAGAGATATGAATTCCAATTGAATATTCCTCAGGAGAGAAAAACTAGGTGTGCAGAATTTCCAATTATCCTATACAAGGTAACAGAAGAGTCAAGCACAACAATCCTTTTGGATGTATTTATGCCTGGGTACCTCTCTTCAAGAACCACATCCTCTTGTAATATCTAGATAAAAATGTAATTTTCTGAAAATCACTTACTCAACCCATTACCATGATTCCAGAATATTTTCCTATAATTTCTCTTAATCTTAATCTTATCCTTAGAAAATACTTAAAGATCTAACTGATGTTATCCCATCCAAGTTTCTATGGTCTAAATACTCTTTTCTTTAATACCAACTGCATATACCCAAACATCTCATTCATAGATCATACATCCTAATAGACCAATATTAATTATATAGCATAAAGAACCATGATAGAACCATTTTTATCTAGTTAAATTAGAAATTTGGACACATAAAAAATTGTCCCATAAGTGGTCTATGTAATCTCTCACTATGTTTTTGGAAACTAGTACCCTTCCCAGACATATCATATGTCATACATTTCTTCGTAACCTAAAAATAGGAAGCATAAGAGTGAGTTATCTTATATACCCAATACAGGTAAGCAAAAGAGATACCCATTCATCATGATTATAAGACTATGATATCATTAAAATAATAATTGAATAACATACCATTTATATCAGAGTTTATAATAATGATTCAAAGCATCAATCGGGGTAATATATGTAAGAACTTGATTCATCCTCTAAGGTATAGATCATTATTTTTCAGTTTTTACTTAATAAAATGGGGGGAAATAGGTTGAGGGGATGGTCACGGGCCTATTAAATGATGTGACTGGGAACTACACGTCGTGTACTTATTGGTAGACACGTTTTATGAAAGGCTACACGCCATGTAATCCCAGTACACAGCCACATAATGGCCTGGACAGAATTTGTATGAACCTAACATGTAGTGTCATGTACACACTGTTTATTTTTTTATTGATTAATTCGGTAAGTAGACTTGTTTTGATGAAAACAGATAGGGGCTTGTTCGGTATGGCGTAGAGCAACACAGAGAGCCTTTTTTCTTCCCGATTGATCATCTGAACCCCTATTCCTTTGATGTCAGTTTCATTTGAACCTGATCAGTGAGCTCACAATTCCTTTTAAGCCTTTAATATTAATTTCTTCTCATGATCTAGATATTTTAGGATGAGAATTTATTATCAAATAATATATCTACTAAGTTCTAGGGGAATCAAATCCTAAGATTGGAATAGGAGAGTTGTACAATAATGAGGTAATTGGTCATGTGCCATTCACTTAATTTTGAGTTGTTTATATGTTCCATATTTCAGTTATCTGATGTTTAGGGTGTAACATTGAATATAAATTCACATTGGTTGTTTCCTAATGATGATTAGGTTAGGAATGAAATTAATTCAAGCATGTTTGATCTTGTTGGTTTTATTATGGGCCACCCTATGGGGCATTCCCTTAGAATGACCATTTATGGACATTTGGTCATGGTTTCCTATAAGTAATTCGTTATATTCATTTAATGGGTAAATATGTGTGGATTAAATTTATAATGGATTTTAAATTGGGCAAAATTATAATTTATTTGATAAAAGGTTTTTGGATTAGTGATTTCCCCATATCCCCATGATATCCCAATTATTGTTTAATCATTTTGATAGTTTGATTCACTTATTTCTTGTTTTTATGATTCCCACATTATTTGTTATTATGGAAACCATGTAATAGTGTAATTTACATGTGTTTTTTATTATGATTAAATGATGTTATATTGGTTTTGATCATTGATTGGCTATTATGTATATGTGTGAGGAATTGTTACACATGTGGGTGAGGATTTGTTAGGCCTGTGGGGGATGATTCGTTAGGATTGAAGACATGGATTGGTTATTCCTGTGGTCAGGGTTTTTCTATTCCTGTGGGAAATATTTTTATCATATTATTAAAATGGAACTACTTATGAAATTTCTACCAAGACAAATCCCATGCTTGGATTTGGTCTTCACTTTACTTGTTGAGATAAACATTTGAGGAATTTGTTGAGTATCCTTTATACGGGGTATTGACCAACTTAGGATGGATCTCAATAAATATTTAATTAAATGTAATTGAATGGTTAAAATATATTTAGTGAATTAAAATTGAAAACAATAATTGTAGTATTGTTTACTTCTGATTACTTTCTAGTTTACTGCATTTACTTTTTTATACTAATTATTACGTATAATCACTAACAGATTGCAACAGATATTTGGTGGTTGTTTATTGGGATTTATTTTTTCAAACCCTGGTTGGGTCACACTTTTATACCCAAATAGATTATATTTTTTCATGTGTCGATAAGGGTAAGGGCCCTTTTACTATTACTCGAGATGTTATTTAGGAGGAGGAGAGCATGGGACTGAGCTATGGCTTGAGATGATTATTGTATTTCTTTTATTATTTTGAATTTGGAAGTTATATGTTGTGTTAAAAATGTGTAACTTTTTTGGATGCATTCATAGAACATGTTACATGCCACATCATCTTTTTTATTCTATGATGTTTGGTAATTTTTTTGTATTTTTATTCAACTATTTATTTTAGTTATATGGTATTTACTACTTCTTCTATTTTATATTTTTATTCTATTATGTTACACTCTACCAATAAGGGAATAGTTTCCCCACTATCACACCCTAGTCCCTCACTGCTAGTCAAAAGCCTCTGGCATTTGAAGAAATGTACTAGAGGCCATGTGTCCAACCTGGTTTAGGGCACCAGTTTAGTGGCAACTGGATCCAGAACGTTACAAAGTGGTATCAAAGAAATTTTAATTTCTATTTAGTCTTAATGTTTTGCTAAAATATAATGGTATAGGAAGGAAATTGAGATTGTTAATTAGTTGTTTTTGGGAATTGCTAACACATGTATAGGGAAAATCCAAATTACCTCGAATTGACTTGTGATTTTTAGATTTTCTGTTGTTATAGTTGTTTTGATTTCATCACTGGGTGATTCAATTTTTTTATTATGTTATTATTGATTTTATTTTGTTTCTATTATATTGTAACATAATTATATAATGGTATTCCATATCATGAATTATATAGGTACTTTGTTAGAAATCACATGACATGCATTCTTCCCATGCCATTTAGAGAGAATAGATGTTTTCAGGCTTTTATGATTGATTTTGTTCTCGATATTCATGTTGTAGTGATGCATAACATAATAGATTTTCTTGTTGTTTTGATAGGTGCATTAGTACATGATATGGTTGAATTGAATGGATTCCAAATTGTGATCCCCGATGAGTATGGGCCCTCTTTGATCGGAATTTGGGGGATCATGTTTCATCTGTTGGATATATATTGTGTTGTTATGTGCTCTATGTGGATGTCATGATTTTATTTGGGGGAGTAAGGGCCCCCATGGATCCTTATTTTTCACACAGTATCTTTATTTTGGAAAAACATGAGTTGAATGGAAGTTTCTGAGACATACAGTTCGGAAACCCAGACAACATTGCGTGTGGTGCTATGAACATATTCCATGTGTTCTTTGTTTTGGTAAGAGAGAAATTTTCTTAAGTACACACCATGTACTCATAGTACTCGTTGTGTGTTAATTGACTATGTAACTTTCTATGTGAGAAATAGCACAAGTTGTTGGTTATTGGGTAGAACAACTTGTGTATTGTATGTACACCCCTTGTTGTATTACATTTGCAGAACTCATGTGAGTATGGATATGTAAAATTACTTGGATAGGAGGGAGAACATGACTACAAGATAAGTGTTGGGATGACATGTTTTGTACCGAGGACATTTATACGACTAATGCAGACAGAGTTACACACCCATGTGATAATTTAAAGGGACACATCATGTGTTGGGATGATTCACCATGTACCTAGGATGTTTACACATCAAGGCTTGTGGGCGTACATGCCTATGTAATACATTGATGGTACACACCATGTGTGGTTTCGACACTCCATGTACATGACTTTTTTAAACCTTGGATGTTTTTCTTCTACTCTTTTATCTCCCTATTTCACTTTTGGACATGTGAGTAATCCTTTGTGATTATTTTTTTGAGTAGATCACAATGGTGAAATATATGGAGAATTTTGAGAACTCTTAATGGATTTTATTGGTGATTCTATCTAGAAGTATGGGTTCTTCGTCTAGTTATAATTTTTAGTTGTCACTTGAGAGTGAATATTGGTGTGAATACTTAGTTGGATGTTTAGACCAACCAAGTTGAGACCTTTGAACTAAGATTATTTATTATCCATTTCCCGAGACCTATGTTTTAAGGACGTCTCCCTTGAAAGACATTCCCTTATGTCCTCTGAGGCCATGAGACTAGATGTCATTGCGAATTTCGTTTAAAATTACTCTACTTATGCTTTCACCAGAAGTATCCCAACTAGGATTCTTTCACTTCTGTTTACCTGGACTATCCCAATTAGGATTCCTCTCAAGGTTGAATTGAAAAAACCTGACCATAGTAGTCATATTTTGGTAGTGTCTCTCATTGTATGACACAAATACATGATCCATGGGGAATGCAGATGGGTGAGTACTTAGAGGAATGTATTGATTTACCCTAATTTTATATCTACACTTTTGGGTTTCATGATTTTTCAACACCTATGGAACCTCGTATAAGGGTAGTTTAACTCTTTTGAGTTATTCCTTGGAACAGAGACATGATTGATCATCTATAGGTTGGTAATTTTATCTTTGGATTGATTAAATTGGGTCTTCTGAGCCTAGTTAATATATTTATGTGTGAACATGTTCTAGGAGTAGATACTTGTGATTTGTAAAGGGATATTCCATGTTAGGTATTACCCTTAAATCCTAGTTTTTTTGTTTTTTTCTATGAACTATCTGATATTGTTGTTATTCAGGTGTCGTTGTCCATGGTAGGATGTTTGGTTTTTATAGAGGTCTATCATTTTTGGATGAGTGATCCTTGCATCTTAACACTTGTTATGAGAATGAGCATTGGGAAATGCTCGGATAAGCAGTTTAGACATGCCTTTTGAATGTTCATCCACTTAGGAGGTCATGTGATCCTCTCTTTCATTATGTGACGGTAGATATGTTACCTTTTCATTCATATAAGTTTCTGTGCTGATAATAATATTTTTAGACAGTACATATGTTTGTCATCCATTACTAGGATTCATAGGGTAGACAACCTATGAATAGTACTCAAAATTTAATGTTTTCTCTTTTAAACTCGGGGTAAAATATGTTTTCATATGCTTTACCCATCAACTATTAAATGTTAATAACGAGTCATCTATTTAGGAAAAATTGTTGATCTTTGAGATGCTCTGTCAATTCTCGGTTTCCTTTAGAGTAGAGTGAGGTAAAGTTTTTGTAACTAACTGCATCACATTACTAAGGAGGTATTTCTATGATACAAGTGTTTTCACCTACTAGTGGGTTTAATTTTGGAATTCATTCCATGTGATGTGATTTGGTGATCATGGTTGATGGAACTACACTCATGCATTTAAATGTGACCTCCCTGGTAGAAGGATAACAATCAAGGACCACTTGAAAATGGTCATTTCTAATGTAATGCTTGTGACACCCCAATGTTCTTGGGAGGACCTTGGTGATTAAGCATGATATTTTTTGGAATTACCTTGGGATAAAGTTGTTGTGATTATTTGAATGACAATGCATCGATAGGTGAAGTCGAGTTTCTTTTAGGAGGTCAACCAGTAGTGGTTTGACTATCCTTTTTTGGTGATCCTTGAAACCATCTTAGGGTTTTATTTCTTAAGAGATGATCATCTCCCCTATCTTGACACCATCCATGATGTAGTAAGAGATTGTTAGTTAAATGTTGTGCTACATTTGAAATATGTTCTACCAGTTCAGGATATACTCATATGTTGCATGATGGATGCATAGCTTTAAATGAGGGTTGGTTAGTCGTGACTGATACTTGTGTTCATGTATAGGCATGACATTAAAATTCTTCAGAATGCCTCAAATTTTATTTGACATTAATTCTAGGATGATGCCTCTATGGGTTCAGTCGTTATTATTATGTGGAATTTTGGCCTAGTACCAAAGCCTCACATGTAACAGTGGGTATAGGCCTTCTTAGTGAGTTCCTTAGACTCCCAATCAATGAATATATGGTCATCTCAGACTTTGTAGTTGGGCTTGGATGTGATTTTTTAAAAAGATGTAATGGTTCTGGTAGGATGGATCTAGAATTATGCATTTACTAATGCTTTATAATGGGTTTTTAATTGATTAAGGGATGTCTTGATAAAGGATTTTCACCGAGAGGCAGGTATGAGATTCTATGAATGGGATTGTGGTTAGAGTATGGGTCATTGAGGGAAGGTGTTGGGTTTGATTGCAATACATTGACCTTTTAAGACAATCATTCTAAGATAAGTCATCCAATGATGGTTTGACTTATTATCCCACTAGTTCTTCATGTCTTGTTCCATTGGACCAATTTAAACAACTAGCCACATTAAGGTGGGTGTGGTGTAAATGTCAACAGTTTCATTTGAGGAATTATTTCTTGACCGTTTTTGATAAGGTTGATCAGGGTTTGACCAATCTTGGCTATAAGGCCGCTTTTACGACCCCATTCATGTTCATGTTTTCCCATTTGAATAAAAATAATACTATAAGAATCTCTTGAACACTTAGTGGGGTGCTTGGTGGAGTTTTAAAATTGTGGAGGGGTTGTTGTAATGATTCCAAATGGGTTTTGGTTAAAAATCTCACGAAGGTAGCACATTTCCTGTCGATCAAGGAATCCTTTATTGTAGATGAGTTTGGAAGGTAATACATCTGTGTGATTGTACAACCGAATGAGGATTTGTATTCTATTATTTTAGCTAAGGAAGCCGGATCTAATTCATTTTTCTAGCAAGGGCTACAAAGGGTGTTGGGTACAAAGGTGCTTCTAATCATGACTTACCACCCTCAGACAAATGTCTATTCAGAATGCATGATTTAGGAACAGGAGGACATGATTTGGTTATTTTTACTAGATTTTACATGGTTTATGGGAGAGACACATACCCTTGGTAGATTTAACCTATAAAAATAGACTTCAGAATACTTTTCATATGGCTCCATATGTGGCTCAGTGAGGTAGGCCATAGCGATCAACCTGGTGTTGGTTGGAGGCAAGAGCGGTAGTTATGCTGGGACTTTATAATGTCTAGCTAACCGTAAAATATGTTAAGTTGATTCTAAAGTGGAAGGATATTTTACAGTCTCTCCCGAAATGTTATTTTGATCACCGCAGATGACCTCTGGAGTTTGAGGTCAGGGATTGAGTTTTTCATGCGTGTTTCACCAAGGTTGCAACACATGTGAATTTGGATACATGGTATTATTTCTCCAAGATGATTCCGTCCATTAGAGATTCTAGAGATAGCCAGGACTATATAATATCGATTATAGTTACCTCAATTTCCATATTACCTTTTAGAACCATCCCTCACTTTTCATCCTAAGGAGGATGAGTTCCAAGTAGATGCGTCATTTGAGGATAATTCTTTTTGTATTTTGGGTTATAGCATGATTTCTCTATGTGTCAGGTCTATTCCATTAGTAAGGGTGCTATGATATCATAGACGAGTGTAGGATGATACTTGGGAGAAGGAGGATGACATAGGATTATAGTGTCCATGAATGTTTTCATATTATTATTCTCCACCCTTGCAATAGAAATTCAGGGATGAATTGCATTAATGGGGTATATCGTATGAACCTGGTTCATCATTTGAGGTATATATATTTACATTTTATTTTTCACATATGAAAATGGGGGAAAGATGTTGACGATCTGGTCATAGGCCTGTTACAAGATGTGACTAGGAACTACACAGCATGTACTCATATGTACATGTCTTGTTTGGAAGGCTATACGCCATGTAATCCTAGTACACGTCCACGTAATGGTTGGGATAGAATTTGTATGGACATGGAGTGTAGTATCAAGTATATTCCATGTAATTTTTATTATTGATTAAATTGGAAAGAACTATACTTTTTGTGAAAATGGATAGGGGCTCGTCCAGGTTCGTGAATAGTAGTAATGAGAGATGTTTTTCTTCCTGATTGATTATTTGAAGCCTGAGTCCTTCATCGCCAATTATTTTTGAACCTGATCGGTGATCTCTCAATTCTTCTTGAGACTTTCTTACTGATTTAATCTCTCAATCTAGTTTTTTATGGGTTTTCATTTATTTTCTTTTTTTATATATACCTCATTCTAGGGTGAATCAAAGCCAAACACTGGATGAGGAGAGTCGTACCATGACGAGGTAGGGGGACTTTTTTACTTTCTCTTAATGTCAAGTTGATTATATGTGTCATATTGTCATTCTTCCATGTTTAGGTTGTAAAATTGAATAGTAATTGGCCCTATTTATTCACTAATACTGATTATATCATGAATCAAATTAATTAAATAACCATTGACTTGTTAATTTGATCAAGGGATTCCCTATAGGTGTGTTCCCAAGAAATGAACACTTTTGTCCCATTGGATGAGGTTTCCTACGAGGCATGACAAGTTTTCCATTATGGGGTTGAAATATGTGGATTAAATTTATATTTTAATTTTAATTGTGATAAATTGTGATTTATTTGATTAAAGGGTTTGGTTTCAGTGATTTCCCATTTTCCCCATGATATGATATTTATTGATTAAGACGTTTGATAGTTTAATTCATTTGTTGATTGTTTTGTCTGATTCCCATGTGAGTGTTACTATGGTATCCATTTAATAGTGTAATTATATGTATTGATTATTTTGTGGAAATGATGATATACTGAGCTTGACCCTGATTGAATGTTATGCCTATGGGTGAGGATTTTTTATGTCTCTGGGAGAGGATTTGTTATCCCTTTCGGTGAGTATTTGTTAGGCATGAGGGCCAGGAATGAATATGCTTGTGGGCAGGGTTTTGATATACCTGTGGGTAAGATGCTGAGTAGAATATTAAAATGAAATGACATATTATGCATCTACCAAGCCAAATTATAATTTTGGATTTAGTCTTCACTTAACTTGTTGGGATAGCCCTATGAGGTATCTGTTGAGTATCCTTTATATGGGGGATTTACAGGCATAGGAATGATCTTGAGACTTATGTAATAAAATGTAATTGAATTTTTGAACTGAACATTAGGAATGAAAATGGAAAACTAGATTTGTATGATTTGTATCATTTTGATTACTTCCATGTTTTCTACATTTCCTTTTGTACACTACCTGTTGCAAATACACGCTGATAGAGAGGAACCGATTTTTGGTGGTTTCCTGCTAAGGTTTATTTTTACTCAACATATTTGGGTCATGCTTTTGGACTAACAAATATTATATTGATGCAGGTGTCGATAATGGAAATCTCCTTTCTATAGGTACTTGAGATATTGATTTGGAAAAATAGAGCATGAAACATTGTCGTAGATTGCAATGATTCTTAGTTTCCTTATCTCTTTTTCTTTTGAAACACATATTTTGGATTCCTAATATTTACCTCATTTGGATACATTCCTAGAAAAATTTACATGTGCATAATTTTTTTTATTGTATTATTCTTGGTTATTTATCTTATTTGACCTCTATTGTTTATTTTAGTTATATGTTGCTTAATAATTCCTCTATTTTATATTCTTATTCTGTTGTGTTACAATATAATAATGAGGGAATATTTTCCCCTCTATCACATACTAGAAACTCACTTCTATTCGACAGCCTCTAGAATTTGGGGAAATGCGCTTAAGGCCAGGTTGCCAACCGAGTATGGGGAACCAATTTAGTAGCATCCTGATCCAAAATGTTATTTTATATAATAAATTAATCATAACAGAATCAAAGAAAAAGAACCATCATAACATAACATATTCATAAGGAATATATTATTGACATGCAAATAAGAATAGAAAATTATTTCTGTAGTACTTCCCGGTTTATTCCATGACTATCATAGTGGAATGGGTTCACTCATCAATCCATCATATAATTAATGGTTCACTCCCAAGTCTATCATTGGTTAAAAATTCCATTGTTAATTTGGGTTCACTCTCTATAAATGTCCTTATTAGCTCATATGATATCAATAACTACTTAATGCATGATAGGGATATATAGGTCCCACCAATATTTGTCATAATATAAACACTGTCCTTGGTTACAACATAACCACTATCACATAATGAAAATCATACATATGTGTCCCACAATAGAATAAAAATATATCATATAAGAACAAATGAATGTAAATGTATTTCATAAATAATCCATCATAACAAATCATATTGAAAAGAAATGGGTTTCTAATCATTTCATCATTTCATCAAAGCATAACCAATATAAAAGTATGTAGGTTTCATTGGAATGTTATCATGGTATAACCCATAAAAAAGAAAAGGCTTTCATAAAAAAATTCTTCATAAAAATAAAACCTCCTTAGATAGAATAAATATGATATAATTGGATCATATCCTTAATAAAAATTATTCATCATCAATATATGTCATTTTATATGGAAAATGATTTTAAAATATCCATTGCAACGTTTCTTGGAGAAAAAATCATTTTCACTTTAAAAGTAAAATATTAAAATAATCATTCATAAAACAATTTATAGATATTTTATATTGAATATGTATTTGGAAACTTGTTATGGATTCTTCAGTGAAAATAATGGTATTGATACCAAAAATCATTTATCAGGTTGTACATGTTAAAAGAAAAACACTTTTTCATTTTCTATAAAAGATGAATGGGACTTGTGGGGAAAATGACATGGATATTATTTTCGAACCAAATTGAAACAATTAAATCCTAGGTAAAAATATATTTATTAAATAATTTGGATAATGATCATAATTTTTTTGAAATTATTTTTAGAAATCATGGTTTTGAATGAAAAAGGGTTTTTGACAGACAAGAGAAAGAATGAATATTTTTCTTAAAATAATTATTTTGAACAGTTAGGTACATAAATAGAATACAATGAAGGGAAAAAAGTAATTTAATTACATAACATAATGATAATAAATGACTTTTTATCTAGATATATTTATAATAATATGAAATTATAAGAAACATAATGATAATCAATCCTGATAAATGGTGGGATTGTATCATAAAACAATTAACACATTGGTAACATGGAATTGTATCCCCCATGAAATAATAACATTAAATAAAACATATAATAGAATGATAATAAAAAAATTCAGGAAATTTCATGTCAATGGGTCTATACATAATACTCATAAAAGAAGATAAGTGTATGAAAAATTTTATATCCCACGGAGGAAAATTGAGAAAACAAATATCTTACCTTAGGTCTCAGCGTCCTTTGTACAGATTAAAACCTAATGTGTAATACATATATGTTAAATATAAATCTATTTCCAAACCATTTATATCATTTACTTATGACCTTTTCTTACCCGTTTATTAAATTACATGTTAGGTCATGATTCGAGCAATAACTGGTTCATTTTTCATGCATGTTTTGATTTTTTTCCTCTTACTTTGATAATGGTTCTATCATATACATAATGTTAAAAAATATTGTGTCATATATATTTAGTATTTATTTATTTATAGTAATCCATAAAATTTATCAAAAGAAAATGAAAAACACCCTTCATTGGGATAGTAGGCCCTATGTACAAATGAATATTGTTTCGGTTCTCTTGAAGAATTATAATTATACAGGTAAATAATATATTTCAATTATAGAATAATTTCTATGTGATATATATCACATATATTGATTAAAACAATATTTATTACCTTTCATTTAAATCATGAATGAATCACAAATTTTTTGTGGTTGTAGTCCGCCATACACACAAGCAATACAATCAAATTCCCCCAGATGTATAGAAAGAATATATGATGTAAAATTATCCAAAAATTATATTATTATTATATATATAATATATAAACATTTAATAAATCATTATATTCAGTTGTTAGAGGTGGTGATGGAAAAATTAATAGCATTAGTTGATGAGGATATAGTCCCCTATACACACAAATAATGATTTAATATCACATTTGATAGAGGTAGATATTGATATAGGTTATTCCATTAATAAAATAACATATAATAATATGTGAGATATTTGTTTAATTATATAATAATAATTTAAAAATATTTGAAGGAGTTATAAGAATAAGTAAAATAAATAAACATTATTAAAAACATTACCTATTCTTTAGAAAACTCATTTTGTTTTTCTGAATTCCTTCATAGATTATATTTAATCACAAAATATTCCTACATTATGTGGGGAGGAATAAGTAATTCCCCAAAATTCTAAAGTATAACATTATATTTGATGGTGTGTATGACACGTGTCACCAAGTGTGTAAGGGAATATAATATCCATATACTACTATATATTTACTATATTAACTAATTTGAACCCAAGATATAGCATGAAATTCAAGAAACTCATATTTATGTTACATCGCACTCAAGAGAGACCGTCATCGATAGCTTATGTTACAAGCAAGACTAAGTTTCACCAAAAGATGATATATTATTAAAATATTATTATTTAATATAACAAGATAAAAACAAGATGTTACATTATTTATTGTGAATAATATTAACTAACATATCAAACATTTATCTTTATATAAATATTAATCTAGTTCATTGGTTACCAATTAAGGAGAAACCAAAATAAGAACAAATTTTTTGTAAGAAGAATGTTTTTTATTTTTATGTTACCAAATTAGCATTTATATTAATTAAAATAATTATTTATAGTTTGGTAATTATTTTAATGAAATATATATATTATATATTCACTCAAATAGTTATTATATTCATTTGTTGGGTACTATACGCCTAAGATATGAACAGACATGATTTCACACTAAAAAACCTATATTTTAATATAGGAAATTTTACCCCATTTTAATGTCGGACCCATTTTCAATATGATATTTGAAAAATTTATTGATTTAAATTTTCAAAATAATCTTCATATTCTAATAGAAAAAATATTAATTAGGTTAGGGTGAATTTTTTCATATTTTTCGGAAACAACTAATTTTTTAATAAATGGTTAAAAATGCTGAATTTTAGTTCAACACTGAATTTTCATATATTTTATTTCTAAGTTATACAAAAAACCATAATTGGTTTTAATGTTTAATTATATAATAAATTTATAAATTTATCTAATTTAGTTTATTCAGTCAATTTCACTTTGAAATTTATTATAAAATCATACAAAACGTTTGATCATTTTTACATTAAAAAATGAGTGTAGTCCCCTCTATGGGATGCATTTTAGAGTAATTTCTTCCACTTATATGAATATAATTTGAAAATTTTAATTATATATTTTAAACAATAATAATTTATAATATCTAATAATCCCATCTACTTTTTTGACCAATAATATTAGTAATAGTGATAAAATTATTTTATATGATTACTGTTAAATTAAGCTTAATAAGTGACTAATCCTTAACCATATGGCCAAAAAAGACCTATATAATGTTCCAATATACATTTTATGGCCATATTTCTACCCTATGAAAACTGTTCCATATATTTTACTATTATGGGAGCCACTTTCAGTTTGAAAAACATGGATGGAATACCTTTGTGAAAAAATTACAAGAGTGGCAGTTCTTTATTGCTATAAAAGGCCTCCTCTCCTCTCACATCATCACACCACTCATGAAAATTTTAATACACCAATATCAAACATTGTTTCTTATAAATATACCTACCCTAATCCTAGAAGCCTCTCCTTGGGCAAAAAGCAACCCATGGAAGCCTTTCATTCAAATCAAAATGAGTTACCCAATTAAAAGGTAGTAAACGTCCTCAAGGTTTGTACATTTATTTCAATTACCAACTCACGAAAATATTCTTATATAATGATTGTATAAAAAATAATTTATACAATATATAACAAGATGTATTAATGCTATGGTTTCGACCTACACTCACACACACACCCATCTAATGGGTAACAGACATACTATTTCACTGTACGGCGAACAACTGCCTCACGAAACGATGATTGTTACTTTTTACCTTTAACACCACTCATGGTGTCCATTATTATGATAAATATGATTATATATGATATATATGAAATTAATTATTTATTTAACCTTATTTAATTATTTTAAAACACATATATCTATGCTCTCAATTTTTGTGTAAAGAGGGTAACATTTTTTGTAGATGTGTGGAATACAACCCCCTCAGAGCTATGTGATTCATTAACACGACACATTGAATTTATAATTAAGAGTTTAAATTAAACATATGTGACATAGAAAACATATGTTTTATATTAATTAATTAATAAATTTCCAAAAATATAATATATTTCGTTGTATATGTTACCCTTTCAAAGACATTAAAAGAGATAACGTCATTTATGGAAGTATGGACTACCACCTCCTCGACATGATGTGATTCACTTCTACATCACTATAATTATATACATGTATATATGAATAAATAATATTTTATTTAATATATAATTATCACTCTATAATTATATAATTTTACATACCTTATTTCCATAATGATCATTGAAAAATGAGAATGTTCAATACTTGTATTTGATGTATTTGTGATTGGATATTTGTGAAGGGATCCCATTGAAAATGAGCTTTTGAGATGGGGTTCCACCACTATCGACACTTCGTTCCATCAAAGAGACTAAAAAATTATAAATCGAAATACCTTATAAAGAAAAGGAGAAAATACATAAAGAAAATGATTATTTTAAATTGCATGAGTTTAAGTCGCCTTAGTCAGACCAAAAGGGCATCAGAGTGTAGCCTACTTGTGTGCCCCAATCTGTCATGCAGTGTAATTGCATGCCCAAAAATATTTCACTTAGTGTACTATATTTTAATTTAAATATATCCTTGAGGACTTAATTTGAAGAGACTGATTTCTATGAAGCACAATCGCTGTTATAGATGCCCTAGTACGTCGCCCAAGTCTACCAAAGTTGTCACGGCAGTTATTCAACAACTTGAGCAGAGGATTTAAAGGAGGATAATTGTACTTAAGCACTCTTATTTTTTTTAAACCATAACTCTTGCATGCCTAAATCTCCCAACGTCTCAAAATCAAAAACCCTTGTGTGCCACCTATTCCTTTAGCAGGAACTTGAGTGCCTTACTTCTAGGATCACTTTTGAATACTCGTGAAGGCTTGAGCCAAGTCTCTCCCAATTATCACCATACATGTTGTTCATTTCTTAAGTGAATATTGGGTCAACCAATCTTACATTCACTCCAATATACTTTTTCACCCTTTCTTACTTGGGCACCCCTCTTTGATTCACTTACTCTCTTCAGTATAATAGCCATCATGCCCTCTTCAAAGCCATTCATGGAAATGATTTTTTTTTCATTGGATCCCCTGTTTGAAAGGGATTATATTCATACCTCCACCAAAACATTCATTAAATATCAATACTTTGGTAAAGGCACATCAATGTGTATCCTATTTGGGTTTGTATATCCATAGTCAAAGGTTTCCAACATTTGTTTCACAATGGGGTTAGGATTCATGGACTATCTATGGGTTTGAATATCCACAATCATATGGAACATCTCCCAGGAACAGTGTTGGGATGTTCCCGATTTTTTAGAATTATGGTTTAGGTCTTGACCTCTCCCTTCGAGAAGAGACAGAACCATAGATCTCTAGTAGCGAAGGTAATTTTCACGAATGATTTTCCATGAAAGAAAAGGAGAAATCTCCCTCTCTTACCAGGATCAATTTTAAGGTTTCCATCTTAGTGTAATCCCCTTACCATGATCCCTTATTCTATTCATTTGGACCCTTGTCCAATGTAAATTGAATAGAGGGAGGGCTTGTCACCTCACCTTCTTCCCATGTAGCCTTGACCTCGTCCATCATGGCCACTGTTGGATCGCACTCCTCTACCAGTAGAGAAGGAAAAGTGAGTGTCATTGTTTAATCATTCACATCCTCTTTTTTATCACAACAATCATGACTCAAACTGTCTTATAGATTTGGGATGATTACAACATTTTAACAGACACCCACGGTGACGTAAATTATGAGAACTCTGATTCCTGTTCAAATTAGGATAATTAGGAATCCCTTTCAGGTCCTGAGCTCATTGGATATTCTCCTCAGGAATCCAACCCTGATTCCCTTAATATGTGCAACCACCTTAGGAATAATCCCTAAATTAAACCTCTATGTCCTCACGGAATCCTTTTCAGTATGTAATCCCAAACTCATTTATCTCAATGGACTATACTCCCTTATTAGACTTATCAAACTACCTGGTATTTGATTCCCATCCACATGGGATACATAGGAAACCTCCATGAGGATGAAACCCAACATTTAAATATAACCATGTTATCCATGGGGAATATTCCAAATAGGGTCTAATCTAACTTGGAAACCCATATCCATTCTATTTTAATTGGGTTCTTTCGGCATAAGTCCCACACCAAACTTTGACTAAGAACCTTTTGCAAGGATATCCATACCACATGACATTATACCGTATAGCTATGTCCAAATCATTTTACCTTAAAATGTGTGATGTGTCCCATTAATTGTCATCGAACTATGAGGGTTATGATTCCTTTCAAAAGGATACGTAGGTAACCCATTTCATGAGTACGATCCCAATGTGAAAACAAACATTCATCTCCCTAGATGACAATAAATTCTAGTGTACACTGCTAAGTGGATTAAAAACTAGTATCATCGTAATGATGATTAAAAGAATCTCTAAATAGTATATGAGAGGATACCATTAATGGAGAATCTAAAATATTTAAAGATATCATCGTTAATGAAGACCCTTGAATATATACTGATGATTATAAATTTTTCACATGTTAATATTTTATTATAATTTCCTTAGGGAACTTATGTTATGCTTGGTGAATTAATAAGGATTAATTAGAATATCTTAAATTTACAAAGAGAGTCCCGGAATAGACAATAATTCACCCCCAAAAGTGTGTGATTAGTCGGACCTCCCATCCCCTTGACCAATGTATGTTCCTAAATATCATAATGTTCAAACATAATGATCACCTACCTTTAGAAAGAAGGTCCCCATTAGATACTGAAATATTAGAAGTTTATTGTTCCATGAATAAAATCATGTGGAAACTTTCTGTAAGCAGTGATTCTTAAAACTAGAACACACGTTTCAATGAACTACGAATCAAAAATGATGAACCCGATTTGAATCCGTAACCAAGTAAACAATTTTACCCAATGGTTAAGAACCTATAAATTGATAATGGAATGATTGAAAAAGGAATAAATCAGGCATGTATCCATCTAAAAGATGACACTTTAATGGAGCTTATTGTTGTTTACAATTTTTTTCAAAACTCACTTCATTCCAAAATGGCTTTCATCAAGACGACTTCTATGAACATCCCGACCACTACTCAATTTGGATTATCATTCAAGGGAATGACATCATCACCAACCTAGCATCTTAAATGCTAGGTCTCTAGTGTACTGATAATGAACTATCTTCATCATGGTTCAATCCCGACATTGGAGGCTACTTGACAGGACCTCCAAGTCAATAAAAATCCTCGATCATCTAGCAAAAAATGACGGATTATCAAGAAGAAGAAGGTTCCAACCACATTTTACAACCATTTTGGGTCCTTATCCCCGGAACACAGCATCCATTCCCTCCCATAATATAAGTAAGTGGATCATAAGCTCACTCAGGGCCTCAATTCAAGGCTATAGGGGTTTTTCTTGAGGACTCCCACCAACAATTGCTGCCAGAACAATATCACGGTAGTGAACCCCCAATATGATGGGGTGTTTCCTCTAGATGTTCGACCCAGGTCTCTCAGACCCATGAATGAAATAAGAACCACCAGGGACAATGTCTGGTCAATAGAGAGTGTTTTCTAACCTATTCCCCCTCCCAAGATGTCCACGTGCCTAACTTTACTACAAACAATGAGTGGGCATATAAACTCATCCGCCCTAATTGTGTTATTCAGCAGACTCATCTGGTACCAACCCTTCATTCCCACTTTATAAATTTGGTGGAGTACTCTAAATAGGAACATACACCTTCTTACAAGTTATCATCCATCTTGTAGGCTAATCTGACTTCATTTAAAGAAGCATGCTAGTCCAATGTAGTGGAAACTGGTAAACAAGAACATACACCTGCTTACAATCTCCAATTCTTCTAGCAGTCTTATCTACCAATATTAAAGTAATTACTTAAACCATACATGATGCGATACAGAGAACAAGCACATACACATACCATTGATCATAAAGAATTCCAACAGACTCATTTGGCAACACCCAAAGAAGTCAGTTGGAAAGCTCCAACGACAAATCGGGGGCATTCACAACTCTCTTCCTCCAAGCATGAGTAGTGTCAACACCCCATGATAGAAAAAGGAGGATAGAATATGGCACATACACCTAATCAAGATAATAAATAGACAGATATTCCCTTTCCTTACATTCAATTCCCCAAACACAACTAATCAATGGTGAAAGGGTAGACACAAATTATTGTCCATATTCTGGAAGCATGCTAGGATATTATAACAACTACTTCAGTAGTACTAGGTAAACAGATAGATAAATCTATCCCCACATATGGGATGACACATTGCAATTCCATCCCATAGTAGATACACACCTCTGATTCAGTCCAAGAGGGTCATGGGGCATACTCCCCCGTATCAAATGGATATTTAGATTTAAAACATACACCCTTTCCAAATAGAGGTAATCGGTCCATTCTGATGGCCTCTCCAAGGAAGGCACATACACCTACCCATAATAACCACTTCATCCAACATGTGGCCCCAGCTAAGTGTAATAGAACAACCAAGAAGAATTATCCTGAAAAACGGTTTGAAAATGATGATTCAAACTACAATTTGAAACCTCTTAATGTCGGAGTTCATGAAGCCCTCAGACATTTATCCTTTTCATCTCAATATCATATCCTCTCATTACCAAATTATGGGTGTGGTCATAATAATTCTAAAGTTCCCCATAAGACACTTCATCATGAAGGCTTTATTTAACAAAATTTGGTCAATTCAGAGAATATATCTCTGGATGAGAGCCATGGAAACCCGCCTGGTGGCCCGAAGAACAAGGTGTAAATGGATTTATCCCTTATTTTAATCTACTATGGTGATCTTCCCCATTATTTAATTCACTGTGAATGTCCTATATACAAAAGTATTTCGCATTTTCAAGATAATTATATAATTCATAATGTAGAGATGAGAAATCCCTCCTATCTTGAGGCGCTTTCAAACACAAGGCCAGTCATGTCTGATGCCTTTTCATTGATGGGTGAAACACTTTCTCAACCGGAATACATCTTAATGGAACTTTCATCCTTCAAAACTCCCTTGGGTCAGTTTCTTTCTAATACATAGCATCCACATTGGTCAGAAAAAGTGGAGAAACCTTTAGTGAATGTCGATGAGGATATTTTAAACATAAAAAGACAATTGGCTAAAGGATAAATATCAATCATGTTCTGGACTTTGAAAAATTCTTAGTATAACATTCTAGTATTGATGGCAGAAGATTGAATTCATGTTATCTTCATCATCTTATGGAAGACTCTTCATCATTTAAAAATGAAAGTATTACCATATGATGAATATAAAAATCATTTAATGGTAATAGAAGGGTTGCAATGCCAAATTGATTTGGAATCTCCCTCTGTTTACCAACATCCAGAGATTGAAAAAAAGTAAAGAACCCTTCATCATGCATGAAGTAATTTTCTAAAAAGGAAATGAAAATTAATTTCGGATTCCCCATCCAGTGTCTGTTTTAGCGAATGGGGTACACATGGAGCTTTTCATTTAACTGTACTCCCGAATCGGCCAAGTCTGCCAAAAGTTTTCACATGGAATTTTATTTCCCACGGTTGGCCAAAATCAATAGTTTTTGTATGTAATCAAAGTTATGCTCAATAATACGCCTCAACAAGCTCTCATCATAGTTAGTACTAATGAAAATAAGTTGTTGAGTTATTTTTACATTAAGTATCTGAGAATCTTGAAGAGGCCTCCTACTTAGAGGATGTCAACCATCACATAACACAAATGTCTAAAATAGCACAATGGTCTTCTGAAATAGGTAACTTGAGTGGTTATTAGAGGATGAACCCTGTTAATGTCCAATACAGAATTTGTAAAATCAGAAGACCAACTACGCGAATCTCATCCATAACAGTTCAAGAACAACCCTATCTTACAGGGATAAAGGATCATTTAATTAAAGCGTCAATTTAATTATACAAATTTCAGTGGTTTGAAGAAGAGTAACATGAACATACCCAACCTACAGGGATATGGGATTTTTCATATCTACAATCCCCTCCTTAATGGATGATATTTTTCTCCTGATTAGGGATGAATCCACAAAGAGAGCACAAACCTGAACTATCCGAGGTTCCCCTTCAGGTTACTGTCCGCCAAATAGTTCCTGAGAATTAATCATACAAGTGATAAAAGTCTCTTGGAAGATAAAAAGTGATAAGATATCACAAAGATTCTGAATGAATTTCATCAATGCATTATGCATTAGTAAATGTCATTAACACCATTGCAGAAGATCTTCTAGAAAAATAGTCTAATTTAGGAGAATAATTGGATGAAGTTCTTATCCATAAACGGTACACAGTAAGAAAAATTAAGAAGGTGTACGTACCCAAAATTAGAGGGTTACCCAAAATCTAGGCATGCCTTCAAATAACTAACTCTCACCCCTATGAAAGGAATCTAACAAGGGGAATAGTAAAAGTCATATTGTATCTCACTTTTCCTCTAGAGAAGGTCAATGTCTTTCACTTGAAGATATATTTTCACAGAAAAAAGGGGATATTAATGAGTTCAGAAGACTCAATATAAGGAAATTTTGAGGCAGCATTTCGGCTAGACTAACTCCACAAGTAGATTCTCAACATTCACATCCTGTAGGATCACTGCCATAAAACGAATTTTTGGTAACTAGAGATGAGGATATTGAATTCCCTTCATTTGGTACACAATAGAGACCAGATCAAACAAATCCAGATAAGCCTGTGCTTGTGGGTTATTCACAGAAAATACCAGCACCATTACCAGTGGTTTTGCCAGTTTTTGCACCATATCAAGCTCTAGTTGTTGTACTGGCATTGGTTCCAGCTCATCCAGATATTCCCCAAATGGTTATGAACACTATTAAGTCATTAATGACTATATTGGAACCTTTGGAGGAACAAAATGTGCTAGTTCATCCGGAAAAGATATCTTACCCTGAATGGGTGGACCTGATTCCTCCCCCACCAAATGTTGTGAATACCATGTTTCCAATCATTAATGGTTCGGGAGATCCGGAACAACACATAACAAAATTTTGTTTCTCACTGTGATCCCATTATGGGAACATATCCACAACAAGAAGCAGTAATTTTATTGCGTTTTGGGTTGCCTTTATAGAAACTATCTTTTGTCTACTATAGATTTTTACAATCTCGATCAATTATAGGATGGGACGATCTCTGCCAGAAATTCCTTCTTCAAATTAGTTCAATGCAACCGAAGAAGAAATATCTTTATCCTAACAATTTTAAAAAAATATAGATTGAATGATTTTTTGATTTCATTGCGTGATGGAAAGGATTAACATATACCTTATGTCTATCACCTCCCCCAGAAGATTTGCTTCTAAATTTTTTGGAAAATATATTTCATAAGTTATGCACACCACTGATCCCAGTAAAATACACAAGAGTGTTTCGAGACCTTACATAAATTTCTCAACAAATAGAAGGTTATATAATAGAGACTAATTCTATAACTCATGTAATTCCATCAACTCTGGGAAGAAGAAATGGGATAAAAAAGGCTACTACCATTACACATAAGCAAGCACCTGTACAACTTCCACTTCAAAAACATCATCGTATCGAAGAGATCCACCTCTAGAGCATCAGTATCAATGACCGCCTCTTCAAGATGATAGAAGAGATCAAAGGTGGAAACAGTTTTAGGAATTAAAAAATAAATTTTATTTGTTATGGAATGGACATGTTCCCGATGACATCATCTCATCTATGAAAAACAATTTGGTTCAGTTTCCAATGACGAAGAAAGTAAAAAAAAGAAGGAGATGAAGATCTTCCAAATTATTTTCCCTTTCAACAGATGTAGGAGCATCCCATTAATTATTGTTTTATTTTCAACGACATCATGAAAAAAATGGTAGACTATGGAAAAGTGAAACTGAAATGTTTGTCAGCTTAAGAAGTGTGTTTTTCTGCTACTGATCCAGATGAAGAAGGCGAATGGCAGAACGTTAAAAGTAAAAATGTGTAGAAATATGATGATTGGAAGATCATGAGAGTGATCAACCAAAATCATGAAATTATAAGAACACAATTGAAAGAACCGGTTGTGTATTCTTCCGAAGCTTCCATATTAAATCCTCCTTCATCAAAATGTCAATCCTTAATAAATTAGAGTGATCATAAAAATAAAGAGCATTAAAAAGAAGATGAGTTCATGTCAAGTACATATTTTTCCTTGACCTTGGTAGATTTCATGCCATCTATTTGAAATGCATGGGAACCACCCCTCCAAACGGTACAACAAAAACCAACCTATCAGGTAGAATATTCATCAGATGAAGAATTGATCTTTGGTTCTGTCAACGTCATCCACTTAACGGATCCTTATGCTAATGGTGATTCTGATTATAATGAGTAGGATTTCCTTGTACCTAATTGGGGAATTATAGTAAGAGGCCAAGGTCAAGGATACATGGGAGGACATGGGAATTCTAAAAACCATAATTTTAACACTACCCCTTCTGGAACCGTATATGTGGCATAAACATAGGGAAGAGGCGATCACTGGGCTCAATAAGAACAAGGAGTTTCTTCCATGAAAGACAAGTTTGATCCCGCCATTATTATTTTCATGGAACGATTAAAAGTAACACTATGTTTATATTAGTACATAAATAGAACAAATCAGTCTAATGTACCAAATCCAAGAGTATGTATAGCTTCTTCTCTGACATAGGGTACGTCTGAATCAAACGCATCAACTTCCAAGGCACCTAAAAACTGCATCTCCATGCTGGAAAACACATACCTTTGGACCAAAAGACTGATGTCATGAAACAATTGGCATATGTACTAGACATGTTTTTAATTTTGGATTCCTTTAGTCTGTCAAAATATCTTCGGGAAGTACTTATAGAGGCTTTGTTAAGTCCTCAAGAGTTTGATACTGAAGATGCCGCTACTGAGGTTTACCATATAGAGAATGTTCCTGTAAAATGTAATGTAGTCATATAATTTATGGATGAAGATGAAGATGATTTCGTATATGGACATATCAGACAATTTTATCTATCTAGAAAGGTAAATGATAGATACATCTGACAAGCATTCATTGATAATGGCTCCAGAGTCAACCTCATTCATGTTCATACACATCGATGATTGGGCCTGACAGAATCTAAATTATATCATTCTATATTAATGTTTCATGGATATGGAAAGAATGAGAAACATCATCAGGGAGATATTACACTCAGAACTCAGTTTTGAGATCTAGTATCTAATTCACATTTCATGGTTGTTCATAGGAAAGAGCCTTCAACATTCTACTTGGAAGGCCTTCCCTACATCAACATACAACCATACCTTCTTCATACCATCATAGTCTTTAGTAATTTTTAAATGGTCAAATTGGGACATTGTATGGTGACAAGGCTCCATTCAAAACATGTGAATCTCAATACATTGATGAATATTTTTATCACACAAAAGGAATGAGGTCCATGACAAAGGAGAAAACCAGAGTAAATGTTCTGAATGGACTGGAAAAGATCCCAGAAAACCCATTCATACATTTGAGTATGGTTTATGTGCAACCCATAAATCGAATTCAATGGGTAAAACTAAATTCAAGAACACGTCCAATAACTTACATAATGTCAACTATGGAAACTAAGCCTAACAACATAGGGGAAATTATTTCATCACCAAGTAGTGAAGGAAGCCTAAATGTTGTTGTCTTCATATCATCTTCCAAACTATAGCAGGCCACTACTATTCCAATAAGAGTAGATGAATTTGTAGAAATTCTAGAGGAATTCAAATATGTTGATTCCCAATCCATCATCTCCCCTTTATTACCACAGGAAGACACTTCATCATCAGTAGGGTCAAATATGGTGGCCAATTCTTCAGGATGTTCAAATACTTAATCCTACCCTAACTCGTGAATTTTTTCCACTCTATATTCTATGCAAGTAGAAACACACAAGCTAACACATAATGAAAAAGAAGAGGAAGATCATAGGGATGATCCTCCAGTATTGGGGGAAGCTGTATCTACCACTGTAGATGAGCTCATAGAAATAAATTTGGGTATAGAAGAAGGTCCACACCCAACTCTAAATAGTTCATCCATTAAATCTGATTTGAAAAGGTCATATAAAACATTTCTAAAGCATCATTGATATATATTTTCCTAGAATTATATAGAAATTCTGGGTATCAATCCCTATGTATCTACTCCTCATTTTAGTTTTCCAGAATAACATCACAGATTCAAGAAGAAGGCATGAAGGACACACCCAAATCATCCTTCTAAAATTGAAGCTGATGTTGATATTATTATAAAGGATTCATTTTTCAGGAAAGATCAATATCCCGAATGGCTGTCCAACATTGTCCCATTGAATGAGAATAATCAAAAATTAGAATTTGCATTGATTTCAGATATCTTAATTGATATTTCTCTATATATGATTTTCCAGTTCAGATTACATAGCTTTTAATAGATGTAATATCTGGAAATGAATTATTTTCTTTCATAGATCACTACTCTGGGTATAATTAGATCTTTATGGCCATAGAGGATGAAGGATCTATAGCCTTCATATCCTCTCAAGCTATGTTTTTTTATCAGATAATTTCCATAAGCTTAAAGAATGAAGGAGAATCATACCAATGTTCTAGGGACAATATCTTCAACCCTTATAAGGGAAATTATTTTAATGCTATGTGGATGATTTTGTGGTAAAATACAGACAATTTTCCAATCATTTGGCTGATCTAGAAACCATATTCAATAAACATCGGCAACACCTGTTGAATATAAACCCCTTAAAATGTGCTTTCGGTGTAACCTCAGGAATGATTTGTGGCTTCATTGTATGCCATCATGGTATCAAAGATGATCCTGAGAAAGGAAAATCAATCTTATAATTTCACCTCCTTGAAATTTGAAATATTTATGAGTAATCCAAGGACACCTGGCCTATATTCGGAATTTTATCTCCAATTTGGAAGGAATGTTTTTTCCCTTCACCAATTTAATGAAAAAGGGAGTCACCTATCAATGGACTGAAGACTTCCATGAAGCATTTTATACCCTCAATTAATATATCTTGAGTCCACCTGTATTAATTCCACCTACTGAAGGAAGAACACTTATTGACAATGTGACAACATTAGAGCGATAACTGGGTGATTTACTTTCTCAAAATAATGATGTTGGGAATGAGAACAACATTTACTATCTTATTTGATCTATTCTTGATGTAGAACTCAATATTCAAGTATTGAATAGTGCTACCAGGCATTAATCATAGTTGTTTTGAAATCGAGGAACTACCTACAACATCATGATTTCAAATTGATATATCACTCTAACCCACTCAAATTTATCCTAAGTTTTCCTATGCTTATAGGGTATCTGGCACGGTGGGCAGTTATTTTTCAACAGTTTGATATACAGTTTATGCCTCAGAAAGATATAAAAGGCCACACTCTGTCCAACATCCTTGCTGAACATCCATCTGTGGAAGGTACATCTTTAAATACAGGAATTCCGGATGAAGATGAATTCTCCATTCAAGATAATCCCCAAACATGGGAAATGTACATTGATGGTGCCTCTATAAGTCCAATATTGAATAGAAAGGAAAACCTAATATCCACAAAATTGGTTTAGGAATTGTTCTTATTTTCTAAAAAAGGGATTATTTAATTATTCCTTAATATTATCAGAAGGCGGTACCAACAATGAAGCAGAATATGAAGATCTCATTATAGGATTGTATTTGGAACATCAAGTGCAAGTGAATCACATGAATGTGAAAGGTGATTCAGAATTGGTAATAAAAAAATCAATGGATAATATTCTATTAGAAAAGAAGATTTAATCCCTATGAGTGATTACGTTAGAGGGTTAATGGCTGAATTACCATGAGAGATGACATTGTATTATGTCCTGAGATCACAAAATGCCTAAGATGATGCACTGTCTAATGCATATACAGCCTTGGAAAATCAAAATTTGGACAATACAATCATCAACATAGCCCATCGTTATTTGGTATTACCTTTTTTTTCAAACCAGAATAGAGGAAATTAATGAAATTATATCTATTTTTGATCCATATTTTCATACCATAGGATAGAGAACACACATCATGGAGTAACATTAATATAGATCACATCCACTAGATAGGGCTAAAAAATAATAGATCTGATGGTGAGCAGCCAATTTTTCTCTTTATGATAGTCCTGATCATCAGAAGATCCTTTACAAACGAAGATTTTGTGGAATCCTCTTAAAATGTATTGATATAGAAGAAATTGTAGCTTTCATGAAAGAAGTACATTCGGGATCTTGTGGTTCTCACCTATCTGGGCATAGGATTTCTTTTCAAATATGATGGCTTGGATACTTTTGGCCTTTAATGATGCATGGTTACAAATATTTCACTAAGAAATGTCATCTCGGCCAAATGCATACCAACTTCATTCATCGACCCCTAGATTTGTAACATACAGATAAATACTCGTGGCCATTTTCCATAGGGGGAATGGATATTGTAGGACCTTATCCTCTAGCTGTGTCTAAGTAGTTCAAGTATATTCTTATTCATACTAACTTCTTTTATAAATGGGATAAGGCAATTATTCTCAAAGAATTCAGATCCAAAAGCATTTTTAGTTTTGTCAAAACTGACATCATCACTAGATTTGGTGTCCCTCAAACTATATTATCAGACAATGTCACCAATATAGTTATTTTTGAGGTAAGGAAGTTATATCAGGAGCACAATATCGAACCTAACCATTCATCTAACAATCATGCGATGGCCAATGGACAGATAGATTCTTTCAATAATACTATATCAAATATACTCTAGAGAATGGTGGATAAAGATAATAAATCATTTCTAGATAAACTTTTTCATGCTTTTTAGGATTATAATACTACTACATGTACTCTCACTCAAGCAACGCCTTATTCATTGGTATATAGGATAGAATTAGTCTTTCTAATTGAAATGCAATTGCCTTCACTTAGAGTTGCAATATGTGATCAGTTGTCTACAGTTGAGAGGTCTCAGAAACGGTTTAATGAGATGGGATGGTTATACAAGAGAACATTTCATACATTGAATCAGTTAGGTGTCTGTCAAAATAGAATAATGTGATCTTTTATCAAGAAAGTCTGCCTCCGTTCATTTTTTCAAGAAGAATTGGTATTAGTTCTCAGGACTCCATTGATATTAGGAAGAAACCTCAAAATCTTGAGCCAAATTAGTAAGGACCTTATTTCATACATAAGGTTTACTAAAATTGTGTTTATGCCTTAATATCAATTTATAAAGCATTCATTAAAACTCCAACCAATGAAATACTCGTGAATAAATTCTTTGGGAAGTTACACACAATGTCCTCGCTGCAAGACTGAAAACTACACAGCTCCAATGCCCTTACTGCAATACATAAAACTATATCGTACAAAGTCCTAGTTGCAAGAAATTAAACTACATAACAACCCTAAGTTTCCATGATACATGACATTAAAATATGTAGCACCATTTTTCTTCGTTACACGATATTAAACTGTATGTATAATGTCTTCTATACATGACGTTAGGGGATTTAATTAGAATGAATCATTAACGTCATTGCTACTCATTATTGGCACATGTGTCCCTCCCTTCCTTATGTCTGAGTCAGATATGTATAAGGGTGTTTTTTTAAAGAACTATATGTGGCTTGATTCTAATTTATTTGAGATACATAGAGACACCTGGATCTCCAATCACGGGCCCAGCCACAATCAAAAAAAATTTATTTCCTTTTCTTATCTTGTATATGAATCTTTATCTATATAGAGTGCTCTTTTAGGATACATGATTTTATTTTTATACCATCGTGTGTATTAAATGTTTTTCTACTAGGTCGCATACCCTGAGAGGGGGTGAATCAATATATGGTAGATTAAATCTTTCTACTGATTAGATCCAATTTTTTTGTAAGAGAAAACTCAATTTTGTCTTCCTATCATAGAAGTATATGGAAGGATATTAAATAACACATAGGAATCAATGAATTTTTCTTGGATTACCCTCACTGGTCTATGTTTAAGTAGTATACAATGAAAATGTTCTGATATACCAAATTCAATAAGTCTCACTACACATGATGAGTACAATATTTAGGCCATATATTCTATGACCTAGCTCACTACCTTTAAAAAGATTAGGGTCTACTCACTAGATTTCCATGGGACACTCCATATGCCTCTTTCTCTGGATCACATCTGTTAGAAAGGTTTGTCGTCTTTCTCTTCCCTTTTTCATTTCTCTTGGGAATGAATCCACTCAAAATTTATAATCTTGTAGGAAAACACAATTTATGGGCATGTAGATTCCTTTATTGGCATGAATTCATACATCCAAAACAATATTTAGATACTCTGTTGATGTTCCTTTTTCACCAACAGATCAATTCCACATTCCCGATTACTATTAGATACTGGAAAATACTTTCGCAAACTGATTTGAATCATCTGAAAGATTCCTTGTGCAAACCGCGAACCACATGATCCTCCAGCATACTGAGTACCAGTTTTATTATGCATGAAACCTTCTTCATGTACTGTCACCTCAACCACAAACCTCCCTTCTTATGTGGACTTCCTCTACCTTCGTGATCACGTACTTCTGCCACAAACTGATTCCACAAACCACTTTTGGAAAACCCCTCTTGTACGTGAATTGTTCTTTGTTTGCGGACTTCCTTCACTACTGTGTACTAGAGCTCCCCCTCTTCATAGCTCTTGAGGAATTATATCTCTCATGTAGCGAAGATTCCTCCTCCTTATACCAATAGAACATTTTCAATATACCGAACATCCTCCTCCACATACCTTACTTCCATTGTGGGTTATGAATTCCAGCAAACACCTTCGGTAGGATTACTCTTGCTTGAACCACCTTAGCCTTCGAGAACCACCCTTCGTAATGTTCCTTCAAACTTCACAAAACTCTTAGAGAAAAATTTGTTTTCTAATGATGTTAAATATCCACAATAATGGTGGGATTATTAACCCTTATATTGGTAATGATATATTCTAAATCTGATGAATGGAGATTTACCAAATCATTAATCTAGCCACCGCTGGTTACACATTCTTCAACCACTGTGAACCTCAAGCTGTCTAAAATCCATTTTCTTATGCACTCCACATGCCACCATTTCTCATACACGGTCAATTTCCTCCAACAACAACAATCCATATGCATACCACTTCTTCTTTCATGAACCATGTTTAGTTTCACGAACCTCACCTACATACCATACTACCATCCACCATGAACCATTTTTGGTTTCTCAAACTGCATCCGTGTACTGTTCCCACTACCCAGTACATGTTCGTGTACCCTTCTCAGACATGGTATGTGATCCATGTCCCGGGCTCCTCCTTCCTATTCATTTTCTGATTTGTCTCACCATTATTTAAAAAAATCTCGATTTTGAGGCCCCAAATTATGAAAAATACTGGGAAACTGTGCCACCATTAAAACATGTCATTAAAAAACACCAACCATTCTCATTTTCGGTCATCTGCCTTTTTCAACAAAAACAACAACACCCAAAACATACTGAAAGGATTCCGGGAAGGATTTTTTTCCATAATTAAATTATATAATTTTTCTAGAATGTTTGAAGGCCCCTGTCTCTAATTTCAAACCATATTGGAGTGGGAAATTATTATTTAATGAACTACATATGACATGATTATCATCTATATAAGATACGTAGAGACTCCTAGTTCTCAAATCATAGGCCCAATCACAATAAAAACCCTCATTATTCCTTATAAAAGAATCAAACCTTCATAGGTAATGTTTAATGAATTACCTATGGCTTGATTCTTTCCCCAGCATGACATATAGTGACACGTGGGTTTTATGCCTTACTCCAGTTAAATTATGTCTTTCTTTTTACATAAGCTCATCTTCTTCCTCATCGCATGATGTTAAACTTCTTGGAAATATAACACCCATATTATTCCCTTGTGTCAACATTATGTTATAGAAGAAACCATTATTGCTCCTTGTTTCTCACACTGATAATAAATCACATGTGCTTGTGAATTGGATAAAAAAATTCTTTAAATAAATAAGGTGTCTCAATTTATTATGGGGTTATCAGTGTCTTTAATGAATGACATAAAACTACACAGTACAATGTCCCCAATGTATGATTTAAAAATTCACAATATAAAGTCCTCACTGCATGACATAAAACTGCACAGTACAATGTCTTCACTACATGACTAAAAACTGCATATTATAATGTCTCAACTGCCTAACTTAAAAATGTAGATTATAACGTCCTCACTACATGAATTAAAAATTCCCAGTATAATGTCCTTACTGCATGAAAAAAAACTACACAATAGAATAGAAGTTCAAAGGGAAACAATGAAAGTCTCCTTTTTACATATGAGTCAGATCTATGTAAAGGAAATTAAAGTCATGACCAAAATTGAATCAATTATTTCTTATGTGCATTGAGAATAACCCCCTTCAATATTTCACACTCTTAATCTTAAATATTTACAGATCATAATAATATTTTATTACAGTTTCAGGTGATACAGTATCTAATTCTTAACATCTCTTTTGATTGACTATGTACCATGCACCCTTAGGTGGCCTTACATAAGTTGCCTACATAATGGGCCTGTCAGTCAAAAGATGACACTATTTGGTTGTACAAAATATGCTTTAGTAGGAAATGCATAATACAGCTCCCATAACAGGTTTTTCAAATGATGGTAATTTTTTTCTTTGTTATAATGTCTTTGTCCCCTTCAAACATTGATGACAATATACAAGAATATGTATTTTAAAACAATCATTCAGGTATATTTTTTCCATTATTTTTCTCTCAATATGAAACTCTTCAAGGACATGGTTTACACATTTACTTCTCAACATGTTCAAAATAATATTAAATAACCATATAATCGTTTTTCCATATATCATATAATGTTTCCATTTCTGGTCCTAGTTATATGACATAAAACTAAAAACACCATACCTCATATGTTTGGCTCAGACCTTCATAGAAGACACATTCCTCCAATTATTTGGAAATCCTGGTTCGAAATACCCTTTCCGTATTCTGGTACCTTACTTTATAAACTAAACACTAGGCTTTGGGAAATCTGAATCTCCATAAACATTCTTCAGCTTTTAGTATTAGAATTTCAGTCTTCTGAGAGCTCTAATGCTTGACTATGCAGCATGTTCCCTTAGGTGGCCTTTCATAATTTGCCTACATAACGGGCATGTAACTGAAAAGATGTTTCTATTTAGCTATACAACATATTACTTATTTTTCCATGCATAACACAACCCCCATAACGGGTTTGTCAAATAGTGGTAACATCATTCATGAAAAATAATTCCTCTAATTCCTTTAGCCATTTTTCCATATCATTCTTCATATTTGGAAATTCTCAAATCACAATTTACATATTTCCCTTCCATAACTGAATATGGTATTATGTTTAAAAACAAATTATCAATAAAGAAGAAGAGTCTCATACCTTTGGTCAAAGCTAAATACCTTAAATTAAAGCCACACAATGTCCTCACTACCTGACTTAAAACATCACATTACAATGTCCCCACTACAAGAATTAAAATTGCACAATACAATTTCCTCACTACATGAATTAAAACAATAAAATATTATGCCCTCACAACATGACTTAAAACTGCACAGTTTTATATCAGAAATTCCCCATTATGATAAATTTTAACCATTCTTCATAAAACAAATTTTTATAGAATTGTTTTAACTATTCATGAAATATGTCATCATAAAATATCACTTTATTTATACAATCCATTTCCTTAGAAAATCCACCTACTGTGTTCTTGAACAACCAAAATATTATTTTCCCTTGTCTCTCAATAGGAAAATGTTAAATTATTAAGAACTCTTTTTCCTAACTACGCAAAATGTTCTCTTAGGTGGACTTGCATAAGTTGCTTATATAATGGTCATGCCAGTCAAAAGATGCCACTATTTGGATATGTAGCATATTCCCTTCTTGGCCCAGCATAATATAGCCCCCATAATAGGTTTTTCAAATAATGGAAACTTCGTTCATGGAAAAGACTCACCTTATGTTGAAACCTATTTTAAATTTGGTGAACATAAAAATCATTGATCCAGATTCCCCTTGGAAATATTTAAATAATATTAAATAAATTCGTAGCCAATGAGTCTTGTTTGGGATCTAATTTCAAAATTTATGGTAAAATCTATTCGACTATAAATACTAGACCATTATAGTCCAAAATGTATGACTCTAAACTGCTAAAAATAAGAGACATGATGCTCACTATATTGGGAACCCAAAAATGGAACTTTGAAAAACATTGAGTCCCAGGTCACAAAACGTACATTTTTTTATGATTTAGGTACTATTTAACGATAAAAAAGTCAAAAGATAAAATGTTTGTGGGTTTGTCAATATAACAATATAAAAAATATAACTATGATTACTAATCCAAATGGCTTAGGTAAATAAAAAGTAGCTAGTGAGAATTAAAAACACATATGATTAATGAAAAGGTGATTATTATTTATGAAAATAAATATTTTACAGACGATCAACCAAAAATTGGAGTCTCTCACTTATCAAAAATATAAAAAGGTTTTCTGAATTACTCTTTGTTTTGTTAATAACCACTTTAACCCCATCGGCTGCCTGTTGAAGCTCATTTATTTGACCAGCCCCACTCTCTTCATCTTGATGAAGTGATTATAAAGCATGTTCAATGATTTTTCACTATACTTCTGGACTTCACTTAATGATCTATGAAGCTGGTCAAGCTCACTTGTAATGATATCTAATTTCTATTGAATCCCCAGCTACAGAACAATCTTTTTTTTTTATTTTTTTCTTTAGTCCCTTCAAATTTGTAGTGTGATCAACCTTAGCCCGGGACAACTCTGCTTGGAATTATTTATAGTTGATCAATAATTTGGATTTTATCATGTCTTAAGAAGATTTTTATCTTGTACCCCCTTTAGATAATCTCTTTCATCGTGGTATGGATTTTTCAGTATTCAAAAAAGCCAAATCCTAGTGTGATAAAGAGATATGAGAGTCATGTAATTCTTAATAGTAGTTCCTTAAGAGAAATCTCAGATATTATCTTCTATATAGACTGTCATTCTTTGCGACATGCAAGACAAAGAGACTTTTGTTTTTCTGGGTATGATTGAGAATCACTGTCATAAGAAGGGATGTATTCTAGGATTAATGCACTTAAAGAAGTGTCATGTCCTACTCCCTCCTAAATAATGGCTGCTTCACCTTCTAGTACTATTTAGGTTGATGAAGAGGCTTCACCTATTGACATATCCATTGAAGTTGATATCCCTATATGGTAAATCAAAAAAAATGTTGGTGATTAGCTTTAAGGGATAATTAATTATGTACAATCACAATATTAGTATCTTTTACCAAATAGTTGTTAAGCATCATGAGAAGAATCCTCCCCAATATTCTTAGTTTCATCATTTCTATTTGAGGTTTCTAGTTGGGGAGTGTTATCTTTAATTGGATCAAGATCTTCAAAATGAATCTCAGGAAGGTTTTCTATCTCAGGATTCACCTGAGCCAATATCTCCACAATGATCTGATTGACATTAATATCAATAATTCATTCAAGTATCGTTTTGAAAAAAATTTCATTAGATGGAACTCCATAATTCATCCAATTATGGTTATACATTTATTCATAAAAATATTAACATGAAAAATAGTGAAAACTCACGTGCACTCAATTCTATTTAAGGAACTCCAAAATCATCTAAATCATTTGGTATATAAACATTTTCTAAAAATTCATCAAAATAAATAATGAGTTTCATCATTTCATCCAATTATATCCCATATTCACGGTTAGTCACACCCATGGAATCCTTTTGTGTGTTTTCATCATAACCATCCTCTAACAACCCTTGACCTCAAATAGCTTCCTCAACAATAGTTGTGGGGTCAGCATCAGTCGTTGTTGGATGTTCTGGTGCATGTGATGAACCAAAAGTATCACAATATGGAAGTAAAGTGTTGTTACATTTGAAATATTATAAATAATTGTTGATTTACTAGAAGCCTCATCTCCTATGATATCATGAAAGGGAGCATTGATAGGAACAGATGTCGGTTCCTTTGGATTAAATGCCTCTTCATGAAGCACCAGATTTGTAGGATTTTGGGCCTATTTAGAAGTACCCTCCATGGTTCCTTGAATCTTATCAGTAGTTTTATTAAATTAATAAATATAAAAATCCCCTCTAATACTAATAATTTTAAACTTTTTTTCATGAATAATGACTAAAATTCATGATTATCAGGAAGGCTTACCATTAATAAGAAAGATCTTAGCCATGTCTCTCTTTCTTCAGTGATTTTTCTTCGTTGACATCTTATGAGGTCTTGAATATTCATCTCTAAAGGCTGGTGTTTGGGAGTGTAGTAACCTCTTTATCTCATCCTACATAGAATATTGGGCCAATGATATTTCTCCCAATTCACAGGGTTATTCGGTAGCTCTAAGAGTAGTGCCTCTAGGTCTATGCCATGTAGAGGGAACTTCAGTTGTTCTTCTTTTATCCAGCTCAATGTTAATATGATACTTCACGAGATAAACAATGCTTTGACTAAAATCCTAATTGAAAATAAGTAGAGAATATGATAAAAAGGAAACTTACATCCTCAGGATGGACAAATTCACTCCATTATTCATCTAATGAAAGTCTAATCCCTTCAATGGTACCATGATCTATCACATCTTTCACCTGATTTGTGGTGGGAATTGATTCATCAGTTTCTTATACAAGCATCTCTAGCTCTCGAATGTAGGTCATTACCTCATTGGGATTGTCCTTAAAAAGAATATCAGAAGAATCCCGTAAATCCCCTACTCCCAGAATATGAAGTCCTTCATGCATATCCATCCACATGGTTTCATTATCACAGTATAACATTTACCATAATTGAATAGCTTATGGCCATATATATTCAGATTTTATGTCAAAGGGTTGTGAAGAAGATCCTACAACCTTGGATTTAAGTTTCCTCCCAACTCCTACAATCATAGATGGGGGATTAGAAAATGGAACGCACCACTCATCAGAATGATGGAAACCAGATCGCGTCGATACAGATTCAGTATGGATTGATGGGGTGGCTATCTTAACTCTGGAAGGGGGTTTTACCTGGAACAAGGTCTCTTCGATGAATTTGGATTATCTTCACCTTCACCATCTGACTTTTGTGAGTCGATCCATTATGATGAAGAGTTGCCTTCAAAACGAAAGGCCACCCTCATGCTACTTCTCTTCGGCACCACTTGATGGATAGCATGATTTAATACCCCTTCTGGGTAAGAGGCGGCCCAGTTTTCGGTAAACCAAATAGTTAATCTATTTACTATATCAAAAATAGGTAAATTTATAATTTCCCCAGTCTTCTCAACAGATGTAAACAACCATAGTTCTCAATAAACCATTAGATGTTTCTCTAATATGATATGCACAGGAGGGGATACAATTTTTTGTTGCATAAATTTGAATTCCCACACAAATATATAAGGAGCATAGTCCTCACATATAATTTCTCCGTCAATTCCGGTGGCCAACACACCATCTCTACAAGCTATCATGTATTCCCTATACTCTAATCTGGTTGTCCCATCATCAATAAATCGCACCACAGGCAGATTCCTATAAGTAGTGAAATGTAACTCTCCATAAATTCTCAATATATCCTTGATTTCAGAATTGTTCATAGACAAGGGTGAGATACTAGTGAAAGTTAGAACATATGGTCAGAACGATCTTCCAAAAACCTATACACTACTTTGTACATCATAAGTTCTAAAGTGGGTACTGATCCACACCCCATAACACCTAGAATTATCCTATTATTCTAAAAGAATACATACATCTATAAATATGGATCATGATCATATGAATCTTGGCCAAAACACTAGTGGAAAACCCTACCATCCTTTTCTCATCTAGCTTGTCCGCAATAACAAATGTTCTTGGCCTCACACCTCCTTTGTATTCTTTGTGTGTTAACAAATACACGCTGATCCACAAAGCCAAGAAACATTCCAGATGTGTATTTGAAGGAATTTTTCGATTGACATCATATCCCCATCGGTCAAATTATACTATCTCCAATGTTAGACAAAATATTTTAGGGGTACCTCTCTTCTCTTCCCTTGTACACCTAGTTGGATGGGTGTAAGTAGGACCATTTTCCTTTTTCTCTATCAAAAATATTTCAATACATTCCTTAGGATGAATATCTATCATGGTGAGAGATTTAAAGGTGGTTGTGTTCTTGAGTTTTTTTAATATTTTTATCAACTCACGAACCAAATTTTGTGTCATATCTGAGTCATTCCATGTCACCAAGTGAGGAATAAATTCATCATACATGTCTCTAAGGATTGGAGATTTGAAAATCTTGTAAACATCCCACAAGATAATGCCTACCTCTCCATGTGTTAAATGGATGGAATTAGTCTTTGGACTCTATTGACTAAATAATTCCAGAACGAAATCATCATTCCTGTACACATATGTTTTCCCAACCCAGACAGCCTCATAAATCCCAGTTCCTTTCATGTCATCTGAAAATTTTTCACAGGTCAGGCAAACCAAGTATGCCCACATCCATGTGGGTTTTACAACATACCCTAGGCGTAAATCACAACATTTATACAAACCCTTGGAGAAATCAGTATGAGAATATATAAAGATGGACGAATAATAGTGTGGCTGCATCTTGGGTGTATGTGCCTTCAAATCCGTAGCACACGTGCTATGATGCATAATATGAGATTTCTCTACTATCCTAGCATTATCATATGAGCCCCCAAAAAGAAACATTGGATGTTGAAATGTTGGTATAATCATGAAACCAAGAATGTGGGGCATATTTTTTGTATCTGGAATATTAAAATCCTACAAATGGATATAGCTATACAAACGAAGATAGGAAGTTTGGGTAAAATGAAATGAAACTTCTTCAAATATTTTGCTATGTTTGGAAGGGTGGTGTCCCAAAAATCAATGTAATCTTGATCAAAGATATTTATCATGTCATCAATCTTCATACAGGCATTTTCATCAGCTATTCCAATTATTTTGGGAGACATTAAACCCTCAAATGGACAGAAAACCATCTTTTTAAGTAAGTTCAGTATTGATATTTGATCAAAGAATAGAAAAAAATAAAAAAACATTATGGAGCGCATGCATAATAATGGGTGCGAATGTGTAAAATGGTGTGCAAGTGTAGTGCCCCGGTTATAGAGTGCAACTAAAAAATGTTTAGAAGAAGCAAGGAGAAAGATAAGCGTTTAAGTAACAGAAGACTTGCACGCTGAGAGATGAAATTTCGGATGTCGCGAGGCTTTTCACAGAATTCAATCCACTATATATAAGTGATGGACATCACCCCACACACCTAAAACCTTTGTGCTAATAGCTTGGGTGACCAGTTTCCCTATGTACATAAAACTAGCGCTCCCATGTACTCTCTTCTTTATCTTTCATTACTTTCCTCGGTATAGGACCCTCTTTTCATTTCAGATCCAATTCAATGTGGTGGATTTTTTTGACACTATGTTCTGACAAAGAGTCTAAAAAATGACAAAGGAAAATACTTTAGAATGGAAAGGGGAAAATAGATGAATAAAATCAATATTTCCAAAGACATGAGTTTTGAGTTGCCTTAGTCAGACCAAAAGGGCGTCGGCATGCAGCCTACATGTGCTCCCCAATATGTAAAATAGCCTACTTGGGAACACAAACTTATTTCACCTAGGGTAATAATTTGAATATAAATAGACTTTTGGAGTCTTCATTTCAAGAGATGAATTTCCCTGAATCCGAATTTCTACTCTAGTCTCTCTAGTACTTCGCCACAGTCTTCTATAGTTGTCAAGGTAGTTCTTCAACACCTTGAGTAGGTGATTTAAAGGAGGATCGTTAGACATAATCCCACATAGTGTTTGAAAAACATAACACTTACGAGACTAAAGCACCCAACCTCACAAAATTAGAAATACTAGTTCTCCACCTATTCCATTCATAGGAACATGATCTCCCTACTTTTGGGATCACCTGTGAAAACTCTTAAAGGCATGAGACAAGTCTTGCCCATGTATAACCATATATGTAGTTCATCGCTTTAGTGAATATCAGGTCACCCAAGCCTACTTGTGCACCCATATTAGCACACCCTTAACTATTTTGGCACCCCTCTTTGATTCACATTGTCTCTCTAGTCTAAAAGCCACCAATCCATCTTCAAAGCCATACATGAAAAGATTTCTTTTTCACTTGCTCCCTTTTTGAAAGGGATTATGTTGAGCCTCCACCCAATCCTTCTGACTTATCAAACCATTGCGAACAGCTCATCAATGTGGCTTATATTTGGGTTTGTATATCCACAGTCAGCAGTTTCCCACATTTTTTTCACAATGGGGTTAGGATTCAAGGAGTGTTTGTGGGTTTTTATATCCATAGTCATATGGAACTTTCTCCTAGGAACAGTGCTAAGAAGTTGCCGATTTTTTAGAATTAGGGTTTAGGTCTCGACCATTCCCTTCTCAAAGAGACTAACCTTATATCTCTAGTAGGGAAGGTAATGTTCATGATTTTTTTCCCATGTAAGGAGAGAAGAAATATACCTCCCCTAATAGGAACAATTTTAGGGTATTCATCTGGGTGTAAGCACCCAACCTTCATCCCTTATTCATTTCCCTTGGACCCTTGTCCTATTTAAAGTGAATAAAGGAAGGCCTTGTCGCCTTTCCCTCTTCCCATGTCACCTCGACCACGTCCATCCTGGAAACCATCGGCTCGCCGTCATCCACCAGCAGAGATGGAAAATTGTGTGTCATTGTTGAATATTTCACATCCTCTTGTTTCTCAAACCTAGAAGAACTCACATGGGCTTAGATATTCGTGATGATTACAACATTTTAACAAACACCCCCAGTAAAGGATCTATGAGAACCTTGATTCTAGTTCAAACTAGGATACGTAGGATCCCTTTTAGTGCTCGAGGTCAATGGATATCCTCTTCATGAGTCCAATGCTAATTCCATTAATTTAAGCATCTTCTTTAGGAATAAGACCCAAATTAAACCCCTAAGTCATCAAGGCATCCTTTTCAGGAATTAACCCCAAACACATTTCTCTTAAAAGACTATACGCTCATATGAGACATATCAAAATATGTGGTCTTTGATTCCAATCTACATGGGAGATGTAGGAAGCCCCCTTGATGTCCAAAACCATAATTTAAAACTAACCGTGTTCTTATTGGTCCATATTCCGAACATGATCTATTCTAACATGGAAACCCATATCCTTTCCAAGATCATTGGGTTGTTTCAACATAAGTCCCACACCAAAAATTTAATAAGAAAATTTCTCTTAGATGTTCATACCACATCAAATTAAACTGTGAAACAAGGTCCTAATCACATGACCATAAAAGGTATGATGTCTTCCATTAAGAGGCACTGAACTATGAGGTTTCTGGTTCCTTTCACAAGGATATATAGGTGACCTATTTCATGGGTACAACCGCAACATCAAAAAAACCTTGAACTCCCATGATGACAATAATTTCCAGAATTACCCACAGAGTGGCATAAAAACAAGTATCATCATAAAGATGTTTTAAAGAATCTCTATGTAGTATATGAGAGGATACCATTGAAGGAAAATCACAAATACATAGTGTTATCTCCATTAATAAAGAACCATGAATAAATACTAATGATTCTAAATTTTACACATGTTAATAACCAATTTATAATTATAAGGGGAACTTATGTTTTTCCTGGTGAATTAAAAAGGATTCCTGAAAATTTCATATATTTACAAAGAGAGTCCCAGAGTAGACAATAATTTCCCCCAAAAAGGGTGTGATGAGTCCAAACTCCCATCCTCTCGACCTATGTATGTTCCTAAGGATCGTAATGCTTAATCATACCAAATTTCTACCTTTGGAAATAAGGTCCCCTCTAGATATAGAAATATTGGATGTTTTTGGTTCCATGAAAAAATCCAATGGTATCCTCATGGAAGGGGTGATTCTTAAAATTAGAACACACATTTCAAGGAACTAAGAAATAGTCGTAAATAGCCTGTTACAGAAAACAACATTGTGAATTCTATTTTTTACGACAGGTTGTCTCTTAAAAAAATACTATTTTTGATGGGAAATCATCCCTTCACAAATAAATATCCATTTATATACATAATAAATACCAAAACCCATTATGATGGCCCCATTGCAAATAAGTATTTACAACATGCTCGTTTTCCCATTGCAAATACTTATTTATAAATTATATAAACTATTTGGGGCGGGGTCCCATCATAGAAGGACCCGTCGCAAATACTTAATAAAAATTATTCAATAAAATAATGATAAATTAATATTAAAAATTATAATATTATTTATGCTATTAATATAAATAATATAATATTATATAATATTAATACTAATATTATTATTATATGAAATTATATTATTATATTATTAATAATATAATAACACTAATAACATAATAATGTTATTATTATTATTAATGTTTATGAAAAAATAATATTAATATTACTAAAATAAAAAAATATATAAAATATTAAAATTCTCAAAATTAGAAAAAAAACAATAACAAAATATTAGTTTTATTATTTTAAAATAAACAAACAAATAAAAATGTAATACTAATAAAATATTAAAAAATAAAATATTAAAAAAAATTATGCAATATTCACACCAATATAAAAGACAGAAACAGTTAATAGTTAATATTACAACAAAATATGAATTCAAATGTTTTTAACATTAATAAAATCTAATGGGGGTGTAGTCTTCTAAAGAAGGTGGAGGAGCTGGAAGAGGTGGTGGAGGAAACTTCATACCTGAACTACGAGTCAGATGACACATGTACTTCATCCCTAAACTATGATTCAGACGATGCATATACTAATTATTAATAATTATTACAAATTATTTTTAATTATTACTAATTATTACTAATTATTACTAATTATTAGTATTTATTACCATTTATTACTATTTATTACTATTTATTACTATTTAATGCTATTTCATTCTATTTATTTCTATTTATTACTATTTATTACTATTTATTACAAATTATTATTAACTGTTACAAATTATTACAAATTATTACTAATAATTACAAATTTATTACTACTTTATTACTAATTTATTACTAATTATTGTTGTTTATTACTAAATATTTTTATTTATTAGTATTTATTTAAAATTATTACTATTTTTTATTTTTTATTACTAATTGTAAAAATGTATTACTAAATGTAATTATTTATTACTAATTCATAGTATTTATTAATACTTATTACTAATTATTACTAATTTTTACTAATTTTTTTTCAATTATTACAGTTTATCACAAATTAATACTAGTTACCAGTAATTATTACTAATTACAATTAATAACTATTTATCAATAAAAATTATAGCTATTAATTACGAAATACTGCTAATTATTTATATTCATTACTAATTGTCATTAATAACTAATAATTAATACTAATTACTAATAATTAGTACTAATAATTTCAATTTATTATTATAAATAAATAATGATGAAAAAACAATATAAATCTAATTTAATTACAAATAATTAATAATAATTAATATTTATATAAAAAATAAAATAAATACTAAAAGAAATAATGCGTAAATATCTTTAAACATGATCTCTTACAAGTGTAGGCGACTTCAAAACTTGTTCATAATGAAATATTAACTTAGTGAAATTTAAACTCTAAAATTTGAGTTTAGAGAGAGAGAAAATGTAGAAATTGAGAGGAAGAATAAAAAACTAATGGGGGTATATATAGGTTGATTATTTGTGATGATAATATTTAAGATGGGCACCCCGTCGCAAATAATACTATTAGCCATGGGACCCGTCGCAATTTCCTTCGATCGCATTAATTATTGTCCATGGTTGAAAGAGTATTTGTGACGGGACCCATGGGAAATAGTGACCTACCAACACACTATTTTAAATTGGAGAATATCCTAATCTTTAATAATAATTACCACCGCCGGGTATTTGCAATGATGAGGCACCACCTGTTGCAAATAACCTTCCCGTGGTTTGGCACGAAAACCGCACTTAACCTTATGCGATGAGACCCCCATTTTTCATCATAAATAATGTGTTATTTGAAATGGGATATGTTCCCCATCACAAAAAACTTCTTCGATGGACTATTTGTGATGGGATCTATTCTCATCTCAAATAACCCATATGAAAACGCCATTTTTTCAATAGTCGTTACTCATGCGTATGTATGACCAACAGTCACCATGATTGTAACGTTGATTCATTTTTCATAACGATATATAATAACTATGTTTAAAAGTATAATTAATGTATAAATATGGTAATTATGTAATGATTATTATTCTTAAGATGTTATATAATGACCCCTTTGACCATAGTTGACCTACAAATGTTGTTTTTGATACATTAAACAAATTATATCAAAACACCTAACATAAACATAATTTATTATGTTGTTATATATAACATGGTAATAAGTGAAATAAAATTAAAGATAAATATAAAAAAATTACAACATTTGATAATTAACATAAGTCTATTATACAAGATGTTGAGGGATGATCACCTGAAAGGTAACAGAAGCTAAATAATTTCATCACAATTTACATTCCATTGATACTTATTTGTTGTTATGAATCTAGTTTCTTTTATATGGTGTATATATTAACCATTGAAATGTTATATAGTGAACATATTTATTCCCATGATATTCCATGTTCTATTTAATTTTATTACTTTGTTGATATTATTATTCAAATGTTTCAATGAGTTATTTGACACTTTGGATTTTTTAAAATTTAATCTCTTAAAAATATTCTTAATGAGTATCTTTTCATTCTCAATTACTTTGGTTATTGTCATGTTTCTCGTGAAATAATAAATTTATTTTGTTTCACTTAATTTCTTATATATGGTGCACATATTGTTACTTTGTTTTATAATATCATGATTCAACAATCCTTCATTATATTTTTTGTTACAATTTGAATTATCTCATATAAGTGGATTTGATTTAATAGTTACCATGTGGAGAAGAATTTCATAACCAAATTTCTTTTCATTCGGTTATATTACTTCCTCATTATCACTAGAAATCTATGATCCTTTGTATAATTAATTTTAATATCAATTGATGTATTTCCTCTTCTATATGTGGATTTACATTTGATACACATTATCTAGTCATTGATTGATTCTAATTACATAATTAAAATCTTTTCAAGGGTTTATATTACAATCACAATTTGTTAAGTATTTTTTACAATTAAATTTCCATCAAAGAAAAATACTTGATCAATATATATTAAACACCATAATTTTCTTCTGCAATGGTTATTCATCACCTTTATTACGTTTTAGTACAATTTTTACACTATACGATACTCAAAAAAATCCAAAAAATCTGAATTTATTCCAATCTTTTTTGGAGAACCTATGTTCTTATGAAAACCATGTGTTATTACAAAGATTTCAACAAATATTTAATATTATTTTGTAATGAAATTTTTACTATTTTTGTATTTAACCAATGTTTTTAATGGAATCATCTTTTTTCATTTCAAACAAGGAATTATTCTGACCTTTTTTCATGAAAAAGGAATGTCATTTTTACCTTGTACAACATGGAATGATTTACCCACCGCCATTCCCTTAATGCATGATTTTCATGTTCAATAAGGTAATTAATTAAGAAAATATTTTTTAATTTATTTTATATGATTTTTTAAAAATGTATTTGAAAAAAAATGATATTTTACTTGAAAATGTATTTAGAATATCTTTTTATATTATTTCCATTCATCAACGACAACGACCCTTTAATTTACTCAACCTGTGATATGTTGTATTGATTCCATCATATTTATTCCTCTATATAGATTTTGATTTATTTTTTCATGGATAGAATTAATATTCACTTCTTTGGTTCATTTGTTAGTTTCGATTGAATATTCAATCTCATATAATAATTGATCTTTAAATTTCCCAAAAAAAATCATTTTTATTTATAATGGATATTATTATTTTCTAAACCATATACCTCTTTACGTACATTTTCTACTTTGACTATTGTGTGAATATTTGTGTAAATGTTGAAAATTTTTTATTCCGTAAGCGATATAAGTATTTAATAAGTTATATTGTTTATTAATTACATCGCTTACTCCATATGAAGAATGCCTTATACATGAAATGATCGGTGGATCCCATAATTTATTTATCTTCTCAATTCATCAATAGGTTCTAATGAGAAAAATAATTTTAAAAAATAAAAATGGTCTCTATATATAGTTTTAAACTATCTAGGTGATATATCATGGTAGTATATGTTTTCATGTACATGATTCTTGACGTCTAATAATCAATCATTTCCCTCATTTTGATTCTTTATTTATTATCCACTATATTTTTACAATATAAAATATATGGATGTATTTAATTCATAGTTTATTGAGTAAATGGAATTTATTTTCAGTTTCTTACCATTCTATATTTGTTTTCCCTTATCTAGTTATTCGAATGGCATGTGTTTCCATTTATTACTTTGTCATATTTTTTCATTAAATTCTTTCATAGTTTATTTGTTATATGCTATATTTATTATAATATTTACAATGCAATAATTTTTAATATCTTTGATACATTATTGATTACACAATAATTTAACATTATTGTGCATTTTATCTCTCCTTTATTATGTTTCATTTCCCTATAAATTTATGAATAGTGCTATGAATGATATTCAAGGATATACAAGATTGAATAATGTTATCATCAAATTTATTTCGAAGAAAAAAATTATGTTGTAATTAGTGTTTTAGTTTTTAATAAAAGATTCATTAATTTATCAAATTTACCAAGAATTCTAAACTTTTGGTCTGTTGGGGCTTTATTCATTGTAATAATGCTAATGTAATCGATTGCATACACTGGATTCAGGCTTCTCGGGTTGGGTTTCTAGAGTTCAAATAAGTAGAATTTTAATAGAAACCCTAGAAACGAGATTTAGGAAAACATATGTTAGAGAACATAACCCTAATGTATAATTTTAGGGTTAGTATAGAAGAACAATAAAAAATTACTGTAAGGTAGATACTGTTTGGTATTTCCAAGAAATACATCAAAATCTAGATATTATAAGTGGATGTGGTTCTTGCGTAGATGTACATAAGAGTAATAACTCAGACATGGTGTTATGATCCTAACATAGGGTACCCTGGTATATCACAACCAACCTTATTTTATACATATTTTGGATCTCCTAATTGATATTATTAGGTTAATTTAAATTTTATTTACAAACCATTATAAAGAAAAGATAATGAAAATTAATATTTGAGGTTAAACCGGTTGTGTTTTAGATTTAAAATAATTTTTCAGAATTTAGAAATCATATAAATGATATTATGGATAAACTATTGACCAAGGGAAGTCCATTATAGAAATATATGTATGAAGTATTTATTTATTTGGTTGGTATAGATAACATTAGTTAAAAATAAAATTTAGTTATTATCATTAACTTAAGTATTTCCATTATATTTATTTTGGTAATTATATGAATATTGTTTTATATAAGGACATCCTCTAAACTGGGTGACAACTAATTTTTTTCAGAAAGGCCATAGGACATGAACCCATGACTCAAGGATGATAAGGTTTTCACTCCATCCATTGATCTATGAAATACCCTAGTTAGTTATTAATTATTTTTTTAAATTATTTTATAAATAAATGTTAATAAATAACCATTAATATCACTTTTGAGGATTATAGATTAGTTTATTAAACATATTGTGTTTTTATGATAGTTAAAGACAAATAGTTATACTTTTCTCTATTTTATGGGCCTTAAGATCCTTTAGAAATGTTTTAAATGATTTAGGCGTCAATATTATTTTTTCGATGAATTAGAAACCCAATACAAGAAAATAAGAAGTTTGAAATTTTGTTTATGTAAATATATTTGGTAATTAAATTTCTTTATTTCCTTAGGCAGCAATTGAATTACCCATCATCATGAAAATTACATAGAAATAAAATGTTTTCCTAATACCTTAATTTCAATTGAACTGGTAGTCTTTTATATTATAGTAGATTTATGGATTTGATGCCCTCAACATAATATTTATCATTCACTTGTTTTTTATTAATGAACTCAATCAATCCATATAAATATTTACACTTTCCTTCATGGTAAGTATCTCTACTTTGTTCTACTATACTTCAATATAGAGACCTCGTTACATGTTATTCTATGTGACCTTTGTACTTACCATTGTCTCTTTTATAGATTCTAATTTAGAAACCCTTATCATGATGTGGAATTTAAATGTAGAAAATATCAGAAAATATACTTCCAAGATTGGGTTTAAATTGTGAGTAATTAATTTAATTAATGTGGTGACAATATAACACCCGGAAATTCTAAAGTAAAACTTATTATTCAATATATTGTATGAAATGCATCACCAAGAGGGTAAAGGTGTAACACCCCAAGCTTCTACAGTACGCTTCTCTTTGAATAATGTGATAGCGTGTGTTGTACGCAACACCGAATTCTAACACACCATAACCAATCAAACTAGCCGTTATGAATAGTAATACCTACTTTTTGAAATTATATATATTTTATATTTCAAAATGGACATCATTTTTGGATTCGGAATATCGAATTTAGCCTAAGGTAAAATTTTGGTACATTTCGGATAACTTTCATATTTTGATGAATAGTGAAAATTACTAAATTTTAATTAAAAACAACTTTTTTAATCAAAATAGTTAATAGTGATAAATTATGAATTTGAGTGGTTTTAAAGTATATTTAGAATATATTTTTACCATTTAATATAATGTTGGTCATTGGACATAATTTTACAATTAAACCGAACATAAACAAGTGTCAATCTTTTGATAGTTATTATCTCTTAAAAACACGCTTTTTGTTTTGACAGCGGGAATTAATTTTAAATTTATTTCTGCCACTTCTGTGTTTTGAATTTAGGAAAATGGATTCCATATTTGGAATCAGGATGTTCAAATTGTGTAAATAGGTAACTTTTATTTTTAGACATTTTGAATAATTACTGCGGTAAATATTTTATTTACCATGGTTAAGGGTAAATCCGGTAAATAAGGGTTAAACAAATAATATTATAATAATACTAAATTACCCTAAAAAGTGTCTTAACCCTATTGGTTGATACATGGTCGACCATGGGCATCTTTGGGTCTATTTTGGGACCACATGGATCCACTTGTAAGTGATAATGACACTTTATTTTAATTAAGATAAAATGAATACAAAAATGACACAAGCATATATCTTTTAGAAAAACAATTGTTACATAGGGTTATATATGTTGGATTTTAGATAATAATTTCATTAGAAAGATAAAAATATTTTCTACATAATGATATTTTATTTATAATTTTTAGACATTAAATAATTTATTTTATTTATGACACAATGATGATGCAGTAATTACTATAATAGTGAAAAATTAAAATAATTTATATTATAAATACCCAAATAAATATAATATGAAACTTTTAATGAATTAAACTAATTTTCTAGGATAATATGATATATTAGTATTGATTTAATTGACTTTTTTCGAAGTAATCAATCTGTTATGAGTTTCACAAAAATCAACTATTGAATAGTGTCAAAATTGACATAAAAGAGTTTTTAAAACAAATATTATATTATTAATTGATATTAAATTCTTAAAAATATAAGGTTCGGAAAAAAGACTTATATCATGATAGGTGTATCATTAATGGACCACTTTTGGGTCTCTTGTATGTATATGGTAAGTTTATTAACCATATAATATAAAAATTCAAAGAGACATTGTAAAAGTGAAACTAATTAACTTAGAGTTAATACTTAAAGATAAGGTTAATATAAGTACCCAAACCTGTCTAAATTCTATTGGTTGAGTGGTTTTCGACCTATCCACACCTTAACCTTTGAATAGTCAACTTTGGAGCCATTGTAAACCGATTATGAATTTATTATAAACTAATATCTCTAGCTTTTCCAAAGGTGCCCCTCACCCCTCTTATAAAATGGCACTCCTCCTTCTCATTTCTTCACACCTTCAAAGCCTTTGGTTCGGCCAAACCCTTCCCAAATACTCTCCCAACTTCCCTCACTACAACCTAGGGGCCTTAGTTTGATCATAAAGCCAACCTAAGGAGCCCTTTTGATCAAATCAAAAGGAAGAACCCGAAGAAGAGGTAATGATTCCACCACACTTTTCTAAGTTCATTTCTTATTCCACTTCTTCTTCCTTTGTTCTTACCATTCTAAAATAATAACTCCAGTATCTCACATATACTGTGATGTTATTATAAATATGGTACAACCATATTCAGTATTCTATCCACCCTTTGAATAACATGTCACCATACGTGCGTACGTACGGCTTACCGTCTCCACGTCGTGGTGCAATTGTTATTCAATATATTATTATTTGGATGGGTATAATAATGATGTGTAACTCAGGTAAATAATAAATATAACATGTTAATGATTCTGTATATATGATATACCATCCATTTATATATTATTTTAATATCAAAAGAATTATATTGTCGCTCGTGCGTAAGTACGGACTACCGTCTCCACGAACGCGATGAGATTCATTCTCCATCGTATCCATTCAAGTATAATTATCATTTGGTGATTTAAAAATGATGTTTAAGGACTTGATATCATTCTGGATATGAATAATATAAATCCTATCCTTTACAAACATGTCTTACGTAACAAAACATATAAAAGAAAACAAGTAAGTTAACACCCGAAACAACAATAATACTATGATATTATTATCAAATCAATATTAAAAGATCATATATGATATCATATTAATGTATATGATTATTGTATAATTTAATAACAATTATTTCACCATTATACAGGAGGTTAACCTACCCCAACCAAGGAAAAGTACAAGGTAAGGGTTATTTCACAATCTCTTCATTATCCGAGGTTGTTTATACGTAAAAATATACTGGGATCTCTTTATCATCCACATCCATGTTTCTTCGAAATGTATTTCAAAACATTTTTACTATTTATAAAGAATATGGGTTAAAGTAATTTATTCCATTATGTGTTTTTAATGGAATCTTTCCGTCGTTTTCCAAACAAGGCACTTTTTACCTTTCGAAAAATTTAAGGTAAGAATGTTTTTTAACTTATACGACAGGTGCGGTTATTTTCCACCGTTATAAAATCTTCAAAGCTTCCCTTACATGCTTATAAGAATATTTTCAAAGAAAATGTTTTATTTTATAAATATATGTCTCTTAAAGGATTTCAAAATAGAAAGAGATATTTCTTTAAAAAGAGTTTTGATTTCATCTATGTCAACATCCTTTAATGGGTTTTACGCTTATTTGAGGATGATATAATATGATACAAAACTTCTATATTGTATTGATGGTTTTGTGATATCTTTGACTATGGATGTGCTATTTTTTATATACCATTCATGGTTTATGGTGAAAGTATTGACATTTCGTATGCTAGTTTTAATACGAATGTTTATGTTATGTTTAAACCTTTTCATATGGGAATGCATTGGACTTAATATGTGACGGGTGGAGCCCACTATAGCTCCTCGATGCATCGGTAGGTCTCATGAGACAAACTAGTGTCTTGGCCCAAGGCCTTGGCAAAATCTTATTTGTAGTCTTGGCACGAGGCCTTGGCTATGTGTTTATGATAGTGTGGCATTATGCATTCCATCATTATGAAAGTGGTTATTGATATTGCATGTGATTATTCGATTAGTAGAATATCCATGTGAATAAGTAAATGGAATTATTTCATTTTATTTATGCCATACTATGTTGAAGTTAAAGTTTAAAAGGATTTTGTTTTAGTTATACATTGCCTTAAATGTTTATTCTTATTTATGAAAGTTTCCACTATATTGTTATCCTTACTGGGCATTTGAACTCACCCCTTTTCTATGTTTTATTTTCCCAGGATGTGAAGAAGTAAATTATGAATGAATTGCAGGGATATTATGAGGGGTTAATAGTATGGACTATGGAGACAATATGTTGTTGTAGTAGTTTTTTTATTTTGATGATGTAATGTAAAACTTATGAATATATCTAGTGTTTCCAAGGCTAATAAACCAATCGGTCTTTCGAGATTTGATCTTTCTTGTGATCATGCCAATGATATGTAATTAATGCACCGACTCTGGGTAACTGGGGTCGGGGCGTTACAGTTGGTATCAGAGGAAGTTTAGTACAAACCTTGGAAGATAGATTTAGATAAACTCTGATTAGAGCACGTAGTCCTAAGATGAACATTGAGGATTAGTGTAGAAGATTTTCCTAGAATTTTGGTATTGTAGAGATTTTGTGAGTTTTCCGAGCAATACATCCCTGTCTGGATACGAGCAGGTAGAGGCGGATCTGGCACAGATGTACCTAGGGGTAAAACCCAAAAACACCGCTTTGAGCTAGACTCGAACGGGAACTGGTGCACGACAACGGGCCTTGCTGCACTCTTGGTTACGACACTCCCGGGGGATATGCTTAGGATAATTCTCATTTTCTTTACAAACCATTATGAAGGGTTTATGAGTATATACATCCTCAAAGGAGACATTTTTATGATTATGGATTATATCCATAAATAGTTCACTTTATGTTAAGTGTTTTATAAGTATTGGATTATGTATTTTGATTCATAATCTGATCTAGTTTATGCCATTGTTTAGAAATGGCGCCTAGTGGAAGAAATGAAAACTGTATCAATTCACGCACTCCATGTAGGGATTGCCCTCCTGCTCAAGATAATTATAATGGGGCTGGTGATTCAACTGGTGCCGATCAGCTAATCACCATACTGGAACAACTTACTCAGGTTATGAATAATAACCTTACCCGTATGGAGCACCCTGATCCGCAGCGTGGAGGATCAATGTTAGATCGATTCATGAGGCAACAACCACCAACGTTCAATGGGAGTAAAAATCCCTTAGTAGCCGAGCAGTGGATAAATTCCCTAGAGAAAATATTTCAGGCTTTGGGGAGCAGTGAAAGGGAAAAAGATATCATGGCAGTTTACCGCCTCACTGGAGATGCTGATCAATGGTGGTCATTGATTAAAAACATGAAGGAAGATGATGAAGTATCAAATATGGAATGGAGGGAGTTCAAAGATCTGTTTTTAGAAAAATACTTTCCTCGCGACCATCGAGCAGATATGGAAAGGCAATTTCTGAGTCTGAGACAAAAGGAGGATGAGAATGTCACAAAGTATGAGGCTAACTTTACAAGGTTAGCGAGGTATGCTGGAGATTATATTCGCAACCCAAGATGTAAGATTGATCGTTTCTTTGATGGGTTAAAACCATTTCTCCGTCGAGCATTAGTCTCACAATCCTTTTCATCGTACGAAGACATTGTCTCATGTGCTATCAAGACCGAAAAGGAATTCTCTAAGTCTTATGACTTTAAAGCAAAGCAAGAGAAGAAGAGACCTGCTGATCAATCTGGGAATGGAAATAAGGGGAAGAAGGGAAAGGTTGAATATCCATCTTGTGGTAAATGCGGGAAGAAACATCCTGGTACTTGCTTGAAGGGAATGGGAGTCTGTTACAAGTGTGGTGAAAAAGGCCACCAAGCTCGTGATTGCAAGAAGAAGAAGGAAGCTACCAACGTTCAGTGCTACAATTGCAGGGAGATGGGGCATTATGCAAATGCATGTCCTAAGCGTCAGGATAACTTACCTCAGAAAAGGCCGAGGGATCAAGGCCAGGCTTATGCTATCACTACTGCAGAGGTAGAAGCTCCAAAAGATGTGGTGGCAGGTAATTTAATGGTTTCCTCAAGTTTAGCAAATGCATTATTTGATTCTGGATCGTCGCATTGTTTCATATCTTCCCAGTTTGCTAAGAAAATCAGATATTTCCAATTTGATTTAATAAGGGAGTTGTCAGTTAAAACTCCTAAGGGAAGTATCATTGCAACAAAGTTTTGTGAATCAGTCCCCATTAGAGCACATAAATTTTCTTTATCTGCTGATCTCATCGTCATACCTATGATTGAGTTTGATATAATCCTCTTTATGGACTGACTTTCGGACTATGATGCGAAGATTTATTGTAAAAAGAAAGAGGTTACGATTCTTGATGATAATGATAAGGAACACCTTATCTTTAGAGCAGAATCGTCACCACCTAATTCTTATTTAGATCCACCCTCAATAGCTCAACTAAATTCAATTATTGTGGAGGAAGAGAATGAAATAACTGTCGGTGAGGAAAGGAATGTTCAAATAGAGGATGTACCTGTTGTGAAAGAATTTGTAGATGTATTTTCGGAAGATTTACCTGGACATCCTCCAGAACGAGAAGTTGTGTTTTCTATTGATTTGATTCCTGGATCAAGGCCTATATCGAAGACCCCTTATATAATGGCCACTGTAGAGTTAGTCGAACTAAAGAAACAACTAGAGGAATTGAGTAATAAGGGATTTATTCGCCCTAGTGTTTCTCCATGGGGATCCCCTGTTCTTTTTGTTAAAAATAAATATGGATCTATGAGGTTATGTATCGACTACAGGGAGATCAATGCTATAACGATAAAGAACAAGTATCCCCTACCTCGTATTGATGATTTATTTGACCAACTTCATGGAGCTCAATACTTTTCAAAGATTGACCTTCGATCTGGATACCATCAGTTGTGTGTGAAGAAGGAAGACATTCCGAAGACAGCATTTCGAACCAGGTACGGGCATTACGAGTTTACTGTAATGCCTTTTGGATTGACAAATGCACCCTCTGTATTCATGGATCTGATGAATAGAGTTTTCAAGGAGTATCTCGATGAATTTGTGGTGGTATTTATTGATGATATCTTGGTATACTCCAAAACCTACGAAGATCATGAAAATCACTTGCGCATTATCTTGAAGACTCTGAGGAGGCATGAATTATATGGGAAGTTTAGCAAGTGTGAATTCTGGCTTAATGAGATTTCTTTTCTTGGCCATATTGTCTCTAAAGATGGAATCTCTGTTGATCATTCTAAGACCAAGGCAATCCAAGAATGGCCAGCACCTACGAGTATAACTGAGGTACGCAGTTTCATTGGTTTGGCAGGTTATTATCAACGTTTCGTCCAGAATTTTGCCCGATTGGCTAACCCATTAACGAAGCTCACACGTAAAGGGGTTAAATTTGTTTGGGCAAAAGAGTGTGAATAATGTTTTGATGAACTGAAGAAAAGATTATTCAATGCTCCTATATTGACTCTACCATCGGGGAATGATGGGTTCGTTATTTATAGTGATGCATCAAAGAAAGGACTTGGCTGTGTCCTTATGCAGAATGATAGAGTTATTGCCTATGCATCACGACAGTTGAAAATTCATGAACAAAACTATCCTAATCATGATCTCGAGTTAGCAGTTGTGATCTTTGCTTGGAAGATATGGAGGCACTACCTCTATGGTGAAAAATGTGAGATTTATACTGATCACAAGAGTTTGAAGTATATTTTCTCACAAAAAGAACTCAACATGAGGAAAAGGAGATGGCTTGAATTACTCAAGGATTATGATTTCACGATACACTACCACCCGGGGAAGGCAGGCAAGGTGGAAGATGCTTTGAGTAGAAAAGACCATGGAGTTTTGAACAATATGAGAATTGAAAGGGATCCAATTTTCATGGATCTAGTGAAGATGGACATGGGAATAACCAGGGAAGGTGAAACATCAATGCTTTTTCAAATGGTTGCCAAACCATCTTTACTAGAAAGGATTAAGAGTTCTCAGACCGATGATGAAGAATTCCAAAAGAAGATTAATGCTGTGAATGATGGGAGATTGAGAGACTTTGTGTATGAAGATGGAATTTTGAAATTCGGGAAGAGACTTTGTGTTCCCGATCTACCTGATCTAAAAAGGGAATTGATGGATGATGCTCATAGTTCCAATTTCTCTATAAACCCTGGGAGCACAAAAATGTATAGAGATTTGAAGGAACATTTTTGGTGGGACAACATGAAGAGGGAGACTGCTGATTTTGTGTCAAGATGTATGGTTTGTCAACAAGTAAAAGCTGGAAGGCAACAGCCTGGAGGAGTCATGCAACCTCTTCCCATACCGGAGTGGAAATGGGACAATATTAAGATGGACTTTGTCATGGGGCTACCAAAGACTCCTAGAAGGAATGATGCAATATGGGTTATTGTTGATCGTCTTACCAAGTCAGCATATTTTCTTGCTATAAGAGAAGATCTACCCCTGGAACGTCTAGCAAGACTATATATTAATGAAGTTGTGAGACTTCATGGAGTACCCTTATCAATTGTTTCTGATCGTGATCCCCGTTTTACATCAAGATTTTGGAAAAGTCTTCAGAAATCCTTGGATACTGAACTTCATTTGAGCACTGCTTACCACCCTCAGACAGATGGACAATCAGAACGGACTATTCAGACCTTAGAAGACATGTTGAGATCTTGCTCACTTTACTTTCAGGGTATGTGGGATCAATATTTAACTCTGGTAGAATTTTCCTATAACAATAGCTTCCATTCGAGTATTCAGATGGCACCATATGAAGCGTTATACGGAAAGAGATGGCGTACACCAACCTCTTGGGATTACGTTGGTGAAAGATGACTTGTAGGCCCAGAACTGGTGGAGGAAACGGTGGAAAAGGTGAAAGTAATCCAAAATCACATCAAAGCAGCTCAAAGTAGGCAGAAGATCTATGCCGATAATCGAAGGAAGGATTTGGAATTTCAAGTCGTTGATCATGTTTTCCTGAAGGTATCTCCGTGGAAGGGAGTCATACGTTTTGGTAAGAAAGGTAAATTGAGTCCCAAGTACATCGGACCTTTCGAAATTCTAGAACGAATTGGGGTTGTAGCTTACCGATTGGCAATGCCGCCAAGTCTCTCCAAAGTTCACAATGTGTTCCACGTATCTCTGTTGAGAAAATACATGCCTGACCCAACACATGTACTCACCTATGAGGAATTAGAACTGGAACCCGATCTGTCTTATTGTGAAGAGCCTGTCAGGATTCTTGATACAAGAGAACAAGTACTGAGAAACCGGACGACGCGTCTGGTAAAAGTTTTGTGGAGAAATCATAAGATGGAAGAGGCAACGTGGGAACCCGAGGAACTTATGATGAAGAACCACCCGAGTCTTTTTATGCAGTAATATTCTAGAAATTTCGACGACGAAATTATTTGAAGGAGGGTAGAATGTAACACCCCAAGCTTCTACGGTACGCTTCTCTTTGAATAATGTGATAGCGTGTGTTGTACGCAACACCGAATTCTAACACACCCTAACCAATCAAACTAGCCATTATGAATAGTAATACCTACTTTTTGAAATTATATATATTTTATATTTCAAAATGGACATCATTTTTGGATTCGGAATATCGAATTTAGCCTAAGGTGAAATTTTGGTACATTTCGGATAACTTTCATATTTTGATGAATAGTGAAAATTACTAAATTTTTATTAAAAACAACTTTTTTAATCAAAATAGTTAATAGTGATAAATTATGAATTTGAGTGGTTTTAAAGTATATTTAGAATATATTTTTACCATTTAATATAATGTTGGTCATTGGACATAATTTTCCAATTAAGCCGAACATAAACAAGTGTCAATCTTTTGATAGTTATTATCTCTTAAAAACACGCTTTTTGTTTTGACAGCGGGAATTAATTTTAAATTAATTTCTGACACTTATGTGTTTTGAATTTAGGAAAATGGATTCCATATTTGGAATCACGATGTTCAAACTGTGTAAATAAGTAACTTTTATTTTTATACATTTTGAATAATTACTGCGGTAAATATTTTATTTACCATGGTTAAGGGTAAATCCGGTAAATAAGGGTTAAACAATAATATTATAATAATACTAAATTACCCTAAAACGTGTTTTATCCCTATTGGTTGATACATGGTCGACCATGGTCATCTTTGGGTCTATTTTGGGACCCCATGGATCCACTTGTAAGTGATAATGACACTTTATTTTAATTAAGATAAAATGAATACAAAAATGACACAAGCATATATCTTTTAGCAAAACAATTGTTACATAGGGTTATATATGTTGGATTTTATATTATAAATATTAATTAGAAAGATAACAAGATTTCCTACATAATGATATTTTATTTATAATTTTTAGACATTATATAATATTTGTTATTTATGACACAATGATGATTAAGTAATTACTATAATAGTGAAAAATTAAAATAATTGATATTATAAATACCCAAATAAATATAATATGAAACTTTTAATGAATTAAACTAATTTTCTAGGATAATATGATATATTAGGATTTATTTAATTGACTTTTTTAGAAGTAATAAATCTTTTATGAGTTTCAAAAAAATCAACTATTGAATAGTGTCAAAATTGACATAAAAGTGTTTTTAAAACAAATATTATATTATTAATTGATATTAAATTCCTAAAAATCTAAGTTTCGGCCAAGAGACTTATATCATGATAGGTGTATAATTAATGGACCACTTGTGGGTCGCTTGTATGTATATTGTATGTTTATTAACCATATAATATAAAAATACAAAGAGACATTGTAAAAGTGAAACTAATTAACTTAGAGTTAATACTTAATGATAAGGTTAATATAAGTACCCAAACCAGTATAAATTCTATTGGTTGAGTGTTGTTTGACCTATCCACACCTTAACCTTTGAATAGTCAACTTTGGAGGCATTGGAAACCGATTATGAATTTATTATAAACTAATATCTCTAGCTTTTCCAAAGGTTCCCCTCACCCATCTTATAAAAGGGCACTCCTCCTTCTCATTTCTTCACACCTTCAAAGCCTTTGGTTCGTCCAAACCCTTCCAAAATACTCTCCCAACTTCCCTCACTACAACCTAGGGGCCTTAGTTTGATCAGAAAGCCAACCTAAGGAGCCCTTTTGATCAAATCAAAAGGAAGAACCCGAAGAAGAGGTAATGATTCCACCACCCTTTTCTAAGTTCATTTCTTCTTCCACTTCTTCTTCCTTTGTTCTTACCATTCTAAAATAATAACTCCAGTATCTCACATATACTGTAATGTTATTATATATATGGTACAACCATATTCAGTATTCTATCCACCCTTTGAATAACATGTCACCATACGTGCGTACGTACGGCTTACCGTCTCCACGTCGTGGTGTAATTGTTATTCAATATATTATTATTTGGATGGGTATAATAATGATGTGTAACTCATGTAAATAATAAATATAACATGTTAATGATTCTGTATATATGATATACCATCCATTTATATATTATTTTAATATCAAAAGAATGATATTGTCGCTCGTGCGTACGTACGGACTACCGTCTCCACGAACGCGATGAGATTCATTCTCCATCGTATCCATTCAAGTATAATTATCATTTGCTGATTTAAAAATGATGTTTAAGGACTTGATATCATTCTGGATATGAATAATATAAAACCTATCCTTTACAAACATGTCTTACGTAAAAAAACATATAATAGAAAACAAGTAAGTTAACACCCGAAACAAGGATAATACTAAGATATTATTATCAAATCAATATTAAAAGATCATATATGATATCATATTAATGTATATGATTATTGTATAATTGAATAACAATTATTTCACCATTATACAGGAGGTTAACCTACCCCAACCAAGGAAAAGTACAAGCTAAGTGTCATTTCACAATCTCTTCATTATCCGAGGTTGTTTATACGTAAAAATATACTGGGATCTCTTTATCATCCACATCCATGTTTCTTCGAAATGTATTTCAAATCATTTTTACTATTTACAAAGAATATGGGTTAAAGTAATTTATACCATTATGTGTTTTTAATGGAATATTTCCGTCGTTTTCCAAACAAGTCACTTTTTACCTTTCGAAAAATTTAAGGTAAGAATGTTTTTTAACTTATACGGCAGGTGCAGTTATTTTCCACCGTTATAAAATTTTCAAAGCTTCCCTTACAAGATTATAAGATTATTTTCAAAGAAAATGTTTTATTTTATAAATATATGTCTCTTAAATGATTTCAAAATATAAAGAGATATTTCTTTAAAAAGAGTTTTGATTTCATCTATGTCAACATCCTTTAATGGATTTTACGCTTATTTGAGGATGATATAATATGATACAAAACTTTTATATTGTATTGAAGGTTTTGTGATATGTTTGACTGTGGATTTGCTATTTTTTATATACCATTCATGGTTTATGGTGAAAGTATTGACATTTCTTATGCTAGTTTTAATACGAATGTTTATTTTATGTTTAAACCTTTTCATATGGGAATGCATTGGACTTAATATGTGACGGGTGGAGCCCGCTATAGCTCCTCGATGCATCGGTATGTCTCATGAGACAAACTAGTGTCTTGGCACAAGGCCTTGGAAAAATCTTATTTGTAGTCTTGGCACGAGGCCTTGGCTATGTGGTTATGATAGTCTGTCATTATGCATTCCATCATTATGAAAGTGGTTATTGATATTGCATGTGATTATTCGATTAGTAGAATATCCATGTGAATAATTAAATGGCATTATTTCATTTTATTTATGCCATACTATGTTGAAGTTAAAGTTTAAAAGGCTTTTGTTTTATTTATACATTGCCTTAAATGTTTATTCTTATTTATGAAAGTTTCCGCTATATTGTTATCCTTACTGGGCATTTGATCTCACCCCTTTTCTATGTTTTATTTTCCCAGGATGTGAAGAAGTAAATTATGAATGACTTGCAGGGATATTATGAGGGGTTAATAGTATGGACTATGGAGACAATATGTTGTTGTAGTAGTTTTTTTATTTTGATGATATAATGTAAAACTTATGAATATATCTAGTGTTTCCAAGGCTACTAAACCAATCGGTCTTTCGAGATTTGAACTTTCTTGTGATCATGCCAATGATATGTAATTAATGCACCGACTCTGGGTAACTGGGGTCGGGGCATTACAAAAGGAATATAATATCCAGAGAATCTACCATATAGTTTATAATTTAAATAAATTCATTACAATATATATATTTCAATTCATACAATAATAAGTTATTATACATCGCACTCAATAATGACCATCCATGATAGCTTGTGTCACGTACAATTCCAAGTTGCACCAAACAATGATATATTATTAAAATGTTGTTATTTAATATAATATTATATAAAATAACTATTTAATTAGAAGTTATGGATATTATTAGACATATTATTAAAATATATGTTTATATAAACATAAAATTAATTCATTTGTTTCTAATTAATGAGAAATAAAAAAACAATTTGTTATAAAAAATATTATTATTTTTATGCTTCCAAATGAGTTTCATTATAATAAACATCATTAATAATAATTAGTGAATTACATTTATGAAATATATATGTTATATATTCAATAAAATAATATTTATATTATTATATTAGGATTGATAGGCGTTAGATAATATCCCACATAGTTTTAAACATAAAAACACATGTTTTTAAATGGCAAATTTTACCACCTTTTGATGAAGAACCCATTTTAAATCTTAATTTTGACACTTTAATTGATTTAATTTTTTAAAATAAACATCATCATTTAAATTCAAACCAAAACGTAATGTTACTATGAATTCTTGACATTTTTTAGAGATATATCAGTTTTAATGAATAGTTATAAATACTTAATTATAGTTCTAAAATGATTTTTCATCTAATTTCTTTATAATGATAAATTTTAATTTTAAGTTGTTATAAGGTTTAATAAGATCATAATTCTAACAGTTCTTCCAATTTCGGTTATTGAAATAAATTTCACTTTTAAATTGATTATAAAAACATAGAAAACTATGGATCATTTTATTTTAAAAACACGTATTGTCGCCCCGCATACGCGTTGAATTTTATATTAATTTGTTCTAAAAGTTTTATTAGAATTAAGAAAATTAGAATAAATAATTTCAATCATAATTAATTATATTTATAATAATACCAACTTTGTTTTTGACATAATATATTAGGGAAAGTGACCCAAATTAATTATAACAATTTGGGTGAAATTAAGCTTAATAAGGGACTAAAGGAAAACCATAAGGCACAAAATGATATATACACAAGTCCAAAATCCATTTTATGGACATATTTTGAACCTATACACAATTGTATTTAAATATTAACATTATTGGATCCACATTAAATGTGATGAATATGCATGGAATTTCTTTTTTAATAATTTTACAACAATACCACTCATTTTCCACTATAATAGTCCTCATAGCCTCCCACTTTTTCACACTTATCAGGCCACTTTATCCCTACCAAGATCAACACATATCGATTACTAACATCCCTCCAGTCATCCTATAATTCTCAACTTATAATGAAAGACATTTAATTAATCCATTGGATCAACCCAATAGAAGTTACCTGAATAAGAGTTAACAAATTTCTATTTTTTTATTTCAATTATAAAAACCCTAAAATATTCTTATATCATTATTTTATAAAAAAGAGTATCATAAATATACCTGGATATTGTTATGATTATTTTTCTACCAACACTCACACACACATCCATCTAATGGGTAACAAAAAAATTGTATCTTTGTATGGGGAAATACTACCTCACAAAATGATGATGTTTATTTTTATTCTACCACATATCATGATAGAAATTATTATGGAAACTATGATTTTATATGATATATATCATATTTGTTATTTCATTATTCTTTTCAAATATTTTACAATAGATATAATTATACATTCTGTTTTGTGTAAAAAATATAACATCATTTATAGTAGTGTGGAAAACCACCCACTCAAAGCAATGTGATTCATTTACTCGATTCATGAAATGTATAATGAATTGATTGAATTAGTAATATTTAAGAAAAAATAAATATATGATATTTATGATTTACTTAATTTTTAGATATATTATATATCATTTTCATCATTACCCATTCACACACATTAAAATAGATAATGTCGTTTGTGGAAGTGTGTTCTACTACATCCTTGACATGATGTGATTCATTTTTTCTGTCATAATAATTATTTATATATAAGTATATATAACTAAATAATTTTTTATTTATGTTATAATGATCATTATATAATTATATAACTATACTTACCTTCTTTCTATAATGATTAGTGAAAAAGAAGAACGTTACACAAGTGTAAATTCGTCCCACTATCTCCATGATTGTAACATTGATTTTTGTTTCATAAACATATTTAATTATTGGTTTTAAAAGTATTATTGATTTATAAATATGGTAATAATGTCATAATTGTTATTTTAGAGGTGTTAAATATTGATCCCATTCACCAAAGATTACCTACCAATGTTTTTTTGACACATAAACAGAATTTGGACAAAACACAAGATGTGAACTTAATTTACTAAGTGGTTTTATATAACATGTTAATTAGTGAAATAAAAATAATGAAAAAAATTAAAAAAATTCTCAAGAATGTAAATAATAAATATTATTTAATTATACATGATTTTAATGTAAGATCACTCAAATGGAAATACATGGTAATAACTTTTGTCTCAGTTTATATTCCGTTGAAAATTATTTATTTTTATGCACATGGTTTCAAATATATGGTGTATATGTTTTCCTTTGACATGTTATATCTTGAATCTCTTTATTATAATTATATTATATGTTATATTTAATATTATTAATTCATATATATTATTATTCAAATATTTGAATGTGGTATGGGACACTTTGGAATGGTTAAATATTATTTTCCTCAAGAACGTTTTTAATGATTTTATTTTCAATCTAACCTCATTTTAGAATTTGAAATTTATCTATAAACATTAACTTTATTATTTTACACCAAATTTATTGTATTTGGTTCATATAATTCAAAGTTTTTCAAGTAATATCATTATTCAATAATTCTTCATGATATTTTTACATTCAATTTTATTTATTTCATCTAAGGATATGTCACTTAAAGGTTACCAAGTGGAAAATATTTTCATAAAATAATTTCTTCTCATTAGGTTATATAACATCCCCATTGTTATTAATAATATATGATTATTTTTATAATGATTTTTAATTTGTAATGATGTATTTATTCTTATATATGTGGATTTAAATTATATTATCAAAATCTTCTGATTTATTGAATATTATTATAACATTATTATATTTTCAAGGGATTAGTTTATAATATCATTTTATTCACGATTGTTTTCACTCAGATTTCCATAATTGGAAATTATTTTTTCACTATTTATTAAACCATTCAATTTTATTCTCCATTGGTTATTCATGAACTTTATTAAGTTATAAGACCATTTTCCACTCTTTGGTAGTAATATTTTTTAGAATGTTTTTTTTGAAAACCCACAAATATCCCTCTCTTAGAGGAAGATACACTTTTCTTCTAAAAACTATGATTTACTAAAATGATTCAAAAAGGATTCTTAAATGATTTGGTAAATTAATTTTTACCCTTTTTCATTATCAATTTTTTCAGTGGAATATTCTTGTCTCTTTCTGAATGAGGAATTTTATAACCATTTTATTGTGAAAATGAAAATTCCTTTTACCTTGTATGGAATGTATGAATTTATCTTCTGTAATTCCTTAGTAGCATTATTTTAATGATTAGAAGGTTAATTTTCAAATAAAATGGTTTTAAAATTTATTTTTAGAGAAAAGGGTTTTCCAAACAAAATTATATTATCCTCACGAATGTTTTTAAAAGACCTTTTTATAATATTTCCATTCATCAATGAAAAAAAACTATTTATTTTAATCTACTTGGTATATGTTTTATTGATTCCATATTTTTTATTACTCTAGATGGTTTTTGATTTACTTGGTGAATGATAATATTAAACTATAGATATTTGATTCATTTGTTAAACCGCTTAAAATATTCAATATTATTTGATCATTAAAAATTATGTTTCCCCTAAATAATCTATTTCATTTATCATGTATGTTAATATTACCTAAACCATATAACTCTTTACATATGGTCTCTAAATAGATAGTTGTTTGATTTGTTGTGTTATTGTGGATTAATTTTAATTCCTCATTTAATACGAATATTTGATTAGGCATATGGTTTATTAATTAAATATATAAATCGATATAAATAATAATTTGGACATGTAATGATGGGTGAATCCCAGACATTATATAGCACCTCATTGAATCGATAGGTTCTAATTAGATAAATATGTTTTTAATATTAAATGGGTTTCAATGGGTAGTTTTAAACTATCCAGAGGATGGTTCATGATTGAAGAGGTTTTCATGTGTGTGAGACATGACATCCAATAATTAATCACAGCCTTCATTTTGATTTATTATTTTTTACCCATGAGAATTTAACATCATAAAATATATTTATTCATTTCTTTCTCATTTTATTTTTTAAATGTCATGTGTTTTTTGTTTATTACATTTCCATAATAATTTTTATTTTCCTAGTAATTTTAATGGAATGTGTTTCCAATAATTACCCTACAATTTTTTTATAAATTTACATAAAACGTTTTTTTATATTGAATTTTTGTTCCATTATTTAAACTACCATAATTATTTTTTTTCATTTATTCATTATTTATTCCACATTACTTTAACCTTACTAGGCATTTGAGCTCACCCTTATTATGTTTTTATTCCCTTGGAATCCAAGAAGTATATTATGAATAATATTGAATGATATAATGGATGGAATAAGGTTGTCCGAAATTTTATTTAGAATAAAAAAATTCTTTGTAAATATTGTATTAATTTTTAATAAAAGAGATATTTATGTATCTGGTTTACCAATACTACTAAATTCTCAGTTCTTCGGGGCTTAATTACTTATAATCATTCCAATGTACTCGATAGTAGACACCAGAAATAGGATTCTAGGGTCATGTAGCTATATAATATATATAATATATTTATTATGGTTTTATACTAACCAAATTATTTTGTATGTGTGAAGATTATATGGGGAAGGGAAACCATTTATAAGTGTTGTGAGTGACACACTTGAAATATTTGAAAATAAAAACTTGTACCGACATTTTTACATTATATAATGATATAAATGGAGAAATTAATAATATACTATAATTAAAATTTATATATATGTCCATTTAATAGTTTTTGGATAATTTTTGGTTCAATTTTAACTGTTATCATTTTATTTTGTTCCCCGGTAAAGTCGTATCCCCTTAATCATTGTAAATAATTTTTACTGTCTATTATGGTAAAAAATTTAGTTAAACTTATTATATAATATATATTATTATAATTATATATATTTAATCAATATTTCTTGATTCAACTCAAATAATTATCCAATTTTAATTTAAAGTTAATTTGGTAGGTGCGACGATAAAGAGGTTTTCCAAAGAGAAAATGTTAAAAAGATTAAAAAATTATATCAAATTTAAATTAAAAAATGATTACGATGAAATTAGTTGTATTAATATATATATATATATATGATTTAACTAATTTTACTTGTAAACATACTTTAAAAAAATGGAACAGTATAAATTCTTCAAACCAAAAAGCAATTTTCAATAAAAACAAGTATTTTTTCTTATTCATCAAGAAAAAAATCTTTTCCAAAAAATATGAAAAATTCAACCAAATTTAACACTGAAATTATATTACAAGATTAATTTTTATTATATCAAATTCCCATTATAAATGTTTCATATGATAAATTTGTTATTTGTTTATAAAAATAAATAAAAAGATTTATTCGAAAAACTTGTATTTTCAAAACATATAAATACATAACCCAAAATTAAGTTACTTTTATCAATTTGTTTTATTTTTATAAGACCATTATGATAAATATTTAAATACTTGTTATTAATATTCATTCATCCAAGTTAAATATATATTTTATAATGGTCGTGTTTAAATATTAATATTAATTATTTGTCATAGTTTTTTAAAACTAAGTGTTTCAGGTAGAACAAGCTATCAAATAAATTTAATTTATTAAAAAATAAAAGAAATAGAAACATGGGTATTTCCATGATATTTGAGTCATGATATATTATAGTAAATATGGATAATAAATATACATATGTGTTAAATAGACATTACATAATGGTTGCATTTTATGCGTAAGAGTTTCATTTTTTGTGTAATGGTTAATAGGTGAGGGTTCAGAAAGAATGTTTTGTTTATGATATATAATTGTTATTGATTCACCCTAGGATATGTAAAGGTGACTAAGAAACATATGGGTTCTCATAAAGTAGTGTAATTATTCTATGTACCATAATAATTATGGTTTGAAAGGGTTAGATGTGTAACTATTTCTTTGCTAAAGTGATATATAAAGGTAGCCATGGGATACATAAGGGATACATAGTTAATAAAAAATATATACATGGTGATTTTCTCTGTGTAGTGTATAATTATTACCAATAATTCTATAATAAATTCTGTGTTTCCTAAATTTTATTTTAATGTTATGAAAGGTGAATTTACATCGTGATCCCAGGGGCCATGTTATGATATATTATAATGTGTCTAGAGGGAAACCATACTATAATGGGTGAGTCATGACATGATTTTTTATGTCTAGTTTTATTTAATGTAATGAATTAAAAAAACATATAAGAGGGGTTTCCAAATTTCATTTATGTAACCATAGGATAATCCCTCTCTTTTCTCAATGAATAGGTCCTTACCTAGGTATTATCCATGGATTTATTCCAATGTTTAGTTTGATTCATTATGCAAAACAACTCTAAACCTTCTAGGATATTATTCATCTTTTATTTTCTCATTTTCCTCAACTATAATCACAATAATGAAGGTTTTTTATTTAGTCGAATGTTATATTCATATTTGCATATTTTAGTGTTCTTGATGGTCTATGAAATGATACATGTTACCTTCATAGTGAAATAAATATATTGGTAGTAGAGTAGTTGAATTTTACATAATACTCCCAAAGTGTATACCTTATAAAATAATTTCATGATTTCATGTCTTTTTTCATCCCTTACGTTGAATGCTTTGATGGTTATATTATTTGTATATTTTTATTCACTTTGAATGGATTTGTTTCTAATAAATATGACTTTTCAAAATGATTATTTCATGATTTATATGATAAAAATTTTCAAACCATGTTAGTATGAAAGAATCTTATTTCTAAAAAGTCATGAGTGGATCATTGAAATTTAATTTTATAATATTGTTTGTTTCATTACTTCTCATGCTCCATTTAAATAAAGTAAATCATTTTTTTAGAGAATTATTTTCTTAATAATGGTTTTTTTCATATCATAAAATTTAACATGGGTGTTATTGATAATTTTATATACATTGATGCTATTTATTAATCATGTTTAAATTGTGTGTTCAATTGTGATTCTACTTATTATAAAAAAAATTTTATAACACGGTGTTCTATAATGATTTTATAATGGTATAGTTTGAACAATATTAAGGAGGTTTTCTTGATATATGTAAACAATTTAGGTTATAATCTTCATGTTATTTACATAATAGTTAAACGTGAACATTATTTGATAAAGGATTAATCAATATATCATGGATAGATGACTATTTTCATATTATCATAATTAATTAATTATGGATTCTTGTATAATGGTGTATTACTATTCATTTTAGGTTTTTTTTATTTTTACTTTATATATATTCATAATGTTAATATTATATCTCACTAAGCTTTTGTGTTATTTAAAACTATATATAACTATGTGGAAATTCTATCTATTCATGTTTTCCTGATTAATATTCCATAAAATCTAGTTTCCCCAAGTAATTATCTCATTGTTAAAATGGAATTTCACCCCTATAAAAGACCAAGTTGTTTAAAACAAAGTGTTTGGTTCATTCAATATTATCTAGAGAATATTATAAAAACTATACATTTGTGTTACTCCCGATTATCTAGATATATCCTACCTGATACCATGATTACAATGTATAATTACCCTACTTTAATTTATTAATTCGTGTGACTATGTTATTTTTTTCAATGAAAATGTTTGTATGTTATATATTGACGTCATATTGATATAGTTTCAACTATTATGCTAGTATTTGAGATCTTTAGTTATTAATTTTTATATGTATGACTTTATCTCCTTTTTTTATTATTTATGAAATTTCAAATGATTTTTATAGTTTTGTATATTTCATTACATATACATTAATATTATTTCTAATTTACAGTTTTTAAATAATTTTTATTCTATAAAATTTTTTCATTTCATAAAAAAAATTAATCGTTTATTTTTTAAAATAAGAAAACTTTTGATCACATGGATGGAAAGAATTTAATTATTGATTCCAAGAGAATTATATATTTTAAAATGAAACAATAACTCATATTTATTTTTTCAATCATGGATCAATTTTATTTATTTTATAATTAATTTTCATTTGGTTTGGTTATTATATCTACATACCATTATTTTATCAATAAAATATATATTATTGTTTTTAAAACATTATTGGGCTCATGTGAATAGCTTGGATTCTTGATCAAATATATATTAAATTCCAATAAAAGGAAACTTTTTCATGACACATGAGGATGGGTTGGTATATCCATTATGTATATAATTTGTTTGGAATGTTGGATATAAATCTATTATCCCTCTTGGACATATATATCTTGTAACATCTTTTTCTTATGTTTTTATATTTTGTTTATATTTCTTTTACGAAATTATTATGGGTATTTTTTGTTTCTATTTAAATGCATTAATTAATTATTTTTCTTTCTGGATATATTTAATTTATTATATATATATCCATGACTTTTTTTGTGGTTATAAAAAATTTATGTGTCCATTTCCTCTTTAGATTATTTCTTTCATTCGGTGAAATTATTCATAAATATGTATTCATTGATTCCCAGAAATAAATTTTAAATGAATGTTTTTTAAAAATCATTTCGAGATTTTTCATAGGCCCACTCAGGTACATAGATTAGGGATCGCTGAGGTTGGTTCCTAGAAAATTTATATGAAATGTTAATTTTATTTTTTTTACTCTTTGGGATTCATTATGATAGGATATATGATATTTGGAACTCTAGAGGTGAGTTAAAAATAGTGTGTAGTCAAAGATATTTGTTCTAAACCATGGGTCTCTATATAATGATATAAATGTGTAATTTTAGTTATTTTTTAATTTATTAATACTTTCTTTTTGGTAAATTATTTCCTCGAGAGAACACTACCAGAAAATCTGGTTTCTGCGCCTCTGGACACGGGCGACCGCCAAAGGCGGTCGCTATTGATAATAGTAGCGACCGCCAATGGCAGTCGCTAACACTAATAATATTTTAGCGGGATTTTTCCCGCCCCCACTTCTGTCTTCTTCATTTTCCCCGCTGCAACCCGCCGCCCATGCCGTTCCGCAGCAGCGCCGGTGTCGCCCCCCACCGCCACCCCTACCTCGGCCACCACCGTCGCCACCCCTCGACGCCTCCCATTTCCCCGCTGCAACCCCCACCGCCACCCCTACCACACTCGGCCACCACCGTCGCCACCCCTCCCTCCGACCACCGTAGTTCCGCCATGGCCGGCGGCCACAGTCCACCGCGTGCCCACCGTCGCCACCCCTTGACGCCTCCCATTTCCCCGCGTGCCCAGCGTGTTTTCTGTATAGGGCCTTTAGCGACCGCCATTGGCGGTCGCTATTGGTCTTTACCGACGGAGCAACAGCGACCGCCAAAAGCGGCCGCTAAAGACCATTAGCGACCGCTTTTGGCGGTCGCTAATGGTGAACATTGTAGTAGTGGAAGTTCAAATGAGAACTAGTGATCTTCATAGGTAGATTGCATGGGTTGTATATTATGAACCAAATATGTGTAACATGAAATGATTTGGTTTTGTGGAGTTTTACATTCATTATGATTATTATTATTTCATAGTAATCTTATTGAATTAAAATTATTTAAATTTATTATGACTATATGTTTTGTAATGACTGTCACACTATCTTTATTTTAATTTATGATTAATATATCTATTTTCCATGGGATATTTCTATTATTTAATTATAATTAATCTCATTCTATATGTTCTTTCCCTAGAGGATCACTTTTCAAAATATTTAATTTATATTACTAAATGGTTGTATAAGATATCTATGAGCATATCTTAGTATTTTTCTCTCTGTGTGAATGAATTATATATGAGATGTTTATTTTTTATGAACAAGCATATTTTTTTCAAATTATTTTTGTAAATATACCAAAAATGATTAAGTGAATTAATTAGCTATATTTAGTAATGATAAAGGGATATTTTTCATCTATTTTAAATTATGTTACAATGTAAATTCAATCATTTATGAATTATAATTTTAAGGATTTCTTATTATATGAGGTAAATAAGATTTATATTATTAATTTATGTCACATATGGGTTTGATTAAGTGGTTTTAATGTTCTAATATATTTATTTGATGATGAAATAGTTCATTTTAGAATAATGAGTGGTTGAAATATTTCTGTTAATTGAATTCTATTTCAAAATATTTCAAATGAATTATAATGTGAAAAAGGATTCAATTGATGTTAATAATGTAAGTATTTAAAATATATTGAAAAAATATAACTGAAATACTGTGATGGAATTATTATATAATTAGATAGTTATAATGTGGTAAAAAAATTCTCAAATGTAGAAGAAAAGTAATCTACAAACATTTTTCACTTTATTGAATGTTTTTTACTTATAACTACAATTATTCCTAATGAGTTTCCTTTCTATATTGTCCTATATATATGTAATTTTAATTAGATGTTTATCAACATAATCTATGTTTTTTGGAGGAAATGAAGTGGAGTGGGAATTACATTAAATTAATTTTTACTAAATGAGTTATATTAATTTTATTAAATGACATATTTTAATTTTAGAAAATTTGGAATGGATTTAAAGTTTATCTATATTGACTAACATGTTTTAATCATGATTATTTAATGTTTCTATCATTCATGTGTATTCAAACATATGGATTTATTTTTTTCTCTATGTTGTCTTTAAATAAATTCGGGCTCTAATACATTCAATTATGAATATGAAATTTTAAGAATTTATTTTCTCTAGAATATTTATTTAATATGTTAGTATTACATAACTGTATTGATACAAATATATTCATTACCATTCTAAAAAAACTATTTTTGAGATTTAAAAAATGGTAATGAATTTTATCATTAGTGATGTGATTAATAAAATTATTTTGACTTTTAAAATAAATATATATCTATTTATATTGGTTTCTGAAAAGAGTTGGGATTTTTTTTGAGATAAAACATTTACAAAATATTGATTTATTAAAATTATTTTTTATTTTTAGTTTTTATTATTTGATAACCATTTTTAATTTAATTTTATAATATGAACATCTCTTTGTTTGTGTGGGATTTTTCTATTTATAAAAAATATTTATAAAAGAATAATCATTGGAAGAAATTGTTTTAAAATTAATTTCAACGGAGATTAAATTTATATTTTTTTGGTTTCTCACTCATATTTTCATTAGAATATAAATTTTAATATTTTAATGTTGTATAAGATTGATTTATAAACAAATTTTTTATGTTTTTTTATTATGATTTTATAATTATGTTAATTATTTTTAAAAAAATAGGTAGTAGATGTCTATCATCCATGTAGGGTTTCCATGTCATAGAAATTGTTTGTTTTTAGAAATAGTAAACTCTTTTAATTTTAATGAATTGTTAGATTTCATGGATAAATATGATTCATGTCTTATGTATTTCTATTTATAATGATATAAATGATAAAGATGGTATATATTTGTTATAGAATAATGATTCTTGAGGTATATCATTCCTTCAATGAATTTAATCATTTTAAATTGATTCGTTTTTTAGTGGATTTTTTTGACTTTGAATTTGGTTAATAAATATTTTTATGATAATCTATCTTGGGTATGTGATAGACTATGTGATTAAGAGAACCCCACATTATTAGTGGCCTTAGTTAATAATGAAGTGTTTTTTTAGGTATATGAAATTTTATATTACTCATTAATAGTATTTTTCCTATGAAATTACATCTAATATTATGGTGATGTAAATATTTTTATTTTGGAGAATTACCACACCCATTATGTCATTTTTTTGGAAAAGGAATTATTATTTATTAATTTTTATCTCTAAATAATGATATGGGTCACATATTTTGTCTATTTACTACTTTTATACCGTATTAAAAAGTTGAGGCTACCATTATTGGCCTAGAAACTAGCCTCTATAGATTCATGATGCACGAGTCTATGTTTAAGATACAAGAAGTCCTTTGAGACAAAGGTTTTTGGGTGACATGATTTCATTTCTTGTTTTGGAAAATGTGTGAATATTTATTTTATGTGTTACAATATTTAATAACATTTCATAGAAGATAGAAAAGTATTATCTAAAATGATACACTCGAAAAACTGTCCCATTTTAAAAATAGTAAAATCCCTATATGTTAGGATTATAAAACATGAGGGAAGTATTTATCTATAATGATACATATCATAATTATAAAATTGGAAATGTTCTCATGACTAATGGGTTCTTTGTAATAAACCATCATAGGATACCACCTAAACTAGAACTCATACTGGCTCACTACTACCCTAAAATAATTTCCCATCCTCATGGTCTATCAACTAGTTTTCTAGCATCATTAAACATACATAGGGAAATATTTTACCCGATTATAACATATATAATATACTAAAAATAGAATGAAAAATTAAACAATTTTCTAAACACATAAAATAAAGAATAAACCGTATATAGAAAATGATACAAGAAAAGATAAACAGAAATATAAATAACATATGATCCATAATATTGAACAAAATAAGAACCATAATGTATGTCCACCACCATGCCACCTATGGTTTCCCATCCGTTCCTTAATAATTAATTTTAGACAAAATAGTTGATCAAATCAAAATTTGATATATATATATATATATATATAGACACACTCGTTGGAAATTACATCTTAGTAGGTCCCCACTCATCTAGTCTATAAAATTTCATTATATAGGCATGTCATGACTATTAAATTGAAATATATAAATTAAAATACGGGTTTCTAATTAATAATTCGTAATAAAAAATCATAATACTGATATTTATAAAAATAACATCAAAATTAAGTTTTAAAACCATTCAAAAAACCAAATAAAATCAATTGTTTTTTAAAAATTAATTATTCCAAATATATTTTACAGCCATTTCATATCTCACTCACCCATATGGAATAGAAAAAAAACACATATGGTAACATTAAGGTCAAGATGAAAAAAAATGAAGATAAAAAATGATATATATTGTTCTATTTTCCAGAAAAGCATATTGGAATAAAACAAAGATGATAACCCTGTATATGAACCGAATAAAAATGATTACTCATATGGGATACACTATAATATTACTAAGAAAATTTGGCACTCTGTTATTAGATACATTGGTCCAATATGTATCTTCTAACAAGCTATCCTGCCTAGATTCGCCCTCAGTGAGTATTTGGGACATACTAATACCAATTCTTATGAGGTTGAAACAATTGTATGGATATATCCAAATTGTGCATACTGGACTAGTACAATACATATTCAGGATTTATATTTAATGACCAAGATTCCTTTGGATTCACTATATTGGTTGTGGGAAATCAAACAATCAATAAATAAATATAATATAATATAATAATTGAATCTCACCTCATCTCTAACTCCCTCAAAATAAATTACCCCTTTATTAAATATTCAAAAACCACATGCTACAAAAACCACATAATGAAGGAAATATAGCACCTAAAATGGGTAATCAAGTCAATATCACACATATTACAAGATTAGAAATTGAAAGATCAAAACAAACCATCATAATAAAAATGTTGTATGGATGATGATTCCTTTTCATTAATTTTCAATTTCAACCATTCATCGTGATTATGAAAGTGATATAATGATCACAACCATTAAATCTAAAAAATATATATTTAAAACATCAAAATTTTCTTTAGAAATCCAAAATATGTCTAATTAAACAATTATATATCAAAACTATTCAAATGATCCCACACAAAGTTTTTACAAACATGCGATACAAACAAAATACAAACCAATACACACAAAATACATCAGATAACCTTTTATTCTAATATCAAATTTCTTAACAAAATGTTTTTCATTCCCATTAAAACATTACAAATATATATTATTTTAGTAAAATGTTATTTAAAAAAGTAAATAATTTTATGGTATAAAATTTTAAAGAAATCTATACAAACAAAAAAAACAAAAATCAATTAAAACTAAATATGAACATGTCCCCTTCATTGATAGTAGCCTAAACTAGTGTGAAATATTCATCAATAATCTATAGGAAACAAAATTACTAGTTTATAAAAATCATGAATTTCAAAAAAAACTCACATGTCAATTTTAGGTCATGGGGGTGAGAGATATCTATTAGAAGTGAATAAAAAGGGAAGGTGTGGGAGAAGGAAGGAGGAGAAGAGTTATTACCTTAACAAAACACATGGAAATAGAGGAATGGAGATAGAAATTCCTATATTAAAGAAAGGGAAATACTCCCTCAGTTTCTCCAAAGATGAGTTGAGTAGATGAGGGGAGGAAATTGGGTGAATATATAAGCCCATCTATTTCATACAAAAAATATTTCATCTTATTACATAGAGAGCCACTCTAGAATTGAATATTCCTATTTTATTTGGAAACATGGATTCATAAAAAAAATATTCACGTAAGATATATTTTCTACCCCATGTAATTATTCATTTCATTCACTATTATTATACATATCACACATCAAAACAACTTTCATATCATGAGGAAAGGGAATATAAGAATAGATAAACACCTATTCTCATTAACGATAATAAAGAGAGATATTAATGATCATATAAGAATAACATGAGAATAAGGGTGTAACAACATGAGTTTATCATTTTAAAACCATACACTACATATAATAGATCATAATCATGAGTTATGTAATAATAATATGATTTCATAATACCTGAATCAATAATATTAAAATAATGTGATCCCTGATAGTATAACTTTGGCATATGACATAGATATTTTGGATACACATAATCATATAAAATAATTTCCTAGTCATAAAATTATCACTACCAATACTATAATAGTGGATTGGGTTAAATCCCAATTACATCATATTATTCAAGGTACAATCCGATTTCTATTATAGCTTGTCGAATCCCTTACTACACTAGGTTCACTACACATTCCAATATAGTTTATCTCATGACATATACATCTAAACCCAATTAATTAATGGGATATATAATGATAGGGACATGAATCACATAAGTAAAATCATACATATGTGTTCCACAAGACCATAAATCATTCAAAATTACCTTCTATGTAGAATGGAATGTATTTCTAAAAAATTTCCTCATATAATTAAAACATAACGAGTGAAAAAGAAATGAGTTTCATAAAGTTTCCATCCATATCATAATTCACCCAAATGAAATAAACGAGTTTCCTAGAATCGTCATTAAATCATTATCAAAATATGTCATCCAAAAATATAATTTGAGGGTACCATTGGCTAATATCTCCGTCTAAGAAAAAGTGTTTTCATTGGATGTCATATTAGATGAAAATATCTTTAAAAGTGATCTATAATTCTTCTTGTGGAAAACATCCATTTAATTTTTGAGTCACATATTTAAAATATAAAAACATCCAAAATATTATTTAAAATGTTTCATTTTAAAATAAAATTTTAAACATGAAAATCAATACACAAATAATTGACTAATCAAAACATTGGTAAATTTCATTTATTCCTTGTAAGTTAATATAAATCATTCATTTGACACATTTGTAAAAAAATCTCAAAAAGTACCTTGTTCATGCAAATGAAAACAAGAATAAATAAAAAAAAATTAAACATCCAATATTGGGTAAATATTACCTAAATAAAAATAAATATGATATTTAAAAAAATGGTTTTTTTAGAAAACATGGATGTAAAATAAAAAATAGTTTTTAACTAATATAGAATCAAAGGTTTATTTTTATTTAAAGAAATTATTTATATCTCATGAATAACTAAAGAGAGTAAAATAGATAGAAAACATATATTCTGTAGAAATAACTAGACACCAAGAAAAACCTTGATATTCATGAGAGTTATATTGCGAAATTCTATCATTATAAACATAATCATATGAATTCTTGGTAAATAATTTGATGGTAACATAAAACTCTTTCCTTAAGTCTCATCTATCATTATACACACTCAAAAACACAATTATAATAAATATAAAATTATCATACATGTATTCAAGAATAATAATCAGATATTTCATACCATATATTCTTTTCTAATAACATCATATCACCAATTTATTGACAATTATAAATTAAAATCACTTTTCTGGGTGATTATTGTTTCTTTTTTCATGCATGTTTCAGTTTAGAATTCTTAGTATGTTGTTCCGCCTACGAGGTAGTGTGTTTAGGGGGGGTGTAGAATCGGAATGATGAGGATCATCACCTGTACCATTTTCCATAATGAATGGTTCCTATAGAGTTTACCACTCCTTCATTTTGAATTGTTCAGCATCATTATTATTTAAAGAAGGTTGAATTAACCCCATGGGGAACTGTTTTTATGATCGGGTGGTTGCACATGGGTAAATCACTGATGCAATCGGTCCTTCTCAGATATAACTTCCTCAGATGGACTCCAATGGGTTTATTTGTGGAGCCAATAACACCCAACAGCCCCAGTAACCATGATTCATGGACTTTCTTTCCAAAGGTAGGTTCTCATCAGCTGACAATTTGGCCAATGACACTTAAAGACTCCATTAGTTGAGAGGATTGGAGGTCAGGCGCAATGCATCCTTTCGGGGGAAGATTTTTTCTTGTTATGAGACTCTATTATAGATATAATTTGTGTTTATTTGTCCATGAATCCTTCGTTCATTCTAGAAGAGTGTGTCCACAGGCTGCCCTTGTTTTGCAGGATCATCAAAAGCATGCATATAAATTTGATTCTATGGAGTTGATGATAACTTATCCATATTATAAAGCGCTCTAGATTTTATCATCACCCAGGGGGTGGAAGGTGACTTGACGTTAGGATCAGGCCCACATGGAGGGATTCCTATATTTCCTTGAAAGAGTATTTAAAAAACACAAATTTTAGATTGTGTGAGGCTTATACCTAATAGCTTATCATTTAAGGAAACATGATTGGGTGGACCCTTTATGGATGGGCACCCTATTTGAGCTCGGTCCTTCTAGCAAGCATCCTACGTATCAGGATTTGGTCAAGAAGTGGAGTTCTCATAGTTTTGAATGTGTGTTGATGTTGTAATCCTTAAAACCCTCTAATCTCATGTGAGTCACACACGGTGTGAGAAACCAGAGGATTTGAAATATTCAACAATTCAAATGCCTCCTCCCCTATTGGTGGGGGAAAGAGAGCCTTTGACGGAAGAGGTCGGGGTGACCACAGGTGAGGGCGTGATGTGATGAACCTCTCCATTTGAAATGGAATTAAAGGTCATGAATCCCTAACTCAGAATATTGGGGACTTACCGTAGTGGGAGGGACCCATATCATGTTCTGGGAAGGGGAAGAGTTTCGTCCTCATTAATGGTGGGAGCGAACAAAACCCATTTGACATATCATTGTTCCTAATTGAATAGAAAATAAAGTGATCTCCCCTTATCCAGAGAATAGGTAGGTTCTCGTCAACATCCAATGGTTGGACTCTAAGTTACCATGGTAATGTAGCCTTACATGCATTCATGAAGCCCACAACTTTGTTGGGAGGGCCTTCGTGACTCGTCTTACCATGGGTATGTAAACCCAGTAAAGTGCGCTGATGCACCCAATGTTCTAATTATACAGGCCCGATGACTTCGGAGGAGGATTTATCCTAGCACTATAGGACTGGTTAGCAGATGGATCATGGAGTATTGGACGGTAATCGAGGGGTGAGGTTGGAAACGGATAAAAAATTACACTAAAACACCACGTTCTCTATGTTGGTTTCTCATGCTGGATGGGGAAGGCCCATATACCATAGTGGTATGCAGTCAAAAGTGAAATCCCCGTACTGATGTGGTACACATGCATGGGTATCACCAACCACGTACCAGATTGGTATGTGGATCACTGTGTCACTTTGGGTAACATCTGTGTACCGATTGGGTACATGGCACTTGGACCCGGCCATGTAGTAGTATGCCATGTAGGGCATCATACCGAAGGAGGGTCCAAGGGATTACCATTCACGGGAAATTCAACTACGATAATTCTTTGGTTTTTAGTTCACTAGATGTGTCTGTAGTTGTATTATTATTATTCAATTACCCTATATTTAAGGTTCACAACTGGTTGTACCTGTGGAGGAAGTGGTCCGTGCTTCGTGCTTCACCGATGAAACAATATGGATGCCAAAGTTCAACCTACGACTCTCCCTCAAGATTTCATCACCTTTCCTTCTCTCTGTCTATCCCCTTATTTCATGTTCTACTATTATCTTTTTATAAAGCATCAGAACGATCGTATCTACTAGGAACACCTCAACATTTGTGGAAGCCCATTAAAGCAATATTCGGACCTGTGGAAGAGTTGGTCAACTAGGGATTATAGAGGATTCAGTTCGTGATAATTTTTTGAGATACTCTATATGTTCTCCTAATCTGTGAACTAATGAGTTCACAACATGGTACTCTGACAGTATTCTGCACAAAACTCATTCGGTTGACGAGGTTCATGGTTTTTCTTGCTCGCTGGCCATCGCTTCACAGACCAGCGGTTCGCAGACCATTTCACATACCTTGCGGTTCACGATCCATCTTCCTCACATACCTTTCCTGGTGATTTTACATATGACATTTGAAAATATGAATTACTTTTAGCTTCTCCAATGAAATAATGCTCAATTTTAGTCCCTCCTTCGTGATAAAGTTATAGAAGTGCCTGATTCCTTCTGAAAATAGAATAATGGGGTATATCCTCTCCTAGGAAGAATTTTCAGGACCCTACAAAGTCTCCCTATAGAAATGGTGTCTATTTAGAAAAAAATGGGACTATTCGGATTTAGAAGTGGTCCAGAACTAAAATGGTTCATGGTAGAATAGGTATACCTGGTAGGACAAGACCACACTAACATATAGGGGTCTATTTCATTTGTATTTTACCATTTCACATTGTGAAAAGTGCTCCCAATTTCTGGGCCTCCTTCATACTCACATTCCATGCTCCTTGCGAAAACTACATTCAGGAATTTATGTATATGTTCTATGAATAAATTTTCTCTCCATTTCCCCATCCTTGTACCACATTTGGCTTTCGATGAATATGGCGGTTGAAATTTAAAACATAAAATATGGATTCTGCATAGAAGAATGCTACGCGGCAGACTTGTTCGCATACTGAACATGAATCGGTGAACAAAACCTCAAAAACTATTAATATGGTCTTCAATTTTAATCCATATATTCTGAATGAAAAATTAACTAAGGTCAGGGGTCATGGTCTATACATTCCATGGACAGTTCTGTTCGCTGACCAAAGGTTTGCGAGCCTGCTCCTCATGGTCCTTCCACATACCATGGATTTACATGGTGAATTGCATTTTTGTACCATATTTGTAGGTGGAGTATATTCTGCATGTCATGATGTATGTGTAATGATCTCTCCATGTACCACATTTAGGAACATTACGAGTTACCTTTAGTGGAAATTTTTAAGTTCTTTATCCATTTTTATAGCCTTTATCCAACAATATTTATCAGACTGACTTCTCATCAGATTCTAGATCATTTTATGCAGGCTATAAGGTCTGATTCACATGCTACTGAGAATGTCTCTACTTCTTCTAAGGATACTCCTGATGATCTTCTTTCTTTTCATGATAAAATATCGAGGGATGTTGCGATTTTGGATGGTGACAAGACTCTATTCACTACACTTCACCACTCCTAGGAAAATATTCTCATAGTGGGTCAATAAGAGTACTCATTCTCAGACAGGATTCCTTCTTATAGGTTTGGCCTTTTTTCTGACATAGCCATACCGACTCCAAACATGACCAATCAGACCTCTGCCTAGATAATTAATACATCAATTCTGAAGGCCTTGATTTCTTCCGAGGGAAGGTCCCTTTAGATAGAGAACACTTCCGGTCCCTTGCTACATTATGCACCTCAAACCATTAAAGGGGTGCTACGGAAACCTTATCAGATGGCCCAATATTATTAGAGAATCATGAGGATGGATAAATAAAATGAGCAACATGGTTGGTCATCTCTACGGGACCATCACCCTAGAGGCTAGTTTGACTTGGATTGGGGGTGTCCATTTTGGGTTCTTCAATGTTGTGAAGAATTGCGAGCTAAGCTATAGCTTGTGGGATTTTACGAGGCCGTCTGGGTTTCTCAGACACACACCCATTTTCATACTTCCATTATTTCACTACTTTTAAGTAGGTGGTGTCCAGATACTAACACTTTACATTGACTCATGAAGAGGTTGGCATCAGCCTTTGGGACATCAAACTGATTTCGGGAGTCCCTATCATTAGAGACATATGCGATGAATCCTCCCCTCCACTATTTGGGATTAGGAGGAAAGAAACACCCCCCCCCCCCGATAGGAAACTCATCATCCAACAAAGACACATTTGAAGGAAAGTGATCCCTATCTAAAAAAGTACATTCTATTTGACAACTGGTTTGGTGATTTTTGTAAACATATTGGTCTCGAGCATGATCTATAGAGACTCAGGGCTTGTCCTACCAAAGCCTCCCGCATGGGAGGAGGACTTACTGGACCACCATAGAAGAGGGGGATTTTCAGAAATGGGGATGTGGTATCATCCCTGATGTCGATCGTTTATTTCGACTGGCGGCTTTTATGGATATGTTCTTGAGCAGGTGGCTTCTACCAGTGCAAGATTCTAGTGGCGTTGGAGTCTAAACCTTTATCATGGATGCTCAGTTGGCCACCGGTAAGTGCATCAATTGGGATATACCCTTGTTGGACAAGATATATCACATACTGGGCTGCATAACTAAAGGAGGCTCACCTTGTTGGATGGTTTTCCCCATTCAAATTCATTTGGGATGGATGGGAGCCCACATATGGGGTTAATCATTCATTAATTCCCTACCAATCCTACATTCAACCCTCTGACCGAACATTAATGTCACCAGCGTGGTCATGCCAACATCTTGGGCCTCATTTGATAAGTAGGATGAGCAGACCAAAAGGAATTAGTAAGACATAGTGCCTTTACTCAATGTTTTTTATCGTTTTTCTTACCACCCTTATTTCTCCCCCACTGGTACCATTATGAACAATGTAGAAGAATACTTTGTCAATCGATGATTCTTCTTTTCTTTGTGAGAAGGCATTTGGACTACTCTTATTAGAGGGGAACTCATCTGTGAGGGCTATGCACCCTACAGGTTTAGCCGGCAATCCAATTGCATTCGAAATTTATGCCCTCATGCTATTAACAGTGCTCTCTGGAAGAAACACCGAATGATTTTTTTCCAATTGTGGATAATGATCACCAGGGCGGACACCCATAGCCCATCCATACATCTTGATTCTATAGACCTTTTTTCCCTTCCTTACCAAGAATTATGCTATGGTATGTGTTAGGTCATATCTTAATGGACAATTTGTCAACATGGTGCCCATTTTAGTGACTTCCAAGGCATTTAATGTGAAGGTAAAGGGAAATAAAATAGGATGTTGATGAACACTCTTGACCATGAAATTTTATTCAATGTTCCCTTCACTCCCACCCTAGAAAAGTTGTGAAATATTGGGTTATGACCTCACGGGCAATGGAACAATATGTTAGATCAGCTGTCGGGAGTCCATTATACATTCCTTTAGAGGCCAATTTTTCATTTTCGTGGAGGTAATGGGACATTTTTAAAGGTAATAAATCTTCCCATGGTAGGTCCTCTTACGATTTATGTCAAGTCTTGCATATTGGGTAATTTTCCCTTACTGGTATTTGTTTTCTATCAGCATCGACTGGAATTTCTTTTCATGACGATCTAAATGAGGCGGGTTTCTACCTTTTATTCCTCGAGACCCTTATATTCTTTCAAAGTAGTTTTTGTTGGTTCTCGTATCATCTACATGCCATGATATGACCAGAAACCACCAATTATGATGACAACCTAGTAGGCTTACGTACTGCGACTGCCACAACAAAAAGGTTTCTTCTTCTCCCCCATCATCTCATTAACACTCTTCTTCATGAGGTGCTGATATTTTCAGGACATCAGGGAAACATTTATGGTTGTTGAAGCCTGCCCTAGTTCCTCATGTTAACCCCTCAATGTTGGCCATCCCAATTATAGCTGTGTTTCCAGAAGCCTGGAGAGTCTAGGATGAGTTGAAGGAGAGCACCTCAGGTAAAGATATATAGAGAATTCTTCAGATGCAATGCTTATATCTTCCATGATTTTAGGGATCCATTGATTTTACATATATTTAAACTGATGAAGATCCTGATGAGGTGGATTTTTACCTAAAAGAAATGGATAAGTGCATTCATGCTTCTAAGAATAGACATTACTGGTCAGAAAGCGTGGCATTGATGGATGAATTCCCAAGGCTTACGGGAGAGGTCTATCTATAGCTTTTTACCTTAAATTCATTTATTAAAAATATACTGAACACTTCCCCCATTCCTTCTTACTTTTTAGGGGCCTCCCGAGTCTTGGGGGATGACTTTTTACCCGACTTATTCCCCAGGAGGCACTATAGCTGGGCAGTACGCCCCCTCACAGGTAGGGGGTACTACTGAAGGATCTCCCAGAGCTCAAGAGGATATGGAGGTGGTGATTGCGGACCCTTCCAGGGAGTTTCCTCCTCCATCTCTTCTTGGTGAACTTATTCAAGATCCATCACCCCAACAGTCAAAGAAACGTAAGCATGCTTCCTAGCTATCGAAGCGCATTCAAAGGGGGGTCACAAGTAAGTGTCTTCTCACACAGTGATTGAACCAAATATCCTTACCTTGTTGACTCATTGGTATATATATGTTCTCTGATGTAAGGAAAATCGGTGATCCAACTATGATCACTCAGAAATCTACAGGCCATGTACCTTTCAGGGTAGAGGAAGGATCACCATATGTTACAACTTATCAGAATAGGGAAGTATGGACTTTTGAGGAGACTAGAGGTGTTGTTGACCCCTCATATGTGTCTACCCCCTCTCAAAGAATTTCTTCCCCAATAGTGAAAGGTAATACAACATTCATGGGTTCATTTGATCATGCCGAACCAATTCTCATGAAGAGGGATAGGGTGGTCATTGTGGCGTGGGCTAAGTCCAATGATGAGCATCGGTTTTTGCGAGTTTTTGTAGGGGATTAGAATACCATTGATCTAGTAAATCTCGACCAAGTAGCTTTTATCCCTACAGAGGTAATTTCTTCAAAATCCAATACTCTGGATTATTATTGTAGCTCTGAGAAAGTCATGGTCATGGACGATGATGTAACATCCCTTGAAAATCTAGAGCGAACTATTGGGTTATTTTTTTCACTTATGAGAGGCATTATGTTTTCTACCCTCAGTATTATGAAACCAATATCATTATCTAGAATGAATATACCCACAAGTCCTATACTGACCAGTGACCTTTTAAGGGCCATCTGGAGGGCTGCTGCTTTAGCTGGTCATGGTTTTGGGTCCTCGGTACTCTCTCAAATCCATGGAGTGCGGAAGATGATTGAAGATGTAGCATCACCTTTTCTGGACAGTGATACTGCTTTTGGGGTAGAAGGTATTGTCATCTCCTCTCCATCCTCAAAATCAAAACCACTAGATTTAGAAATGGTGGATGTTCCTACATAGCTATTTGTTATGATTAACAGTGATGAGGCTATTGCAGGGTCAAGCGGTGATGTAGCTACTGAACCAAGTCCTTATCTGGTGAAGTTCATTCTAGAATACATTTCATCATCAGGGAGTGATTCCGAGTCAAACAGATAAAGTCTTGCTGAATTCCATCCTACTCGGAAATAGGTGTGGTGGAACATCTGGGGATTAATCTCTCAGACTCCATTGGAAGAGATTATATAAAAATTTCAAAGGTTACACCACCAATTTGTAGACTTGGGTTTCTGTGGATTTTAGTATCATGGAATTTATGATATTATAAGGAAAGTGGTTTCTTCTCAGGAAGCAACTGGTTCACTTGAGTCTCAACTCCCTATGGTAGTATTGACAGCTTTTCTGGGGACTACATCACAAATCCTTGTTGACGAAGCTTCCACTCATGCTGGGATGATTACGAAGATTCAAAACAAACTCACAAAGAAAGTGTCTCTGATGGAGTAGCTTGACTAGGAAATAGAGAAACAAAGCCAGAAACTGGAAGGGATCAAATAGGATCAGGCTCAGTTCGTAGCTGTCATTGAGGAAGGATGATGGAAAATGTTGGATGGTGAGAGAATCAACCTCTATATCATGAGATAAGTAGAGTTACTACGGGTGAGTGCAGAATCCAAGACTATGAACTTATTGAAACTTCTCCAAGCCATTGTGTAATCTCACCAATTGTTGATATAGCTTTGCGACTCAACTGAATGCCTCATGTAAAGGTCTTATCATGTTCTCAAGGAGAGGCTTTAGTTTGTGGATTCACACCATATATTTCATGGAAGATGATGGAACTGATTTACCTCTAAATTTTATCTCTTTTCCTTTTCCTGTTAACATAATTTTAATCATGTTATAATTTTAAACCATGACTTGAAATCAGTAAACTGAGATAACCTAATTGAGGAATAATTTTTTTTGGATCCGAGGAAATTAGTGAGAGTATTTTGACTATTACTGAGGTTTATTGGAATAACTCATAACCTTTTATATAATTTTCATTATTAAACTATTTTTTTCTAAGACTTCTTGACATGGTCATAATAGGAATAACATGGATTTTCCATTCGCCTCCCTTTGTTGGATTCTGACCTAACAAGCTTTGTGCCTTTTTGGATGGCTCAATGCATTTTTTATGGAACTGATACTCGATTGCTACCCATAGGTACCTTAGAAATATTTTCTCCCTATAGTGCATAATGCCGCTTTTTTTTCAAGTAGTTCATAGTCTTACCAATCATATTTAATAATAATTTTTTAGGTCAAACAAATTTTACAAAATTTTACAAGGTAGGGCCCCAGACTCATAACCTTTAGTATGGAATGTTATAGTAAACTTCATACATGGATTAGGGATTATTGATGACCCGGTATTTGTGGATTCTTGACAAGAATGATACTCAGGAGCCTCTTTAGGCATACAGAGGTAATAAAGGACTCTTCTATAGATGATTTTTCCTTTTATTGAAGGCCATTTTTGTGGGTGGGAAATTTAGAGCCACCGGGGCATGATGTTAGTCGTCAATCAAAGGTGTCCCAAAGACACTGACCATCAATTCTCGAAGGGCTGGTGGGATTTTCCACATTTTGGATTTATCATGATGTTGGGAGCCACAATAGGTGGCTTGCTTGAGCAGTGTTGTCTGGGAACATTAGGAACATTCATGTCGGCCTTGAGTGGGAAATTGTTCCCACACATTTCTTACTTTTTTGAGGGAGAGATGGTAAGGGTTCAGTTCAGTTAATATTATTTTCTATGTTAGGGGAACATGGGAAGAAAGAGATATGTAATACATCATCCTTTTGTATTCTAGTCCTTTGGGGTGTGAAAGACATGAATTTAATTTGGGCGTATGGAGGCTGGAGAGGAATCTCCTTGGGATGAATTTGCCTTTGATTGATGATCATTTTTGTGTGTGATGAAGGTAGAGCCATCTGGGCATGATATGCATAGTCAAGAAAAGGTGTCCATAAGACATTAACCTTCCCCCTCTGATATCCTTTGAATACTATGGATATAAGAAACATTCTGAATGTGGTGTGTGACCTTCGACCTGGGGTTCCCATAATCACAACGGGAGGCTTTTTAGCTTATCTTTTTTTTGGATACCCAGAAACGATTGGGGGAACTCTTCCTGTGCATGTAGACCAACTTCAAGTATTTGGATGGGATATATTTTTGAAACCTCAAAAGAGACAAGAGATGAACCAAGCTAATATGTTCCAATATTTCTAAAATGTGTGAAAGGAGAAAAATGTAATCCTTGACTTTGAGGGACCTTGAATCAGTAGGGATGGAATGAGGCTTGGAATCCATTGGTCATACTGATATAATAGAGGACTCTCTTAGGGAAGAATTTCCCCTTGATTGGTGACCATTTTTGTAGGCAACATATGCAGAGCCATAGGGGAATGACTTGCATAGTCGATCAAAGATGACTGCAAGACATTGGCATTCCATCCAAGATAGCCTTGGAGGGTTATGGGGATTCAAGATCTCTCAAAGAACGGAGTTTGAAATATGGAAATAGCATATCCAGATATATTGGAAACATTTGGGATGTGATTTACTCATGTAATGGTGTCCCTTAAGTAGATTTGTCCCATACATAGGGTGAGGTATTCTTTCTATCTTTGGGATACCTAATCATTTAACATCACATGGCCATGATACAGGGTTCTTGTTGGGGGAGGGAACCATGATATTCCTTTTAGGTTCATTCTTTTAAGACCAAATTCCTAGTCTTTTTTTCTATAATGTCATAGTGGATCTCTGGCTAATATACCTAACCTCATGTCAAGTATGTTCAGTGTGAGAATAAGTGATTACAAGGGTTCAATGTCACTGTCTAAGAATACTGAATTCAAAATTGTGGGGAATTTTTAGGTCAAATTTGTTTCTTTTTAGTTTAGCATCATGCAGTGATGATTATTTTGGCCTTTTAGTTTATCATCATGTGGTGAGAATGATTTTAGCCTTGCAGTTTAACATTGTGTGGTGAGGACGATTTTGGCCTTTGAGTTTAATGTCGTGCGGTGAGAATGATTTTGGCCTTGAATTTTAACGTCATGCGGTGAAGTCAATTTTTTCCTTGTGAATGTCTTTAAAATATCCAGGATAATGGGAGTCTGGGTGTTCTGGCGTTCTATAGACATGAGTGATGATAGAAGATGTAAACCATAGACTTGGGGTGACTTGAATCAGGAGGGATGACATGGGGCGTGGAATCCATTTGGCATACTGAGATAGGAGATGACTCTCTTGGAGATGAATTTTTCTTTGATTGATGACCATTTTTGTGGGTGACATATGTAGAGCCACCGGGGCATGATGTGAATAGTCAATCAAATGTGTCTATTGAAAAATATCCTACCATTCCAAATGGCCATGGATGATTATGAGGATCCATGTATTCCCAAGGTATGTAGTGTGAAAAATGGGGAAGGTGTTCTTGAGAATGTGATAATACGAAGACCATGATTAACTGTGACCTTCTTGGAGTTTCTAAAAAGGTCTGACCTACACATGGGGAAAAGGGGATTTTTTTACTAGTGGTTGGGCTAGGATGAAGAATCAAAGCGTCACTACATAACCTGCGAGGGAAGGAATCAAGACACATGTAGTTATAGATGTTCTCTACAAATGTATGTGTGATGTGTTAGAGACACATGATGTCATTTTGGTTTTACATGGTACGGGTTCTTATCCTACCAAACTCCCCTATGATTTATTTATGTTACAAAATACCTACCACTGATCCTAAGCTCCCGTGAGTTATAATCAATGTGAGAAACAAGGAGTGGTTATGGAATCTCATTCGCAAGTGTGAGGAGATAGAGTATATGATATGGCCTTTTTGTTTTGTTTCTATGTGTTTCTGGGATAGGATCAAGGATTGAGGCATTACTATATATCCTACAAAGGCATAAATCAAGCCTTACATAGTTTTTTGTGTTCCCCAAACCAGTTGGGCATGGTCCAAAGGGTAGGAGAACTCCCATTCTACCCATCACTATTTTTAGTTCTGCAATGTTACCCCATAGTTGACCTTTGTAAGAGAATCTTTATCACTATTCCTATGCTCACGGGAGTTGTACTCGATGTGAGATACTAGGAGTGATAAGGGGTTCCTTTACGAATATGGATAGATTGAGGGTGTGATGAAGGATTTTTTTGGGGGGCTAGGCCAGGATGAAAGATCGAGGTGTCACTACGTATCATGCTAGGTCAGGAATCAAGCCGCACAAATATCTGTGAAAGATCATGCAATTTATTATCATGCAATTAGAACATTTTATGTTACGTATTTTAACGTCATATGGATAAAACATGACTCATAGTTTAACACCATGTTTTATGGATGAGTTCCTTATATATTAAAATCATGATGATATAAGGATGACCCACAGTTTAAGATCATAGAGTTTGGACCATGGCATTAGTGGCTATTTTTACTCCTAGTTTACGGTCATTGAGATTGGACCTTAACATTGGGGGAATTTTTTTATGACTCATATTTTAGGGTTATAGAGTTTGGAACCTAATATGGGAGAATTTTTACCAAATAGTTTAAGGTCAGAGAGTTTGGACCATTATATAAAATCATTTTTACATCCCAGTTTAAGGTTTTAATGTTTGGACCTTAACATGGGGGAATCCGTTATGACTAAATGTTTAGGGTTGTAGAGCTTTGACTTATGCGTAGGGGTCAAAGAAAATATATTTTAGCATCATTGTGTTCAAACCATAACATGGAGAGTTTTTTATTACTCATAGTTTGTGGTCAAAGAGTTTGGACCATGATATGGGAGGGCATTTTTATGAATCATTATTTAGGGTTGTAGTGTTTGGACCATGATATGAGATGGAATTTTTATGACTCATAGTTTAGGGTCATAGAGTTTGGAAAATAACATAAGTGGTTTTTATGCAAAGTATTTCATCAATAACATCGCATTTGTGGGAGTCCTGATGAGATTTCTATCCATTGATATCAGGGTATATTCTCCATTAGAATAGACCCGATGTATGACATATGGTCCTTCCCACTTTGGTTCAAGATTCAGGGGCTTCGTCCCTAGTATCATTAGGGTCTTGAGGAATAGAACATTTTCTCTTTCATGGAATGATCAAAAGTGAACATTTTTGTTGAAGGATCGTGAAATCCGATTTTGGTATATTTCTAAATGGTGTAGAGTGTCGAGCCTTTCTTTGTCCAACTACTCCAATTCATCAAACTATCTCTAGGATTTCTTGTTTTTTGGACAGTTGATCACAAATGTCCCCAAGAAGTGAGGACACTTGGATTTCGATAGGTAACACCGCCTCTACCCTATGTACTAGTCAGTACATGGTTTCCTAAGTGGCAGTGTTGGTCGTCGTTTGGTAATCCAACAATGCATGAAAGAGCCCATTTTGCCTTGATTTATTATCCTTGTCAACCTTATTTTAATGTATGTTGGACAGAGTCTTGTTGAAAACCGATGTCTTCACATTGGCCACTGAGTTGTAGAGGGATGACCTGTTGTCCTTGATTCCATATTTTTGGTAAAAATTTACAAGCTTATCAGAGCATACGTTGGTGTCATTGTCCATCAATATTGTATGAGGGACACCAAATCTAGTGATGATGTTGTCCTTCACAAATCTGAAGATGTTTTTCACACCGACATCTTTAAGGGGTATGGATTCAGACCATTTATAAAAGAAGTCAGTTGTTGTGAGTATGAACTAGAATTTTCTGGTTGTAGCGGGAGGATATGGTCCCACAAAATCAATCCACCAAGAGATTAATGGAAAAGAGTACTTAGATTCACGAAGCATCTCTGGGGGGCGGTGTTTGAAATTAGCATGAAATTAGTGAGAATGACAGTTCTTAGTGAACATGGAACAATCCTGTATCATGGTGGGCTAGTAATACCCCAACCTCTGGACTTGGTGAGAGAACTTAGTTACTAACCGGTGTGCTCCACGAGATCTGGTGTGCACTTCATTCATGATAGAACTAGTCTCTTCTCCATCAAGCCAAATTATAAGGACTCTATCAAGCTCTCATTCGTAGAGAACCTTCTATTGTTTCATCACATTTTACAGGGTAAAATTGACCACCCACCTTCAGACCTACTTCATTTCATCCCTAACTGATGGGAGTTCCCCATTCTGAATGTAATTTGAAATGGGTTTTGGTTTCGCCTAAATTTACCCATGTTTTAAGAGTAAAGCGGTGGCTTGTAGTGTAGCTTGGGTTGTCGAATCCTCAAAGACCTAAGAAGAACCTTTATACATTCTAGAAAAAGAGATGGATTTTTGGTTATGAAGTGGCCAACATGGGTTTATTTTTTATTTTATTTTAAAATAGAACTAAAAGATCTATGTAAATTAAAATTATGAGAAAATGAGTTGATCCATGGTTATTGCTTGGGGTGGATTGAATGAATTCCTTTTTTTACGATTTTAATTTCATTAACTTGAGATGGATTCATGCAATGAACTCAAATTAACCTCATCAATTACTGATTAAACACCTTAAAAACACATGATAATCACCTATACACTTGTAGGATCATTTTCATGAGCACTCCAAGGTAAAGGATATAATTAGCACATGAAAGTGGGGTGAATAAATTCAATAAGTAAGAGGAAGAATAAATATCATTGAATGAAAGAAAATCAATTAAAATAAATTAATAAACTTTAGAGAGTGAGAAATATCATTAAATACATCCCCTTTATACTCCCTTTGATCAACCCATAAAAGAGATATCCCTCCATTGATGACATGTTCTCAACGGAAGCAGAAAGTTGACTTACGAGGGTGGAATTGAAGAAGTAAAAACAATAAAAATAACGATCACTCCACCGTTGTGTGAAAAAACTCTCAAGGTTTGGTGTAAAAAATTTCACACCATGATGGAATGGTATCAAGGTGATATGAATAAAAACATAACAAGAGAAGAGGAAGAACGTTTATTAAAAACTAAGATGATTCGAACAACTTACATGGGAAGGAAAAATGATACAATGAAAATTTGGAAAAATGACATTACAATGAAAAAAAGCTCAAAGATCCCAAAATATCCACTACTAATTCCTTAACTAGGAAAAGAGGAAGCCTTTGGCCGAGCCACCACTCCCCAAGTCTCTTTATGTAAATGTGTTGGGCCAAGGTAGGTGGAACATTAATGTAGAGAAGACTTTTCAACTTCTTGACTCGAAGTTGCAGCCAGCTTGCATCCACCGGAGAGACGTGCCGAAAGGACCTTATAGAAAGCCGAATTGGAGTGGCGCATATAATACTTAAATAAATACTCTGATGTCCCCTAGTAGACTATAAAATTTCAGCCCAAAATAATAATTCCTTTGAGAGATGATTTAAATGGTGGGATGTTTTTCTGGGCCGCAGAATCTGGCCCATAATTTCAACTTCAACATGGGACACCTTAATAACCACTATGTAGAATGAATTAGCACTGGATACAGAATAATGATTTGTTCCTCTATATGTATTCTATCCTCCCATGAAATTTGGGCTTCATTGGGCCAATATTGTGGGCCCCAATTTGTCATCAGTGGGATGAAATCCAATCTGCCTTCTCCAAAATTGTTTCCTTTCATCGCCAAATATCCCCATGGTTCTTTATGAATCCTCCATTTATCCCTGAATGAAAAATGTTTATATTTATGTTTTTATCCATTTATCAAAATAAAAAATTAAAATATGGATAATTACATTCATCTGAATCAGATGAAACATTGGGCCTAAATTGATGCATATTAGGCATGAAGTGCACAAATGATGAGAATGGATGTTTAAAATTAAAATCCACTAACTCAGGCCCACAAGATCAAAAATGAACATTTAATACCATTAAAATTTAATAAAAATATGTGTTTTTATTGGCTAATCACACCCCCCATGTTGAGTTTTTCTAGTCTCGAGAAAAATATATCTCACAAAAATGAAATTCGAATGACCTTTTCCAAAAACATTGTAATACACATTTCTCACCCAAAGATCTCATACCAAAAAACTTATAAAACCCATCAAAATCATTTAAAACAAGCTTTGTCCATATTCATATCTCATGCCCAAGACCATTATTTTGTTCATATTCATCGACATATTTCATCCAAATTCAATTAATCATGATGAAGTGTTGTGTGTCACAATAGACATGGGGGTTCATTTTCATTCGAGGGAGAAAAGATGGAAGAACTAGAAGAAATAAAATTAAGTTGGGTACAATTTTTTTGGATTCTTTTTTTTCAATTTATCAATGTTAATTGAAATTGAACTCAATCATTTCAACCCATGTAGCAAGACATTGCCGATGACTCCCATGCTCAAAGACCTAAGGGCACCAAGTGAAGCTCACATACTCAGGAATCATATCGAGTTAACTCAATAAAAAACAAATTCAAATTACCACAAATAGAGATAAAATTCCCAACTTTGGGCCAGGCAACTAGGGAGTCATGATACCAAAGTTCCTGAATCCACACATTAGTCCAATTAATTGCTCTATGCGCAATTGTTTTTTTGAATACTCATGTTAAAATTAAAATGATCGCCATTCCAATGCTATTTATTATGCATCCCTAAGAACCAAACTAAAACCCAACACTCTAGAGGATGTGCATTGTGTTTTTTTAAAAAAATGGATGAAAATAAAAATGGTGAAAAATCACATCGGGTAACCACACTATCCAATATCTACACACATGAACATAAACTTGCATTAAAATCAGAATCAAGTCATGCATAATTATTTGATATCCAATTTCCGAGTTTGGAATGTGTGTTATCATGTTCAAGGTTAGTTAAATTTTCCTTTACACACATTTTTATCTCCCCCCTACTTATAATAACATTGTCCCTAGTGTTTAATGAATTGAAACACAGACGGGGTAGGATAGAAGTTCAACGAAGACATTGAAAACAAAAATTATGGAATGAAGTCACCTGGTGGTTGATTTTGAAAATGCATTCCCTTGTCTCCCTTTAGTTCTGGTTTGAGTCTCAATGGATTAGATGGTTGTGACAAGCTTTTCCCAATGACCTATGACATGCCTTAATTTTTTTAAATTTATATTTTTTTTGTATTTTTTTAATCCTAAAAAAACATAAAAATAACATAAATTGATGATACATTGTCTTCTCTTAAATTGTTGGGTAAGGTATTACTCAGGGATCACACCGTGTGACACGGATGAATATGGTGCACCCCTTTCATACTCATCCTTACTCAAAAAATAAGAACAGGTCAACAATCTATGTTTTTAAAATACCTATAAAAACATAAAATAAAACAAAATAAACTGATGATACATTGTCTTCGTTATATTTTCTGTATAAGGTATGACTCAGGGATCACACCATGTGACGCGGATGAATACGGTGCTCCCCTTTCATACCCATCCTTAGTCATAAAAGAAGAACAGGTCAACAGACTTTTTTTTAAAAAAACCTACATAAACATAAAATAAAATTAAATAAACTGATGATACATTGTCTTCTTTATATTTTCTGGGTAAGGTATTACTCAGGGATCACACCACGTGACACGGATGAATACGGTGCTCCCCTTTCATACCCATCCATACTCATAAACGAAGAACAGGTCAACAATCTATTTTTTAAAAAAAAATAAAAAAATGAAGAAGGAAAAAATTATGATTCCCAATGATTAGAAACATGAAAACAACGGGTTGCCTCTCGTGCAGTTCTTTTTTTTAACGTCGTTAGAATGACATGGATCCTAAATCTATCAATTTTTTCCTGGTTCATAGGTTTTCTCTGTTAACTCTTCCTCTATTTCATGTTTATTGAATGATTTAATGAATGTTTTTAACCTATGACCATTGAACTTAAAAATGTTACCACGTGTGGGATCCTGAATCTATACTGCCACATGGGGGTACACATGATGCACTATGAATGGACCTAACCATCTAGACCATAACTTTACTCGGTGTAAAAGATGTTTTAAACAATACAAGCGCACATATTTTCCTAGTTCAAATTTTTTGACCTTGATATCCCTAGATTGGTAGGCTTGAACTCTAGATTTATTTATCCTTGAATTTTCATAATCCTCCATCCTAATTTCCTCATTTTCATTAAAATCTAATTTCTCTTTTCTTCGGCTAAAGGAATGTCGAAATTCATTTTTTTGATCGCAAAAAATGCTTTATGCTCAATTTCAACAGGTAAATGGAATTCTTTTCCATAAACCATCCTATATGATGACATTACTAGGATGGTTTTGAATTTTGTACGATATGACCAAAGAGAATCCAAGGGTTTCTTAGACCAATATTTCCTAGAGGGGTTGATAGTTTTTTCAAGAATTTTCTTTATCTCCCTATTTTCTAACTCAGCATGACCATTGGTTTGAGGATGGTACGTAGTGGAAACTTTATGATAATATCCATACTTAAAAATGAGTGAAGTGAATGGGTGATTACAGAAATGGGTTCCACGATCACTGATTATAGCCCTCAGAATTCCAAATCTAGATAAGATATGCTGTTTTAGGAATCAGATCACAAAATTATGATCATTTGTCTTGGTGGGAATGGCCTCAACCCATTTTGATACGTAATCAACAGCTAAGAGGATGTAGATGTATCCCTTAGAGTTTGGAAAGGGTCCCATGAAATCAATTCCACAACAATCAAAGATTTAAACGACCAGAATGGGAGTGAGGGGAATTTGACTCATTTTGGCAATGGATCCTAATTTCTGACACTGAGGACAACCTTTTCAGAATTGGAAGCAATCCTTAGTGAGGTTCAGCTAGTAGAAACCACTTTGGAGGACCTTTTTAGTGGTATTCGTTTTATAAAAGTGGCATCCACATGCCTCTCCATGACAAAATTTTATAATGGACTCTTGATCAGACTCAGGAAAACATCTCCTGATGATTTGATCAGGACAGAACATAAAAAGGTAAGGATTATCAAAAACATATAGTTTGACATCACAAAGGAATTTCCTCTTAGCTTGGGTCCCCATGAATTTTTGAATGTCACTCATCACCAAATGGTTTGTCATGTCAGTATACCAAGGGCAATCACTCACTGAATAGAGGTGCTCATCGTGAAATGAATCAGACATAGAGAGGTGGTGTGAGTTGTCTTTGAATTCCATCCTATAGAGGTGATCAACTACAACATTTTCAACACCCTTTTTATCCTTAATGGTTAAATCTAACTCCTAAAGAATAAGGACCCACCTAATTAATATATCCTTCGCATATTATTTTTGGAAAAGGAATTTTAGGGCTGAATGGTCAGTGAAGAAAATGATGGGTGATCGTAAGAGATAATACCTGAATTTCTCTATGGTAAAGACAACAACAAACATCTATTTCTCAGTGGTGGTTTAGTTTATTTGTGCATAATTTAATGGTTTACTTGCATAAGCAATGACACATGGAGTTTTCTCACACCTTTGTCCTAAGACTGCTCCTACAGTAATGTAACTTGCACCACACATGAGCTCAAAAGGAATTTTCAAGTTGGAGATTGCATGATAGGTGGAGATATACGATTTGACTTTAGTGTAGAGAATGATTCCTCACAACTTTTTGAAAATAAAAATAGAGCATCTTTTACCAATAGAGTGCATAGTGGTCGAGAAATAGAGGTGAAATTCTTAATGAACCTTCTATAAATACTAGCATGTCCTAAGAAGGACCTCACTTCCTTATGTTTTTTAGGAGTGGGTATTTTAAGAATGATGTAAACCATTGCTTTATCAACTTCAAACCCTCTACCAGATAACAGATGACCTATATTAATTCCTTCCCTTACCATGAAATGGAATTTTTCCCAATTTAGTATTAAATTATTTTCCTCTCACATTTAAAAAACATTTTCAACATTTATAATTCATCCCTCAAAAGTATCCCCAATGATGTAGAAGTCATCCATGAAGACCTCTAAACAATCCCCCACCGTATCCGAGAATATTCCCATCATGCACCGCTGGAAGGTACCAGGGGCATTACATAACCCAAAGGGCATGTACTTGAAGGAAAAAGTGCCGAAATGGACAAGTGGAGGTTGTTTTTCCTTGATCCTATAAGGATACTTCGATTTGATTATACCCTAAGAATCCATCTAGGAAGCAATATAATTGATGACCCGCCACTCGCTCAAGGTCTTTATCAATAAAGGGAAAGGGGAAATGGTCTTTCGTAGTACAAGAGTTGAGCTTCCTATAGTCAATACAGACTCTCCATCCACTGTTAACCCTTGTTGGAATCCTCTCTCCATCCTTATTGGTTATTACTATGATCCCAACATTCTTTGGAACAACATGGATTGGGCTAACCCACTCACTCTCAGCTATATGATAGATGATACCAGCTATTAACAATTTAAAAAGTTCTTTTCTCACTACATCCATGAGATTAGGATTGAGTCGCTGTAGAGGTTGACGACATGGCTTTGAATCAGATTCTAGAACAATTCTATGAGTACCGATAAGTGGGATAATCCCGGGAATATTGGATAGGGTCCATCCAATGGATTTCTTCTGTCTCCTAAGGACATCTAGTATCATCCTCTCATGATCGGCTTTAAGAGTGGATGAAATGAAAAAGGGAAAGGATTGATTGTCCATTAAGAACGCATACTTGAGTGATGAAGGTAAAACCTTAAATTCAAGATCAAAGTGGTTATCACCTTCCAAGAAAGGATGAGACTTTGTATTGAACTCAGTTTCTTCGTTCAGATTTCTTAACAAAATTGGTTCATCTATGAAAAGAATATCCATCCACCTAATTAGCTAGAGTAGTGTCATGAATTGGTATGGACTCGATGTTATTGATTTCACCCATGGTATCATTGATTGGTGATTTTAGAAAATCAACAGTAGAGATATATGAAAGAGATTCAAGCCAAGAAGACAGATTTCCCTAATGGGAACAAATAAAATCAATCTCTTCTTGACTTAAACATCCTTCGGTAATTCCTTGATGTTACTTGAGTTCACTATCAACACTACCTATCCAATTAACCTCATGGATATTTTCATCATCCACAATTTGAGAGTTTTCATTGTAGATGTTCAAGTCTAGACTCATGTTTCCAAATGTGATGGTCATGTTCTCATTTTGGACTCAGATAATAGAGTTGATTGTTGCATTGAAGGGATGACCAAGGATGATTGGGGTTTTCACCCTAGGACCTAAGCTTGGGTGATTGTCAAGTACAATGAACTCATTTGGGTAAATGAAATTTTCATCTTTCAACAAAACTTCCTTTAAGATATCCTTTGGAACCCTAATACTACGATCAGCAAGTTGAAGTGTGATAGATATTGGTTGGAGCTCTTCTAGGCCTAATTGGTAGTACACAACATAGGGGATGATATTGACACTATCACCTAGGTCACATAGGGCCTTGAAAACTATGCTCTCTCCTAGTTCAACATTGATGTAAGGGAAACCTGGGTTTTTCAAATTAGGAGGAATGGTCCCTTGAATGGTGGTACACAAATTAGCAGCCAAAAGGACTTGGATTTCATGTGAAAATTTTCTTTTAAAATTAGAAAAGTATTTAAGGTACTTTGAGTATGCAGGAATGGTTTAAATTTTATCGAGGAGTGGAATGTTCAAATTGACTTGTGAGAATTTTTCCCTCAATGTTTCACTCAATTCACGCTTGGTTTTTCCCCTCATGCATTGAGGAAATGGTGCAGGTTGTGGGGTTGTTTTTTGAAGGGTTGTTTAGTTGATAATGTTATCATGTTTTTCAGTTTGATCATGTCGTTCATTTGAATTTTCATTAGTGTTTGAAGCTTCAGATGGTTTCTGAATTATTTTTTCAGGTTTCTCAACTGATTTCCCACTTCTTAGAACAGTCATAGCCTTTAGTTGTTCATGAGTTGTTTGAGTGCAACTTGACTCTCCCCATATTGTTTTTTGTGGAATGGATAGTGTAGTCATGGGTGCCTTTCTAGTTTTGATGGTTTGAAGTTCTTTTTTCAGGTAACATACTTCTGAGTTCATCCTTTCCATTTTTTTGCACAGTTGTTCAAGGATTGGGGGAGGGATAGATTGGGATGGGTCTTGTGTTGGTTGGGTTATCCTAGGGGGATACATTGGTTGTTGAATGGGTTGTTGGTATTATATTGGAGGATGTTGGTATTGGACTGGTTTTGGTTAGAATTGGTTATGGTTTGGAAAATTTTGTGTAGGGTAGGGGTTTGGTCTTTGTGGTTGGCTAGGATGTTGGTCATCTTTCCATCGGATGCCTGGGTGGCCATTATACCTTGCGTTAAATGTGTTTGGGTTTTGGGGATTTTGAAAGTTTAGGGCATTGACTTTAGGAGGTTGTAGTCCTAAAGGAACATCCTTGATGGATGGAATGGTTGGGCAGTTGCTTGTTTTGTGGTTATGTTTGTCATAGATTGTGCAAGCAGGGTCTACAGTTTGGATTTCATGGATTTTCTTGTGGTATATCTCTTCAACCTTCCTAGAGAGTGATGCGTGATTCACCGTAAGGCTTTCCACTTAATTAATTTTATTCATTCCAGATGTTCTTTGGGGATTTTAAGAATAAGGTGATGTTCCCCATGTTTGGTTTTGTTCAGCAAGGATTTCTAGATACTCGTAAGCATCATTTGGGGATTTGTTTTTAATGGTCCCATTACACATCATGTTAATGAATTGTTTGTTCCTCAGGCCCAAACCTTCATAGGAAATTCTCACTTTTTCAAGAATAGAAAAACCATAGTGTATAACCTTGTTTAGGGTGTCTTTGAACCTCTCCCATGTTTCATAAAAGACTCTCCCCCTTTTTCAAAAATGTTTTGGATGCTCTTATTTAGTGCAATGGTTTTGTGATGGGGGAGTATTTTTTGTAAAATTCTCATTACAGTTGGTCCCAAGTGTTGATTGATGAAGGTCTCAGATTATTTAACCAGTTATTTTCTCGATCCTTAAGTGAGGATGGAAGGATCTTCATCTTATCTGAATCAAGTTGATGTGGTGAGCACATGGTTTCAACAATGTCATTAAATACCTTGACATGAATGTAAGGCATTTCTGACTCCATCTAATGGAAGGATGGAAGGTGGTGTAGGACATGAGGTTTAAATACATAGTGGGAATATCCTAGGGAAGCCTGCCTAATACGAGAGGGTTCATTGTTCCAGTTTGGTGTAAGGTAGTCATTCATGGTTTGATCGTCTGCATTCCCCAAATTTGGGGCTGCATCATTTGGATTTCCATTTTGGTTACCACCCAGGTTTATGTGTTGGTTTCTTTGAAGACTCCCCATTGAAATTGACTCAGTATTTGACTCTGGGGTATTAGGAGTATTAGGATCCAATGGTATACTTAACTCCCCTATCCTATTACTTTCCACCCTAACTAGTCTATTTGAGTTATCGCGGGTGTAGGCAGACATGCGCCAAAAGAAAAAAAAAGTGAGAAAGGGAAAAGATAAGAGATCTTGGGTGATAATAGAAGAATGGGGGTGAGGAAAGAAGTTTTTGGTCAGTGGTACTTACTTGGCCCCCGGAAATGGAACCAAAATTTGGTTTCTCCCAATTTTACCCAAGTTTTAATGGTCAAGCGATCGCTTGTAGTGTAGCTTGGGTTGTCGAATCCTCAGAGACCAAAGAAAACATTTAGACATTCAATAAAAAGAGATGGATTTTTGTATATGATGTGGCCAACATGGGTGGATTTTAGATTTTTTTAAAAGAGCACTAAAAGATCTATGTGAATTCAAAATATTATAAAATGAGCTGATCCGAGGTTATTTCTCGGGGTGGATTAAATGAATTCCTTTTTTTTTTTACGATTTTAATGTCATTATCTTGAGAAGGATTCATGAAATGAATTCAAAATAACCTCATCACATACTGATTAAACACCTTAACAACACATGATAATCACCTATACACTTGTAGGATCATTTTCATGAGCACTCCAAGGTCAAGGATATAATCAGCACATGGAAGTGGGGTGAATAAATTCAATAAAGAAGAGGAAGAATAAAAATAATTGAGTTATAGAAACTCAATTAGAATAAATTAATAACATTTATAAAGTGATAAATAACCTTCGATATGGCCCCTTTATACTCCCTTGGATCAACCCATAAAATAGGTATCCCTCCATTTATGACAAGTTCTCAACGGAAGCGGAAAGTAGACTTATGAGGGTTTAATTGAAGAAGTAAAAACAACAAAAAACAGCGATCACTCCACCGTTGTGTGAACAAAATCACAAGGTTTGGAGTGAAAATTTTTACACCATGAGGTAACGGTATCAAGGTGATATGAATAAGAACATGACAATAAAATAATAATAACTTTTATTAAAAACTATGATGATTCTAACAACTTACATGGGAACAAAAAATGCTACAAAGACAATTTGGCATAATGACATTACAATAAAAACAATGCTCCAAGATCCCTAAATCCTCCACAACTACTTCCATAAATAGAAAGAAAGGTAGTATTTCGCCGATCCACCACTCCCCAAGTCTCATTAATTAATTGTGGTGGGCCAAGGTAGGTGGAACATTAATGTAGAGAAGAATTTTCCACTTCTTTCCCCGAAGTTGTAGCCAGCTTGCATCCACTGGAGAGACGCGCCGAAAGGACCCTCTAGAAGGAATAATTAGAGTGGTCCATATAGTACGTCAATTAATACTTGGATTTACCCTAACATCCTGTAAAATGTATGCCCAAAATAATAATCTGTTCGACAAATGTGATTTAAATAGAAGGATGTTTTTCTAGGCCGCAGAATCTGGCCCAGAATTTCATCTTCAACTTTGGCTACCTTAATCACCACCATGTAGGTAGATTTAGGACTAGCTCCAGAAGAATTATTTGTTCCTATATATTTATTCGATCCTCCCATGAAATTTGGGATTCAGTTGGCTTATATTGTGGACCCAAATTCTCATCAGTGGGATGATATACAATCTTCCTTCTCTAGAATTGTTTTCTTTCATTGCCAAATATACCCATCATCCTTTATGAATCCTCCATTGTTCCCTGAATGAAAAAATGTTCATATTTAAGTTTTTATCAATTTACCAAAAAAATAAAATTCAAATATGGATAATTAAATTAATTAATATCAGATGAAACATTGGGCCTAAATCGGTGCATATTAGGCATGATGTGCACAAATGATGATAATGGATGTTCAGAATTAAAATCCACTAACTCAGGACCATAAGATTAAAAATGAACATTTAATACCATTATAATGTTATAAAAATATGTGTTTTTTTGTCTAATCAGGGTTCATCCAACCGGTGGTATTACCAAAAGGCTCAGGAATGGGGCTAATTTCATCAATTTCCTCTGTATTGCTTTGGATTAATGGAATGACCATCCGACGGTGAGCAATGATAATGACTATTTCATCCCAGTCTCGATTAGACAAGGTTGTGGGTAAATATTCAAAAGTGATTACTTAAGCATTCTGTGACCTGGGGACATGAACTAACATTGGTTCGGATGGGAATTAATTCATTAGTTATTGAACATGGTTTATCAAGGGTGCTAATACTTCTTTCTTGATAGAATAGTCATCATTGACTGGTTTGATAACTACCACCAGATCACCCTTTATTATTAGGTGTTTTTATTTCACCTGATGTGCCAATTCCAGGCCTTCAATGGGGGTCTGATAATCCTGTTCATTGTTCGGACACCCATAAAAAATCAGGAAAGATGGCCTTTATAGGAGATATGAGTATAACTCCAACCCCCACTTTTTGAGCTTGGGATACTCCATCCATTTCCATTTCAGGCTTCAGGTAGCACAGTCGAACTAAATTTCCCATGTTTGGGGGTTTTCCTAGATGGAAAATACTTCTTCATCTAGAAGTTCAGTATTTAACATTATTGATTCTTCTGAGGGGTGCTGTTTGAAGAAGTCTACTAATTTATGGTCTTTGATGGCCTTCTAGAGAACATATCATTTTTCAAACTATTTCTGGATGACCACCCATCATGATAGGCAACCATTTAACATGTAACTTTTGAGGATATACATGATCGGGATTCAGCAGGAGACCAGGTGGACCTCATGGTTCTGCAGGTAATGCCTGAGCTTCGGAAATACGAATATTAGGGCAAGGAAATTTTTTCCAATCTTCAAATACCATGTTTTGGAATCAATAATTATTCTCCAGATGTAGTAGAGGTTGTTCTCTCTATCATCAACATTTTTATGCGAGAGGAAGGAACCTAAAGACAGTTCAAGGGCAGTTACATATAAAATGAGTGGTCTCCCCTTTACTGGCGACATGAGCGCTGGTGGTATTAGGAGATATCTTTTGAAGTTTTCAAATTCTTCTTGACAATCATTATCATATTCATATGGAACTCCTTTCTTCATGAGATTGGTGAAAGGAAAACATTTACTTTCTAGGTTGGGTATGAAGCATCTAATGTAGGCAAGGTTCCCCTAAATACCTCTCATCTCGATGATGTTGCGAGGTGGGTACATGCCTAGAATGGAATTCATCTTCTATGGGTTGACATAGATGTCACGATAGAGTACGATGAAGACAAGAAATTTCCCATGGTAATGCCAAAGGAACATTTTTAGGGGATTCAACTATAAACTGTGTTGTCTCAATTTGTTGAAGACAGTTTCAAGGTCTGATAGGTGGTTGGAACTCTTTCGTGAGTTAACCACCAGGTCTTCGACATAACACATGCTTTTTTTTCAAAAAGGGAATGAAGATGCAAGGCATGGTGTGCTAATAGGTGACACTGATATTCTTTAGACCAAAGGGCATCACTTGATAATACAAAACTCCCTGAGGGGTCCTAAAAGTGGTATATTTTTTCTTTCCATAGGCCATAAATATTAGATTGTATCTGGAATAGTCGTCTGTGAAGGAGAGGGCCTTTTATCTGGTTGTTTCATCGATCAAAAATTATGTGCTCGGGAATGGGAAGTCATCATTTGGGAAATGCTGATTATGTTCCATGAGGTCAATACAGATTCAAATCTGTCCATTCTTCTTTTCGACAGGAACTATGTTCGCCATCCAGATCAGGTATTGGAACTTCCATATGAAGTTGGCTTTGATCATTTTATCAACATCAGCCTCAATTTTGGCAGAATTCATTGAGTGGGTCATTCTAGCTACCTGTTTATATCAATGGTGATTTTCTGGTAATACCAGATGATGGGTGGTAATATCATCATCGAGGCCTAGAATCTCCATGTAATTTTAAGAATACACATCTCAATTTCTCTTCTAGAAGGAGTTATATGCCTCATGTTCCTTAACAGGCATTGACACATTGATTAATATGGGCTTCGAGTCGTTTTTAGTGCCTAGATTTATCTCTTTAAGTTCATTGATGGTGGCGAAAACACCTTATTCAATTGTGGGAGGGGAATCATTGAGGTATTCTACATCTTCTTTATATTATCCCAGAATTTTCCATGTATTATTATAATATTGTATGGGAATTAATTCGAGACCCATATTTTAGACGGCATGCAGTTCCGAAGCCCGGTGAGCCCGGAACAAATGTTTAAATTTAATTTAATAATTAAATAACACACACATGCGGTTATCCTGAAAAAGTGGTGTAACTCTTGAACGGGTGATCGGATCAAAAATCTGAGGGCACTGTTGGGTTTAGAATAGTGATTTTACCTTAGGTGAAGCATAACATTGGCCAGCACAGGTCAGTGGTGAAATCCGGTTTTTAGGACGTAAAAGTAATAAAATATTTAAATAAAAATATTTTATTCTGCAGCGAAATCTTTTAAATCTACTTCAATGGATATCTCTTACCTTTTTATTAAAATAAAGGCATGCACAAGGGTCCAAGGTTACAATCCTCAGAACCCTGAAACCCTTTGTGTCTCTGGAGGCTCTGGAGAAGACCTCCCGATGCGACGACGGCGTTCTTAAGGATTTTCTCCGGTGACAACGATGTGAAGACGGATATTCGCCAACGAACGCCATGGAATCCCGGTATGATGTTTGTTTTTTATTTCATTCCCTGATTTTGGTTTCCATGATGAACGCGAAAAAATCCGTGAACAGATTAGCCGACAGATCAATCGTTCTTGCGGGATGGTAATTTGTGGGGATTTTGAGGATGTTTTGGTTTTCATCTAACGACGAAGAACCAGGATCGTCATGAACAACAATAGAGGCCCGTCCCTCTTGTTTGATTCTTTTATTTTCTCCCTCGCGTTCATTGTTTCGTTCTTTGCGTTCTTGGAGGAAATCAATCATTTCACATTCGTTTTTGGCACAATGATCCGAGATTGTAGATCCAACCCTGGAGCGATGTAACGGAAGTGCGATGACAGTTTCGACAGACGATTCAGAGAGAATTGGGAGATACGATTTTTCGGGTGTTTTTATATGGATGGATTGTTCGAGGTTTATGATTCAATCTAAGAGCCTAAAACACCCATTACAGTGTTATTATGAAGAAACGAACCAATCCATGGATTATTGAGACGAATAGATGAGAAACCAAGGATCCGGAGGTTTAGCCGCAGTGTGAGGAGGAAGACGGAGCTTCTGGAAAAATCCCGACTACACGCCATGTAGTATGGGTTACATGGCATGTGTTTGTCGGTGGACCACGACGTGTGTTTGTTCGCGTACCACCTGGCGTGTGTTCGTCGGCGGACCACCTGGCGTGTACTCTAGGAGTACATGGACACTATGTTGGGTACACATCCAATAAAACGGCGTGTATACCCTTCCCCGGCCAGATACACGGGATACCCCTTCTACTGGTACATGGGCAGGTGACACAGACACGGATAGAGACTCTGTACGGGCACATGGTCAGCGTACATGGAGCGAACCCTAGGTGCTCGGACACGACGTGTGACTCTTCTACACGTCGTGTAGTTGCTTTCTATCTGACAAGCCAAATGACACGGGCCATTTACACGGGTAGTACCTGGAGTCAAGGAACACGGCGTGTGATTCTTCTACATGCCGTGTAGTTTAGTTTTACACAACATGGATGGATGACACGGGCCGTTTACACGGGCTGTACCCGGGGTCAAGGAACACGGAGAGTAACCATACTATAGGTCATGTAACCAATTATTCATGTCTTGAGCCACTTTGCATCTATGACTTGGACTATTTTTCTTAGGGTGCGTACCCTTGGTATTTTCCCTGAAGGTTCTGGTATCATTTCCTTTATACAGGAGTATGATCCCTTCAGCAGGACTTCATGGATAGAGTTGTTGGAATCCCCTCTACGAGACTTAGAACCAGATCCTCTATTCATTCCTAGAACCCCTAGGTAGTTTTCTTGGTATCGACATGACCAACTTTACCCGGGTGTCGATCCTCTGTTTAGCGGATCAGCTCAGTCTGAGTTGTCTGAATCACCTGATGACTTGGTTGTGATCCTCATCTGAGAATCATGTTCCCAAAGTACTTTTATAGTTTGTTCTCCTGGAACGATTCCTTCATATCTCTCTCTTCATACCTAGGAGTGTGTTCTCCTTGTTACATGCGTAGTGGAATCTTTGAGCTGGATCCTAGTGGCGGTATAGCGATGGTCGTTTGGGTATGAGTATATCTGGATATTCTTGTTATATGTTCTATAGACATATACTGTGTGGAGCTGACTGTTTCATTCTGTTGTGTTATTTTCCCTTGTTGTATTTCCTTTGTGGTTTCGGGGTTTCCTATTGGGTATTGTTATACTCACCCCTACACGGGCTTTTCCCACAGGCATCATGTCTTGTGCAGATGAGCGATCCTTTGACAGGATTCTAGGCGGACCAGGACTAGATGGTAATCCGTGAGATCAGACAGGACGAGTTGTGTTCCTATGGCTATAGACTACAGTCTGAGCACCTTTCTTTACATGTTGGACTTTGTTACAGACTCTCTTTTGGTGGGCTTGTACTTTTTGCCCAGGGTTTTACTTACTGTACTTTGCATTCCTGTCGTACTCTGTTGGTTGGGTTTTAGTGTATGAATGGATCTTTTCCATTTAGTAGCTTTTACTTTTTAGCTTTGTGGACTTTGAGATGTGTGTGTGTGTGTGTGTTCTGGTTTATAGGCAATGCCTGCCATGTTAGTAGTATTCCTACTCGGTGCTAGTCACCAGCCCCTGGCCTATTGGAGGCGGGCTTGGGGAGTTTCAGATCAGGCCCCACATGGACGGGTTGTGACATAGTGGTATCTGAGGTGGTCGGTTCTACCTTAGGACTGAGAGTCTGTGAGTTGGTTTGGGGTAATAGTGTTAAGTGTTTTGTGTTCAGCCTTCAGGACAGAGACCCCAGTGTTGGTGTGGGAGGCCGACGTATCATCACACCAGGACTCTGATAACTTGCTTTTCGACTCAGAACATGAGAATACTAGTTGTAGGGGAAGACAATGGTACATACATCATAAAGTAATGGGTTGTGGTTTCCATGTCCTTCTTGAGTCAACTCTCCAGATATACTCATTGACTGAGATACATCTTATTTCTTTACAGGATTCCCCCACGACACACACCCACTATGATAAAGCTGCTTGATCACGAGGATGACCCACTCAGTGATGAAGCCTCGATACAGTGACAGATCCCCTAGTTTTACCATTAGGTGGTGTGCCAGTTATCCCGCCACCTGTAGAGCAGTGTTTAGTGCATTCTGTACCAATAGAGGTGGAGCGCAGGCTGAGCGCACTCCACGAGTTTCAGAGACAGATACCCCTCAGGTTTCAAGGAGAGCCTGACCCTCAGGCATCAGAGGACTGGCTTGAGGTAGTGACCAGAGTCTTCCATTTGGTCAGGACACCAGCATACCAGATGGTGAACCTGGAAGCGAGCCTTCTGCAGGGCTCGGCAGGAAAATGGTGGAGTTTGGTTATCCAGACCCATAATAAGGAGACTCTTGCATGGTCGGAGTTTGAGCATCTCTTCATAGAGGAGTTTTCTTCAGTTACCCTGAGAGCAGTATATATACATGAGCATCTTCATCTCGAGCAGGAACAATGTTGGTGGCTGACTATTCATTGAGGTTTATCAACCTCTCGTTGTAGTCGATGGATATGGTCATAGATCAGTACCTTAGAGCTCGGACTTTTGAGTGGGGCTTGCACAGAGATATCTGAGCTTGCACCATCCCTATGAGCATTCCAACTTATTATGGGGTGCTCAAGCGATCTTTGGTGGTCGATAGATTCTTGGTAGAGAAGAGACATCCGGCAGATGTCAGTAGTGGGTGAGCTGGAGCAGAGACCTCGGCAGCAGGGAGCTGACGCTAGGGTCCGAGGCGTGGGAGACATTTTCTAAGGAGATCCCAGGATAGGGGATCTACCATACAGGGTTCACAGGGTGCATCCAGCCAACCTCGAGGGAGGTGATTCTACTCATGTGATTGCAGGGGACATCTCGCTCGAGATTGTCCGACCCACCGTAATACTGACACGAGAGCAGTGGATGGACCACTGAGGCAGAGGCAATGTGTGGAGAAGATAGATACGCGGGGTGGAGGATGTTGTAGGGGTGCTAGGAGAATAGTTGGAGGTGGTTGACGTTTTGACATTTTACCACCACCACCCTCAGGAGGTCCACCCCAAGTTTAGGGAGTTGGTGGACAGAGGCAGGGACAGCTGCAGGCGGTAGAGGCTTATGACCTAGGTACTCCAAGAATTATTAGAGGTACAATCTATGTCTTTTCTACTTTGTATGTCGTACTGATAGACACAGGTTCTAGTCATTCCTTTCTGGATGCTTATCTTCTTCGAGACATTGATATTCCAGTTGAGCCGTTGACTCGACCCTTACACTTAGAAACACCGACTGGAGATGATTCAGAGATCACACACCTATGTAGGCAGTGTGACCTGAACCTTGGAGGATATAGTTTCATTTGTAACATCTTGGTGGTTGCATTGAGGCCTTACGATGTCATTCTTGGTATGGATTGGCTATCCACAGTTCATGCCTAGATCGACTGTTTTAGGAGAAGGGTGCAGTGTGTCCGCAGTGATGGAATGAGATTCTATTTTTTCATTTAAAGAGAGACCCAGGAAGCATAGGATGGACTCGTTCATAGGAAGGCACAACCGATTTCACATCAGTTGGCTAGCCTAGCCTTTGGCGCAACAGAAGTTATGAGTTTCCAGTTTCCAGTAGTTGTGGCAGAGTATGAGGATGTCTTTCCGGAGGATGTCCCCAGGCTACCTCCCTGTCGGGAGAAAGATGTATGCATTGAGTTGCAAATCGGGATGACACTAATATGAGAATCAACATATCGGATGGCTCCTGCAGATCTTCATGAGATGAGAGTGCAGCTGGATGACATGAAGAATAAGGTCTTTGTGAGACCCAGCTTTTCACCCTGGGCGGCCTCAGTGTTGTTTTCCAAGAAGTCAGACGGGAGCTTAAGGGTATGTGTGGATTATAGGTGCATGAACCAGGTCACCGTGAAGAACCGGTATCCATTACTGAGGATCGATGACTTCATCGACTAGTTTAGAAGGGCACGATGGTTCTCGAAGGTTGATCTTTGATCAGGCTATCACCAGTTGCGAGTACATGATGAGGATGTACCGAAGACGGCTTTCAGATGTCTCTACGGTCACTATGAGTACATGGTGATGCCCTTCGGCATGACGAATGCCCCAGAAGTCTTCATGGGACTCATGAACCAGATGATTCAGCCCTATCTAGATCGGTTCGTAGTGGTATTCATCGATGATATCCTTATGTACTCTACGTATGAGGAGGAGCACGCGAGACACCTAAGGATGGTTCTGGACACACTCAGAGAGCACTAGCTGTACGGGAAACTCTCGAAGTTCCAATTCTAGATACAAGAGGTCCACTTTCTAGGAAACATTATCTCATAAGATGGTGTAGTAGTGGACCCAGCCTAGGTGAAGGCAGTACTAGCATGGGAGCCACCCCAGAGCGTGACGGAGGTGTGAAGCTTCCTTGGGTTGGCAGGCTACTATCAGAGATTCATTCTTGATTTCTCTATAATTTCAGCACCAATGAGAGCTTTGACCCGAAAGGGGCATCCTTTTGTGTGGACTGAAAAATGATAGCAGTCTTTCCAGTAGTTGAGATAGAGTCTGACGAGCACCCCGATCTTGAGATTACTGGAGGAGGGTGTCAAGTACGTAGTGTTCTACGACGCATCAGGGACTGGGCTTGGTTTTGTCCTTATGAAGAGGAAAGAAGTGATTTCCTATGGCTCACATCAGTTGAGTACACACAAGTATAACTACGCGACCCATGATCTTGAGTTGGAAGTGGTAGTCTTTTCATTGAAGATGTGGCGGAACTACCTGATGGACGAGCGGTTTACTGTCTACTCTGATCACAAGAGTCTCAGATATATCTTTTCTCAGAAAGATATGAATTTGAGGCAGAGGTGGTGGATTAAGTTCCTCCAGGATTACGACTTCGAGATCGTTTAAACTCTTGGGAAGGGGAACGTAATGGTAGATGCTCTGAGAGGGAAATCCAGTTCGCAGTAGCTGGATGAGGCGACGAGGCAGTTGGCCTCCTTACAGTTATCCTTCATCGAGAAACATGAGGAATCTTACGTTCAGTCGACGGCTGTTACCCCTACAGTCTTATAGCGTATCAGAGAAGCACAACATGAGGATACTAGCTGTGAGACGCTACGTGCTCAGATATCCACATGTGTTTCGGCTGATGGATATTCAGAAGGTGGGGAGCAGGTGGTTCTTTTCAAAGGGCATACAGTGGTACCTGCGACGCTGCGGGAGGAGGTTCTAAGGGAGTTCCATACATCCCCCTTGGTGATGCATCCAGACATGGAAAATATGTATCAAGACCTCTGACGTCAGTTCTGGTGGCCAAGAATGAATAAGTGTGTGGCAGAGTTTGATTCTCGGTGCCTTACATGTTAGTAAGTAAAGGCTGAGCACTAGGTTCCAGTAAGATTGACTCAGCCCCTTGAGGTGCTAGAGTGGAAGTGGGACAGGATATCCATGGACTTTGTGATGGGTTTACCACATACATCCAGGGGACACGATTCCATCTAGGTGATCATTGATCGACTCACCATGTCAGCCCACTTCATAGCCATATAAGAGTAGATTTCAGTAGAGTGTTCGGGACGCCTCTACATGCAAGAGATAGTTCTACTTCATGGAGTACCAACCAAATCGTCTCAGATCATGATTCTCATTTCACATCCCGGTTATGGAAGGGATTGTAGGAAGCTTTTTGGACTCTGTTATGCTTGGGCACAGCATTTCATCCCCAGACTGATGGTCAGACAGAGTGGACCATCCAGGTTCTGGAGGATATGATTCAAGCTCGCATACTTGACTTCGGTCATAGCTGGGAGGATCACCTACTACTGGTGGAATTTTCTTATAACAACAGTTATCATTACACTATTGGTATGGCACCATTCTAGGCTCTATACGAGCGACCTTGAAGGTCTCCACTTTGCTGGACTGAACGAGGAGAGTCTGCACTTTTGGGTACAAAGATGGTGAGAGCTACTATAGAGAAGGTGCAGGTCATCCAGGAATGGATAAAGACTGTACAGAGTCGGAAAAAGTCTTATGCTGATAGGAGGCTGAGACCCTTGGGGTTCGAGGAGGGAGACCATGTGTTCTTTCGGGTCACACCTCGATGAGGATTACAGAGATTTGGCCGAGGAGGCAAGATATCTCCAAGGTTCATTGGCCCTTTTCGGATTCTGATTATAGTTGGCGAGGTGGAATATCGCTTGGCTTTACCTCCTCAGAAGGACAGGGTACACAACGCCTTCCATGTGTCATAGATACGGAGGTACGTGCATGATCCATCACACGTCATCGATTGGGGCGAGCTGGACATCGATGATGGAGTGACCTTTGATGAGTACCTAGTGGAGATCGAGGATCAGCATGAGAAGATCTTTCATTGGAAAGCTATTCCCTCAGTGTGTGTACGGTGGTAGAACAAGAATCTCCAGGAGAGCATGTGGGAGCGGGAGGCTCAGATTCGCGTGCAGTACCCACATCTTTTCTACTAGCCTTTGTTTTGGCTTTTCGAGGACTTAAAATCCCAAAGGTGGGTGTGATGTAATGTCCCAGATTTTTTTTGTATTGTTTTAATATTATATGCGAATTAATTCGAGACCCGGCTCTAAGACGACATGCAGTTCCGAGGACCTGTGAGCCTAGAACAAATGTTTGAATTTAATTTAATAATTAAATAACACGCGAGTGCAGTTTTCCTGAAAAAGTGGATTAACACCCGAATGGGTGCTTGGATCAGAAATTCGAGGGAAACAATGCATTCGGAAAAGAAATTTTACCTTATGTGAGGCCTAACATCACCTGGCGCAGGTCGGTGGTGAAATCCAGTTTCGGGGACGTAAAAGTTATAAAATATTTAAATAAAAATATTTTTTTCTGCAGCGAAATATTTTAAATCTGCTGCAACAAATATCTCTTATATTTTTTTAAATAAATGCTTGCGCAAGGGTCCAGGGTTACAAACCTCAGAACCCTGAATCCCTTGGCGACTCTGGAGGCTCTAGAGAAGACCTCCCGATGTGGGGATGACGTTTTTGATGATTTTCACCGACGAAGACGATGCGGTGACCGAATCTTCACCAAAGAACGCCGTGGAATCTAGGTAGAATGTTTGTTTTTTATTTTCCTGCCCCGTTTTGGGTTTCCACGACGAAGACGGACTAATCCATGAACATATTAGCCCGAATATCAATCGTTCTTGTGGGACGGTTTTTTTCAGGGATTTTTAGGTTGTTTTAGTTTTGATCTAATGGTGATGAACCTGAATCATCATGAACAACAATCAAGGTTCGTCCCTCTTGTTTGATTCTTGTATTTTCTCCTTCGCGTTCCTCGTTGCGTTCTACATGTTATTGGATGAAATAGATCATTGAACATTCATTTTTTGGCACAATGATCCGAGATTGTAGATCCAACCTCAGAGAGATGTCACGGAGGTGCGACGACGGTTTTGATAGATGATTCAGAGCGGATCAGGAGATACGAGTTTTCTAGTATTTTTATTCGGATGGATTGTTCGAGGTTTATGATCCGATTAAAGAGCTAAAAACACCCATTATGATGTTCGTATGATAAAATGAACCAATCCCTGGAGTATCGGGATGAAAGGATGAGAAACCGAGGATCCTAAGGTTCAGCCACGGTGCGAGGAGGAAGATGGCGCTTCTGGAAAAATCCCGACTACATGCCATGTATTATGGGATACACAGCGTGTGTTCGTCGGCGGACCACGGTGGGTGTTCGTCGGCGGACTACCTGGCGTGTGTTCGTCGGCAGTCCACCTGGAATGTACTCTCAGAGTACACAGACATGGGATGGGTACACGGCCAAGGACATGGTGTGTATACCCTTCCCCGGCCAGACCCGGCCAGATACACGGGATACCCTGTATACTTGTACACCGGCAGGCGACACAGACACAGGTTGGGTACACGGCCAAGGACACGGCGTGTATCCCCTTCCCTAGCCAAATGCAGCCAGATACACGAGATACCCCGTGTACTGGTACACGGGAAGGAGACACGGACACATACATAGATCTTGTATGGGCATATGGCCAGCTTACACAGAGCGAGCCCAAGGTACTCGGACACGACGTGTGAATCTTCTACATGCTGTGTAGTTTCTTTTTGTCCGACAAGCCAAATGACACTATCCATTTACACGGGCAGTACGCGGAGTCAAGGAACACAGCGTGGGATTCTTCTACATACCGCGTAGTTTAGTTTTACACAACATGGATGGATGACACGTTCCATTTACATGGGTAGTACCCAGGGTCAAGGAACATGATGTGTAACCATACTACACGCCGTGTAACCAATTCTTCATGCATTGAGCCACTTGTCTTCTATGACATGGACTAATTTTCTTAGGTTCTGTACCCTTGGTCTTTTCCCAGAAGGTTCTGGTATCATTTCCTTTATGCAGGAGTATGATCCCTTCAGTAGGACTTCATGAATAGAGTTGTTGGAATCCCCTCTGTGATACTTTGAGCCGGATCCTCTATTCATTCCTGGAAACCTAGGTAGAGTTCTTGGTATCGACGTGACCAATATTACCCGAGCGATGATCCTCTTCTTATCAGATTATCTCAAACTGAGTTGTCGGAATCCCCCCATGACTTGCTTGTGATCCTCATAGGAGAATCTTGTTCCCAAAGTACTTTTGGAGTGTGTTCTCCCGGAACGAGTACTTCATATCTTTCTCTTTAGACCATGGATTGTTTTCTCCTTATTACATGCTTAGTGGAATCTTCGAGCGGGATCCTAGTGGCGGTATCGCGATGGTCATTTGTGTATGAGTATATTGGGATATTCTTGTTCTATGATCTATAGACATATACTGTGTGGAGATGACTGTTTCATTCCATTGTTATATTTTCCCTTATTGTATTTCCTTTGTTGTTTCGGGGTGTCCTACTGGGTATTGCTATACTCACCCCTGCACGGGCTTTTCCCGCACACGTCATGTCTTGTGTAGACGAGCGAGCCTTTGACAGTATTCTAGGCGGACTAGGAACGGATGGTACTTAGTGGGATCAGACAGGCCGAGGTGTGTTCCTACAGCTACAGACTATAGTCCCAATACTTTTCTTTACAGATTGGAATTTGTTACAGACTCTCTTTTGGGGGGCTTGTACTTTTGGCCAAGGTTTTTACTTACTGTACTTTTCCTTCATGGCGTACTCTGTTGGTTGGGTTTTAGTGTATGCATGCATCTTTTCATTTTAGTATCTTTTACTTTTCATCTTTGCAGGATTGGAGATGTGTGTGCGTGTGTACATGTTTATAGGAAATGCCTCCCATGTTAGTAGTATGCCTACTCGGTTCTAGTCACTAGCCCCTAGCCTATTGGAGGTGGGCTTGGGGAGTTGTGGCTCCGAACCCACTGGGACGGGTCGTGACATTCTTCTTCATCATCTTGGTCATCTTCCCCTTCAGATGGAGAGAATATTTTTGAGATAACTTCTCTGGTATTCGGAGAGAAATCATATTTTTCATAGTTTGTGAGGAAAGGGTAGTTTGATGTCCCAATGGTAGGCTAGGAGCATCTTTGATAAGGATTTTCATAACATCACGGGAGTCAGCCCACTCTTCTGTGTCTCTGGACTTGGTGGTCATACCAGATACCATGCAGATATCTGATTCGGTATCTGGGATTGTAATTATGCTTTCAACCTGGTTTATGGGTAATATGTACTCCTCCCCAAGCTGTTGGAAGGGTTCAGTGGGATCCATCTCCAATCCATTCAGGGCATTGATCCAATCAACACCATCTTTTGAAAGATGTTTTTCTTCCAACTCATATAACCCTAAGTCTATTTAATGCGACTCACAGAACTCGAATAGAGATTTATCAGCCTGAAACATTCTGTTTTTTCCCATTAGTTCAATATTCGAGGAATTGATGGTATGCAGATAGAATTTTAGCATGCTGATGCATCCAAGGCATCCCTAAAAAAATATTGAAGGTCTTACTTTGCCACACCACCAGGAAAATGGAATCTGATATCAGATCTCTGAGAATAGTTTTAATCTTGATTCATCCCAAAGGTCTCTTCTCACTTTATTCATATTCTAGTAGAGTTGTACTGCATGGTGTCAAGATTTCTTCATCATATCCTAGTCAAAGAAGTGTTATCAGTGGGAGGAGGTTAACTCCAGAGCCATTGACAATGAATATCATATGAACATCAATTCCATTTATCTTGCTGGACCCATATAAGGGTTGGATGTGCCCTTTCATGATGGCATCTTCATCCTTGTCTGTGAAGGAGCTGACAGCTTGACATTCTTCGGGAAAGGTCTTCATTAGGTAGACTTCAACCATTGTTATTTCATCCAAGAACTCCCAGAGACTTAGTAAGGCTTTAATGAGTGCCTCCCTAAGATTTTTGTAAAAAATCATCAAATTTAGGATTGACAGCTTTGTTGGTACTGAAGCCACCTGCTTTAAAATTTCATAGCTATTCTCTAAATGTTTCCACATCCCAGCTCAGGGTTGCTCTTTCAAAGAAACCATAGGGGTTTGAGATTTGGACATAGACGGTTTGGCCTTTATAGAAGGAGTTGGTGGTAAGGCAGTCCTTTCCACATTTGGCCAAACTGACCAGCCCATTTAATTTGTGTGGTTTCGTACTTATTCTTCCCCTAATAGATTCTCTAAGATAATAATGCTTGGATTTATTATGAAAGGGTAAAAGGAGCCTAACAGTTCTTATTGTGTCTGTCGAAGGGTCATTTCATGAGTTTTCACGATGTTAACGATTTCCCTTATGGAGTGGCTATGAATTTCACCCTGGCATTGATTATGCCTTCCAAAAAAACCTTTGTCCTATACAGCCTCTTCATCTAACACTCCATTTGGGAATGGGTAATTCGCGATCAGGGTCATATTCTTCCTCAAGGAAAGGTTCCATCAAGTGAATGGAATTAATTGAGTCAAAGAGCAATTCTTGATCTGATATTGTTCTTGTCTGACATCCTCATTCTGATGATACCATTTAGTAGGGAAGTTCCCATTGTACCATTTGGCGGGGCGATGCCCATTGTGTTTGAACCATGGTCGTATACTCATGAATTAGAGTATGACTTGTGTTTTTTGTCAATACTCAAAGAAATCCTAGAATGTGATCCAGCAAAGTGCTCATACTGGTCAAGCTGATAAGAGTATTGAAGGTGGCACCGTTTTCCAGTGTTTAACAAATTTCTGGACCTCAAAATTGAGAAAAGGGGAAAAAGACCTACTTGGAAAAGAGACTTGAGCTCTGACTACATGGAGTCTTGGGAACTTGCGTGCCTATTGTTTTTCATGAACAAAACCTCAAAATATGGAAAATAAAAGAGGTTAGCGCAAGTATTGGTTTGGTCACACAAGTGACTTGCGCGCCATGAAGTGACTTGTGCACTGTTACCTAGGATGTTTGGAAAGTTGTGCGCCAAATTTTTTTCATGGTCAGATCTTCAAAATATGGCAGAGGAAAGAGGGTCGCGCATGTCTTGGTTGGGTCACATAGGTGTGTTCCATGATAGAGGCTAGGGTGGACGGAGCTTCATCCTAAAACTTGCGTGCCGAGAGGAGGCTTGCGCGCCACCATGCAGGGAGTCCTTTTCGCCTATAAATAAAGGACCACCCCTCCTCATTTTGAATGAAGTTCAAGACATATATATTTTTCTATCTCCCATCGTGAAATTGGTTGAGTCGCGCAAGTGGTAGTTGGGCCGTGCAAGTAGAGACTGCGCGCCAGTTGTTGGATATGCGTCGAATGTGGCTTGGGAGTTAAAGGAGCTGAGTCACGCAAGTTTGGAGTTGAATGAGGTAGTGACATGCAAGTGGGTTGGTGTCACCTACATGTCAAATTTGCACTGTGCAAGTTAATTGTGTGCTGGTCTTGAAACTTGTGCACTGGTTTTGGAGAAGCGCGCCAGGTGAGGTTGAAGTACGCCCGTATTTTTGGAACTGCATGAAATATGGAAGATTGCCCGATACCTTCAGTGAAAAGTGAGAGTTGTCTACAAGTAAAATATGGACTTCAATAGAGCATCAACATACAACAGGGGATGCATTATTTTGAAATGATGAATAGACCGTCACGTCTATAAACTGAGTGTGACTTCACCAAGGGAAGTGAGCCAGGGGTAGTCAACGGGAGTGACCCGAGGGACGAAGTGAGCTGTCCCTAAACTTTTGTAAAGGCAGTGATCTTGGGACAAAGATACTGTGCCCTATCTATTTTAATCCACAACTAGTGAAGAATATTGGAATTTGGTATGACTGACAACCTTTCGGTGTATGATTCTTAGACTTAGCCCTTAGTGGTGAACCAAGTAAAATGTGATGTGTCATCTCTCTACATGTGAATGTTTGTTTTCTGATCATATTTATCATACAGTTTTCAAATGTTCCTGCCAACGTGGGAATATGATCCATCACATTAAAAGAAAAAGTGGTAACCATGATTCACCCTTCCCCTCTCTGGGTGTCCTGGGGTCCAACACGTTGAACCAAGTCAATTGGCATGAAGTAGTAATGTGTCAACCCTAACATCAGCTTTCGTACCAGCTCATATTATTCCTCTTTCTTTTTCCCATAAAGCCTCTAGAGGACCGTGGGGATAAAGTGGATGGTTGTGTTATATTATAATCTTCTGGGGGCACATTGGGTTGTTTCAAGTGTTCATAGAGTATGCTTTGGATTCTCTTGATGGTGTTTCGGGTCACACAGTTGTAAAATGTTTTCTTATTGTTGTTGGTGATTGTTTTCCAATCTTCTTCCTCTCTTGAGTCGGAGGTGGAATCATATGAAAATTTTGATAGTGGTAGGCCAAAATTCACTTTCCCATAATCCACCATAATTTGTAGGTGATCCTTGAAAACAAAGCATTCTAAGATGGTGTTTCCCAGTATCTGATGAAACAGAACAAAATTTGGGTTGGTGTTGAGACCCACTTCATCTGATTGCTTTGGCTATGGCAGCTGGAGAAGATTGCAATTCATTATGGGTATGAAATAGCCGCAGACCTAGTCTTCTCAAGGTGAATACAAATTATTTCTTCTTTCTTCGAACTAATTTCTATTATAACCTCATCGTTTATCCTACGAAGGTGGGGTTGGATACCGACATCCTGGGGTCCCACACAGTTTAGTGGGGCCTTGCATCTGGGGCTGGTGTTGGGGGTGGCTTAATCATGACATAATATGCTTCACCTTTTCCTATTATTGTTCTAGGGGTTGGTGGGGATACTCATAACTTAAGATTAATCCTTTGCAAGGAGTCCTCGATGCCTTTTCACATGGTTGTAAAGACTCAAAACCCTCAAATGTACTTCACTGGGAAGAGTAGCATTCGTAATTCATCCTGGATGATATCGATGCACATGGTGAGCTTCTCATCGTGGGGGAGTGGCTGGTTCAGGGAATATATTAGGCTATTCCATTTGGAAACGAAGTCTGAGACACTCTCATTATCTCATTTCTTGTAGTTCATGAAATCTGTGATTGTCGTCTTGGGCAGTGTCGAACAGAACTGGAAGAGAAACTATCACCGAATGTCCCCCCAGCCTGTGATTGAATTGGATGGCTGGCTAGAATACCATAAAAAGCTATGCCCTTCAGGGTTTGTATGAAACACTTGAGTTTTACAACTTTTTTCTGCTCTGCAGTGCCCATCATGGGGTCAAATTAGAGGCATAGTTCATCAAATTATGCTCTGGGTCCCCCAAGCCATTGAATACTTGGAATACGGGGTTCCCAATGTTTTCTGGTGGCCGAATATTTCTCACCCACTTGGGGTCGGGTCTGCACTCAGGTTGTATTAGAGTGTGCCACCCCTCCATGGCTTTTAGTCGATCTGTTAGCTGCTCAACTGTGTTTATAATCCCTTGAAGCATATCCTGTCGAGCTTGATCTTGAGCTGGTATGGAAGGGACCATGATTGGGTGTGCTGGCACTGCTGGAATTTGAGGTGGATTCCAAGTTGGGGGAATCATTTGTGGGTTCACCTAGGAATATTCCAACAACATTCACAATGGGGGCACATCTTGATGTCCTTCTAGGGCCTGGTAAAACGGACCTCTGAACATCGCTTCATCCACCGCGATGTGTACTTATCATATGGGCACCATTTCTGGGAGAACCTGTTGATGTTCCACATAGGGAATACATCCGGTGAGATAACTCCCTCGACGTATCTCATCATTAATTCATCTGAGATCTTTCATTTCTTCCTCCTTCTTAGTGAACCTTTCCTCGACGGTGAGAGACACACTCTCATGGGGAGAAGCAGGTGGGTCGTAGATGACCTTGGATTTATTTTTCATTTTTTAGGAGTTCGTGGGGGAGGGAATGTTGGATTGACAAAGGGGGAACCTAGATTTAGAACCACCATCTTGTTCTGGATATGCAAACCATCCAGATCATTGTTGAACACCTCTGGGAGGGAACCATCTTCTATTGCATCTTCTCCCCCTTCATCATTTACTAGGAAATATGTGGGGTTGACACTCACAATTTTCACTTAGGTATACTGAATTGGGGTGTGGAATACCCGTTTCTGAATGATAGTAAGGATTCTTGCGACCTTCATTGGACTTTGTCCTTCTATTAAACTGTATTCTTTCGGATTCTTGATGAGGTTTGACATGAAGGGTGCCCTGGTCTGACCTCATAATGTGCCTTTTTCTCGGAGTGTACGAACCACAATAAGGGGTGGAATGGGTATAACGATCCATACTTTACATACATTGTTAATAATTCAAAATTGAATCATACTTATTACAACATATAACAAAACCATGAAAGGACCATATAGGTATAGTGTCTTTAGAAACTGGGAAACATAAACAACTAGTTCATAATGCGTCTACAATGTCTCCCATTTATTTCATCATATCTATAGTCCCTTTTGGAATATATTACTTAATAACCTTCTTCCTGACCTGGGGAAAGAAAACATATAAAAGGGTGACCTCAAATGCTCAGTAAGGGTAAACAAAAGAAATATCAATCACATCAAAATAAAAACACAACATTTTGGAAATCTTACCCTGCAAAATAGATCATAATATCACAACATGGGATAAATCATAGTAGTGAAATTTAATCCCAATAATCATAACATAAAACATGAAACTTTGTGGCGTACACACATAATCATATAGAATCGTTTCTTATTAGTCAAGACTCATTTCCAAGACTATCTTATTGGACAAAGTCCATTTCTGAACCGAGTTCATTCCACGTTTCAGTCCTGTTTCACTGAACCGGTTTAACTTTCCGTTCCATCCATGTATATCACATGAGATATAAAATCATTACCCAATGCATTGGAGGGAGATATAGGTCCCACCCATCTCATAATGATACCATTCTTATTTGTTCCACAAAATCATAAATCAAACATCGTTGCATAACTCATGTAATAAAAATGGGATTCTTAAACAACATGACATCATAAAACATTTCATATAAGATAAAAGAATTCATAAAAATAATTCCATCAAAACATAATAAAATCAATGAAATAATAGGGATACAAACAGAACCCTTTATTATCTTAGATGGAAAATAATTTTGATAAAACACTTAAACTCCATTCCTGAGGAAAATATCCTTTCTACTTCAAAAACACTTTTCCTTTCTTAACATGTCTATAAATTATAAACTAAAAGAATTTGATTAAAAATAATCTTGAAAACTTGTAAAGGATTATTCTTAGAAATAATGTTTTAAAAATCCATTCTTGTCGTATAAGTTAATAAAACATTATTCTCGTACTTTTTTCAGAAAAGTCAAAAAGTACCTCGTACGAAAAACGACAAAAGATTCCTTTCATATCTTTTACTAAAAACACACAGAAGGGTAAAATTGGATTTAAACAATTGTTGGAGGATGTAAACAATATTAAATATTGAGGGAACATGGATTTGGATGGTAAAATATACCCCAGTAAATACCAAAGTATAAACAATCTCGGATAAAAATGAGATTGTGATATTTTCCCTTACCTTAGGTACGATTTGCTTCGAAAGTGTCTGAACCTCCTGTATAATGATTTAAATAATGTTATTGACTTATTCCAGAATCATAATTATTGTTATGATATCATATATGGTCATATTATTAGCTTCTTAGTAGTAATATTTCATTGCCACTTGTTATTCGAGTGTTTATAACTTTTTGTTCTTATGCGTGTTTTGTCGAATAAATTATTATTCTTCTCTTTAGGTTATAGATACATCATTTCAAGAATGGTATTAATGTAATATATATCATATTTATTCATTCAATTCATTTATATAATAATTATGCAATGAAGATCATTTAGAACGAATCGCATCACATCGTGGAGATAGTATTCCGTACGTAAGCACGAGCGATGATATCGTTCCCATGATCGTGGAATTGTATTGGAGTGTATGTATACTATTTCAGAATCAATATCACTTTATTATAATAATATATAGTAATTATTTACACCATTATACCCATCCAAGTAAGGTGGTGGTGGAAGATAGATTACACCACGGCGTGGAGACGGTATTCCGTACGTACGTACGCGCGGTGATTTCGTTTTCCGTAGGATTGATAGATGGCGAAATAGGGTTGTTTCATATTTATAATAACATGTCAGTATATGAGTGATACTGATGTTATAACTTCATAATGTAACAACTAAAGAAGAAGAAGTGGAAGAAGAAATAAAGATGAAAGAATCGGTAACGGACATTACCTCTTCTTTGAAGCGCTTCTTTGAGACCTCCTTTTAGGGCACTAAAATTGGTCATTGAAGAACACCAGGACCTCTAGGATGTATCTAGGAAAGTGGAGAGAAGAAATTGTTAGGGTTTGGACGAGCTTGAAGGCTCAATGTGGTGTGATTAAGAGGGGGGGGATGTGCCCTTTTATAAGGGAGGAGAGGGGCACCTTTGGAATAACTAAAAATATTATTTTATTATAAAGTCCAATTCGGTTTTTAATAGCTCCAAATTGATATATTTAGAAGATAAGGTGTGTATAGGTCGAAATCCTCTCATAAAATAGAATTTCTACAAGTTTAGGTATCATTTTTAACCTAATTATTTAGATTTAACTTTAAGATGGATAATTTAACTTTTACCGTGTCTTCTTGTTTTCTTACACTATAAGGTTAATAAAAATACTATATCAATCCAAACGAACCCCAAGTTGTTTATCATTAATATATATAACCATAAATAATTCATTTGGCCGAGCCTTATATTATTAGGAATAAAATAACAATTAATAATATAATATTTGTTTTAAAAACTATTTTATGTCAATTTTGACACTATTTAGTAATTGATTTTTGTGAAAATCTTAACAGAATGATTAGTTCAAACAAAGATAATTAAATCAATACTAACATGTCATATTAACCAATAAAATTAGTGCAATTCATAAAAAGTCTCGAATTATATTTATTTGGGTATTTATAATATCAATAATTCTAATTTTTCACTATTATGGTAATTACTGCATCATCATTGTGTCATAAATAAATTAAATTATTTAATGTCTAAAAATTATTAATAAAATTTAATTATGTAGGAAATATGATTAGATTTCTAATAAATATTTACAATCGAGTTTATCTTATGTATAACCCTATATTAAAAATGATTTACTTATTAAACTTTGATTTTAACTAGTTTAACCCTTCTTTAAATAAATTAATAACAAATGTCCTAATCTAATCCAAGTGGGCCTAAATGGTCATATTTTATTCCCAATGTTGTTTTGGTCGAATTACACTTATCAAATAGAATTAGGACATGTGTTAGGGTAATAATAATAACACTTTTACCCTTAATTACCCTATTTACTTTTAACCATGGTAAAAAAATGTAAAAAGTTACTATTCACCAAAAATTATTTTCATCTCATTGAACCACATTTTAGTCCTTGATATTAACCTTGTCTCTCGGATTTTCAAAATTCTACTCACAGAAGAGGTAAAATTATGTTTTATGAAAAATTCAGTTTTTTTAACTACCACTTAGTGGTTTTACTATTCATCAAAAATTGAATGTTTTCAGAAAAATACCAAAATTTAACCCTAAGCTAATTTCGATATTCCGAATCCAAAAATGAAGTCCATTTTGAAAAATAAAAATTATAAAATTTCAAAAACTGGTTATTACTATTCATAACGGCTAGTTTTAATAATATTTTAATAGCATATCATTGTTTAGTGAAACTCGGTATTGCGTATGACGCAAGCTATCAAGGAAGGTCGTGGTTGCGTGTAAAGCAAGCCAAGCTAGTGTTGTGTGTAGTGAGAGATTCCATTGATGATTTAAAAAAAATATTTCTCATAAAAGTCTCGGGTGTTACAATGGGTAACTCCCATGTCTATCATTCTTCCTAGATGGTGGAAGAAATCCATCCCACATGTGGGGATTTGAGTTAAAAATGCCCCCAGTTCTATGGGATAGGGCTATTCTTATTCTCCTTTCGATGCACAATTCCCTGGATTTGTTGGTGTTATGAGTAAATTTTTATTTAATAATCCCCCTGCCCTATGGGATGAGAAATTCCTCGCATTGTGTCGCTATCTGTCGCTATTCACACTCATTCAATTTCACATACTCCCGGGTGGGTGTAAGTACAGTGTGGAATTGGGCCTTCACAGAGCCTATGGGCTTTTGATGACATGAACACTACTTGATGGTTGTCTTTCCATAGGAAGGAATCCTGCTTGATGTTCCAGTTTGCCTGACTCAAAAGTTTTTTGATGGCTTGATCTATACTGTCTAAATGCTTTTGAGACATACTCTAGGATGATTTTTGTTTAGTATCCAATCATTCTTGAGTATTGGTTTCGTTTGATTATTGCCTTTTTGTGATGACATTGCATGATTTCATTTCCATTGGGGCCTATTGAACGAGACACGGGGTAATGATTAAAGATCCATGATCTCCCCTCCCCCAAATGTGTACTCCATCTGGGACGTTTCCAATGAGGCTACAAAATTTTTGCAGTGCATAGAGGAAATCCAATTCAATGTTTTTTTATCGCCTTTCAGATTGTGGGTTCCTTGCAGATGGGAGGGATTCCTGCTCGATTAGATGGTAAAGCTCCTCTATCGTACTGACATGGGCTGCATGCCCTTCATAGGTTAGTAAATTTTCTTTCATCTATTGAATATTTTTTCATATATTGAGGCGAACATCATTTATTCATTCCCTAGACAATTCCCCTAGTATTTCAAGGTGAGAAGTTTCCATAGGATAATACATCACTATTATATTATTGATAGCTATTTGTCTTTTCAAAATCCACATATTATGTTGTTGTTATTTTAGATGATTATCTACTTGATATTCCCAGATCGACTGCTTCCTGATGATTTCATTCCAAGCAATCTGGGTGGTGGGAGCCTTATTGATTTGTGGACACCATAGTGGTGGATCAGAAGATGAGAATGGCCTTGTTCCATCATCTAGTTGAGAAAGGATATCACTCATTATATATGGAGTTACAAATGTGTTTGACTCATTTCCAAGAACTTTAGCGTATGATGGCTTTCCCATATTGGTCCGGGCAATGGGAGGACCTTCATTCGTGGTTGTATTTTGGTTGCATGGAGGACCTTCGCAAGTGGTGTTGTGATGGCGAGGACTACCATGACAACTTGATGCCCGACTGTGGGAATTTTTCTGATGGAGTGTACCTAGTGGAGGTCCTTCAGGGTGTTCTTTAGCAAGGGGAGGACCTTTATGCTTCTTGACATCACTATAGAGAGGACCTTCGTAGAATTTGTCATTGTGGGGAGGGCCTTCACAATGACCATCATCATATTGAGGACTACCATCATAAGTTACTATCTACCTACAGGGAGACTTTATACTTGTACCTACTTGGTAGGACCTTCAGGGGGTACCACAATGAGGGGAGGACCATCCCATGGTTTGAGGTTTCCATGGGGACAACCTTTAGTGTAACTGTCACTGTTGGGAGGGCCTTTACAATGACTGTCATCATGGAAAGCACTACCATCATGACTTGATGTCTGACTATTGGGAGAATCATATCATTGGCGTATACCATGGGGAAGACCATCATGGTGGATGATAGCATGGGGATGACCTTCTTACTATCATCATGGCAAGCACTACCATCATGAATTGATGTGGACTTTAGTACTTTTCACTTTTGGGTACTCATTTATGAGAAACTAGGGCCATCTGTTGTTGGTAATGGACTTCATATGAATGTACCTATATCTTGGGTCATGTGACGTCGTTGGGATATGCGGACAAGAATTTTGAGTTTTGCAAGTGATATATGCCTATCCTGGAGCAGCAACCATGTCGGACTGGAATCCCCCAGTAGGAATGAGTATTTGTACCTGATCTGGTTGTCTATTTGTCATGGTATATTGTCGTCGACCCTCCTCAACTAGATCAGGGATGAATAACTGCTCCTAAGGGACTAACTGATTTTTTGATTGAGTCATTCTGTTCTAGGAAATTGGTTTGTGGGCCGGATTTCTCATATTTTTCACTCATGAAATGATATCTTGGAATGTTTAGAGGATATGGTCAGGAATCCATGTCTGATCATCCATCATGGCCAGGATGTGTTGGGATACATATTTGTATAGAATGGGTATGAAGGCCCATTTCGATGTCAGAGTAGGATTTTGTGCCTGATCTGGCCGTCAATGTGTTGGAAGGATATACTGTTAGTTTTTCTGTGCTAGGACAGAGGAACTATTTTGTTTCTGGTTGTCTTCTCTAGTTTCCACCACATTTGACCGGTGGTCTTCATATTCACGATTGTGTATTTTATTATGCCTTCTTGCCACTATATTTTTCTCACGTGATTTTTATGCATCTGCAGAAATTTGAATCTTCTCATATTTGGATACATCCCAATTTGGATAGATGTCTTGGTATGCATCAGTAAGAATTTGTGTCTGTGTATAGCCTGTTGTTGCCCTATTTAGATGACATGTAAAAAATGATTCAGAAAGTGTTTCTGCCTGCATATAGCTGAGTTCCATCTTATTTGGATGGAGGACATATTGTGCATCAATATGTATTTTTTCCTGCATATAGCTAGTTGTCGCCTTGTTTTCATGGCGTTCATGTTTTACATTGACAATATATTTGATTATTCATGTATCTTGCCTCTCTCTCTGCATGCTAGGACTTTAGATTACTATTATGAACGTGCCTGTTCTCGTATTGTGCCACCCTATTTCTATGGGGGGATGGAGTGGAGAGGGAAGAGTAATATGTCTTCATGTTTACTTTCTCCGAATTATTATGGTATAGATGCTATTTAAGAACGTGGATGATAAAATGGTTTTGATTATATATTTTCCGCCGATAGAGGGCATCCTGAGGGCCCCATGTCTCCTTGACTTTGGTAGGTGCCCTCAGCATAAGGTCCTCCTTGGTTAGAGGAGGTATGGTGATCCGGTGTCAGTGGAAACACTCTATAGTGGGGGACCATGGGTAGGTCCCTTCTACAGTGAGTAAAAAGTATTCAGTATTGACCTAATATGCCTCCCTATGTCACGTGAGGTCGTAGTTGTCACGTTTTGGGGAAAATCTCTTGAAACGGTCTGAGATGACCATCGGGGATTCCATGCATTGAGGTACAGGCACTAGCTGAAGAGGAGGCTGGAGAACCATTGCAGATTGAATGTCTTTTCATTTGTCTTCCAATATGGGGAGAGTACCATTTTTGTGGTACTCCTTGATCTGAGTATTGGACACCTAGCATTGAAGAAGCTGGGTAGGCAATGTGGTCCTACTCTTCGTTGAGGACCTAGCTACCTGCGGGATTACTGAAGCGTGTACATCTTCATGGATCATGGGGATTTCATTGGGATCAAAGGATGCTCTGTGGGAACCTAGAATTATCATACATGACATACAGACCAAAAAATATCATCAAAGTAGCATTCTTTAATCATATGCATATTTGGTGATTCAGCTTGGCCCCCTTCACCTTTTATTTTACTGTGGGGAAAAGGGGCCTGCGTGGGGTGAGACTGCCACCTTGGTTAAGGTTTCATGTTGGATTCCACATTTTTGTTCCACCTCTATGGGGGCACATTTTTCACGTACCGGGGTAAAAAATTGGTCTTATTTGTAGTGTACTTTTGTCATTTATCATTATAGGTAGAACAACCACCTTTTTTAAGGATTCACATTAGGTTCACCATTTTTGTTTCACCTCCAAGGTGGTGTGTTTTGTCCATACCGAGGTGAACAAAATAGAACGACGTGAAGTGTCCTTTTGTCTTTTATCAATGTGGTTAGAACCACCACATTGTTTAAGGATTCACGTTGGGTTCACCATTTTTGTTCTTCCTCTAAGGTGACGCATTTGGTTGATGTATAAATGGAATGAAGACGATCATCACCCATACCTTTTTCCATAAATATGGGTTCTTGTTGAGTTTACCACTCCATCATTTTCATCTATTTAGTGTCATTATCCATTAAATAATGTTGAATTTACCCTGTGAGGAACTGTTGATCCCAGGGGTGATTACGCGGGTGTCTAGCACTCATGCAATCAATCATTCTTGGTTATAACTTCCTCAAATGGTCTCCAATGGGTTTATTCATGGATCCATGAATTCCCAATGGCCCTGGTATCCATGATTCATGGACCTAATTTCCATAGGCAGGCACTCGTCGGCTGAAGATTTGTCTAATGACACTTAAGGACTCCATTGGTCGAGAGGATGGGAGGTTAGGCTCACCGCACCCTTTCTGAGGGAGGATTGTTTCCTGCTTCAGGACTCTATTATTGATTTATGTTATGTTTGAAGGACCCTGGGACACCCTGAGAGGGGAGGGGTGAATCAGGGTGACAACTTTTTCTTCTGATGTGATGGATCTTGTTCCCACGTTGGTAGGAACTTGTTGAACCTCTATGATGAATGTGATCAGAAAGCAAACATTCACATGCACAGAGAAGAGAGAACACTTTTTACTTGGTTCGCCACTAAGGGCTATGTTCAAGGAGCATACGCCGACAAGTTTTCGGTTGTACCTAATTCCACTAATCTTCACTAGATGTGGATTACAAAGGTTCGGGCATAGTAACTCAGTCCCAGGCTCACTGCCTTTACAATGGTTCTGGGATAGCTCACTGCGTCCCTCAAGTCACTCCCATTGAATCCCCCTGGCTCACTATCGTTAGTGAAGTCCCGCTAAGTTTATAGACGGGAAGGTCTCTTCATCATTGCATAAGAATGCATCCTCTGTCGTATGTAGATGCTCTGTTGAAGTCCAACTCTTGCCAGAAGACTAATCTCACTTTGCGCTGAGGGTACCGGGCGATCTTCCTGGTATTGTGCAACTTCAGAAGGATAAATGACCTTTAACAACCCCAGCGCGCTTATCCAAGCCCAGTGCGTAAGTTTCAATCCTAGCGCGCAAGTAACATTCGCGGTACAAATTCAACATGCAGGTGACACCAACACTACTTTCACAACACTACCTCCTTCAACACCAAACTCACGCGACGTTGTGCCTTTAACTCCACAACTACCGTGGTCGCGCAACCAACAATCGGCACATAGCCTTTACTTGGGCAACCCAACAAACACTTGCGCGACTCAACCACTTGTGCGAGTAGAGCTCGCAAAATCTCTAAGTCTTGAAAATCATTACAAATAAGGAGTGGGTCCTCTATTTATAGGAAAACTGCACCCCCTACGCAGTGGCGCACACGTCTTCCCTCGGCGCGCAGGTTCCGGCATGCATCTCATCCTCCCTAGCCTCTGTCACACTACTCACTTGCGCGACCTACACAAATACTTGCGCGACCATCTTTCCTTTACCATATTTTGAAGTTATGATATTGAAAAACAATAGGAGCTCATGTTTCCAGTCCTCCTAGGCATCAGTGTCCAAGTCTCTTCACGGCGCGCAGGTCACTTGCGGAACCATCCCAAAACATGTGCGGCCCTTATCCCTTTTCCATTTTCCGATGTTCTGATCTTGAAAAACATATGTCGCACAAGTTTCCTCTTAATCCAGTACATGGAACGCAAGTATCTTTTCCAAAAGCATTTTTCTCCATTTGTCGATTTTTAGGCCCAAAAATTTGGAAAACACTGGGAAACGACGCCACCTTCAATACTGTTGTCTGCTTGAACTGTATTATCTCTTTGTGGGTACAAATTCTAAACATCCACTGCTGATTGACAACAAACACAAACCATACTCCAAATCATGCATAGAAGACCATGGTTACATCAATCTCCCCCCTTTGGGTTTGTTGGCAATTAGAAAATATATTCAAAATATCTTCATTCATGTGAAAACAAAAAATGCAAGAATCAACTCAGCCAACACTCTAAGTCTACGTGAGAAATTATCAGTGTAGACAACAAGAGAGGAAGCTTGAATTGGGTTCCAATTATTTCCTTTTCATTCTTCTCAACACAAAAGCATTACTCCCAATATTTTCCTTCTCATTCATCTCATCACAGAAGCATTACATGCCTGAATATATTCCTTTCTCCCCCATTGACAATAAATCCAAAGACCAGTAATTTGTTCAATGTTCAGCTCAAACCATACTCCCCCAGGATAGTATCTCCCCCATCAACCTTCGTCATAGCCATAAATAGATAAATAAAGTTATCACAAACGGGTAGAGGGGTATTGAGTGACCTCCTTATGAATTGGGAGGTGGCTGAACACCGAGGTTCAACAGATGCTTCTCAAACACAGCTGCAGATAGTGGCTTGGTTAGGATATCGGCCACTTGCTCACCAGTTCCCACATGATCCATTCTAATCACCCCTTGTTCAAATTTTTCTTTGATAAAGTGATACCTTATTTCAATATGTTTCGTACGGGAATGCTGAATAGGATTCTTAGTAAGTTCAATTGCACTCTTGTTATCACAGTAAATCACCATTGGTTTCTTTAACTCATCACCAATATCAGTTAACTATTGTTTCATCCATAGCAGTTGAGTGCATGCCTTTTTGGAAAAGATATACTCAGATTTAGCAGTACTAAGAGAAGTAATTTATTATTTATTGCTCAACCAGCCAACACATTTCTGCCCAATATAGAAAGCTCCACCACTAGTGGACTTTCTGTCTACTACATCACCATCCTAGTCAGCATCAGAAAACGCTGATAATTCACTGTCCCTTCCTGCAGCAAAAAAATAACCCGAATTTATGCGAACCTTGAATGTACCTCATGATTCTTTTTACTACCTCCATATGTTCCTCCTTTGGATTACTCTGAAAGCGGGCCACAAGGCATGTGGAAAAGACAATATCTGGTTGTGTCGCTGTCAGGTACAGTAGGCTCCCAATGATCCTCCTGTACATGGTGGGATCAACAGAGTCCCCATCCACATGCTTTCCATGTTTAGTTCCAACTGCAATCAGAGTTGACATTGGTTTGGAGTCTTGCATTTTAAACTTTTTCAGCAGCTCTCTTTCATATTTTTATTTAGAAATGAAAGTGTATTCCTTCTTTTGAATCAACTACAGCCCCAAGAAATATGCGAGCTCCCCAATCATAGAAATTTCAAATTCTTATTTCATGTGGTTGGAAAATTTTTCCACTGATTTCTGCCAACTACCACCAAATATGATATCATCAACGTAGACTAGAACAATGAATTGACCTTTTGGAGAATTCATCATATAGAGATTGTGATCAACTCCTCCTCTTTTTAATTTCAGCTTCTTGAGATATGAACCTAGCCTTGAGTACCACGCCCGTGGTTCCTGCTTTAAACCATATAGAGCTTTCTTCAGTTTGTAAACCTTTCTTTCATTAGTACCCAAAACAAAGCCCACTGGTTGTTCAATGTAGACTTCTTCTTCGAGTACACCATTCAAGAATGTTGTCTTGACATCCATTTGATATAGTTTATATCCTCTTTGGAGTGGCATGTCAAGGAAAATCCTAATTGACTCTAGTCTATCCACTGGAGCAATGGTTTCTTCAACATTAATGCCTTTAATCTGGGAGTATCCTTTACATACCAGTCGTTCCTTGTTTCTGATGACACTTCCATGCTCATCAGACATATTTTTTAAGATCCATTTGGTACCAATCACATTGTGACCTTCCGGTCCCTGGACAAGATCCCATGTCTGATTCTTGTCAATCTGATCTAATTCATCATTCATGGCTTTCACCCAAGATTCATCATTTGCAGCTTCTTCGAATGAGGATGGATATACAACTGATAGAAATGCAGATTACATGTTATTTCTCATCCTTATTGTTTGATTGGGTGCACTCCTATCCCCAATTATGTTGGATGGATCAATCGTAGCTCTTCAATTTCTCCTGCGAGGTTCAGTAGCATTCTCTTCAGCCACAATTTCTTCTTCATATTTTTCTTCTGATTCAGCATCATGATGTGACTACTGAATGTTTTTGAACAAATTCCTCTATTTCTTTATTTGTATTTTCTTCATGCTCACTCTCTTCCTGACTTTCTATCACATCATCATATGACGTCCTTGAAGCATTTTTACTTTTCTGTTCTGTTATCATAACATCACTGCTTTCCACAATCCTTCCTAAATGCTTGTTAAGTCATTTGTAGGATTTTCTGTTCATTGAGTAACTGAGGAAAATTATTTCATCAGCATTGTCTCCATATTTCCCTTGATTTCCTTCTTTGTTCCTAAAGAAGCATTTACTTCCAAAGACATGAAAGTATTTTAATGAAGGCTTATGTCCATGCCACAATTCATATGGTGTCTTCTCCTCACCCATATATAGTCCTGATCGATTCTGAATGTACATTGCAGCTTGAACATCCTCTTTCTAGTAATGTCATGGAATATGTCTCTCAATCAGCATAGTTTGTGCCATGTTGTTCACTTATAGATCCCTACGTTCAACAACTCCATTTTGTTGTGGATTTCTCACAGCAGCTACCTCATGCTGAATCCCATGCTTCTCCAGATAATTTTCAAATTCAATGGACATGTATTCTCCTCCATTGTCAGATCGCAACACTTTGATTGTTCATCCAGTATCATTCTCGACGATTCACCGATATGTTTTCACGTAGTTAAGGACTTGTCGTTTCCTGTGAATAACCATCACACATGCCATTCTACTGTAATAATATATGAAAAGTACAAAGTACCTTTCTCCATTAGTTCCGACAACATTTATCGGCCCACATACATCAGTATGAATCAGATCAAGAAGGTGAGATTCCATTTTCTTCTTTGGCCGATATGAACTGAAGACCAGCTTCCCATGAATGCAAGCATCACAAGATTTTTCACGCTCACGCTTCAGGCTGGGAATGTCCTTGACAATTCTCAATTTTGATATTTTATCCATGCCTTGTTGATTGAAGTGTCCCAGTCTCCGATGCCACACATTGTTTTCTTATTCAACAGTCATGTAACATGCATTAACTTCACTATCAACCGGATACAAGTTGCCTTCTGTTCTGCATCCCTTCATAAGTGAATTGCATGTCATTCCCTTGATAGTGCAGGCTTTCTGATTAAAAGTAACTATAAGTCCCGAGTCACAAAGTTGACTCACGCTGAGGAGATTACGACGTATTCCATCTATGTAAAGGATTTAAGTCTTCTTTAGTTCTCCATTAGATAATTCGGTACTTCCAATCCCTTTGATTTTCAGAGTCCCATCATTACCAAATCATATTGTACCATCAAACATCCTTTTAATATCCATTAGCAGGCCTGCATTACCTATCATATGAGATGAACACCTGCTATCCAGAATCCAGGTACTGTTGTTCTTTGTAGCATTGAGGGCCACCTATGCAAGGTTTAATTTCTCAGTCTTCTTCCTTTCCTTCCATGAGACATTGGATTGAGTATATAGTACTGATGGACTTTCAATTACCTCTTCCGCATACCCAGGTTCTTCATAGTCATAATCTTATTTGAGAGGAGAAAACATGTTTGAAAGAGCAACACTGTCTTGCTGGCGAGACTTGACTTGTCATGAACATCAGTCTGAGGTGTCCATGTCCCCTCTCTGCCTGCAATTAGCAGCCTTATGGCCAAAGATAGAACAATGATAACAATATCCATAGAAATTTTTTCTTCTATATGAATTAGGATATGAATTTGTTTTCCTTTGTTGAACATTTATATCTTTTCCATTCAGATAACTTCTTACCTCTTTTCAATAAGACATGGTATGGCCCAGATAGCCACATAACTGACACTTCATGAGAGGAAATGTATTTTCACTTGAATTTCTCCTCATACCTTCTTCCTTGGGAGAAAAGTTAGACTGTATGTCATTTCCGAATGATTGAGGATAATTTTCAATTATCCTTTTAGTTTGGATTGTGGGTTCCTTTTTTGGAACTTTAGGTAATGTTTCAACATGTTCAACTTTCATCTTATCTTTCTTTTGGATCTTTTCACTTCCAGAAGTTGATGTCTCAGCCTCACAACCAATTCCACTCTTTCCCATGCAAGTGGGTCTTTGATCACTCAAAATTTTTCCAACCCCATCTGAACCACACTTGGCTTTTGCTAGTAATTCTGCATTTGAGAATCTTCCAAACTGTATTTTCTTCCTTGATTCTTTTGGAATTGATTCAGTCTCATGTTTACTCCTTATAGTAACAACTTCCTCTTCAAGACCCTCAGCAGTCTTGGATTTTTCATCAAATCTGGAGGTGAGGTCATTGATGACCTTTTCCTACTCTTAAATTCTCAGCTTCAGATCCACTACATCATTATTGCTTTCAATTATTTTAGACTGTACCTTCACAAATTTTTCCAATCGTTCAATTTCATCTTCATGTTGATCAACTTATTCAGTTGATTCTTCTACAATTGATTTTCACTTATTGCAACTCTTATATTTATTCTTCAGCTTACTAACGACATCGTTAAGTTGCATCTCGGGAACTACACAAGTTCTCAGTTGTTCTTCTCCACCATTATGTTCTGACTTTTCAATAGTGGTCTTCATAGAAGAATGGTTCCTAGTTTTGAATTCTGGTTCTTCTTCATCACAGAATTCATTATCATATTCTTTCTCTTTACAGACAAAACTCTTCCTTTGCATTTTCATTCCAGATTAGAAGTATCCTTTTTTGAGGAACCGTTTCTACATCTTCTTGAAGCTTTCATCTTTACTATATTCATCATTGATCTTTCTTAAGCACTGAGAGGCAATGTGCCCAACTTTTCCACAACAAAAACATGAGAGAGGTAACTTCCCATTGAATTTCCCTTTCCCCTTCTGGAACATCTTTGCAATGAGAGAATGAATTTCTTTTTCTTCTTCATCTTCACCACTACTATATATTGAGATTTTCAGTTTATCCATGGACTTGAATGCCATTTCCTTGGACACACGAGTCGTAGCATCTTCTGGTTTGACCCTCATTTCATATGCTACCAAGATGCTAAGTAGATCATCCAGAGAAAGTTTTGAAAGATCTCTTTCCTCAAGGGATGACACCATTGCATTGTATAGAGGTGGAAGTCTTCTTAATATTTTCATTACAATATCAATGTCTTTAATTTCTTCACCTAGACCGCTAATTTCTCCAACCACTTCAGTAATTCAATTGAAGAAATAGTCTGCATTCTTGTCTGGATGCATCTTCAGATCATCAAACCGATTGGGGAACACTTGTAGTTTAGCCTCCTTCACTTTGCCTTCTCCTTCAAAAATATTCTTGAGTTTATCCCACATGGATTTTTCTGAGGTGCAATTCATCACCTTTAGGTAGATCTGATCAGAAAGGGCTGTAATAAGTGCATTTTGTGCTTAGCATCTGCATCAAGAATTTTCCTGTCTATTTCAGTCATAGCCAGGCCTGTTGGGTCAGTGACTTGTATTCCATGCACAGTAGAAAAGAGAACTTCTATTCCAAGAGATCATAGATGAGATCTCATTCTGTTCTTCCATATCTGGAAATTACATCCATCAAAGTTAGGGACTCCTCTGATATTGATTGCATTCTCCATGAAGATAAATCATAAATTCAACTCTAGAAATCATTACGCTCTGATACCACTTGAAGGACCCCAGGACACCCTGAGAGGGGAGGGGTGAATAAGGGGGACAAATTTTTCTTTTAATGTGATGGATCTTGTTCCCAAATTGGTAGGAACATGTTGAACCTGTACGATGAATATGATCATAAATCAATCATTCACAAGCATAGAGAAGAAATAAAACTTTTTTACTTAGTTCACCACTAAGGGCTACGTCCAAGGAGCATACACCGACAAGTTGTCGGTCATACCTAATTCCACTAATTTTCACTAGCAATTGATTACAAAGGTTCGGTCATAGTCACTCTGTCCCAGGCTCACTGCCTTTACAAAGGTTCATGGATAGCTCACTACGTCCCTCGGGTCACTCTCATTGACTCCCCCTGGCTCACTGCCATTGGTGAAGTCCCGCTCAGTTTATAGATGTGAAGGTCTCTTCATCATTTCATAAGAATGCATCCTCTGTTGTATGTAGATTCTCTGTTAAAGTCCAACACTTACCAAAAGACTAATCTCACTTTGCGCTGAAGGTACCAGGTGATCTTCTTGGTTTCATGCAACTTCAGAAGGACAGATGAAATTTAACAACTCTGGCGTGCTTATCCAAGCCCGGAGCGCAAGCTTCAATCTTGGCGCAAAAGTCACCTGCGCGGTAGAAATTCGGCGCGTAGGTGACACCAACACTACTTGCGCGACACTGCCTCCTTCAGCCCCAAACTTGCGCGATGTTGCGCTTTTAACTCCCCAACTGCCTTAGTCACGCAACCAACAATCGGCGCACAACCTCTACTTGCGCAACCCAACAACAACTTGTGCGACTCAACCACATGCGCAACGAGAGCTCAAAAAATATCTAAGTCTTGAACTTCGTTACAAATGAAGAGGGGGGTCCTCTATTTATAGGGAAACTGGACCCCCTGCACGGTGGTGCGCAAGCCTTACCTCGGTTCGCAACTTATCCTCCCAAGCCTCTGTCGCGCTACTCACTTGCGCGACCTACACAAATACTTGCACGACCTTCATTACTTTACCATATTTTGACGTTATGATATTGAAAAACAATAGGCACTCATGTTTCGAGTCGTCCTAGGCCTCGGCGCCCAAGTCTCTTCACGGCACATAGGTCACTTGAGAGACCAACCCAAAACTTGCACGACCCTTATCCCTTTTCCATTTTCCGATGTTATGATCTTGAAAAACATATGTCGCGCATGTTTCCTCATCATCCAGTACATGGCGTGCAAGTCTCCTTTCCAAAAATACTTTTCTCCATTTGTTGATTTTCAGGCCCAAAAATTTGACAAACACTGGGAAACGGCACCACCATCAATACTTTTGTCTTCTTGAACTATATGATCTCTTTGCAGATACACATTCTGAACATCCACTGCTGATTGACAACAAACACAAAGCATACTCCAAATCATGCATAAAAGACCATGGTTCCAACAATTTTCTTATGTTTATGAAATCTTTTTTCATTGACAAAGAGTGTGTCATGGGTACCCTTAGTTTTTCAGATCGTCTTATGAATGAAAATACATTTGTTGTTATGGAGGCTATGCTAACGTAGCCATATTATAAGGTGCTTTTGAGTTTATCGTAATCCAGGGGGGATGAGGGGTGACTTGAATTTGGGATTAGTCCCATAATGAGGGCTTCCTACATATCCCTGGGTGAGGAATAATAACCCATGTAGTTCAAATTGTGGGGGGGCATATGCATGGGAGATGAACATTTATAGAATCATGATTTGGTGGACCCTTTTTTTGGGAACCCTTTTTGAGATAGATCCTTCTAGCATGCATCTTACTTATCCTGATTTGGTCTGGAATCAGTGTTCTCATAGTTTAGAATGTGTTCTAATTTTTTAATCCCCAAAAACCTATGATCCCACGTGAGTCATGCTCGATGTGGGAAAAATGAGTATTTGAATGACTAAACAATGCACATGCCTCCTCCACTCTTGGTGGGGAAAAGAGATCCTGCGGTGGAAGTGGTCGGGGCGACCGTGGTTAAGGTCGTGGAGAGATGGAAATTTCCATGTGAAATGGAATTCAAGGTCATGTGTCCATGCCATAGATGATTGGGGACTTACCTGAGTTGGAGGGCCCCAAAATTTGTTTTGGGAGAGGAGGAGTTTCATCCTCATCAATGGGGGGATCAAACATAACCCATTCGACTGATAATTGTTCCTTATTGAATGAACGATTTAGTGATCCCCCTTATCCAGAGAATATGGAGGTTCACATTGGCATCCCAAAGTTGGACTCTTGGATACCATGGTAATGTGTCATTACAGGCATTCCTGAATCCTGCAAATTTGTTGGGAGGGCCTTTGTGACTCTGCTTATCGTGGGTATGTGGACTAAATATGGCAAACAGATGCACTTGATGGTCTAATCATATGGGTTCAATGGATTTGGAGGAGTCTATAGCCTACTGCTGGATTACTGGTTAGCAGAGGAATCATGGAGGGCAAGAAGGTAATGGAGGGGTGAAGATGGAACTGGAAGGAACAGTACCTGAAAACACCCCATTCTGCATGTGGGTTTCTCATGCGGGATGGGGAAGGCCCTGCATAATGTAGTGGTATCCAGACAGTAGGTCCATCCCATAGCAATTCGGTACAGGGAATGGGTATAGCCAACCACATACCAAGGTGGTACGCATATCATCATGCTTCTTTGTGTTACATTCGTGTACTGATTGGGTAGGTGGAACCTAGACCCATCCGCGTAGCGGTACGCTATGTGGGGCATCATACTGAAGGAGGGTCTGAGGGATTACCATTCAGGAGAAATTCATCCTGAGAAGTCCTTCGTTCATAGTTCAACTATTGAGTTCTTGGTTCTATTATGATTATTAGATTACCTCATTTTTGTGGTTTGTGACCATCTGTACCTATGGATGAAATGGTTCACAGTTCGCGCTTCACCGATGAAACAAGAAGGAAGCCATAGTGGAACCTCTGAGTCTCTCTCAAGCTTTCGTCACCCTCCCTTCTCTGTGTTTGTCTCCCCTTTTCCTCTATAACTATTCTCCATTTATGGAGCATCAGAGTAATAATATCTAGTAGTATCATGACACCATTTGCATAGGCCCATTGAAGAAATATTCTAACTCGCGAAAGACTCAGTCAAAAAGGGTTTGTGGAGTCTTCGGTTCGCAAAAATGGTTTGTGGAACCCTTCTCATCCGCTTAATCCACAAACTGGGAGGTTTTTGGCATGCTATACAAACATTTTTCCATGAAGAAATGCTACGGTTGATGCGATTCATGGTTTTCCTTGCATGTTGGCCATCGCTTCATGGGCTGGCTGTTTACAGACCATTCTGCGTACCTAGAGGTTTTTGATCCATCTTCATTGCGTACCTTTCCCAGTGATGGTACACAGGCCATTTGAAAAATTTAATTCCTTCAAGATCCTTCAATGAAATTCAACTCAATTTGAGTCCCTTCATCTTGATAAACTTACTGATGTTATTGGTTTACTCTGCAATGAGATTGCAGGGGGTATTTCTTCTCCTTGAAAGAATTTTCAGGACCCTATATATGTATAAATTGAAAATATTTAAATCATATAAGAAATTATATACTATAAATGAATATCATATATATTCATTTTATATATGTAGATTCATCTATTAAATTGTGAGATATAAAAATTAAGTATACTAATCATGGAAATGGTAGGTTGTTTGTATGCCTAAATGTTGTTTCCATTTTTCAGTAGATGGATTGAATATAAGGTAATTAATAATTCACCATTAATAATATTAATAATATCATAAATATCATATATATTTATTAAACCCATCATTATAATTATCCAATTAAAAATTGTGATGAAAACCAAATTCCACAACTATGTGGAGATAGTAATATATACATAAGCATAAGATATGTTTTCACATAACATAGGATTTAAAAAAGGAGGATAATGGTTATTCCATCATAATAATAAAAATTAAGTAAATTTAATATATTTAATTCATTATATTATAATGGATACAATGAATTTTGATGTGGTTGAATATGAAATATTATTAAAAAAATTCAGTTAAGAGTTATACCTCCTCTTTAACAAACCTCTATTAGATAACACATAATTCCTTGAAGTTATGATCTTTTGGAACAGAACATAATCTAGGACGTGTTTAAGGAATCTTGTATGGTATTACGGTAGGTTTGTTCTAATATACGTGGCATAAAATCTATAGGGATGAGGGGATAATATGTTCCCTTATATAAGTGAGGGGACAGACACTTTTAAAATTACAAATGAGATTAAAATGTAAATGTGTAATTCTCAAGAAGAAATCATCCAATGGATAGAGATTCAAAAAATAATTTTTAAAATATATAAATATCATCAAAAAATGAAATTTAGAAATGTTTATATGTTATTTTATACCTTATATTTTCTACTAAACACTTTGATAACCAATGTTAACTTTAACAGAAAAATGAATTTCAAAAAATTAGAGGGTTATCTACATTTTCCTATTTCAAGACTATTATGATATTTATATAATTTAATAAAATATTATATACATTTAATATCATTGTTATTTTTTGAAACTATTTATTTAATTAGGCTTTGAATAAAACTAGTAATCAATGTAATTAAAATATAGATTTTTCGTAAAACAAAAATATGTTATATTAATCCAAGAAAATGGAAAATAATAATTCTACCAAATTTAGTTACATATAATTTATTTAAAAATAAAATCTTTTATTATTCTATTAACTGAATAAATAGTATGTCTACTTTCGTTAAAAGTTAATGGTAATTATTCAATGATTATAAATTATAAATAAATTAGTGGTATCAAAAATAATTTATATTTAAGATAAAAATTTATAACTAAAAATATACTTTTTTATCGTTATGATAAAATTTTGGAGTTATAAAATTCACGAGACTGATTTTTTTTCTTAATTGTTTTCGTGAATTAATATAAAAGTAATTATCAATGAAATAAGGAACCAAGTGACCATATGATCAAGACATGGACAGAACTAGATGAAATCCACTCATAAAAAAGGATAAGGGAAAGTGTTATTGAAATTTTAAATCCTTATCTCAATGTTTTAACCATATTTTACCTATTTTACCCTTATTGAGTTGAAAAAAATACCCTTGTTCCAATTCATGTCAATGAAAAATAAAGGGGACCTATTTACAAAATTTTATCATCCCAGTTGAAAATAATTAATCTATTTTTAAAGTTCAAATTTTTATGTGTGAGAAATTTATTTTACAAAAAGTGCAGAAAACATGATGAATGCATTTTTTTAGTGAGATATCTTTTTATGCATAAAACTATATATATATATATATATACATATATATTCATATATCGTGTATAGAAACATTCTATGAATATTAAAAATATTTTTTATATACATAATAAATAAATTTTATTAAAATCATTCAATAATAGTGATTAATTTAGTTATATATTATAAATACACCTTGTGTGAATAAAAGAAGTTTAAGAAACATCTATTTTAATTTTTAATGATGTTAATATTATTAATAATAAATTTATATTTAGGATATTTTTTGTAAAGTCTCTATTTTTTAACTTTTGTTAGACCTATTAATTCCTACCAGATTAACACCTAGGTTATAATGGAATATATATAGCAGTTCATTAATACTCAGGGTTAAGTGTATCTCAAGCTATTGAAGAACTAAAATTTACTAATAAATGATAAAATCTAATCGAGTTACATTATCATTCCGCCAAAAAAATTATTTCCTCATAAAATTCAATCATTTTAATATAAATAACTAAGGGTATTTATGCCTCATCACTTCCCCAAGTTCCCATGTAGCATTAGAAAATATATGATACCTTCATATAAATTTATCCATGTCAGCAATCTTCTTCCATAGAATATTATCTCTATGAACCATAATTTATATAAGACATTATTCATAGTAATGATCGTAAATAAATTCTATAACTACTATGTTCAATATATGTGGAGGATTATGTATGAACATCATTAAGAGAGATACATGGGGCATATCAAAAATTTGAGAGAGGTTCAATTGAAGCACCAGCTAATATTTTTCCATCCATACTAGATCAATAATGTTAAAACACCCTATCAAACAAGGGATCAACATTCCCTTCTATAAAAATCTCAAATACTTATTGCATGAAGAAACTCATTGGAATAGCTTTTAACCACTATCTATTTCTATATCTCACTGATTACTATCAACATAATAAAAATTTTAAACGTGGACCTACCTTATCCTGTTGACAAGTAACTCTAACATTATCTTCCATTTCACATAATAGTTCATGTCTCAATAACCTTTTTTCTCCTAATCTATCCCAGTATTTTCGAGTTCTATAATTCTTTCCATAGATGACTTTATTAAAAAATATTATTGCTTGAGAAAAATATATTTTTCTAATAAATCTCAGATAGAGTAACGTATTTATCCCTACAACTATTGAATCCAGCAATAAATGATGTATTTATATCCTCAAGGGTTTAAATGGTTCTCTAAAACTATCTGTATATCTATGTATTATAAACAATACTATAGCAGAACATAGAATCTAGTGCTCATTAAATAATTGACAAGAACATTGTGTTAAACCTTAGATCCCAATCAAATACAATAGAATGATTTACACCATGTAAACTTACATATTATTTGAGGTATGTTATAGAAGTCTAATCAAGATAGAAACATTCTTGACTTCATTGATGTGTGATTAATTTGTGAGGAGATAAACTACAAATCAAATAGCATAATGGCCATTGGTTATTTTGGGTAGTCTTATGTTAAATTTCATTGTGATGTTTTACCATTTTTATTTTGGTGTGGTTAATGGTTATAAAATAACCATATATGTTTGTATCACATCCATAATGTTTTGACCTTCCACACACAAAGATACTTACTCTGCAATATCACTCTTCATGTTTTCCCACAAAAAATACTTGTTCATATCATTATATGTCATTATACTTATAGAATGAATAGATAATGATGAACTATAAGCTTCTGAAAATATATGCTTTTTCAAGTATGGTATTAATGGGATTTTTACATGGTTTCAATGACTTGTTAATCCATTGTAACAATGGTTAAACTCAGGAATATATATTAACTTCATCTAACATTCCACATATTCTTTATGGGTATCTTTAATATTCACATGGATAGATTTTTGAAAAATCATTGAATAAATATTATATTTCCCCCTTCCTTCAATATTTATATATCCATCCTTTGAAATTCCAAAAATATTGGATAATTTTTTATCATCATCATAAATAATCTTGTATGATCCTATATACTCAAATCATCATGCACTTTTTTTATTCCTAGTGTGGTAATGTATTGATAAGTAATAATCCTTATTCAACTTCAACTATATTATCTGTTGAAGATGATACTATTTATGAGTGAGTATATAAATTATTAGTTTATGATCAATAAAAATATCACACATTTACCCATAGAGAATGTGACTTCGAATATTTAATGAAACATTTACCACATCTAAATCCAAATCAGGATTCGAGTAATTTTTCTTAAGAAACGAAAGTTTCCATAAGGTATAGGCAATAACCATATCATTCTATATGAGGATTCATTATATTACCTTCTCTAATGGATCAATATACATTACAAATACTTTTCCATTGGAGGGTAGTGTATGAACTGTTGAACTAAATAACTCTCTCAAAAGTTTTGTGAGTTTTTAATCAAATTTATCTTTAAAATGGAACTTGGATTATTTTAATGTTAACACAGTGAGTGGATTAATTAGTCCTGGTAATTCTCCAAAAAAAAGTATATAATATCTAGTAAAACCATGAAATAGAAATATCTCAGTCATTACTGTTTTTTGGGAAAATTTTTAATAATTTCCATTTTTTTGGTCCAACTGATATACCCATGGATTAAATTATGTACCTTTTAAATTAAACATTCTACAACCAAAATTTACATTTCATAAATTATTAATAAAACATATCCTTCACTATAGATTTCATTAAAATCATTAAGTGTCATAATTATCATAAAATAAATGTTAAAAATTAATAATATCATTTATTTCTATTACCAAAAACAGTTCAAGGAAATATCTGAAGACTCTATTCATTAACTCCATTAAGAAACTGGATCCATTCGTAAGACCAGAAGACATCACAATCCATATCATGTATGAAATTTATTCTGGGGAATATCTTCCTTCTTTTACATCAATTTATGATATTTATAATGACGCTTAATCTTGGAAATGCATTGAACTTCACATAGTTGATAATAAAAGTCATAAATATAGGGAATATGATACTTTTTCTTGATTATGATGTTGTTTAGTTCCTATTAATAAATATAGAGTTTCATTTATCCATATTTTCAATGAGAGTGAATATTTCCACCTCATAGAGACACACTCTATAAAATAAATCCCATTTCAAGTTTCAAATAGAATTTATTCTTAAAATCCAATGAATTAATCTAAGAAATTCAATATAGAGTCATTGAAATAGGTTCAGAACCATGTATCGTTTCTATTGAAATCTCAACATCAGGATTTGATGAAATACCAAGAAACCCTTATGGAAAAAATCAACAAACCATTGTAAATAGTAATATCATTGATGTTTAGTTTCTCCCCAGCCATCTGAGATAGAGTCTCCTTTTGAATTGAAATTAATACCTATAAAATGGATTCAATTTAAATAAAAAGTTCATATATATCATCACAGTAATAAATGAACATATATTGGTTAGGAATATAAAATTTAACTTCCATTCCTTGTAAATCAATGAAGTGTTAAGGTAAAAGAAAAAAATTCTATCATATATAATATCTAATTAAGTTAGATATAATATAATAATATTTTCAGGTTTCACATTACCAGAAAATATAATCAAATAAGTATAATAAACAAGAGATTCGATGATCATAACATTAGATATTTTCATTAATAATTCAATATCTAATCATAGGGGATAATAATTAAAAATCTGATAGACCATTCTTAATATATAGGTATCCTTGTAATGAAGATCAAATAATAAACTTCAATATTTTTTCATACATTTCAGTACTCATTCTTTATTGTTCTATATTAAATCAATTAATAAAATAAAAAAGGTTATCTTGACTATCAATCATTTTATATCACAATAACCAATCATGAAAAATAATTCATATGATGCCAAAAATTATGAGACCTTCTTGTGTATATATTACACCATTGGTTCATCCTAGTATTTTCATTGGAACTTTCTATTTAAATCATTTTTAATATTTCATTTACAAAATTTTAGTTCTCAAAGAATTTCCATCCAGAGTCTCAAACTATGGGCCGAGTAAGGGCCCACTCATCATGCACTTGAATGGTGGTTTATATATACTTGAACAACAATTTTTAGAATTAATAACACAAGATGAATCTATTATAAAACTACATATACTTGTAGTATCCTGATATGGATGCTTTTAGACGAATATTACACATCTTTTTTTACTATAACATAAGAAATTCACCAATACATAGAAATTTCCTTAAGGTATTCACAAAACATTTACCATCCTTGTATTCGAAGGTTACTAGAACTGGTATAATTACATGTATGTGAACCCATAATATTCATACATGCATATTACATATTATTATTTGAATATTAATTACATGAAATTCTGATCAACAAAAAATCGTGCAAGTCAAGTGATATTAGAAACATGGATATATAACTATATTGATCATAAAAGTTATTCATTGTCTCCCATAAAATCATTCTCAAACATAATCCTTCTAATAAATATGATGGTTAAATGATTATTTATTGGGTAAGGGAAACAGAAGTTATGGTGATATTTAATGCTCAATAAGATTAAAAAGGGAGATGTCAATGGTCACATAATCATAACATTAGTGTAAGGGTATGAAAACATGATTTAAAATTTTCAACACCATACCTTGTATATCATTTTTATAACTTCAATTATGGAATAATTTATTGATGTCAATATGATATGATTCCTAAAAGGAATCAAATAACATGATCCATGAGTGCAATACATTAGCGTAATACAATGATTTGTAGAACACACATAATGATTGAAAATGTTTTCCATAGTAGTCAAGGATTACTGTGAGGACTATCAATGTGGATTGGCCTCACACCCCATTCTATCATATTATTCAATGTTTTTAACACCGTTGGATTTTTTGAAATATTTCCTTTAATTTTTTTTCATAAGCTTATGACAAATGCTACCTAAACACTAAAGAAAAGGTAATATATTATAATATTATAAAATAGAAATTAAATTGGAAGTATTATTTTTAATGAAAACATTTTAAAAATATTTATATATGTTTTAGATAACCAAATTATTTTATATTAATGTCCTTATATGTTTCGAAATGATAATTTTTTATTAAAATTTATTTATTTTACATTTATGTGAAACAAATATAACTAATTTATTTCCAATTTAAAGAAATAAATTTGAAAAAATTAAAAACTTTTTTGATGTTAATATTTCAAACATACCATATAGTGAATTTTTGAGAATTTTCTAAAAAATGAATTTTTTTATTAATAGTGAAATATTCAAATTTGTAATTAAAATTATCATTTTATTTAAATAATTTAAAAAGTAACAATTTGTTTCAAAATGTTTTTCAAATTTATATACATTCAATATTATTTTTATTAATCAAATTTTTCTCATTACAATCAATTTTATATATAATTTTAATATAATATCATTTATACCTCGAAAAATGTTTTCTTCAGTAAACCAATTTTTGTTGCATATTTTTGTTTAATTTTCTATTAATCTCTAACAATTCTATAAATACAACACAAAAAAGGGTTTCCATATTTTTAATATGTATAATATGTATTAGGTAACATGATTTACATAATTTATGGTCCAAATTCATAATAAAAATAGTTAATTTTTTTTTACCATAATAAAGGTTAAAATAGGGTTACAATGAGTCAAACAAAATAAATATGTTCTAAAATGACCTATAAAAATTTATGAATCTTATTGGGTGAAAATATTTCATTCAATATTATATAATATTTGGAAATTTACATTTTTATCTTTTCAGTTTGAATATTACATAAATATATTTTACTATTTTCTAAAATTCTATGTGGGTTCTTCCCCCCACATACAAAGGAAACCCCCCTCCCATTTTATCCACACATTAATAACACTTTTTTTCATCCAATATTTAAAAAACATTGTTCATTACATCCAACCACATGTCATGGACTCCCTGGTTGGATGAGAATACAATCATTAGGAGGCTTTAGAATTTAAAATATATAGGTTTTATAAAAGAGATAAGGTTCAAACATGTGTGAAACATGAATGACCTGAGGTAGGGGTATTGTATTAAAATCTAAGAATTTATTAAGAATGTATTCAATTGAGTTTATAATAACTAAATTTTATTATTTACCTCTCAATAATCTCATTAAATTTATTATCTTGTGGTTATTTTTATTGATTTTTGTGTTTTCCTTTCATTTTTTTCTACTTAAATAAAAAGAGGACAAAATGAATGCTTTTAGGGAAAATATTCTTTGATTCAATCTTCTATAAAGAATCATCTATCTAATATGACCATTTTTTTAATTTTTTAAATATATATTTTTATTATTCAATAGTAATTTTTAATTTCATTTTGACCCATGTTTGATTTTTTACAATATGGTTTAAATGGAATCTTCTTATCTTTTTTTTACATTTGGTACATTGGACTTTTGATCGAAAATATAAATTGAATCATTGTTTTATCATATAAAGTATATCGGAAATTTTCCACTTGCATGATCACTTAATGATTGGAAAATTAACTTTCTTGTTTCGTAGATTATATTAATATAAACTGAGATCTTTAATTTTTTTTAAATTTTAGATTTTAAATATGTGATTTCAAATGAAAAGTGGTATTTTACTCATGAAATATAACAACTAATATTTTAATGGAATTTTACATCTAAGAGGGAATCATTTTCTGATTTCTGTTGTTTACCAATGATATGACCCAATGATACCATCCTTATTGATTATGATAGAAAGATGTTTTTGAAACAAATATTTTAAGGGTTATAATATGATGATATGATGAATATTTCATGTTATTATAGTAAAAATATGTATGGTTTTCATTATATGATGGGTGGTCTTGGAATTATATACCTCTCACATGAATTGGATAAATATAGAAATCTCATGAGATTAATAGAACTTCAATGGTGACAGAACATAATTTAGTAAAGGACTAAGACAACTATTATAACCTTGTTAGTTAACACTAAAAAAAATTGGTCTAGGGACTAAATCCAACCCACTCTAATTTCGTGGTAGTATTCCTTGACTATGAATAATTTTTTTTAATTCTTCTGTGTAGTCCTCAATCTAATTCCTTATTCTAATTTTATGCTCTCATGTTTCATTTTCATTGATTTATTTACAGTTCATGTCTTATAAACTACCATTATTAATTCTATGACTCAAAAATAATATCTATGATATATAGGGTATGGTTTTAAAATTTTATTCGAATGTTCTCATACTTTTATTATCATATTACATTTAATTGATCATTCAAATATCCCTTTTTGATATTGAGCCTATAATCTAACCTTTTCGTATGTTTTTTAACCCTAGGTTATGAATAATGGTCTTTTTTATTATGTGTATAAGAAGGGTTATAGTTATGAAGAATTAGTGAGAGATTTTTTTTATCATTGATGATCCATTTGTTTAGGTATCCATGTTTCCAAATTAACTATACCAATATGATTATAGATTGGATCATTATGTTATTATAATGAGTATTAATTTATTAATATGTGATACATATTTATGAAATGTATGGGTATTTGTTTTTAGTGTAAGAGAAAGTTTTAGTTATATTTTTAATCTATGATGAGAACACATTTTTTGGATGCTTTAGTATAATCCTATTTATGTGAGAACATCCCAGGTGGTGGAAAATAAATGACTTTTTTTTTCTAAAAAATTAACCATATCTGTATCCAATAACTGGATGTAGTTTTGGAATATATGAATATAGGATTATTATCCCTTAAAAAGTTGGTTGAGCATATCCTAGAAATTATTCTGGTGTATTGTGGGTGTGGCCTTACTCTGCACCAAATTTGACAATATTATACGTCTATGTTTTGAATAATTCATATTTGCATTAGGAAGCATGATGATGGATTTTAATAGATAATTTTCATTAATAACAAATATAAAACATAGGGTGTCATGATTTATAAAAACTAAAAATAATTTTTAATTATTATATTTTATTCAACTATAATTATTATAAATAACACTATGATTTTTTTAAATCAATGGGTAGAACATGATGGAACCATGTTAATACTTATTTTTATTGACAATATAATGATATACCTGCTGTGAAACCAAATGTTATAGGGATAGTATAAAAATAGTGTTATTTTTCATACACACCATTATTATGCTCTAAATTAGGATAAACATTTTAATTAGAAAAATAGGTAACATCTTTCTATTGAGTCCTCTATGAGCAACATCAAACTTATTTTAATGGGATGACTGATCCACTAGTGTCTGAGTAATGGATCACTAATATAGAAAATTAATTTTTTATTCTCCACGGTTTGGAAAATGAAAAATTATGTTTAGTCATATGTCATTTGGAAGGAAAAGATGACAAAACGTGGGATCTTATCAAGAATAAGAGGAAATAAAATGAAATTAACTACATGGAGTGTGATGATTTTAGTAGATTATTTTTCAATATGTAATTTCCTTTTATTATATGGTTGCTAATAATGATGGTATTATTATAGATAAATATGAAGTAATATGAATTTTTTGGTACATATATGGAAAATATTTCAAGTCATTCATGGTATGTTTCAAGAATTATCATCCAACATGAAATTATGGTTGATCGATTTATCAAGGGATTAAAACCATGTCTTTGAATGTTATTATCTATAAGGGACATTTGTAGTTTTGAAAAAAAACTATTTAATTACCTATAAATATAGGAATAGATATTATTTATACCCCTTAATGTCATGTTATTATTAGAAAAGAAATTTACAATTCAAAGGAATATTTTATAACGATGGAGTGAAGAAGATTTGATTTCTTTTATCCTCAAGGTGTTAAAAGAAAAATCTAGAAAATTATCTTAAAGGTAATGTAAAATATTTTTTTAGTGGAATGGATGGTTATAAATAAATTAAATTTTGATGATATTGTATTTAGTTTTTTATTAATTTGAATTGAGATAGATCATGATATAATGAACCTCAGAAACTCTATTGATTCAAATAAAAGGATTGTGGGCATTATGAAAACCAGTGTATAAATCCAATGGTTGATGATAATAGTTGATTTCAAAATATATTAATCATAGAGACAATGTTAAATATCATGCGATCATTATTTGTGATGCGGGGCATGATAATGACCTGGTAAAAGATACACTTACCATAAAATCTATAATAGATAATTTATTTTTAACTATACTTCAACCCGCTGTTTTTATATAATGAATTTCTTAAGGTTATGATAGTATGACATCATAATATAGGTCATAAATTAGTAGGAAAACCACTAATGGTATAATGATTACATCTCAATTTTATGATTCATTCCTTATTTATGATTTTCAGAATGTGCCTTATGAAAATATTTTTATTCTCCTTTTGGTTAAATTTAGTGGAATATTATGCATATATTAGACATCAAAACATAAATACCACATCAATTTAAATGGAAGGGATGTAAGTTTTGATATTACGAAAAATCCAATGATTGTCTATCAATGTGATGATAAATTTTAACATCCTAGGGAAAATAATTTGTTGTATGTGTCTTAATTTAAATTCAATAGGGGTGTATATCTTATATGGGTTTTAATAAACTAAAAAATTATGATATTCCAATTTTATGGGAGTTTTTGAATTTATTTATAGAATATATTCCTATTATTTAACATATTCATGAAGTTGAGTTCTAAATATAACTCATACCTAGTTTTATATCGATATCAACTACCCGATATATGCTCGACTTATAATAGTTATGTGAATAGAAAAAGGAAATCCCTATGAATCTTGGAAAGGTATTTATTTATCCAATTGTTTCACCATAGGGATCACCTAATCTTTTTTTCAATAAGAGAGACTGATCAATGCGTCTCTGTATTGATTATGAGTAAAATAAAAAATTACAACCATGGATAAGTATCCTCTTCCCCACATTGATGAAATACTTATTCAACTGCACAAATATAAATAATTTTTCAATATTTATCATCATTTTAGATATCATTAATTAATGTTCAAAAAGAAATGTTTACCTAATAAAATCATCAATACAATGTGTGGACACCATGAACAAATTGATATTTAATTTTCTCTAACTATTTTCTCTACAATATTCATTATTTATGGATTATATTCTCTATGTATTACCTTGATCAAATTATCATAGTATTTATAGATTCTATTTTTATATATTTATAAATAAAGGATGAAAAATATGATGGGGTAAGGATTATAATGAAGACACTAAGAAAGGGTTATATTTATATAAAATTTTAATAAAACAATTTTGGATAAATAATAATCTATTTTAAATATAATTTTAAGGGATATTGTATTGATAGATCCATCATTGATTTGTGATATTAAATGTTGGCTAAGAAAACCACTTTGAGTGAGATATATAGGTTTTATTTTATGGCTAGATTTTATTGGTTATTTGTGGATAATTTTTCTAATCCACTCAACATGTTAACCCAGAAGGTATCCATATAAGGAATAATTCAAATTGAGTATCTTTTTAGGTTTAGAGTTTTAGAGAATTATTCCATAACTATTACATCTCAAAAAATTACAATGTAGACACTTCTACTCAATTTCCATTTTTTCATAAAATAAAAGCTCTTGAAAAAAGGAGTCATGTCTAGTTCCTTGTTTTAGATAGTATGCCTTTTTCTTGATCCCATCCTTGACCCTATTTATCATTATGTTCTGTGAAAAATATTTCAAAAACATGGGGTGAGAAAAAAATATCATTAATGGTTATAAAGCAAAGAAAGAAAACATTAGATCATCAACACATTAATAACATAATCTCTTAAACATATTTAATGAAATAAACAGTTTGATGAAATATACATAGAAATAATAAATCATAAAGGTATCTTGTGGAATACATAACATACTTACGTTGTAGCTATCACAACTATATAGGGTGTTCCATTTGAATTCTCATCACAGTATATTTTTTAAATCTCTTAGGAGAAAAATTCACATTTACCTCTATCACATTACTCAATGCATTATAGATCTATCTCGGGCTCACCCACCCTAGTTTTATCAAAGAACCACCCGTATACCTAACAATTCCAAAGAACCATAACATATTCATTACACATAAAAAATATATAAAAGAAACATACAATTTACATATTTCAATCACAATATATCATTTAAATATATTGATATAAAAAATCCATTATCAAAACCATTTTGAATACCAAAATATCTGAAAGAGTATATGGTATTTATTTTCCTTTTAAAAACATTTTTTCTTGTTAAGGAAGCCAAAGATCAAATAATACTCACGGTGGAGGAAAAGGTCATCGTCACTGCAAACATTAAAAAGAAATATTCTTTTTTTCATTTAGTAAATTGCCTCGATGAAAAAGATTCCTTTTCAAGTAAAATATTTTTATATACCGTATAAAAGAAAGTCATTTATAAAACAAAATATGCCTCAATGAAAGGTGATTGAGATGAAGTCCCTTACCTCGTGTCTAACGTGACTTGATCATTCTTTATTATTCTGAATAATAAATTGAAGTTAATTTATACTTTATTAAGAACAATTTTTAATTTTATTATTCCTTTTATATCAATTATTACTTTTCAATAAAATTAGTTAATTATTTGAGTTCATATCGGGCATTTTGTCGTTCATTAGAACTTGAGTTAAAAATGAACGTGTTATAATTATAAATTGTCCATGTGGTAAAAATTACATTATATCCAGTATTATATTCATGATTTAGATATAATATATAACATATATATTAAGTATATATATGTATTTATAATAGTAGATAACATTTGGAGGTAATAAATGAAATGCATCGTTCATGGAGATGGTAAGTCGTACTTACACATGAACGCCACTTTAATTTGTTTTTCATATTCAATGGAATTCAAACATAATGATAAATAGGTATATTATAATTTAATTATAATATCATATATAATTTCATTAACTTCATCCTTTATACGTTCCATGTATGCCATGAATGAGTCATATCAATTTGAGGGGGCGGTAGTCTACACTTCCTCAAATGAAATTATCTTATTTACCCACTATGGAAAACCATAAAGTTATTCTATAAATGAAAAATAAAGAAGCATAGAAACAATATAAATATAATATATCTCAAATATACATATAGTTATATCGTAATGGCTACCATAAGAGGTGGTAGGAGAAGATCTATCAATGATAATTTCGTGAGGCATTAGTTCGTTGTCCATAGAAACATCATGTTCTTTACCCATTAGATGCAGGTGTGTGTAAGTTTAGTTAGAATAATTCACATAAAATTTACCTATTATATTGATGATACTTGTGTTTTTATAAAATAATGTAATAAAAAGCGTTTAGGGTGTTGGAGAGGTAAAATAAAAACAAATTAACTTAAGAGAATATGTTACCATTAAAAATGATTTCTCCCTTTGGTTTGAACCAAAAGGATTAATTAAATTTCCTTCTTCCTAGGGGAATGATTTTAAAATAAATTTAGGGATGTAGGTAGGTTATTTGGGAAGATTTTGGATAAGACAAGGGGCTTGAGAAGTGTGAGTAATGTGTTAGAAGTGATGGATTTTTATAAGGGGGATAAGGGGCTCTTTAGGAATGTTTAAAATTATTATTTTATTATATAATTATTTTTAGTTTCCAAGGGTCCAAAAAATGTTAATTTAAGGATAAAATGAATCATTTTCTAAATAAAATAATACAATAAGATATGTATAGGTGTTGGATATTGTTTTAATCTTTATAATGTTATTAATTTATATCATTCATGAATGAGACAAACACCACATCATTATTGTGTCATAAACAATTTTATTTATTTGATGTCTAAAAATTATAAAAAAATATCATGAAATAGGAAAAAAAATTATATTTCAAATTAATATTTATAGTTTAAGTAATAAATTATATAACCCCAGGTAAAAATTGATTTACTAAAAGATATATGTTTTTGTCATTTTTGACATTACTTTAAATTAATTAGTATAAAGTGTCATTATCACTCCCAAGTGGCTTCATGTGGTCCAAAAATATACCCAAGAATTAAAATGGTCAGAAATGTATCAAAAAATAGGATTATGACAAATGTTAAGGTAATTTAATTTTATTATAATATTATTTTGTTACCCTTATTTACCAGATTTACCCTTTAACCATGGTAAATAAAATTTTATCTGAAGTAAATATTAAAAATATTTTAAAAAAAGTTACCTATTTACACAATTTGGACCTCTTGATTAAAAATACAGAATCAATTTTTCCAAATTCAAAACATATGAGTTGTATAAATTAATTTAAAATTAATTCCAGCTGTCAAAATAAAAAGCGTGTTTTTTAAGAAATAATAACTATCAAAATATTAACACTTCTTTATGTCCAATTTTAATGTGAAATTATATAGAATGACCAAAATTGGATTAAATAGTAAAAAAATTTCCAAATAATCTTTAAAACCAATTAAAAAGTTAATTTATTCTTATAAATAAATTATATTAAAATAAATTTCTAAATTAAAATATATTATTTTTCACAATTCATTATAAATGAGTTTTATTAGAAAAATAAAAAAAATTACCCAAAGTAAATTTTGATTTCCAAATTATAACAAAGAATTTTAGTTTTCCAAATTTAACATATAAAAGTCACCAAAACTATATTTAATTAGGGTTCTCCATCAAATGGCAGTAAATTGAACTTTTAATGATTATTATAGAATTTATACTTAAAATCAGATTCTTTCTTATTTTAAGCCTCTAATTTTTTTGGGAAAAATGTAAAAACATTTAACAACCATAGGGTTTTTCCAAAAAAAAAATTTACCTCATGAATTACTTTATTCTGCAACACTTTCTCTATTTGGTCGAGAATCTGGACTGGTTGTTTCTCATAAGAGATATTCCATTCCAACTGAACTTCCACGGGGCTCAAAACCTGAGATTGATTTACCATATAATTTCACACCATTGAAACATGAAAAACATTGTGTACCTAGGATAAACATGGAAGTAAATATACTTTGTACGCAACTAATACAACATTATATAAAATTTCATAAGTTCTAATGAACCTCAGACTCAATTTTCCCTTCTTACAAAATCGCATCACACTTTTCCACGAAGAAACTTTGAGAAAGACTTGATCACCTACCTCAAAATAATGATCCTTCCTTCAGATATTCGCATAACTTTTCATCCTCCTCTGAGATTCTCTCACGTGATTCGAAATCAACTGAACATTTTCAGCCATCTCTTCTACTAATTCTGATCCTATCAACTTCCTTTCACCCACTTCATCCCAAAAAGCTATATTTCGACACCGCTTCACATATAATGCCTAAAATGGATCCATCTCTATACTGGAATGAAAAATGTTATTATAAAAAAATCAACCAAAAAAATATGTGGGTCCCAACTTCCTTGTTAATCCATCGAGCAGGAACATAACATATCCTCCAAGGTCTGAATTGTTCATTCTGACTGCCCATCTGATTGAGGATGAAAAGTTGTACTAAAATATAATTTATTACCCAATGACTTTTAACATCCTTTCCAAACATTAGAAATAAATCTAGGATAACGATTAGATAAAATTGATATGGGACCACCATGAAACCTTACTATCTCTTTAACATACAACCAAGAAAGTTGATCTAGATAAAAATTGTCTCGAATATAAATGAAATGAGAAGATTTAGTTAATTGATCAACAATAAATCATATTTAATTATTAACTTCATATGTCTTTGGTAATCCCACAATGATGTACAGTGATATATTTTCCCTTTTCCACTCTGGCACTGGTAAATAGTAAATCATCCCATTCGGAAACTGCCACTCGGTTTTAACCTATTGACAAGTCAAACACTTCATAGTAAAATCAAAAATATCTCTTTTCATTCCATCTCACTAGTAATACACTTGATGATCTATCTATATATTAGTACTACCAAGATGAACTAAAAATGGAGAACTATGAGCTTCACATAACAACTCATTATTTAACTATGAATCACAAGGAACACATAATCTCTTCCCAAACCACAAAACACTATCATTATCAATGTTAAAATAAGGAAAATTACCCTTTTTAACAAACTCTATCTTTTTCTGCAACCCACTGTCTTCCTTTGGTGCTTTCCTAGTCTGGCCTGATAGAGATGATTTCACTTACACCTAAAACAAAATAAAGGAATTTACTACACAAAAAACATCTATACCAAATTTAATCAAATCAAAAACCAAAGGATCTCGTTCCAAATGTAGCATGGTTAATGAAGAATTACTTTTTTGACTCAAATCATCACCCACTTTATTATCTTTTCCCGGATAGTAATGGATAATGCAATCATAATCCTTGATTAATACCAAACATATCCTCTGTCTCATGTTTAATTATTTTTGAGTGAATATATACTTAGAACATTTTTTTTCAGTATATATTTCTCATTTTACTCTATATAGATGATGCCTCCAATTTTTTAAAGGAAAAAAACAAAAACTGCTAATTCCAAATCATGTGTAGGGTAATTTAACTCACGAGGTTTCTAATAATGTGATACATAAGAAATTACCTTGTCATTATGCATTAGGACACAACCAAGTCCTTTCAATGAAGCATCGTTGTAGATAAAAACTCACCATTTATGGAAAGCAGTTCCAAAGTTGGAGCATTCACCAATCATCTATTTGATTCCTGAAAACAATCATCACATTCTTTTTTTCAAATGATCTTAACACCTTTTTGAGTTAACTTAGTCACTGGTATGGATAACCATGAAATTTTTTAAAAAAATCTCTGGTAATAACCCACTAATCCAAGAAAAATAAGAATCTCAGTTATATTTGTGGGTCTTGGCCATTCTTTAACAATTTTTTATGGTAGGATAAACTATTAAGCCATTTTTTTAAACAATGTGACCAAAAAAAGAAATTTGTTGTAACCAAAACTCGCACTTTCTGAATTTCCTATATAGTTTCTTTTCATTTATGGTTTCCAACACAACCCTTAAATTACTTTCATGCTTCTCTTTAATTTTAAAATAAACCAAAATATCATCAATGAACACAACCACATACATATCCCAGAACTCATGGAAAATTATATTCATAAGATCTGTGAATACAGCAGGTGAATTGGTTAACCCAAAAGGCATAACTAAAAATTCATAATGGTCATATATAGTACAAAAAGTAGCCTTTAGAATGTCATAATCATTTACTCGCAACTGATAGTAACCCTATCTCAAGTTAATCTTTGAAAAATACTGAGATCCCTAGAGCTGATCAAACAAATCATCGATATGAGTCAAAAAATAATTGTTCTTAACAGTGATGTTATTCAATGCTCTATAATCCATGCAAAGTCTAATAGAACCATATTTATTTTTACCAAACAATACAGGAGAACCCCATGATGATATTATAGGTCGAATGAAACCATTATCTAATAACTCCTGTAATTGATTCTTTAACTCAAAAAGTTCAATTTTAGCCATTCAATAAAGGGGTTTTGAAATTTGATTAGTATCAGGAAATAAGTCAACAGTAAATCCAACTTCTAGATTAGGTATTATACTAAGAAACTCATCTATAAAAACATCAAGGTACTCATTTATCACTAGAACATCATTAACTTGAATATTTCCTTTGTATTCAACAATATGTGCAAGGTAACATTCATTTACATCTTTTACTAGTTTATCAGCATCCTGATATGGTATCAAAAGTAAGGGTTCATTTTTGTAGACAAAATGAATATATTACTGAAAAGAAACCTCTTTTTCTTTGTATCAATAATATCATGTTAAATGGAAAGCCATTCCATACCCAAAATAAAATCATACAATACTAGAGGAAAAACAATAAGGTTTTATGGAAGATTCTTTCTGCACACTAGGACATGAAGGTTCTTATAATTTAATTTTGACTCAAAAATTCCCCTGGTGTTTTTACCATAAGTTCAGGATTCATATCTTGAGATGGAATTACCAAGTTAATTGAAAACTTCTTAGAAAAGAATGAATTTGTTGACCCCGAATCAAACAACACATTGGCCTAATCTGAACAAACAAATAGTGTACATGATACTAGTTCATTTGATGGCCCAACATCTGCTGAAGTGGTTGCAATGGATTTCACCCCCTTTCTTCTTTTAGTCTGGCTACTTTCTCTTTATTGAGTTCTTCATTGGACATCCATTTTAATAATGTAAAATTTCATTTCACTTAAAACATTTTATTAACTGTAAATCAGATTTTCTCTTACCATTGCCCTAATTTTTTGTGTGCAATTACGAGCCTTCTATCTTATTTTACCAAATTAGTAGCACTTACTAGAATTCAAAAGACATTCCCCGACATGACTTTTACCACAATTTTAAAAAACTGTAAACATATGTTTTTAAACATCATACTTTTTTGGATAGTTATTCCTTTTCATCTGCCACCTCGACCTCTTATTCTGTTGTATGTCAAAGAACACCAGATCATTGGAAAACTTCATTTCCACCTTCTCCGCACATGGAACAAGTTTTTCATAACATTTGAACTCTTGATAATCTAAATACCTTCGATAATTCTTCTTTAATTCTAAGAAAAAATGGTTGATTTTATAATCATAATCTCATTTGAAATTTAAAGTATATCATGTCAATCGAGTGAATTTTTCTTCATAAGTAGCCACTGAGTCATCCTCCAACCTCAATTATAGTAATTGTTTTTCAATCCTAATATAATAAACCTTAGTAAAATATTTCTCAAGAAATATACCATTTAATTCCTCCTAATCAAGAGCATAAATTTCCTCACTATCCTTGATATTTTTCACCATCGACCACCGCTGATTGATTTCACCTTCAAAACGACAAACAATGAGACTAATCTTTTGATGTTCTAAACATCCCATGAAATCAAAAATATTCTCCATTTTATTAATCCACCCTTCAACTAGAATAGTGTCAGATGATCCTCTATATGATGGGGGTATTTTCCTCATGAAATGATCCACTACTGAAATATTCCTCTGTGGTTGATCAGGATGATCTTGTACATGGATAACACCACCATTTATAGCCAGAGTCAATTATGCCATAACTTCAAAAAACTGTCTAGTTCCAACTCTGACCATCTCATGTTGATGATTCAGAATGTTTTCTTCCTCCTGATGTCATCCCATCATAGATTCCCTATTTCTTCTGTGGAAAACCATTATAAACATAGAAATATATCAGGTGAAGCAACATGGTAATCTGTAAATGCTATTTCATTTCAATCATAACATAAACTAAAAATAATTTATGGATATTAATTTGACAATATCCTAACTCCTAAACTGACATATGATACTAACTATAAGACCTGGCCATTAAAATTACATAATATTGAATTAAATGAATAATTCACAATGAGGATGTTTTCAGGTTTAGAGTTTTATATAATTAGTCTATAACTATTACATCTAAAAAATTACAATGTATACACTTCTACCCAGTTTCCATTTTTTCATAAAATAAAAACTCTTGAAAAAAGTCATGTATAGTTCCATGCTTTAGACAACATGACTTTTTCTTGATCCTATCCTTGACCCTATTCATCTTTAAGTCATGTGAAAATCATTTCCAAAATGTGGTATGATCATAAAAATCTCAGTAAGGGTTATAAAACAAAGAAAGAAAACATTAGCTCATCAATACATACATAAAATAAGCTCTTTAACATACCACATGAAATAATAAGATTTATGAATATACATAGAAATCATAAATTATAAAGGTAACTCATGGAATATGTAATATAATTACATTGTAGCTTTCACAGCTACGTAGGGAGTTACATTTGGAATACCCATCATAGTATATTTCCTAAATCTCTTAGGAGAAATAGTCATGTTTACCTCCATCATGTTACCCAATACATTGGAGAGCTATCATAGGCTGACACACCCTAGGATTATCACAGAACCACCCATATACGTAAAAAATTTCAAAAACCCTAACATATTCATAACACATAAAACAAATATAAAGGAAAGGTATTGTTTCCACATTTCAAGTACAATATATCATTTAAATTTATTGACATAACAAATCCATTAACAAAACCATTTTTAATAATAAAATACATAAAAGAGTATATGGAATTTATTTTCATTTTAAAATCATTTTTTCTTGTTAAGGAAGCTAAAGATCAATAATAATCATAGGGGCAGAAAATGCCATTTTCACTGCGGACGTTAAAAAGAATCATTCATTATGTCATTTGGTAAAAAGCCTCATAGAAAAATATTCCTTTTAAATAAAATGATAATTCAAATTTTTTTATACATAGTATAAAATAAAGTCATTTATAGAAGAAAATATTCAGCAATGAAAAGATATTGAGACGACATCCCTTACCTAGTGCTCGACATGACTCGATCCTTTATTAATTTCCTAAATAATAAACTAAAGTTAATTTCTACTATATTAATAATATTTTTCAAGTTAATTATTCCATTTATATCAATTTTTACTTTTCTATACAATTAGATAATTATTTTACTTCATATCAGACATTTTGTTGATGTTCGTACATGAGATAAAAATGAACTAGTAATAATAATAAATTATACATGTGTTCAAAATTATATTATCTCAAAAATTATATTCATGATTTCAATATCAGATATATTATATATATCCAGTATATATATATATATATATATATTTATAATAGTACATAACATTTGGAGGTATGAAATAAAATGCACCGTTCAGGGAGACAGTAAGCGGTACGTACGTATGAACCCTAATTTTATTTCTATTTCATATTTAATAAAATGAATACATAATTATAAATAGTTATATTATAATTCCAGTATATTATCATATATATTTTCATTAACAGCATCATTTATATGTTTTACGTATGGCATGAATGAGTCATATCATTTTTAGGGGGTGGTAGTCCGCACATCCTCAAACAAAATTATCGTATTTACCCACTATGGAAAACCATAATGGTATTGTATAAATGAAAAATAAAGAAGAATAGAAAAAATATAAATATATTATATATCACATATAAATATTTTTCCATCTTAATGGCCACCATAAGAGGTGGTATGAGAATATTGAATAATCATCGTTTCGTGAGGTAGTAGTTCATCGTCCACACAAACAATATGTTATTTACCCATTAGATGGAAGTCTGTGTAAATGTAGTTCGAATACTTTTCATAAAAACAACCTATTATATTGAGGATACTATTTTGTTATAAAATAAAAGAATAAAAAGATATTATGGGGTTGGAGAGGTAAAATAAATCAAAAGAACTTAATAGAAGGAGATACCTTTAAATCGGTTATCTCCCTTGGGTTTGAACTAAAAGGATTAATTGAATTGCCTTATTCCTAGGGTGAGGCTTATAGTTGGAGGAGAGGGACATAGGTAGCTTAATTGGGAAGAGTTTGGATGAGCCATGGATATTGACAAATGTGAGGAATGGATTAGAAGTGAGGTATTTTTATAAGGGGAGGGGGATGGGCTCTTTAGGAATGTTTAAAAATATTATTTTTTATATAATGATATTCAGTTTAAAAAGAACCAAAAATTATTAAATTTGAAAATAAGATGACTAATTTTAGAAATAAAATCGTCCAATAATAATTGAACAGGTTTTGGATATTGTTTTAATCTTTATAATCTTATTTATTTAAAACCTTCATTAATGAGATAAACACTGCATCATCATTGTGTCATAAATAATTTTATTTATTTTTGGTCTAAAAATTAAAATAAAAGTATCGTGATGAAAGAATTATTATTATCTTTGAAATTAATATTTATATTCAAACATATTACTTATATAACCCCACATAAAAATTGATTTACTAAAATATATATGTTTATGTCATTTTTGTCTTCACATAAAATTAATTAATATACAGTGTCATTATCACCCCCATGTGGCTTTATGGGGTCCCAAAATCGACCCAAGGATTACCATGTTCACAAGATTATCAAAAAAAAGTATTATGACACATGTTATAGCAATATAATATTGTTATAATATTATTTTTTTACCCTTATTTACCTTTTTTACACTTTAACCGTGGTAAATAATATTATTTCTGAAATAAATATTCATAATGTATAAAAATAAAATTACCTATTTACACAATTTTGACCTCCTGATTCCAAATATAGAATCCATTTTTCAAAATTCAAAACACAGGAGTGGTAGAAATTAATTTAAATGTAATCCCTACTATCAAAACAAAAAATGTGTTTTTAAGAAATAATAACTATCAAAAGATTGACACTTGTTTATGTCCAATTTCAAAGTGAAATTATTTAAAATTACCAAAATTGGATTAAATAGTGATAAATATTATAATTAAACTTTAAAAAATATTAAAAATATAATCTAATCTTATAAAAAATTATATAAAAGGATGTTCTAAATTAAAATACAGTATTTTTCACTATTCATTAAAAAAATGAATTTTATCAAAAAAATACCAAAAATTTAGCCAAATTTTTTTTGATGTCCCAATTATAAATAAGAATTTTATTTTGTCAAATAGAACATATAAAAGTGAAAAAAAACGTGATTTAAATATGGTTTTCCATCAAAAGGATGTAAATTGACCTTCTAATGAATATAAGAATGTTTATTCTTAAAATTAGATTCTTTCGTATTTTAAGCCACTAAAATTTAGTGGATAAATGTAAAAATCTTTAAAAACATCTATTTTCAAATTATAGTTAGTTTTTTCCATGACCACCAATACAATGGTTCGACATTCACTTCTATTTAAAATAATATTATATTATTATTTTTCAACATGACCCAACATTGTGTGCAACGTACGATTTCAATGAAACCCAATGTAGTGTATCGGGTACGCCATTTATCATAGAGCCCCATTTAAAGTAAAATTAATATTTAATTCAAAAATATTAATAAATATGAAAATTTTATATTCCTTTTTTACCTAGGTTGTTACAATCTAAGGCTTTTTGGATAGATAATTATGAGGCAAATTTCAAATAACAGAAGAGATTATTAGTTAGCAAACCAATAGTGGAACCACCTATGATGTGGAGAAGAGTTTTTAATATATTGTGATGCATTGAAGAAGGGTCTTGGATTCATTCTTTTTTTATAATAATATGGTGATTCCTTATGCCTCATAATAATTATATTTAATGGGGAAAATTAGCCAAGACATGATTTGGACTCATCTACAGTAAATTTTTCCATGAATTTGTGTAGGACTTATATTTATAGAGAAAAGTGTAATAAATATTATAATAATGATGTTTTAAAGTATATATTCACACATAAATTGTTGAATTTGTTCTCAATAATATGGATAGAGCTTATTAATAATTATGACAACTCAATACGATACAAAGCTATGATATAGAAAAAAGGTGTCATATGATCTGAGTTGAAAGTATCATTATATAATATCTATTATAACAAAAGATAAAATATTTCTATATTTTCATAGGATGTATTTTAAATCATGAATGAAGGGAAAAAAAATTTTATTCCTCAAATGAGTGTTAATGTATATATCTACATTATGAATATATGGGATTAGAATGAATACGTATAACTCCAAAAGAGGTAATAGAATATTTCTAATATCAACCTTGATTATGAGGTAATGATATAGATCAATAACCATGTACGTGTTTTAAATAATCCATATTTAAAGGATCTATTAGTAGAGGCTAATATTTTTTTTTATTCTTCATTAATTATAGATTAAATAATATGTATAATGATATAGAATGTTATTTCTTGGGGGATATCATGGTTATGGACATTGAATAGTTTGTATATTATTTATTGGTATGTCGTCAATTTAAGGATAACATATAAAAGTATATATGTGTGTTAAATTCTCTATCCATAACATAATGTAAATTGTAAAACATCACAACATATTTATTCATCAGACTCCACCAGAGTTATAAACTCTGTAATGTTTTGTAGGTTGTAGTTGATCACCTTGCTAAGTCAATGCACTTCATTTATTTAATAAAATATTTTTATCTTTCTCATATTTATAGAATATTCCATTATCAAATGGTAAAATTCTATGAGGTACCACATTCTTTTGTAATTGATCAGGATCTAAGGTTTACTTCAATGTTCTCAAGACATATTCAATAGGCTCTAGATAAAAAGTTATGTTCCAGTAGTACTTATCATCCTTGTATAGATGTATAGTCAGAGAGAACCATTTTATTCTTAGAGGATATGCAGAGTTATTTTTGTCTAAAATTAAAATGTTTTTGGGATCAACACCTTCCACTAGATGAGTTTGCATACTATCTTTTACTAATGTATTAAAATGGGTAATAGGAATCTACCTATTGAAATAATTGTATAAATTCAATGTGTTGGGATATTGTTAGATAAATAAACTAATTGGGACCTATGTAAGCTAAGGAAACGGAAAAGAATTTAAGAACCATTAAACAAAATATCTTGGTAGTGTAGAATCGAGAAAAATAATATGTTGAAATAATGAGAGATATTTGGATTTTGAAATTGGTGAAAATTCATTTCCATCGATTTATACAAGGAAGAAGGTTATGATATTTGAGATGAAATTAAGTATGATACCCATTTGTATTGACCCTTCATGATTCTTGATCGAGTATGGCTATTAGTTTATTTCCTGGTGTTTCCACCCATCCTTCCTCATGTTCATGATGTGTTCAATATATCTCACCTAAAAAAGTACATACATGGCCCTTCACATGTATTGAATATATGCATCACACAAATAGAGTATGAGCTTTCATATGATGGAAAATAAGTATACATATTTGATCATAGAGAAATAATGCTCTGGACAAAGACTACTGTCCTGGTTAATGTTCACTAGAGGAATCCGAAATTCAAAGATGCTACTAGGTGTCATGAGTAATAAATGACACATAAATCTCATCCTTTATTTATATGAATGTAAATAAATTTTAAGGGTGAGATTCATTTTAAGGGGTTACAATGTAATACCGTGTGATATTATTATATAATTATCCTCAAAATATTCTTTTTTGATATCATGTGATGCATAAAAATCATAGTCTAAATTAACTGTAATATGGTAAAAAATTATAACATATCCCTTAAGTTGGTGTTATGAATAATAATAACCACATTTTATTAATATTTATAATTCTTTAAGATAATTTTTTTAGTAATGATTTTATATGTTTCCAAAAGATAGTTTTCCCTTAAAATGGATTTGATTTCAATTTTTGTGAAAATAAAATAATTAATTTATTTAAAGTTTTTGAAATTTTATTTGAAAAAAATAGTTCATTTTGGAAATAATAATTTCTGAATTATATAAGTGTAATTTTTTATAATTTTTTTAAAATATTAGTTTATTGATGAATTATGAACGATACAAAAAAAATTTAAAAACAATATATGTTAGTAAAAATAATTTAAAAAGTTAAATTTTGTTTCAAAATGGTTAGAAAAGTAAAATTAGTAAAACTATTTTATTATTAATCCAATTTATTTCATTATAATAAAATTTATGTCGAATTATGATGTAAAAATTATTTATAATTATGAGATTTTTTTGGAAGACGTATTTTTTTGGCTTTTGTGGGTTTAATTTATAATTAAAAATTTTTAATTCTATGAATTGAATTTTATTAAATGGATTATAAATTTTTAATAACCATAATTAATAGTAATTTGAATGGAAAATATAAATTTTTCATTAATAATTGTAAAAATAGTAAAACTTTGTTACCATGTTTGTGGTTAAAGCATGTTTACCACAATGTTAAACCAAAGAGATAATTTTTAAAATAACCTTAATCCTGTATAAATTCTACTAAATATCCATATTGAAACCCTATATCATTTAATAATCGTAAATATTTCATTTTATAGACATTTTTTTGTAATAATAAATTAATGTAATTTTTCATTTAAAATATTCCATGTGTTCCATCTCCCCCAATTATAAAAGCACACCCTCCCCTATCATATTCATGCTTCATAAGACATTGGATATGAAAATACATTAACAAATCCTTTTTTACATTTTTACCAATGACTTAGATTCCATGGTTTTATCATAAAACTATCCCAAAAGGGATTTAGGATTATACCAAAGGCGGTTTTCTGAAGAATATGAGTTTTGATCACATATGAAGGAATTAAAGCCTAAGGTAAGTATTTTTTCTTAAAATTTCATAAATTTTCAGTATTAATTATGATTATTTTTCAGTTGAAGATATATCATTATATACCTTTATATATAATTAATAATTTTATTATACTCTTGTCAATTATATATAATACATGTGTTCCTTTCATTTTTATCCCTTGATGTTCTGAAGAGATCAAAAGATTTTTTTAAGAAACATCAATAATATTTATCTCATAGGTCGAAAATATATTCCAATCAATGTTAATATTTTCTTAAAAAATAAAGGTTTTTTTACTATTCTCCAATTCTATTATAAATTCATTTTTCAATTTTTCTTAAATTTTTTAAAAATGGTTTATAATTCATCTTTTTTATCATGTTCTGAAAAAGGCACATTTGAATTTGTACTAAAAATGTGAAATGAATAACTATTTTATCATATACAACATAAACTTAATTTTTCCCCATAATGACATCTATATTCTTTTAATCATCCTTTTTAATTTTATAAGTTTATATTCAAATAATATTCTTTCTTTAATATATAGAAAATTATTATATTTTAGAGAATTGATTTCAAAGTAAAAGTTGTATTTTCCTCTAAAAATGTTCATAGACCTCTTTTAAAATTCTTTTCTATCTAAGAAAGAATCCTAGGAAATTTATTATTAATTACTAGAGATATTATCCAATGATATTATACTTATTATTTTTTTATTTTTTTATTATTATTATGATAAATATGAGATTATAATGCCCATTTTCTTTCCACATGTTTTGATATGATGATATGATGAATTTTTAATGATCTTGTGTCACACACATATTTGGTTATAATTTCGTTTTTGGGGGATCCAAAATTATATATCCCTCTTAATCATTGAAAAATATTGATATATCAGGAGATAAATTTGACTGTAATGGTCAGTAAAACATGTTCAGTATTGGACTTTTTCCATTAGGATAGATTTGGGATTAAAACTGGACTACTATAATGATCAAAGGAGTGAACTCTATCCACCATGATAGTCTTGATAGTAAGAATTTCCTTGTTAAGTAAATGATTTTCTAATATTTTTTAATTGAAACATACTTATGTGTTAGTTCAATTGTATACTCCTCTAGATATTGTTCTTTGATTAGTTTATGAGTTATGTATTTTGAATTGTCAAGAATTTTTTTACAACTCATGATTATGATCTATGATTTGTCATGTGTTTTTTAAATATTATTCTCATTTTTTCACACCCTTATGATGATTTTATGTTTATGTGATCATTGACATCTCCATTTTTACCCTAATCGAGAACCTGATCCCACCGTTTATTATGTTTCAATTCCACAAGTTATGAAGAAATGTATTATGTGTGATGTGTATATAAAGAGTTATAGTTACGATGAACTTAGTCAGAGTGATCTAGTTCATTTATGAAATAGTTTTTTTATGTATCCATGTCTTCAAATCCATTAGACCTATATGAGTCTTTCTTAGATTGTTTTATATTGTAATAAATATTCATTTATTAAGATGTGATATCTGTGTATGAAATTTATGGGTCTCTATAAAGTTCTCTCTGAAGATTACCAATGCTCATTTATTCCCTTACAAAACTAGGTTCTGTCACCATTATAGTCTTTTTTTTATTTTGAAATATCCATCTTTTCCGAATGAATTGGAGGGCTATATAATTTCAGGCCAAAAAGGTACATAATGGAAATAATAAATGTGTGTGCCAATGGATCATCTAAAACACAACACATCATAACCTATAGAAATAAAATGGGTTTTTATCAACATTTCATCATAAAATCAAATCATAAAACATGGAAAATTATTGGGTTTTATAAGGGTCTCATCGTAAAATAATTACCACATGGGAAATAATTGTTTTTTATAATCGTCCTAAAATCAGTGTCATCATATAAAATATGATGATTTAAGGTGAATGGTAGCATTGGATCATACCCCTATTAACTAATAGGTGACATCAAATGATTTTATCATATATGAAAATACCTTCAAAATATATCTAAAATATATCATGTGGAAAATAAATATTTCATTCCAAAATCTCTTCTTTAAAATCTAAAAAATAATCAAATATTAAAAAAAAATTCATTGCAAGGATACTTGGAAACATGAAAAGTAAGCTTAAAACAGTTAATATACCAGATAATTAGAGACTATATTCACTTATTTATTTATTTCCACCAAATAAGAATCAAAATAATCATAAAGGAAGAAATTATTGAATATGGGTATTACTTTCCACGAAAAACAATGAAAGAAAAATGTGTCCATGATCACATAAATCGTGTGATTTTACAAGAGAAATGCAATCCCATGATCTACGGAAGGTCATCAGTATGGTCATGTGAAGAACATAGCCTATGGATGATCCCATGGGGCCCCTTTCACAAGTCCTCTTTATGTTCTTTCAATGTTCCCCAGATAGTTAGTGACTGTGCAACAGATGCTAGATGACCACCCCATGTCATGGGGTTTTTTAGCCAGAAGGTGCCTCAAAATACAACCAAAAATCCGTAGAAAATTTGAGGTAAATATCTAAAAATAATGGTGCCTCTTATGGTCATAAATATCATGTGACACATCATAGATAGGTATAGTGATTATCTATGACAAAACTAGTATGACCTCATTAGATTCGCAGTCCTTGTCAAATAAATAAAGGAAATTAAAACATAATTTCGGGAGCTACTTTTTGTCATAACATTCACATGATTCACCCATGTATCTCTAAATACACCAAAAAATCTATGGAGACATATTCGATTAGTCATTCAGGATCTCACTATCATGTCACTCCCATCATGTGAAAAGATTCAGACATGTATAGTTAGATTCAAACTCCCCCATTGCCACTTTAAAATACTGGAGGGGTTTATCCATGATGTTCTCACCCCTGACCAAAAGTCACCTTTTGGTCACATGATGCTTTAGAAATGGGGAAAGTTATTTCCTTTGAAAAAAATCATACAAGATCTCAATATCCCTATGAATTCATCACTTAAAAGAAGGAAATAAAAGAGAATTGGTGGGAGAATCATGCAATCATGGAACTCATGTGACCCAATGACATGTTCTTGTAAGACCCCTTGAAAAGATGGTTTGATAAAAAAAATTCCCCTTGGCATCCTATCCTAGTCTCCCCAGATGCTCAGGGTATGGTATCATAGATCATGTGGAAGCATTTCAGTCGTCATTCTAATCTCATGAAAGTATTTAGATGTTTTAGCAAGAAAAAAAATAAAAGAAACATGGCATGTCTACATGATTCATCAAGAACCCTTTCATTGGGAATAATCTAATACATAGATTGTTGATGGGATGATATCGCAGTCCCTGAATATCACATGATTCCCCCTAAATGACCTATAGTACAACTTCACAATAAATCAGGACATAAAATACTTCCAATGTCTCCAGTATGTATTTGTGTGATACAAACCATGAAAATCATTGAATAAACTGGGTGGGGAGGCCAATAAATCCCCAAAACCCCCCATGAAAAAGACCTCTTTGAACCTCAAATAGGGACACATTTGAATCAGAGTCGATTTCTTGGATTTTCTGACCTCAAAAAAAATATAGTTGTCCCATTGGTAGGATCTGAAGAATAATCGAAGCGATCAGGCAACATCAATAGACGCATCACATGATCACCCATAGATCATGCAATGCAATTCTGGCGGGTTATTCAAAGGACATCCCACATATTTTTTAAAACACATGACACATAAAAACATAACACTAAACAAAAATAAGGAATATACAATTAACGGATTGAAAAATACTAAATGATGAGAGACATATGTGAAGAAAATATACGATGATCCTGATAAACTTTTCATAAACCACCCAAGTCATGTGACAACACCAAGGAATGTCTCGAAGTTCATGTGATGCTTCTTTGTTATACATTATGGATCAGGTGAATTCACATGGAGATGTTATATAATGTCAAATGGATCCCTTGGTCGTGCCACACATGTCTCATGAAAACCTATGGGCTCACCATCTAGACCTTGAAATTTCCCATATACATGTAACCTAGATCATATGGAAACATTTTTACAAGTTATCTAAGTCATGTGATATCACATGTTCATGTCAGCTTTCTCATGTCAAATTTTATGGACAAGCCATCCAGACATTACAGTGCCCCCAAGTATAGTAGCTGGCTCTTCTGATGTCCCTTGGACATGTTAGTGGGATCTTATGATGACACCCAAACATGTCAGCCATGACATACAACACCTTTGAAGACATGTTAAAATGAATCTTTTGATTCCCAATAAGATTATTATTTAACTATAATTATGACACATGGGAATGTAATCTAGATCATCTGGTGCCCCCTAAGCATGTCATCTAGGACCATGTGATTCCTTCTAGGATAAGTTGGTTGGGTCTTTCATTGTCCTCTAGACAATTCAGACATGATCATGTGAAAAACATCAGCAATTTCATCCTTCTTATGTGACCTCCAAAATAATAGTCAATAGGATAATGTTATTTTATTTGGACATGTCACAATGAAATCCTTTGACATTTCATGAAGATAATCAAGGCATGTTGAGTAGAAAATCAATGCATGTTAAGTAGATAATCAAACCATGTAAATAAAACATACTAGCACTTGATGATCATTTCCATACCCAAAAAAGTAAATGTCAGGGAATAATCCTCCTTCAGTGTCATAATTTGATGTACACCACATATAAGGGAAATACTAGTGTGTAATACCTGAAAAAATGAACTATAATTACTCTGAGTCCAGTTATAAATAGGATATTATTGATGCAACCCCTAAGTCCTGACCTCCATGATAAAACATCTTCAGTGGTGTCCAATCAAAAAATTCCCACACCCCCAATCAATGAGTGTGATTATTTTATATACCATTCTTCTCTAATTGAGCATATATCACGTGGTTATATGGAGTCATAGTGATGATATCATTCATTTCACAAGACTATATCATCATAAGGGAAAAGGTAGTGTGTAATCCCCAATCATTGGAATAATATAATACATCTTTCCTATAATGGAATCATCAGTGTGGAATCACCAACCTATTGAACTATGAGGATTCTAATTCTTCTATAATAAGGATATGTAGGACAACTTCCTATCTCGAGCCCAAACTCAAATGAAAATTCACTTTGGTATATATCATGCCATGTCTCTATCATTTCAACCATCAGAACCAAATCTTTCACATTGGTTTATCATTCTACCTCAACCATCAGTGGATTGAGAATCAAATTGAACTATAGGGAACATAATTCCTATCATAACTATGATATATAGGATTCCTTATTAAGTCCTGAGCTCCATGATAAACATCCCATGTAATATCCCAGTACATATATCCTACATCCATATGAAATGAGTCTGATAAATTGTTATCCCCAATTTCCCACACCGAGCATATCTCACAGGGGATTACGTAGAATTCCATCCTAAGGTCTTATCTGAAACTAAAATGATTATATGCATTTGTGTATTTCCTTCCATGTCTCTATCATTTCAACCATTGGGACCTAATCATTCCAATGTGATGTTCATTCCGCCTAATACAGAAATGAACTAAAAACTAAATAAAATTATGATGACTCTAATTTCTTCCCTAACTAGTATACAAATAAAATCTTATTATGTAATGGGATACAAAATAAACATCCCATAAAATATAATAGTACATAAGTACCACATCCATATGCAATTCGGTCGATTACTCAAAATCCCTTGTTTTTCACACTGAGCATAGCTCATGTGGGATTAGGCGACCGTAATGGTCATATAATTTCCATAATGACTCTACTATATCTAAGTAGGACTTAGTGTGTAAGCCCTAAGAAGTGCAATGATAATATTAACTCCATATAAGAGCATAATCCTTGCATCCAGTCTCAAGGGAGTGAACAAACAGTGATAACTCTAATTCTTTCCATAATTAGGATATGTAAGACTTCTCCTCGAAACTCGAGTTTGACTACCTGGTTCTCATGCTCCCACATATATTTATTTTTCATATTATTTTAAAAAACCCAGGTTTAATAAACTATGTGTTTTTTCATTTTTACTACAAATAAGATATGCAAGAGGCCTCATAATGGCTTAATCCCCATCTCGGAATTCTAATAGTCTCCACACATGGAAGAAAATGATATGTTGGTATGGAGTATGGTATTCTACTATATACCAATATTATGATCTAAATATAACTTAATATGCACAATATAAAAAGGGGTGAATTTTATACTTTAAAATTTTCTTAAGGGAATTTTGTATAAAAAAATTTCACTACACCTCTAATAAGAAATTCACCTTATTAGAGAAATATAAAGTTCTTAAGTCTAAAGCATAAGTAAATTTTATTCTAAATAGATTCTACCACAAGGAGTATAGAATATCTTACAATCAAAGATACATGATAGAAGGTTCATACCAAAGGAAAACTTTATAATGTTTATAAAGCAGTAGAAATTCACAATTTTCTTTTCACCTAAAGAGGAGGGTATCCAACAACTTTGGATAAAGTCCCATTGTTTTATACATAAAAGAAAGTATGTATTACCCAATATCGGGTAATCCTTCAATCCTAGGATCGATATCTATATTTCTATCCCCAAAATCCAACGATTTTTAAGGAAATCAGCACCTCTAACATCACAACCTGAAGTATCTGATTTTAAGGAAATCACACCTCTGCACGAAGAAAATCTGCATAAAGAAAAGTTTAAACAATCCGTTTAAACTTTTTGCATGAATCCTAAGAGTTTATAACAACCTATAACTGTAGATAAATTCACTTTTAGATAGATGAACTCCAAAATACAAACATGTGAAGTTGTGAACTGGTATGGATCTAATCATATGAGATCCTATTTATAGCTTTCAAAATCTATCGGTCAGTTCCACTCCAATGGTCATATTTCCTTAAATCTAAGATGGACCTGGACATGTGGAAAACAAAAAATGGTTAGTTTATAACAGAAAAAACTACATCTTTTTATATTACCAACCATTAATATAAAGAACATACACCTTAAGTGTAAGGAACTCGGAATCCCATAAAATTGAAATAATATGAAAGTAATTAAAAGGTTCATAATTCAAAGGAAATAAAGCATTGAATAGTAAATTCTGGAATTCTAATATTCAGAATGTATTTTCATAAAATTATTATAAGAAAGTATACGGAAATATTTTATGAAAACTTGGTTTTACAAATTCGGGTAAGACTATCATAATTTACAACATGATAAAAAATAAGGAAATTCTCAGTAAAAGTTTCTTATTCTCCGGTACCGAAAATATTGGTATAAGAAATATGGTATAGGGATTTCTGGTATGGCATAAAAAATTGTATGAAAAATTTGTCTTAAAACCAAAATACTGGAATTCTTTGTCTATGGAAAATATGATTCCATATTTCATTCAAGATGGAAATCAGTATCACAGTGAAAATAGAGAAAGGGAAATGATGTCTTATGAAATTTTGGTATGTTATTACCATGAACCAAATTTCATAACCTTAAGAACGTTTCGAGTATTGAAAAATAGATTCCTAAAAACCAAAAGAAAATATCTCAAAAGTCTTAGGAAATTTTGTTTATAAGGAAATTTATGTAAGTGAAAGGAAATATATGAATGTGTAAGGAAATATTTATGATGAAGGTGTTTTTAATGTTCAAAAAAAATCTTAAGGAATGGAGAGGATTTATAGACCAAACAAGAAATTCTAGAGTGACTGGCTATGCAGCTTAATCATATAAGTAACTACTCATTTCTAAGAAATGGATGATGAAACATGGATATATATAGATATTTTCACTAATGAAATACACTTCTTTCTCAAATAAAAGGGTTTAACTTGTGGTCATTATTTTGGGGTAAATTGTACCATTTCAGGATTAGGAAGAGATTTTAAAACATATCCTAAATCTATAAGATATTTCGGGAGTAAACAAAATTTCCCTCCAAAGGGTGTGATGATACCGGCCTCTCATCTTCTCAATCAATGTGACTTCTAAGCGTTATTGGTTCTAAAACTCCAACTGACTTCCCACCATTAGAAATCAGGTATGTACCTAGTTATAGATGTGGGAACCATTCTGTAATTTTGTAAAGGGTTGATATATGGTGAAGCTAATGTAGATGATTGTGTACTACATTTAATCCCCCATAATTTTAACACTACCTAAAATCCTTCAACATATCTCTAAGAACGCAAAAATGTTTAACCAAACGTTACCATATTGAACCACTTCATCTCCTTCAAAACATAAAAAGGATAGAGTCCCTAATTCTCTTTAAACCATATTTTTCTCCCAATTAGGGTGTCTTTTCATCATCTTACTAAGGAAATAATCATACAATTTAAAAGATACACTTCTTTTGTACTTTTTTTAAAAAATTACAACAAGTACCTTGTTGAGAATTTGGTAAGAATACTACTTTTTAACAATATTTTAAAATGTAAATCATGTATAAAATTGACATTATCTAGGCATGGGATGAAATTTAAAAAATTATTGATAAGATTTGTATAAAACATTTCTATACAAGAAAATGGATTTTCCACTAATGAGAAAAAAATTGGTTTTTCTATAATAAATATTTTTTTTAGTACATATAGTGAGGAAAATGAAAGAAAAATATTTTTTATCTAGAAATAAAAAAATATAATAAATTTCCTGACATCATTCATATGTATATCTTGAAATTTCATCATCTAAAACATAATCATTAACTATCTAAATAAATAATGACATTGTAATAATAAAATCTATAACTTAGGCCTCGTCTTTATTTATAGGTTTTTAAAAACCAAAAATAATAAATATAGACTTATTATAAATGTATTCTAGAAACATACTCATCTATATCATACCATATATGATTTTTATACCATTTATCACCATTTTATTGTCAATTTTTTATTAATATTACTATTCAGTGTGATAACTACTTCATTTTTCATGCATTTTTTCAAGAGTTTCATTATTTATACATTCATCATGGTTATAAAATCACAAAAATGTTAAAAATTTTATTAATATAATATATATTCATTATTTATTCATTTATTTTCATTCATAAACTATATATATATATATTGAAAAATAAATTACACCATTCATGGAGAAGGTGGATCGAACATACACAAAAACGTTGTTTCCAATTTTAGATGGATGAAAACAGTTAAATAATAAATCAAATTTATAGATTAATAATAATATCATAAATAACATATATAGTTATTAAATCAATTATTATGACTATTTGAGTAATATTGTGGTTGAAAAAAATTAACGAAATATGTGGAGATGGTAAGTCATCTATACACAAGATAAATGTTTCACATTCTATAGGATATAAATAAGATGGATAATGGATCTTAAATAATACAAATAACAATTAATTATGTTTAAAATATTGTTTTATTTAGTTTATAATTTATACCATTGATTTATAATTGGTTCAATAAGAAATAAAATTTAAAATTCTCAGTTAATAGTAATACATCCTCATTGAGAACCCTCTTTTATCCTATACCTTATGCCTTAAAGGGATAGTAATTGGATATACAATAATATATAGTATGTGTTACAAAAACATAAGAAGTTATTTTATTACTTGTCTTGTTTGTCTATAAGTCTCCGAATTTGTGGTGAAGAGAGGAGAAGTGGTTCCATTTTATAAGTGAAGGGAGGGGAACTCTTGGAATTACCCAAATAATAAAAATATAATTAGTACGTTATCATGGTAAATATATAAAAATTGATAGATATTTAAAGAAAAATAGTATAAGGTCAAAATATAATAATGAAAACATATTTAGAGAAGTTTTTACTTAGTTTAAACCTTATCTTTTTAATTAACCCCTTGGTTAAACAATTTTAACATTAACTACGGTACGGGAACTTTCAATATTAATGGGTTATAATTGTACATTGAAAGTGAAAATTGGATCATAAATGGACAAGGTATTAAATATAATACCATATATTATCCAAATTTTCCCATTTCATGATTTTTCTGATTTTTATATAATTTAATAAAAAATTTATTTTATAAAATATCATTTATGTCATTTATGACACTATTCATTTAGTTTAAATTTAAAGGAAACTAGATGGAAATTTAATAACAATATAAATCATTAAGATAACTACAATATTATATGTAAATCTATGAAACTCATTAATGATATCCATTCATTGAAATATTATTACTTTTAAAATATTTCTAAATCATTTATTTAATTCTTATATAAATTTATTAAATATTGTGTTAGTGTTGCATAATAATTTAAGATAAATTTTAATCTACCATAAGATAAAAGTAAAATATATGATAAAAAATAAAATTATATTTAAGATAAATATTTCATATGAAACATATCATTTTTTATCTATTTTAATCATTCTATAGTGAACAAAATTTACTATAATTTTTCTTCATATTGACCAAAAATAAAATAAACCTATTTAAAAAACTAATCATCCATATTCAAAATATTGAAACTATTTTTAAACATTAAATTTCTATATTAGGGATAATTTATTTTAAAATAAGAGTGAAAAACATGATGAAAAATATTTCTTAAAAATAAATTTTACACATAAAAATGGATATATATTCTTATATATTCCCTTTAAAAAATTAATGATTGTTTAAACCATTAATTGAATATCTATTATATAAATTTCATTAAAATAATTAATCAATTATGATTAATTTAATTTATTACATCAAAAACACATCACCCATGATAAAATATTTTAAAAAAAATTATTTTACATTAAAATGATTTTACTTTTATATCTATTCAATTGATAAACAAAAAATTTATTATAAACTATAAATTTTTATAATTTAGATTGTAATATTCATACCCACTTGTTTAGTTTCATGGTTATAGGGATATACTATATTAGGGTTTATTTATAAATAAGATTTATTATATAATGAACTATCAAATAGATAAAATTTATTAATGTAAAATAAAATCATGGGGTGTTATAGTGATACCCATTAAAATCAAGGTGTATTTTGCAAAAACTTTAAAAATTGAAAACATAGGAGAACCAATGATTTTAGTACACTGTTACTCATAATCAATAAAAAATCCAAGTCAACCTAAATAGACAAAAGTGGTGTAAAATCACTTAATAATCCCCATAAGTGCTGACAAACCATGTAGGGTCTTTAGGAATCTGTACTCTCATGTATCTAACTCATCTATATGTTTAATCCTAATAGGGTTGGATAATTGTATTACTCCCACATAAGTGAAAAAAATTTATATATAGAACCCAAAAAGTAAAGATTCCCAAGGTAAGCTATAAAAATATAAAAAAAACCAACTACAAAACACATGGGTGATATAATTATTCCCACCATGATAAATAATAACTCATGAATGACATTAGCCAAAGGATAACTAAATGAAATACTAATTATATCAATGATACCTCAACCAAAACATTCAAACTAAATACATAGAAACAATCGACACAAAATCCACATGCCTAATCAATGTCCCCAGGTATACTAATTCCACAGCTACCTACCTGGGGTCTTATGTGGGAAATAGACCAACCAAAGGTCCCCCAACTGTTAATGATTCATATAAATTGTGATAAAAATAGAAAACTCTCCTATATTGAGACAATAACTATAGAATACCACTCCAAAAAAAGGAATTGACTTTGTTCATGATCTAAAAGAATCTATTTACATGAATATGAAAAATTATATAGATAAAGCTGACCCATTGAAAAGATCTCATCAAACCATTAGTTGATTAACTAAACAATTCCATCCCAACATAGGTAATTTAAATTAAAATAACCAAACTCAACAATGGGTTGTGTCCAACATTAGGTTAAAAGGAATGGAGGGTTAAGAAACCTAAGAAATCACATGAACAAAACCCACTCTAGGTGAACCAAATACGATCAAAACTAAAAACCATAAAGTAAATGATCTAAACTAAATCATCATAATTTTTATTCACCAATAAAAGCACACATTTTTTTCCTATGTCCACCCATCCATTATAATGTATCACCATATCCAAATCCCCATCAATAAAACCAAACAAACCAAGTAAATGAAAAACCACACACATATATCATCTTATAAAACAACAAATTAAAGAGTCACAATAAATTACCATCAAGAACTACCTTAAACAAACCAATCAAATTCAAACTGACAAGAATAAAACTACAATATCATCATTCTTCCCAAAAATAGATCTTACCTGAGACCTATTTAAATAGAAAATTTTACATGACCATTAAAGATGGATTTAATTACTATAATGAATTAAAATATATAGGTATTTTATTAATAGGGAGTCTAAATTTCCCAAAATCCTCACATTAAAGGCACTTGATAATTACTTCTTCCCTTGAGTGAAAAAGGGCCCTAATAATATTTCTTATCCTATTCTACTAAATTGGTATTTTCGAACATCTTCTCCTCTCCAGGTTGGTTACCTTCATCCCTAGAATATGGAATTGTGACATTTCCCATTCTAAATTCTTATAATGGCTATCTTCCATTTATATCACTTCCTTGAATCTCCACATAAAAGATGACTAGATAGAACCAAAAATTGTTGATCTGATGACTTCGAGAGACCTCATCCATATATTAGAACATTATTTGGGATATTTATAATCATCTTTTAAATGGGAATGTCTGACTCAGTTAAATGATCAATAACCTGAATCATTAATCACTGTAAATGATGAGGAATTATTATATCAATAGATCTCCCAAGGTTCGGGCCATCATGATTGAACTATAAAACAAACATAACCCTGAAAAATTCTATAGAATAACACTAAAATAACTGATAAGGAACCATCTACCATCACCACCCTCAAATGGGTTTTGTGAGCAATTCATCAATAACTCTAACGCTTATGGCTTCATGGATCTTGATAGAATTGAGGATTTCCCAAATATTTTGTAGCCACTACACTATTTCAGCCAAAAAAAATTCTATAAAGATAATGTTTCTGTAGATTCATAATGTTTTTGATACTGTCTAAGAGAAAAAAGTCTTCTATCCACCACACTATTTAGAGTGTTTGTATAGTCCAAAAAAATGATCTTTTCTAATCAACTAGTGGACTCAACTAATTGGTCATCCTCAATGGAAATTCTTTTACATCCTTACCCATTCTTTCATAGATTCATCCTCTAAATAAATAATGAAATTTACTCCACTAATTTCTATAAAAAATATCAAAAAAGGATCAATCAATCATCCCAAGGAAAAATAAAATAATTTAAAACACCCAAAAACACATCAAATATTTTCCTCATAAAATAGTCTTATTTACAATAATCAACACTAGAAAAGAAATTTAAATCCACCATTAACCAAGAAACTCATTTAAAAAATATACCACCTTTTTATAAATCCACCCATCATTGGTAATATTTTTGACTCAAATTAAAATTATATGCAATAAAATCATGTTAGACCTCATACAATTATTTAAAATTTAGTAATTTCTACTTGGTGAATTTATGTAAAAAATATCCTATTATTTAAAAACATTTTCCCCATTTACCAAAATGTAATTATCCACTTTATTAAAAATACTATAATAAGAAAGAAAAATCTATTTAAAAAAACACTACACCAGTTTTACCATTATATTATTATATAATTTTCCTTTTCACACACAATTCTTTTTCATAATAATCACATAAACAAATAAAATAAAAAAATTTAATCAAAAATTTATCCAACCATACCAAAATATCATAAGATTATCTTTTATTCATTTACCCTAACAAATTTTCTCATAGTTTTCAAATAATCATTATTTTAAATTTAAAATGTTATATAGATCATTGATTGAATAAAACACAGGGTTTAAAATAAAACATTTAAATCAAGAATTAGTTTCTATAAGTCATTATAAATTGGGAACTTATACAGTTCCTAGTTTTTTGGGCCATTAAATCCAACCACGCATTAATGATTATTCTCTATTTTCATTAAAGGAAACCACGAACCATGAAAACTGAAATTATGAAAATGATGGTCAAAATACCACAATCATAAATAATAACAATATTTAAAAAAAAATCTAAATTCTAAAAACCCCACATAACAAATTTATTGTATAAAAAACATCTTATGAGGCCCTCCACACCCATACCACTGATATTCTTATAATCAAATTCTTCTTCGTAAAAACATTCGGAATTAACAAGAGATAACCCCATAAGCTAGTCCCTAATTAAAACATAGGATATAATACCATTTGTAACAAACTAACCAATGTTATCAACTTTTCTAACACTAGTCCCTATTTTCCACTAGCTTGGATGGTGATTCGAATCACCACAGGCTATAAACTAATGTATGGCCATCATAGTAATCACTTTGTGATGGATTTCACCCACAAATAATATAAAAAATAGAATTTCATGACTAATTAAATATACCACTCTCTAAAAAAATAAAAAAAATATATAGTATATAGAAAACAATATAAGTGGTAGACATTATAGACTAAAAATAAAATAATTGTTATAATATAAAAAAAATCTAAAATCATACCAGAAGACCACACCCAAAAAAACCATATTTTCTCATCCCATTCCAACTCACAATCAATGGACCAATGAGATAATCATTCTGGATCCTAAAATATATATGTGGGAGATATAGAGAGAGATTTATTAGTCCTATTACGTCTCCACCCACCAAGTCTATGATATTCTTTTATATATGGATACCAGGAATTCTCATTTAAATGATAGAAAATTAAACAGGGTTTCCCACCTTAGAATATGTACTAAACAATTAATGGTATTAATATTTTTCAAATTTGTCTAATTATAAATCCAACCACCTATTGAATTTAATCCTAATAAAAATTCAATTAAATTATTTTTTAAACCTCTCATGAAAAGAAATCCAACAATTCCATTTTTTCAGAAAAAAAATTTAAACCACTTCTGAAACAATTTCAAACCGCAACCACCCATGTGGAATAAAGTCATGTAAAATAGTACTGTCATGGGCTACACAATAAGATATAAAAATAAATATGTTTGACCAAGGGATAAAATACACTATGACTATATGTGTCTCCTAAAATAATGTCCCATCCAGAATCTCCCTCAACTAGTGTCAGATACCTATAAATACAACCACATAAGAGGGTAAATCTCACATATGGCTCTACGATCATGGGAAAAATTGAATTTCATAACTCAGAACTATATTTTTTAATATTTAACTATGGTTATCATAAAATAAATAAAATGGTGGAGATAAATAAAAATAATAATTAAATACATCAATATAATATATTAAATATTTCACACTTTACCTCCAACACCATCATAAGAAAAAACTCCAATATTAACCCTAAATGAACCACATAATAAAAGAACCCCCTATTAAGGGAATGTAACAAAAATAAAAAGTTCATTAAGAGTATATCACACATATCAAAAGTGTTTTATTTAAAATTTAGATATGTGAATTTATAACAAAAATGATCTTTGTGATTCCAATTCATTTTAATTTTTTAAACATTTTACCTGTTCAACGGGATTTTGAAATCTCTAGATTGACCACCCCCTTTTAAATCATGATATAAAATTTTAAAACATGTTACTTTCCTTTAAAACTAAAAAATTATTCCATGGAATACCTTCACTATCAAAATATTTTATTGAAACCCTAAAAACAATTTCATGGACACTCTGCATAAAAAACAATTCATTTCATTATGATACACCTAAAATCAATTAAAAATCGATTTTTTTAAAAGATCAATTTTCTAATGAAAAATATTATATTCCCATATATAACAATATATATAACAAAAAGTTAATTACAAATTTATATTTATAAAACAATAATTCCATGAATTAAAATTTAAAGGAAAATCATATAAATACCCATATAAAATCAATAAAAACTAATTTACAACATGACAACATAAGTGGCGGTCACAAAATAAAATTAGCCTGTTTCCATAAGAAATAAAAGGAAAACATAATTAGTTATAGAAATTCCAAAATCAATACCTAAGTAACATTAAAAGTTTGGTTTTAATTATTAATATAAATCAAAAGGAAATATATGAAAAGGGAACACATATTCGAAGGAAGGAGATGAGTTATTACCATAAAAATCAAAAGAAAATAATGTATGGAAGTCCATGAATAAATAGTTGGAGAATATAAGAGACTCTCGCAATAATTATGAGGGTTTTTCATGTATATAGGTGGAGTAAATTGTGTGAAACCCTTTATAATAAATTGTGTATTTTTTTTAAAATTCATAAAACATTAACAATTGTGAAGAGTTCATTGTTTGCCACCAAATTATTCCGAATTGTGCATCTCCCAGGCTAGATACATTGGTTTAAGAAAAGAACATTTCAAAATTTTGATGAATCATTATTCATTTTAATTAACTGAAAATGACTCAATTACAAAGGGAAAAATGTTGTGGATAGTCATCTAGGATTCCTAATATGGTTTTAAAAAATGTGTATAGACCATTTGAATCTATACTGTCAACTATGAAATTAATTGACACGGTTTCCTCATGGTTAACTCAAATTTTCATGACATACCATATGAACCCCTTATTTTTCCAAAAACATGATTTATTGAGCTTAAAAATCCTTAATACTCAATCTGAATAAAAATATTATATAAAAAATAAAACAATATTCAGTGAAATTTTGATGATACATTGATTATGTTATATAATAAAATACCACCAATACATAAGTGCCTTATTATTTAATAGTAGACTACTGGTGGGTGTCAGTAAATATGATAAAATCCTTTTTATAGGTAAAATTAATGGGAGGTATATAAATATCACCCTAATAGTACTTGAGGGATGATATGGTTAGGTAAATTTTTTTTATGTTAGATGTGTAAGTGGTACTATTATTATGTATAAGGGTTATCTCTAATGTGTAATGTTTACAAGGTTTGGGTGAAAAATTATGGTTATGTGTCTTATATGAAAGGTTTGGTGGGTCACCCCATCGATAATAATATGTTATCAATATACAAAATATATATTAAGGAAAGTGAATATAGATTAATTTTTTTATAATTTTGGGTGTTTTTAAATCTTCTAAATGACATGTTATAGTTAATTGTATAGGTCAATGTATAAATTTCACCCTAATTTTACACAAGGGTTGATCTGGTTCAAGAAATTATGCAATGATAGATGTGTAAGTCATTACCCTGGGATTCATAATGGTAAACTCTAATGTTAAATGTTTATACAGGTTGGGTAAAAGTTTTGTTTTTATTTCTGATATATAAAGGTTGATGAGTCACCCCATTGATAAGTAAACGTGCTTGATATATATAATAGATATTTTAGGGTAGTTTAATTTGTCTTGTTTGAGAGTTCCTATGGTGTGTTAGGGTTATATGGGTAAAGTTTACATTATTATATTGTTCAATAAGGGTTGTACGGGTGCCATGTAAGGGCTTAAGACTTTGTGAAAAAAGGATGGTGATGTTTCATAGTTTTATCCAAGATGTGTGTAAGGGATAAAAATTATGTAAGGTTAAATATTATTTTTTCTTATTTTAATTGGGATTCCTTAAGGGAAAAATCACACCACAAGACATGGGGATACACTATGATGTTCTCTGATGAGTTTTGAGGTGATATGACAACATCATGGATGGTTCATACTTCAATATTCCATGTCTAATTTAATATATTTTAATTAATTTATTGAAATGGTTAAATGTATATGAGGGTTTGGTTACACTTTTTCTAATTGATCAGGGTATATTACATCTCTCTCTTACTTATTTATTCCATAAATTAGTGGTTAATCGTGGGTTCTTAACCATTATTGAGGTATATTAGTCATGTTAAGAATCTATAAACCACCTCCTCTATTCTAAATATCAATATTTCTCTTGGTTTCGTATGATAAGATGGCCAATGTGAACAATGGTTTAGCATATGGTCACTTTTTTGTTTGAGGGATTTACTTTTTTAGAGAACTTGATGACTATTGAATTGATTTTGGATCCTTTTAGGATGAAATAAAACTGTGTAATAATGTATATTGAAAAGGGTATTAATTATCCATTCATATAACTTACAAATTTAATGATTTATTAATTGTTTTACCCCATGATTTAAAGTATTTATAGGTTATAATCTATCTATAAATTTATTCTCTACCAAAGGAATTTAGATTCTAAAAAATAAAACATAGATTTAAGGGTATTTAATTATTTATCAATTCATAACTTATAAAATATTTTTATAGTCACGTGAATTGTTCATAACTCTTCTCAAGAAGAAATCTTCAAATAATTTTGAAAATAAAATTGTTTTCTTTGATTAAACACAAGTTTTTAATAATTTTAAATCATGTTTTTAATTATTTTTCATATTAACGATACATTTTAATTCATTTAAAATTGATATTGTGCTTCGTTAGTTATCTAAAAAAATTTATGTTATAAATTAGTCAAGTGTAATTTTATTTCATTAAATTATGTTCTCAGGATTTCAATTTGAGAATAAATTTTTTAAAATGGTTTTCCCTAAATATGTTCTGAGTGATCTCTTAGGACTTTATAAAAGACAATTATTTGTAATATGTAAGGGATACATCATTGAATGGTGATCCCTTTAAAGGTATTGTCATGAAAATTTTAATTTATATAAATTTGTCTCTGTGAGTGATTCTAAGTATATTAATAAATCACCTTTATTTTGTATTAATCTTATTTTGACATGTTTTCTTTCATAAATTAACTATGTTTATAAATATGAATAGTAAAATTATGAAATTAGTGTTTTAAATAAAACCATTTAATACATAAAAATTAGAATGTAATGTGGTCAATTTGAAAAAAGAATTATTATTGAACATATACATTCTTTCTATCCAAGTATAAGAGTAAAATATTATAAATCAGGAATCATCTTCTTGTGAAAAATTCTTCAAAAGGTAGAAAAAATATAAAATAAAAAAATGAATAATAATCTCATCCATTAAGACGAGATCATCCCTAAAATATAATATTATTATTCCCATTTGCATTAACTATACCAGGAACTAAAAACAACCTATCTCTTTTCAATAATAACCCAAATAGTCTTAGAAAACAAAAAAAACATTATGTGATATAAGATTTTATCTTCTACAGTAAATTTTACATCAATTATTATTGAACTATATTTACACTCTCCTCTACATGCATCCTCATTTTCCAGATAGTCCAAATTGGGGGTTTAGTTGATTTATGATAGGTGGAGAGATTTTTCACTCAAGTAAAAATTAATTAATATATAATTAGAATATAAAAATATTTATTAAATTTATATCCTTTCTGAATAATGATTCTTGTTCAATTTCTACACATCCTATATCAAATTTAGTAGTTATTCATTTCAAACAAATCATAAAATCAAAGAAGTTCCTCCTCTAGTAAGATCATATACATAAGGTTCAATGATAAAAAAGTAATGGTATATATAAAAATGGGCCTGATTACTAGTCATGTCAAAAATATTAACTCCAAATAACCTATCATAGCATTCCCTTACCAATGTAAAAAAATTTGATTTCATCTCTAGTAATATGGTGAATGAGTAGTATGTGAGTATTACTAACTACGAACCAAAAATAGTTCCACTAAATTAGTCATTTGATTTATTTCTATGATATATATATTAAATTTTAGAAATATAAGAAAACTAACCAATCATATCCATTGAGTTCTCCCCCAAATTCATTAGTGAGCATAACTACTTCCATAAATGTAATAATGGGACAATATATCCATTGTATGAGAAATAATCTCAAATATTAATGATATATTAAACCTAATATAATAGTAATAGTGAACATGATATCTCTATCATTAACCATTATGTGAGTGATTTAACTATGTCATACCCCATCTAGGTGAATGAAACACCATAAAACTAACTGCAATGGAAAAGGATTATACACACAAAGAATAATGAATAAAAAACTATGGGTTGATAATATGCAAACACAACTGATATATATGAATAAGATACACCCCAGTTTTATTTTCCATGTGTATTAAATACATCCAAAACTTTTCAACTAAGTGATTGGTACACCACTAATGTCATTCTTAAGAAGAATGTATATCGTTATCTCATGTCCCCTGGAGGAGGATACACACCCATGATGATAACAGTAGGTCAAATATGCACCAAAAATTTCATATCCAAAGGTGGAGAATCTAGAATTGATACCCTTATCATCTAAAATGATGTACCACTGATACCTTTCGTCATGTAGTGGATACACTACTAGCATTGAACCTTAGGTGGAATGCCTACCACAAAATTTGGCCCCCATGTGGATAGTGCACCACTACAAAGACTCTCGTGAGTGGAAAATACCCCACCAACATGAATCTATATGTTGATGAAATACCATTAATTCCAATAACACATATTGAATGATTCCTGACATTCACGAGTGAAAAAATTAAATTATATATCACTAGTCTACAAAATAAATGTGATGTACCACATAATTCAAATATAATCATGATCGATATATCACCAACCAAAAACAAATTGAATAATTCTTCACTAGTCAAAATATTAAATTTAATGATACACATTAGATAGTTCATGTGATTGATATATCATGTTTCTAATATACTTACTAAATGGTACATTACAATTTTAAACAGTTGGAATAGGAGACTGATAGTTCATAAGGTGAATGGGTTTTCAGTGAACTTAATAAAAATGTGAATGATCTCAATTACATGAACCTATCTAGGTTCTATTCCTAGAATACCTCACCTCTATCCTAACCTGAACATAAACTAATCATTTCCAAGGGTCATGCTAAGACCCTTCATTTTCTCTTAGAGTCATTGAACAAAAATAAGATCTCTTTAAGGTTCCAAATCCAAGGTCTGTTAGTTCAATTTGTATAATGTGTATCCATTGATGAATGTATATGATAATAAATAAATATTTCAAGAAAATCAAGGCCTACGGTTGTCCAACGACACCCCAGAAAACTACTAAATCTAATTTTATTTAGTTATTGTTAATATATAATAATGAACCATTCAATTAATTTCATATTACACACAGAAAAATAATCATATACTCTCCGGGAATAATGGATCCACCTAAATGGGAATATTGTATTCTATGTTGAAGAAAACCATTCAATTTATCCCAAATCGACGATGTCCGGAAACATTAAAAAATGCTGAAAATTTTGTGATAATTTCTGAAGTGAAATGAAATAATGAGGAAAAAATATAATATAAGAATAATTACCATGACACATCCCTTTTTACTCCCCTAAAGTTGATATAAGGAATATTAATTAATGAATAATGAATAATAGAACTTGAAACACTGAAAAATGAAATATGTGTCTCAAAGAAATTCATTACACTATTACTTGTGGCATAAATGATGAAAAAATAATTTCAAAATAAACCTAACCTAGCCCTAAACCAACCAACACATTGAGAAGACAAACCTATATATTGATAAGAATATAATGGATTAATGTTGTTCCTCTAAAAGTAATGGGGAGTTAAAAAATAGCTAAATGACTATATGTTACATTTCAGACATATAGTAAATCATTCTAGAGACTTCATGTAATATACCAAATCTCTTGGAATCTCATAGCCTCAATAATAGTAGGGGTCATGATATAAAATATTTATCCATTATAATAATGATAGTCCAGTTAATAGTCATTTATTCTACATGGTCATTGGTCAGATTATAAATTTATAAACCCCAAACAATAATATCTACATAAGAATAACACAGTGGTAATATGGGGACGAACCCATAGGGAAATGTTGGAAAAGCTATTTATCATGTGTTCAAAACATCCGAAGTGGATTACTCATGTGACTCTTATTAGTTTGGATATCTTAATCCCATAATATTGATTTTTATGAGAAAAAGAGAAGTCATCAAGGTCAATTTCATTTCATAGGAAAAAGGTATTCCTAAATATATCCTGGGATGGTTCTATGTATTTGGTTATGAGTAAGTTAAAAGTTTACCAATTATTTTCTATAAAACCAATTGGATATACATAATATATAAACAAATTATTTTCCTAGAGGTGGTCAAACAATTTCGTATAATAATATTGTTTTCATGGGAAGAATGTATCATTGACTATTGGCCATAGTTTAATAAACTAGAATTTAGATAGATCCCACCATTTCAATTCTCCCTATAATGGTTATCAAAAATAATTTTATTAACATGATTTCACTAAATAATTACTTTCCAAAGGATTACTTAGGTTTTGAATTGGGGATTAATTTAGTAAAACATACCCATACTCTTGACCCCAAACACTATATGATTACCTTCACATGATACAAATGGTTTTTGATTAAATTGAGGATGGTAGAATTCATAAAATATTCATAAAGAATTGCAGGATTCAAGAAATTCACAATTAAAAAAAATAAAAAGACAATGCACATATATGAAATGAATTGAAATAATAACTCTTAGTAATTAATGTTGAATTTGATAATCAGAATTGAAACAGAAATTGGAACAAGGTTCAATCAATGAAATAATCATTGTAAGGGTGTGAAGCATCAAATGGATAATAAAATCGGAAAAAGGAAATTAAATAAACAAGTTCTAGAATGTGTAGAAAATATATCATGATGCAAATAATGAAATGGTAATATATATTTTTTAGTGTTGGGTGATTTAATATTTATATGTTGATTTATCTCATGCTGTGTATAGTATTCTTATAATGAGAATTCTTTAAAGGAATTTATCTTTGAAACTATCATGATGTGTAATGGAAATTCACATCATGCTATTAAATATTTAAATATCCCTATATATATCATATATACTTGATTCCATGGATTACATCATTTAGAGGCCATATAAATTGAATTTTTCACATAATAAATGGATTCATGTCATGTATTTTTTTGTCTTGGAGGATTCATGTCACAAACTAGTTTCACAGTTTGGCCTTCAGCCAATATGGGTCCCATGCATGAATAATACATGATGCAAAAAGGTGTCACATTGTTTCATTTATGAAATTGATGAAATTTTAGTATCACCTCCTTTGAGAATTGAATCCTTTTTTAATACAATAACTAGCCAAAAAAAGGCATAAACTAATAATTCCAAAATAAATCCCATGGACATTTATCTAAAATATATATAATAATTCCAATTATCAAATGACCCTAATCCCGAAAATAACTTTTAATCAATAGAAAAACCTGACAAATATTCTAAATGAGAAAAAAATTAACCCGGAAAAATCCATTACAACCATGAAAATAAAACTAATTGTTTGTAGAGAAATCTAGTCCACCAAAATCACTCCAATAGATAGATTCACTCATTCCTCATTATCATGTAATTTATTCCAATCCATTCTTCATTTAAATAAAATTTCTCAGTTTTTCCTTAGTATTTATAACTATGTTAAAATTTACCTCACCATGAATTATCTATGATCAATCAAGGTAAAATGAAATTGGAGTTATTCTAATACCTTGAATACATGTCCCTAACCATATGTACACATTAGTTCTAACATATCCACTTCATAATTAGAAACATCCCATTAATCATAAAGTCTATTTCAATCTCGTTCAAATGATTTTGAGGCTGAGGGTAGTTGAGTGGAGGATAAAAATGATGTTTGAAAAGGTGGCTAAAATCTCAATTATAATACATGATTATCAGAAATACTGAAATGAATAACCTCTTCTATAATGTAGCATATCCGCACATCAAAAATCATAGGTAATTTCGATGGATATATTATGCAAGTGCGATGAATGTACCTTGTTTCACTTATTTTTAAAAATAAATTTCAATGCATATCTCTCATCCATAAAATAGCCACATATGATCCATCAGAAGATTCACTAGTCTAGTAATCATGATTTTTGACCATCCAAATACACAAAGAAAAATTTAGCAGAATAATAACAAAAGGTATATTAGAAAAACCATTGACCACTTTGAGAATATCATTTGTAAATGTCACCATATATCTCCTAAATTGAATGAATCTTTTATCCATAAGTAATGAAAATATCCTCTACATTTGTTCATGTAAAAATCATGAATTTATATGAATAGCGGGGTAGAATGGGATAAAATAGGATTGTAACATGGCCCATTATTCATGAGGTTATTTATGGATTATACATGATTAAAAAGGATAAATGTAATGTACGGTCCAAGGAATAATGAATGAATAAAAATTTCCTCAATTATATTAACATTATATTTTTTAAATCACTATATTTATAATATCTCAATTAATGGTTTGATAATATTACATGCACCAAGTGTCATTCAAGAAATATTCTTTTAAAAGAATAGGATAATTTAGGTCTAGAATCTTTTTTAGAATCTGAATGTATCAAATTGAGAAGTCAGTTACTGTATAATAATGAATAATTAGTCAAAAAAAAGAAATTTAATGAATCTAGAATTTAAAGTAAATTACACAACCAATAAATCATTGTAAAATTCCAAGAAAAAGTTGAATTATATTTTAACATTTTCCATCAAAAAATATTGTTTTATTATTTGGGATAAATTGTATTTAAATTTAAAAAATGATTTAATTGAATAAAATAGTATGATTGACTAACAACAATAAGAAAAAAATTCATTTTTAAACATGATAATGCACAATAATTTCACCCCCTCCCTCACACACAGACAAATAAAATTAAATAATGTTCATACAATTTTGGAAAGTGACATGGGAGAGAAAAAAATAATAGTATAGACAAACTAGAAATTGAAAATTTGATTTTACTTTAAGGAGTTCAGGAATCCCAATATTGAATGCTATTCCAAGGGGATAATGTTAGATTTTTATGGGAAAATGGGCACCTATAAAAACCATATAATAAAAATAAACATGAACAAGTTAATTTAACAGTACACCGGATATAACTAGTATTTAAGAAAAAAATGGGTAGATGAACATATTAGACATCAATAAATGGAAAATCATATACTTGCATGGATCTGGATGAAATGAAGTACCAAATAAACTATGAAATAAAAAGTGGTAGAAAAAAATAAAATATCGTAAGAAACTCTGCAAAAACAGAAAAAAATGGTTTTCTAACCGTAAAACACTAAAAAATATTAATGGAAATAAGATCATTCAATGTCATAGATTCGATCAAATTGTCATTATATCTTGTTGGAATAGGTTATTATATCCTTGAGCTCACATGGTCTCTTTGTGGTGTTTACTTCCTTAGGAATGGGCCGACACAACATCACATGTGGTGGTACTAAAATATGGGAAGTTCATATCTAGATCTTCGGGACTAGTTTCTTTAAATATACTAATTGAGGGAAGACAAAATGGATAATTCCTATAGGTATCATGATAGAATCATCTATAGTAATCGAATAGGTAGAATACTGAGACATATCATATTGAATTCATATATGAGAATGAGAATGTATATAATCCATATATTCAAAAATAATATCCCAACCATTTTATAAAATAAATGATACAATCAGAAATAGGTAAAACATTTAGTACAAAATAGAATCTAAATGGAGTATAATAGGGGAGGGGTACATAAGAAAAATACTAAAATAATTGGTAAGACTCTAGATTATAACCATAATGGTAACCTCCCAAAAATTTGGTGATTAGATATTCCCCACCCTATCTATATTAGAAATGAATAGATTGGAAGATGAATAAATTTCTAAATATGATATCCTGGTGTAATATGTATAGTTATTTTAAACATGTGAGGATACTATCTGTACAGTTTTTGTGTGTTTGTAATCCAGATCAATAAAGGGAAGATTAGGCATAAAACATATCGTGGGTCTATTTCCCCTTCTAGCATTATTTGGGATATAGTTCCTCTTAGAATTATTATAGATAATCTACGGGGGTATTAGAATAGTGTGAATATTAGAGACTATGATGTAAGTTACTAGAAAGAATATGAAGAAAGTCTCTACTATATTAGGTGGTGGGTGGGGCATGGGTGGTATTGGAATAAGATGTTGTCGTGGATGAAAATATGGAAGGAACAGTGAAGGTAATCTTTAAGTGTAAGCTGATCCACTTCTACATTTCTATTATATAAAATAAAAAACAATCTTGACTATGAATAACCTCACATATGGAAGAAATAATAAGTTATGTAAGGTCATAATGGGAAGATTGTTGTATAATAGATGAATAATCTTTCGAAGGGGTTGTGAGGTATAGGAAGCAGCAGCAGATGGGTGGGAAGGGGAATCAATGGAAGGGGTAGTAGAAGTGGGTGCCTCATGAGCTGGATCAGGTGGGTCTGGAGTTGGTGAAGATAGATAATGAGTGTATGGGGCCTCATCTATGTCTTTAACATACTCTGGATCCCACGCATTATTCCTCCTAATGTTCTACAGAAGCCCCATGTCCTTGATCATCAAGAGATCAATCAACTCCATCTTCCGAAAAACAAAAAGGCAACAATATGCCTAAAAAATCCCCTGATGATGAGTGATATGACTGACGAATCTTCCTCCATCATGGTCCCAGGAGCCCTCTTCACGTGGGCCTCATACTAAAGCATGATATGTTAGACCATGTTGATGGCAGGTCCACCCATGGAAGATATATAATGAACACCTATATCTGACTAACGGACCTATGAGTGTCTCTTATGGATAGCTATGAATTGGTGAGATCATGATGAAATATTTTCAATGTGGTGCCTCTCATATAGTTTTTCTTTGTTGTACAATAGTAATGAATGGTATGGGGGTCTTGGATGATTAATGCCCAGCTTTATCATGTTTTTTACATGTTTTCATCAATCTGAAATGAAGTTTAAACTAGATAAGAAATTAAATCAATGCTATAAATACTTATCTCAATTTCAAACACTCCCAACGTATTATCTCATGGTCTTCCTCCCATACGGAAGGTGACATGGGTGACATAAAGCTCCAATATAGAAATAACTTCACCAATAGCTCATGGTACATTTCCTCACATACCAAAAAAATCTGTCATTCGTGGGTATCTATTATGATCTATATGACCTCTTCATGTATGAGGATATTCATTGGAATGGAAAGTTCGACAAACTTATTAGTTCTCATGGGATGGGTCTAAGGACCTAACAAGAGAACCTAATGATCATGCTAATGAAATTGTATGAATGGATGTTGGTTTGGGTGTTGGGAAGTGCACTAGGGCTGGATATAAGATATGTGGGAACGTCTAGAGGAAGATGGAGTAGTGTAACCAAAATTATATGATGATAATGATTGATATTCTTATAGTTATAGAGGATCTGGAATCTAGTTGTTGGGTACGGACTGATTGTCATGTTGGTATACTCGTTTTGAAGGCATGATTCTGATAGTCTTCATGATGGCCATGGTGATGATAAAAAATGATATAGTAAAGGAGTGGTATATTACTAAATACTCAAATAGTATATGAGGAAGAGGAATAAGGGAGAAGATGATTGGGGGATAATGTAGATGAGGGGGAATTCTGATGGTCTGGGAGGGGAGAAGAATGGGGAACAACCCATGAGCCCTAGGATCACTTCATAAAAAGACATCCTCGAGATTTCATGTTGTTTATATTTTTAATAAGTTCTCAAATTTTGGAAATTATTTATCTTGGTCGCAAAAATTTCACATTATATCAGTGTTTCACACATAGGATAATGCTATTTTAAAGAATTTGTTAGTTAAGATCCCCTAACCTACTTCCATCATTACTAAACAACCTAAAACATTATAATATCTATACATACCTATATAAACAAGACTCAAATTCATCTCATTCGACACTTTTTTAAAATCAAGATCTATATAGGCTTCAATACCAACGAATTTTAATGAATTAAATCACCCTTCATGAAATGATTCTTGATATATTTTTGACAGCTTACTATTGAACCTAAAGGTTAGTCCAATAGCTTATTGAATTTTGATTATTCCATAAGGAAAAAAATTTACAAATTGAAAAGGAAACCACTATCCAGATTTAATTTTTTTTGAGAAATTGTGTTAGGTGGTAATTAACCAATAACCACTTTTCCCTGAATGTAATGTTCCATCATGTGATGTGTCTGTCATCCCATTTATTTGTTTATTCTTTATAAATTATGGAATTTTTATATAATTCCAATTATATCTCTTTCATATAATTAATTTTTATAATTAATGCTTTCCATCACTTTGAGAGTCAATGTTTATCTTTTTAATTTATCAATGAGAGTGATGGTCCAATTTCACTGGTAGGTGATACGACTTCCTATAAATAAGTTGAAATAGAGTAGTGTCGATGGGTATTTATATTACATGTTATAACCCCAATGTGTTTCATCTAATTTTAGGTTAGATACCTTAATACTTTGATTGAATATATTTTCCAAAAAAAAATTAATTTACGAATTGGATAATTCATCACTCTATTCTGTATATGGGTGATAGGGAGTTCGAAATGTAAGGGCTCGACCTTAATCATTACATAATATTGAGTTAAGTCAATAATTTTAATTTTAATTAAATTTAGGATGATTTAAGGTTTAAATATTTAGATAATTATTATATAATTATTATATAACATACCCAGACAATACATACAGATAGTTACGCTTAGTGTCCACTTTTTCCTCCAAATGAAACACTTTAAACAGAACATGATTTATTTTTATTGATAAAAATCATATTTACTTATCCCTTCCTCTTACCCATCGTTATAACCTATGGAAAACATTTTGAAATATTGGAATGAGCATAAAAATCTCAATATATGATATAAAGTAAGGGAAAAAACTTTTAGTCCATGAATATTTAAAACATATGAAATAATTTTCACAAAATCATACTTCTCACCATTAAAACATAAACTATTTAGCTTACATTATGTAATCATGACATTCCTAGAAAACACCACACATATCATAAAACACAAATGTAACTTTTGGAATCCATATCATACATAAATTGTTATTTTCATAGCAATCTAGGCAGTAACTTTCATTGTTACATTTCGAACACAAATCATAGTATATTCCCTAAATCTCACAAGAGAAACCATATCCCTTACCCCTATCACGTTACGTAATGCACTGGAGAGATATCACGAGATCACCCAACCTCAATTTCTCATGTAATCACCAATATACATAAAAAATTCCCAAGAACCATATTATAATTATAACACATAAAACAATAATAATGTAAAAAATATAAATTCCACATTACAATCACAATATATCATTTCAAAATATTGATATAATAAATTTATTAAAAAAATTCCAAAAGAAAAATTTTGATAAAAATTTTCCAATACAACATTGAAACTATTGAAAGTAATTTACACTTTAAAACACTTGTGTCCATATAAATAAAACCTTACAAGCATTTTAAAAATATTTACATTAATTAGAGATATTTATAATAATAAATATATATAACATTTAGAAATATGTTTTGTAAAATAATTTGTTACCACATGAGAAATAATTTTATCTGATTCAATAAAAAATAAAATTAAAAAACAAATAATATCATGGAATAAAGAGATTCATGATATAATATGTCAAAGAGAAGTATATACAACATACAAAATAGAATTGGTTCACAACAAAAAAATTAGTCTCAATGGAATGTAATGTGAGACGAAATAGCTTACAAATATTATATCCTTACATTAAGGACTAATCAATGAAATATTGTTCTATGAAAAAAATATAAATATAACAAATATGAGTGGATATTTAGTGTAAAACAATCATGGTTCATTCACCCATATTCTTGGTAAAACTGAAATGCATATTTAACTCAATGAAATGAGATTGAGTTATGATTTCCTCTAAAAAGATCGTATGTATGGCATAAGAATTTATCAATGGGTAATTATGTGTAGAAAAATTTTATCCACAAAAATAAATAAATAAATAACAATATAAATGAATAAAATGTGACTCCACACATAATCTTGGCATAGTATAATCAACGAAGTATGCTAAAAACCCAATGAGTGGAAATTGAGTTTAGAAATTCCATAAAAAAATATCCTTTTGATAAAAAATAGAATGATTATATGTATTAAATATAAATCCCTATAATGAAATTATAAATAAAATATGAGATATAAAAATCATTTCTCACATAATCATAGGACGACATAGTCAATAAGAATAAGATCAACCCAATGAATTGATATTGGGTTAAGATATTCCATTAACTTGAGTCTGACTCATCACGTACAATAATTATGTAGATAAATAATAAACATAGGTTAATTTCTAATTTCATGATAATATTTTATGGTTTATTATTCCTTTTATACTACTTATTACCATTTTATTAAAATTACATAATTATTTGAGTTCATCCCGGACGGTCTGTCGATATTCGGTACATGAGACAAAAATAAAAAATTTTATGTAAATTTTCAATGTAGTAAAAATTTAATCATATATAGAATATTATTCATGATTTAGATATTATATATATCCCATATATTTTTATTTAAAATATCCATACTATTTTTATATAATAAATGAAATGCACAGTTCATGGAGATGATAGGTCCTACGTACGCATGAAGGCTACATTCATTTCATTTTCATATTAAATGACTAATAATAAAATGATAAATATTTAAATTATAATATCATAATTATATATAAGTCATTTTTGTATCATATTTTTAGTAAAACCATCATTTATATGTTCTATGTATAGTAGGAACGAGTCACATTACTTAAGGGGGCGGTAGTGCACACTTCCTCAAAAAATATTATCATATTTACACAACATGGAAAGCCTAAAGGTATGTTATAAATAATAATTATATAAGAATATATACCACATAAATATAATATATATCATATATAAATATAGTTCTATCATAATGTCAACCATGAGTGTTGGTGTATGAAAATTGGACAATCCTCATTTCGTGAGGCAGCAGTTCGTCGTACAAAAAAACAATATGTTCTACATCCATTAGATAGAGGTGTGTGTAAGTGTATGTAAAAAAATTATCATAACAATATACTATTATATTTATTATACTATTTTTGTTTTAAAATATGAATATAATGATTGTTTTGGGGGTTGGAGAATGAAAATAAAGGAATGGATCTTGAGAGGAGATGTTACCTCTATATCAGGTAACTCCTTTTGATTCGAGCCAAAAGGATTTCATGAATTGACTTATTCCCAATATAAGGATTATAGGATTAATTTAGGGATTTTTATTTGATTATTTGAGTTGATTTTGGATTATCCAAGATTCTTTAGATGTGTGAGTAAGTTTTTATAAGTGGTTCCCTTTTATAAGAGGGAGGAGGGGCACTTTAAGAATGTCTTTAAATATTATTTAATTATAAATTGATTTTCTAATTATGATAGTTAAATAGTGATGTATTTAGAGTATAATATGAATATGTGTCGAAATAATCTCAACAAATAGGTTTTATACATTTTATCTTAAAATATTAACCTTATCTTTTGGATTTAACCCTTAGTTATAAACATTAACTCTTACCATGTCTTCATGTATATTCATAATATATGGTTACTATAGTTACGATTAAATACCAAGAGAACCAAAAGTGTGTCAGTAATGAAATTTTTAACATTCTATAATTTATTTATCATATTATTTGATATTTAAGACAATAATAAATTTTAATAAAATAGTATTTGTTTTACAAAGTAATTTCTGTAGATTTTGACACTATTTAGAAATTGATTTTTCTAAACTCATAAAAACATGATTAATTAGAATAAACTAAATTAAATAAAATATAAAATGTCATAAAAATCAATCAAATTATTTTATAGCATAAAATCATTCAATTTAAAATTATTTTAATATTTATAATATCATTTATTTTAATCATTCATTAATTAGGCAATCACTACATCATCATTGTGTCATAAATAAATTTATTTTTATAATTTATAGAAAATATAAATAAAATACCGTCATGTATTAAATATCTTTATAGTTTTATTTACTATTAATAGTCAAATATATCAGCTATATAACCATATATTAAATTTTTTTAGTAAAAGATACTTGATTATGTTATATTTATCTTTACATAAAATTAATTAATTTAACATGTCATTATCATATCCACATGTCTTCATGGGGTACTAAAATCGTCCCAGGGATTCTAATGGATAGAAATATCTCATCCAATTAGATTAGAACATGTTTTATGGTATTTTAATATTATTATAATATTATTTTTTACCCTTATTTACCTGATTTAACCTTTATCCATGGAAAATAAAAATAAAACTAAAGTTACTATTCATAAAGTACAAATATAAATAAGATATATTTAAATAAATTGTATCTTATGATTACATACAAGAAATCAATTTTTCCATATTTAAATCAAAAAATTATAAAAAATTAATTTAAAATGAATTCCCATTTTCAAAACGAGATAGTGAGTTTTTAAATGTTAAATCATTGAAAAAGATTGAAATAGTTTTTCATCTGAATTCAATATAGAATTTATACCAATGAACTAAATTATAATAAATGATATAAATATATTTTATTTATAATTTTAAACCCTAAAATAATATGATTTAACTATATAATTTATCTTGATTCAAAAATTAGTTTTCAATTAAGATTTAGCTTACTTTTATTTTTCATCAAAACTTGATATTTATCAAAAAAATATCAAAAAATAATCCAATGTAAATTTTGATAACTCTTTTCTAAATAACAATTTTATTTTTTTCAAATATAACTTCTAAATTTGTCAAAAACTAAATTAAAAATGGGAACTCCATCAAATTGTGATAAAAATTTATTTTTAGAAAAATACTTATTTTATCTGGAAAATTGAATTTTTTTTCTTATATTTGTTGAAATATTGGGTGACCTAGAGCCAAAGATGAAATTATTTTTATTAGAATATCATGGAAAATGTTATCTATACATGATTTTTAGTTACCATTAATGGTAAGATATTTATGCACCAACTATTTAATGGTAATGTTCACAGATTAATTACTGTATAGAAAGGTTATATTAGTTCACATGCTATAATGAGTACCTAAATATAATATAAAATTAATATTAAAAAATTTTATATGGTCTAGATACATCATACTGATTGGACATAGAATATGTCTGACTATCATGTGCTTGAGGCTCAAAGGCAATGAGACTTTTTCTCATGAAGTTCTCACTTGGTTCTCTCAAGTTGGGAGATCGTGAGGACTGACCCACCAATAAAAACACCACATGTTTTGGTGTCATTGGTTGTCTCTATATGAGATCATGTGTAATGGTCTCCTAACATGAGGTCAATATCGGTGTGTGTTATTTGATCACATACTTTGATGTAAAAAAGAAAACCATGTTGTTGAAATTGTTTTGATGTAGTTTGGGTTGGGTGTGTCATTGGGGAATAACATTAGTTGAATGGTCATGAAATGATTTTTCGCTTCCAGGTTTTGGATGTAATATATCTCAGTCCATGTTTATAAGTATGTTAGAGCCTTCATAGGACCATAGAGATGACGTTCGACGATTATTCCATCCAGTTAGATCAACAAACAATAAAGAGAGAAAAAGGTCGATGATATGAGTGTGCATCCATCATTATGAGATATTAAATAAAAATTTATTATATTACATATAATGTTGTTGGGGGTTAGTTTTCACTACAATAAAAATACTAATCTCTTTAGGGGCTATAGTGGTATGCTAGATCTCACTCTTGGTCTGTGAATATTATTCATTTTTATTCAGATAAGGTCCTAAAGGGTCACACACAATAGTGTATTGAATAATCTTCCATATTCAGTATAATGGGTGTTTTGGACAAAATGGGACCCAAAACTGGGATTTGGGGTTTGTCCATGGAGATAGGACCACCAATGTAATAAATAAATTCATATTATTTGAGTTTAGAATAATGAGGATTGAATTTATTTAATAAATGTATTTACATGTTTTAAGTTAATACCTGGAAATATTAACTAAACAAATATTATTTTAAAATACTCAAGGACCAATTAATTTTTGTGGGAATGAAGAGTCAATTTAATTTCTCATTTATAATCATATACCATTTTAATATATTACAAGAGAGTGATAATAATATTTATGACATGGAATATTAGTCATAAAAAGTCGTTAATAGGGCATTAATTATTCGGTGGCTGGGGAGGCATTCCCATGAACATTACTGTTTCTGACGCTTTCGCCGGGGCGCGCGCATCCGTCTGTGGAGGACGCGCAGCTGTTGCCCCACATTCCCGCTTTCCAAAGGCTGGCGACATTCGTTCCTTGTTCGGGTACGTTTTCTCCTTGATCGAAACGGGATGATGGGATGTCGGTTCTTCCTTCTGTGGATTCCTCCTCAGAACTCATCACCTAGTCCGGGTCTCCCTCATAGATTTAATACGTTGTTCGTGAATCTCATTTCCGGTGCCATATCTTCATGGACGCCGGTTAATTACACTACATCCGTCAATAATTTCCATAGGGTCTTGACATGGTAGCGACCTTCGGTCGGAGTAGACGGTAACATCAGGAATGTCTGGGAATATCTGGGTGCGTGGACATAGGGGAACCTGTATTCTTCCTCATAAGAGGGCATCTCAAGGGTGCATAACCCGAGGCATGTATCTGAGGTTTTCCTCAGCTTCCCATGTTTAATACATGGTATGTCGCAAGTTTAACGTCCAGCAGAGACGGTTACACCAAAGGCGTGTCATCCGAGGTTTTCCTCAGGCATCTCATGTTTATCACGAGGTAGGCGGCGAGTTTAACGTCTTGCGGAGACGAAATGATGCTGATGAGGACGTCCCATAGAGACGGATCAGATTGGTACATCCCTAAGAGGGAACACTTGGATGTTTTACCAAGGGTATGGATCAAAACGCCCAATGAGGACGGATCTGAGGTGGTGCGCCCCATGGAGGGGAGATGTCACACCGTAATGGTTGATCTGAACACCACTAAGGGCAGATCAGGGGAAGTTCACCCCAGGATGGGATACACCATGGATTACCATTGGTTGGGATTGATCCTCTTGGAGGTTTCCTACGTACCATGTGTAGAGGAAAGGGATCAAAACCCACGTAGTTCGAAGGGGTGATGAATCGGGGTGTACGCAGAGGACAACGACCCAGAGATATGATGGGGCTTACACATGGAAAGCGGCCCATGCGCCGCTAGGAGCAGCGAGGAGGTGGATGGCATGATCCCACTGGGATGTGGCGGCCCGGGTGAGAATCAGGATGGGTGGTGGATGGATGAATGAAGTGGAGGGGGAATGAAATGGGACCATCGTAGGGGGTGACAGTGAAGTTGGGCTTGAGCCTTGAAGAGGCTTCCTACGTATCCCCGTGGTAGGGAATCATTGTCCGCGTAGTTCGGGATGGTGCCGGAAAACCGACGTGAAGCTGGACCTTGGCCCGATGAATGTCGTCAGCGAACCAACGTGAAGGTGGACCTTGGTCCGATGGGCATCGTCAGCGTACCGACGTGAAGGTAGACCTTGGTCCAATGGGCATCGTCAGCGTACCGACGTGAAGGTGGACCTTGGTCTGATGGGCATCGTCAGCGTAACGACGTGAAAGGAGACCTGGGGGTCCACTATTGGTGGGCTTGAACTTCGTGAAGGCTTCCTACGTACCATGTCTTGACATGGATCAAAGACCTCGTAGTTCAAAAGATGGGTGGGTCGCAATGGCTTACCACTGGACCAGAGTGTAGTTTAACGTCGTGCTGGACGGGGGTGAAACCCGACATGAAAGACGGGTGGGTCGCAATGGATTACCACTGGACCAGAGTGTAGTTTAACGTCATGCTGGATGGGGGTGAAACCCGACGTGAAAGACGGGTGGGTCGCAATGGCTTACCACTGGACCGGAGTGTAGTTTAACGTCGTTCTGGACGAGGGTGAAACCCGACGTGTAAGACGGGTGGGTCGCAATGGCTTACCACTGGACCGGAGTGTAGTTTAACGTCGTGCTGGACGAGGGTGAAACCCGACGTGAAAGACGGGTGGGCTTGAACCTTATAGAGTCTTCCTACATACCATGCCTTGACATGGATCAAAGACCTCGTAGTTCACTGGATGGGTTTTTCGGTGAACCGACGTGAAAGTAGACCCGGGGGTCCACTATTGGTGGGCTTGAACCTCGTGAAGGATTCCTACGTACCATGCCTTGACATGGATCAAAGTCCTCATAGTTCGGATTAGGGAATACAGTTTAACATCGTGCGGGACGATAGTGAACCCTGACGTGAATAAACGACGGGCATTGGGTGTCGGTGAACCGACATAAATGAGGGACCTTGGTCCAATGGGAGATGGGGGCTTGGCACACCGACAAGGAGACGGTCTGGGCCAATGTTTGTTGGTCTTGAACCTCAGGGAGGCTTCCTACGTACCATGCCTTGACACGGATCAAAGACCTCGTAGTTCGGGTTAGTCACAACGGCTTGTCGTCGGACTGGAATTGCAGTTTAACGTCATGCTGGACGTGGGTGAAACTCGACGTGAAAGAACGACCGAGCAATGTGGCATGAACCTCGTGGAGTCTTCATGCGTACCATGCCTTGACATGGATGAAAGACCTCGTAGTTCAAATAGTATGGGTCGCAATGGCTTACCACTGGACCAGAATGGGAACCGACGTGAATGGATGACGGGTGGGCTTGAACCTCATAGAGGCTTCCAACGTACCATGCCTTGACATGGATCAAAGACCTCGTAGTTCACTGAGATGGGTATTCGGGGTCGGGGTCGGTGCTCACACTAAGCCCACGTGAGTCATGCTCTGTGTGAGAAACAAGAGGTCGCAAGGACCTGACGATCACGTCGCAAAGGTTTCATCCGTGAGAAGCGAAAAGGGGTTTACGCGTTGGGCGGCCCATGGTGTTGGGACTTACTCCAGGATGGAGGCCCAAAGAAAAGGATGATGATGATTTCGGGCTTGAGCCTTGAAGAGGCTTCCTACGTACCATGCCTTGACATGGATCAAAGACCACGCAGTTCTTCTGATGACGGCTTACCGCCAATTGGTTGGTTTCAATGGCTTACCGCTGGATTGGGTGTGAACGGATTACCGCTAAATTGGGTCGCAACGGCTTACCGCTGGATAGGGTTGTCAACGGCTTACCGCTGCATAGGGATGTCAACGGCTTACCGCTGAAAAGGAGTGGCAACGGTGAATGGGGCTTACACTAGGAAGTTGCCCGGATGCCGATAAGGAGAGGCACTGGTGAATGGGGCTTATGCATGAAGCTTCCCAGGTGCCGCTAAGGAGTGGCACTGGTGAATGGGGCTTACGCAATGAAGCTGCCCGGGTGCCGCTATGGAGCGACACGGGTGAATGGGGCTTACGCAATGAAGCTGTCTGAGTGCCGCTAAGGAGGGGCACTGGTGAATGGGGCTTATGCACGAAGCTGCCCGAGTGCCGCTAAGGAGGGGCACTGGTGAATGGGGCTTATGCAAGGAAGCCACCCGAGTGCCGCTAAGGAGGGGCACTGGTGAATGGGGCTTACGCTAGAAAGCTGCCCGGGTGCGGCTAAGGAGCGGCACTGGTGAATGGGGCTTACGCTAGGAAGCTTCCCGGATGCCTCTATGGAGCGGCACTGGTGAATGGGGCTTACGCTAGGAAGTTTCCCATAATTTCTTCCTAATGTCTGGCCATGAGGGCATCCCAACTCACTGGTGGGTTGAGATATGTGCCTATGCGCAAGTTCACAAGCGGGATAACGCCAAGGGCGTTGGAATCAGCCCAAACAAAGGGACATGAAAAGTGTGAATCACATGCCCGGCATTCGGAATGCGATAAGAGTGGCATGGGGATAGAGGATAACTTCTGACCATGTTCGCAACACAACATCCTATCGTGTTAGCCTAAAATGGTGACAAACAAATGGGGGGTCGACTGCTAACCGTATTCGAAACACAGGACCTCAAAGTGTCACCCGAAGCCTTTTGGGGCGTTGGCCCAGGACAGCAGGGGGACCATGGGTCTACCATCCATACTGTTAGGGGGTCCCTTCAGACTTTGGAAATGGATGCAGATCCGAATGAAGGACACGCAAAGCGTGGGGTGGAGTGCTGGAATGTTTGAACGGATTCCAACGCTCTTGAAACTATGCCACTGTAAACATGGCATTAGGTATCTTATTCTAGGAGAATAAGGCATCTCTCGTTTAGGGCAAGAGGTATCCTATCATTTGTTAGATAGGGATAATGCTACAGTTTAGAGTCACGTAGGTAGGACTATTGTCATCTCATGCTAGGATCATAAGGCATCTCTCGTATAGGGCGAGAGGCATCCTATGTTTGGAACATAAGGATTACTACAGTTTATAGTCATGTAGATAGGACTATTAGCATCTCATGCTTGGAGCATAAGGCATCTCTTGTATAGGGAAAGAGGCATCCTATGTTTGGAACATAGGGAGAATACTACAGTTTATAGTCCTGTAGGTAGGACTATTGGCATCTCATGCTAGGAGCATGAGGCATCTCTCGTTATAAGCGAGAGGCATCCTATGTTTGGCACATAGGGATTACTACAGTTTAGAGTCATGTAGAAAGGACTACTAGGCATCTTATTCTTGGAGCATAAGGCATCTCTTGTTTGGAGAAAGAGGCATCCTATTTTTGGAACATAGGGATTACTACAGTTTATAGTCATGTAGATAGGACTATTAGCATCTCATGCTTGGAGCATAAGGCATCTCTCGTATAGGGAAAGAGGCATCCTATGTTTGGAACATAGGGAGAATACTACAGTTTATAGTCTTGTAGGTAGGACTATTGGCATCTCATGCTAGGAGCATGAGGCATCTCTCGTTATAAGCGAGAGGCATCCTATGTTTGGCACATAGGGATTACTACAGTTTAGAGTCATGTAGAAGGAACTACTAGGCATCTTATGATTGGAGCATAAGGCATCTCTTGTTTGGAGAAAGAGGCATCCTATGTTTGGAACATAGGGATTACTACAGTTTAGAGTCATGTAGAAAGGACTATTAGGCAGAAGGTGCCTAGAAATGGTTGGTGTTGGGACTTACGCAAGGGAGGCCCTTTCTGGTTCAACCTGGCATAGGAGCCAAGTGATCGGGTTTGGAGGAGTTTCCTGAGGGATGGTTCGACTCGAGGTACTCGTGGAATTGATGATGAGAACCTCAACTCATGAAATAGGAAACAAACGGTGAGGAATACATCAACTCAAGGTGTTTCATGGTGTGTGGAGGAGTGTATCAAATCATGGAATTCCATAGGTTGAAGGTGGGAGCGCATAAGGGCGCAATGGAAAATCCCGGCATCCCGGCCCGAAAAGTTCGCGGTGCGACTCTCCATTTTTCATGGGGGTCTGGGACGGTAGCGAAAGGAGCGGCCCGGCACTGACCCCGAGCGGGGGTGCGGGGGCGCAGCCCCCGTGGTACGGGCCGGTGGGTGCGAATGTAGGATCCTCGCGAAGGATAGGTCTTCGCGAAGTAGCTTCGCGAAGCATGGCCTCGCGGACCAATCGTCTCTCGCAGAGCAAAGGGGTCTCGCGGAGCTTGGTCTCGCGGAGCAGCATCGCGGAGCATGGTCTTGCGGAGCAGCATCGCGGAGCAGCATCGTGGAGCAAGGGCTCGCGGTGCAAAGGGCTCTCACGGAGCTTGGTCTCGTGGAGCAGCATCGCGGAGCATTGGCTCGCGGAGCATGGACTCTTGGAGTCTTGGCTCGCGGAGCAGCAACGCGAAGGAAGCTGCTCGTGGAGCATGGCTTCGCGGAGCCGCAATGCGGAGCTCCGCTCGGCCGCCCAAGGGGCGAAGTGGCCGTGGTCGTCCCCTGGAGAAGGGGGGTGAGCTGGGTATTTATAGGCAGGGGCGCCGCGCAGCAGAACTCCCGCGCCGCCTCTGGTGCTTCGCGGCGGCTCGCGAACGTCAAATGTGTTCGCGGAGCATCACCGCCTCTGGTGCTTCGCGGCGGCTCGCGAACGTCAAATGCGTTCGAGGAGCATCACCGCCTATGGAGCTTCGCGACGCCGCGATGGTCGGGGCGCTTCGCGGTGGGGCTTCGCGGGACCGCGCTACACGGGTGATTCGCATCGGTGCTTCGCATTAGTGCTTTGAGAGGGGTCTTAGCGGTGCATCGCAAACGTCAAACGGGTCCGCGGAGCCTCTCGCCTCATTACTTCGCGGCGGCGCTCCACGATCATGGAGGGGGGCTTCGCGAATGGGCTTCGCGAACCAGATTTTCAGTCAATCTTCAAATGTCCATAACTCCTGATCTGTAGCTCCGTTCGGGCCCTACGACCTACCAAATCGAAGCTTGAGAAATGGACTACGATCTTGGATCATGTATGGAAGCATTTGGAAAATTTTGGGGACGCGTTTTCCGGGGTCTACAATTACAAACACACTATATAGAGAATATGAAATCCTCCCATTAGGTATTATTCATGGGATTTACATCTCTTATCCTCTCCCATAATCTGAAGAGAAAATCTCTAGATACAAGGAGTTCAGATCTAGCTTTCTTAGGTATAACAAGAGAAGTGTTGCGGTGATCATGGGAGAATCGAAGGCATCATCAGATCTCTACACAAGAACCCAAAATTTGATGATTGGCACTCCCACAAATTTTATGAAACACCTATGGAAAATAAAGAATAATTTGTCTTTGGAATCTTTAATCAGTGATCACCAATGATGAGAAGACGTTGTGCGTGGCTTTGGATCTAAACCAGGTATTTTATGGTATTATTTTTTTCCATAAAACTCTTCATGTGTGATCCTCATATTAAACGAGGCACCTATTCACTATCATTGACAAGTTTAAGTTTAACATCAGTGGAATATTTTATAATCCCACTTTTTTTGCCTTCATCTGCATTCCATGTTCTTTCACGTGGTATAATAATGAATTATTGAAGATTTTATGTAATGAAAAAATTAAATATATATAAAAATTTTATGAGGTCATCATTTCGGTTCCAATGCCATAGATAGAATCAAAATCGTCTATCTGATGTCCAGTCTATATCCATTTGACAATTTGAAAACAGATTAAATTTGTTTTCTGGGTAGTAAACTGAAGAACATATATATGATTCAATTTCATAACTAAGTCCAATTTTTATTTTATTTCATATGAGGTTAAAAATAATTATCATTATAATAATTTTATAATAACAATAATAATTTTTTACACGATTAAATTAATAATTATTTTTTTTATAATGATAATAATATATTATTATTATATTATTACTTTGTTCTAATATTAATATATTGGATTTAGATTTTTTTAAAAATGCAAGGAGGAAATTAAAAAAAGGAAGGGGATCAATTGTGGTTGGGGCGGCACTCACGAGGAAGGAAGAAAAAAAAGGAATCTTTGAGGGGCCAAGTGACCCCAGCCTGCCTCTTACCTCCCATAAATAGCCTATATATGTGGAACCTAGGGTTTCTGATGACCACCCCTCTTGTAATGCCTCCCTATGTTGGTGTCTCGCGTTGCTGCACCGGCACTAGCCGGAACCCCTCACCGGGTTCTCCTCTACCACCCTCGGACCACTTGGACTGCCATGCCACTTACAGCCCCACCCAAAGCATCCCCCTACTCGTCTACCCCATAGGCGGCGTGCACTGACTATGTCCAATGCCCTACACCAGTCCCTCTATACTCTAATTGCACTTACCCTGATGCGCCTACTGACTCCTCTTAGACTCACCCCATGCTCAAGTCGGCACCCAATGCCAGAGCCCTGTCACGACAAGTATGGAAAAGGAATCCCACAGAGGCACCCCCTTTATGAACCTATAGCCATAGAGGCCTTCTTACTGGTGTCTTGTGCATCTCAGTTGACTGCACTGGCACCCCACATGGGGTGCCTTCATTCTAAATGGTAGCGAGACCACCACAAGTTATTCTTTTGCTGGTATAGTTTAGTCTGCACAGACTAGGTTTCTCTCAAGATAGGTTTGTGTGGATCTTCTTAGGCCAGAAAGGGTGTGAGAGGACCTGCCTGACCTAGACCCCTAGCACGGGGTCAGATCAGCCTGAGATGATCCTACGTCAGTCCGACCTAACCCGCACATGCCCTGCATGGGGTTTTCGGGGCCCGAGAAAAATATTTTGACCAAAAGTTATTTTAAATAATTAATTTAATTACATTTGAAAATTAAATTATTAAAATTTTAATTTTTGTTTATTATTTACTATGATATAAATTAATATACTTTTGTGATTAACAAAATTAACAAATTAATTTAATGTTAGTTTTAAAATTAAATTAATTAATCGGGATAGGATGATGTTAAAATATTGAATTAAAAAATAGAGTGAAATTTTTAATTCAATTAAATCCCCTTGAGATTATTTAAATGTAGGTTTAATTTTTATTCAATATTTGGTTTATAAATGGGAGTAAATATGTATACTGATCATGATATGGAGACATACCAATACCTGTCAGGTGCTTGTTTAATTATTTAATTTATATATTTAATTATTGAATGGTATTGTAATAATTAATTTAATTTATAAAAGTTGATATGTCTATAGTCTCTAAGTCATTATATGTATAACGTAATGCACACCAATTCTCATAGTTAAATTTTTATTCCTTGATACCCCCTCTCATGTATGTGTGTACTATTGTATAATGACCAGACGAGGTGTAACAAACTTTACGCCAAGTGATGGCGACACACTGGACATGATATGGATACATTGGGTGGGCATACATGGATATTTGAGTTTCAAGCCACACAACATAAGGCATTACCCCTAAGGCCATAGTTGACCTATTATTCACTCAACAGATCAACCAATAGTACAGGTTCATGATTATTTCATCATTTCATTTTTTTTATGGTTGATTATTTTATTCCTTGTGTAGTATGTCACAAAAACTCAACTAGAAATAATAAAAATACTTGAGAGATAAATTGAACATGTGGAATGATGAATTTTTATTTAATTTCATAGTTAGTTGTGAGTTTGATCACATAGTACATGATAATAAAATAGAAGTTTTTTTCTTTTATCAAATTAAATAACAAAAAACCCTCAAATAGATATTCTGTTTTAATAGCCTTCCATCATTCAATTTTGAACAAAACTAGCCATTCGGTATGCTAGTGATGAAAATTTTGAGGGTGTTTCTTACTAAAGGTGTGTTTTAATGAGAGTGATAAGTTGACTTAAATTAAAATTGAAACAAAGATATAGCCAAATCATGCATACTGTAATTTTAGAGGCAAGAGTTGAGTAAATAATGTAATGATTTATGAAGATGATACTTCGCTCAATAGATCACAGAACCGTGAGTCAATGTAGTTGGCTAGCCTGACGCCTACCATGAACTCTCCATGTAGTAGCGTAGCTAAAGCTTGTATAATTTGAGGGATAGTTCATGGATACATTCTACTATAATACTCAAGAGATAGTGAATTTTGATTCTAGTACAGAGGGATCCTAGAATTTGATAAAAATAGTGGGAGACATTAAATGATTTTAGTAATTAATAAAAATGTTTTCTCTAGTAATCATGAAAAACCCACTAATCTTCTAAAATTTATTTTTGTAAAAAAAATTAATAAAGATACCACAAGTTTAAATTTTTTTATAATAAATGGATAATATAAATGTCCACATTAGTGAGAGTATCAAAGATTTGTACGGGCGCTATTTCATAATGATATTATATTGGACAATAAAAGTTATTATTCCCTCAATATCTGTTAAGTCACCTCAATAAGCAAGAATAAAATATTTTACAAAAGACTAATGTACAAAGCATAGGATGGTTATTTCATTATTCTATCATTAACATTTGATGTTAGTTGTGGTCACTAAAAGGGACATTGATGGTATAATAATTTGTCACTTCTCCAAGAGGATTACAATGAAAAATCAAAACATGGATATGAATAGGTATTGGTTATAGTGGATCTATGAAAATATAATGGTGAGTTATGATATTTCAATACAACCTATTCGAATATCATATTCACCATGTTACTCATGTTTTATTTTTCATTTTAAAACTTACAATTATTGGGTAAATGCTTCATTACATATTTATGTAATGGTTTTCAAAGAAAATAAGAATATAAAAGATAGTTTCTTCTTTAATTATTATGGAGAAGGAATTGAAAGACAAGGAAAAATGATAAAGGATTTTAATTCAATGGGAACATTTGAAACGTCTTTATAAGTGATAGGTATTAACAAATATTATTTTTATTTCATAACATGAAGTAAATATATGTATGTTTAATAGAAATTAACTGAATTAAAGAAGAAATTTTTCAGTTCGACATAAGTAATATTCATCAATTTAATAATTCAATTTTACTATTGGGGTATTCAATAAAATATTCTTATCTCGTGTTTATTTATATATAACAAGCAAGAAAGTATAGAAATGTTATGAGAGGTCAGTTGTATTATCCAAGTGGCTCTAAAATGGTAGTACCTAGGACAGTGGTGAGAATTACATGACTTATTTAATTTCCATGTGAAATAATCATGTAAAAATATTCTTTTGTATAGATAAAAAATTAATCTCATGTGTCCTTGCACACAAAGATACATTATTTGAGGTTAAGGAAATAATTTTGGTTAATACTCAACTTATATTTCAGTAATACTAGAATTATAGGAAATAATTTATGAATATAAAATGTAAGATGTATACCCAGTTTTGGAAAACTAATTCATTGTGAATTAAAACTAAAAGTTGAAATCAAGAAGATACGCAGTTTGGTATTTAGGCTTGGTACAACTAAACACCTTTTGTATCATCGACATCATTAGTTTGGAAAAAAACCCTTTAGAAATAATTTATTTCCACATATCATATAGAATTATTTCATCATGATAGCATGAACTATTCCAAGCCTACGAAATAGGTATCTATACTATATATGATACATTTAAGTAATTAAGGAATAATAAAAGGAAGTGCATGGTCAGAAGATATGAGTTTCTTCAAGCTGACATGTCGAACAATATCTTGACTGTGCAATCATCGATAATAATAATGTAGCATGGAATAATTCCTAAATGCACATTTATACATCAAGGTCGTGATATAAGAAGTATCAATGATATAACTTCTAGAATAATCCATTATATTTCTAGATTCACTTTGAAAATATTGGTGAATATCCCATAATCATATGCCAACTATAATGAAAAATTAATATCATACAAGTAATGGTATGATGAAAATTATTTATGTCATAATAACATGTTTTATGGAAGCAAAAAAGTTTGTTAGGGTATAAACAAGTATGCATTAGGCTGAACACTTTGTACATCTATGTAACATCAAAATAATGCTTAGGATATTACATAAATCCCTAAGAAATTTTATAGTCAAGTCATAGACTGTATTTCTATATATGGGGGCACATCACTTTTGAGATAGTGGGAACTCAATTGATCGGGTTTTAGTCAATGCTTAAGATTCACATGAATTTGGAATTGGAACTAGTACCACAAGAACATATAGAAGAAAGGATGTTCCATATATACATACTACGGAGGAAGGATAAAATATTGGTGATGATTTTTTTATTCACCATGGTAGGTGATCTATTATTAATTGGGAAAAATATTTCCTATAGGTAATCAATATATGTAAATTAGATATAATTGAATAGAGAAATAAAAATTCTATAATGGATTCCATGTATCAAAATGAACCGTTTTCTTGGACCTAATCAATCGCACATATTATGACATATTATTCAAAAAAATACATATTGAAAAATTCAAGAGAAGAAATTTTTACCAATGTCACATGACATGTATCTCTCCATGTTGACATGTCTATGACATGGGAGGAGATAAATATGGTGAGTTGAGATATAAATGCTTCTGCGATGGATTATTCACATATGGAATGATATATACAAGAACTGATATTTTCATTATACACTTTAGTGAAACCCATAATCAGTTATATCTAGGAGAATGTAAAGTGATGCATTCAAAAATATCTATTTATACTTTTTCAAGTACAAAAAATATATACCTGTTAATTGGATATAAAAGGATACTTATTTGGATGGGATACAAACTAGTGTCTCAAATATCCTAGAGATCTAGTGTCGCAGTTTGGCTAAGGTAATGAGTGAGACATTATCGTATAAGCTAGTGGTAACCATACCTACAAATACAGAGTATGTAGAAAATTCTAAGGAACCAAAGAAGTAGTTAAATGAAATGATTTGTTCTAGTTCGTGGTATTGAACCAAGTAAGTAAAACATTATCATAGTGTTAATTTTGATATTATTACTATCTAAGATGTCAGGTTATGTTATTAGATGAAATTTATATACTAAGGGATACCATCTCTTGAAAAGTTTTACTCAAGGAGATGAGGTCTCAAATAACATAATAACCACATGGAATAATCATGCAAGGCCCTATTATAAACATGATATTTATCATGTTAGAAGATAACAAGTATGGCTTACAAGTTGGATCCATTTCATGTGGGAGTGCTGAAATAGTGGGTTCCCTAGACCTAACTATGTAGTGATTTTGATTACCTTATTGTTTATACATTTATCTATACACGTTTTTACATACCATTAAAGTGTAGATATTTATATATCTAATTTTTATTGGTAAAGTCCATAGATTAATTATAGTATCAAAAGTTTATAGAAGTTCTCAGGTTATAATGAGAACCTCAAGATACTATGACATTAATCTTAAACGAATGTTCTATGGTCTAGATACATTTTACTGATTTGAGATAATAGATTTAAGATTATCAATTGATAGAGGATCATAAGTAGTGAGACTTATTCTCATTAAGTTCACACTTGGTGATCTGAAGTAGAGAGATCACGAGGACGGATCTTCCAATATGAACACCACATGTTTTGGTGTCATTGGTTGTTTCTAACTATGATCATGTGTAATGGTCTCATGAATTGAGAACATTTTTGGTGTCTCTAATTTCATCATGTACTTTTATGGAAGATGAAAACCCTGATGTTGAAATTGTGGTGAGCTAGATTGTGTTGGGGAATCATTAGTGGCATGACATTGGTTGAATTATAAAGAAAGGATTTGTCAGTTCTGGATTATGGAAGTAATATATCTTTGGCCATGTTGAAAAAGGTGGTAGTACCTTCATAAGACCATGACCATGGATGTTTAGGGTAAATCCATCTAGTTAGATCTACAAACAATAAAGTAAGAAAAATTATGGTGACATGAGTTTCCATCATGCTTTATAATATAAGAAAGACAATGAGATTATTTTACACAGTATGTGTTCTACAGTTGAATGTCACTGCTGTAAATATCATTTTAATTTTAGAGGACATGATGGGTTGATAAATCCCACATTTGGTATGTGAATACTATTCACTACTATTGAGGTAAGGGCCTAGAGGGTCACACACAATAAAGTAGTCATGAATCTTCCTTATTCAGCAGAATAAGAGTCTTGGATAGGGGGGTTCCCACCACTGGGGTTTGGGTTCTTTTCAAGGAGATACAATCACCAATGTTATATATAAATTCATTTTATTCAAGTTTACTGTAATGATCATTTAATTTATTTACTAAATTTATGTACATTTTTTAAGTTAATACATCAAAAAAATTAATTAAATGAATATTATCTTAAAATATTCAAGGTTCAATTAATTTTTGTGGGAATAAAAAGTCGATTTAATAACTCGTTTATTATCACTTAATATTTTAATATATAACAACATAGTGATAAAAATATTTATGACTCAGAAGAATAGTCATAACATAACGTTAATAGTGTGTTAACTATTTTGTGGATGGGGAGTATTTTTTGGGTAATTTATCAACACACTATATATAGAAGATGAGAGCCTCCCACCAGGTATTATTCATGAGATTTTTCATTCCACTCTTCTCTCCCATTAACTAGAGAAAGGATCTCTAGATCCATGGATTTTGGATCTTTCTCTCTCACAAGAATTTCACGTGAAGAATTTTAGTGATCATTAGAGCATCGAAGGCATCATTTAATGTCCGCACTAGCACCCGGAATTTGACGATCGGAGATTAGATGATTTCTTGATGCATGTGTGGATGCTCTAGAAGAATTCATCTTCATATTCTTCAAAAAGCAATCATCAAAAAATGAGTAGAAATCGTGCACATATTTGGATCAAATACATGTATTTTATGGTTTTATTTTTGTGTTTAAAACACTTCCAACATGACCCTTATCTTAAATTGGGCAGCTATTTGGTGACGTCAAGAAGTTCCTATCGAACATTAGTGGAAAATTTTAAAATCCCACCTTTTGAAGATTCTGCTACATGCATTGCTCCTCCATGTGGTAACAGAGCGAACGCGTGATGATTTTAAGTCATGAAAAAAAATTAATCTACATAACATATTATAGAGGGAATCGTTACAGTTCTAACACCACATATGGAATCAAAATATGACATTGAATGGATAGTCTTCAGCCATCCAATGTTTTGAAATCAGATTAAATTCATTTTACAGTAATAAAATGGAGAACATATATATGGTTCAATTTCATAACTAGGTCCATTTTTTATTTTATTTTAAATGAGGTTAAAAATTATTATTATTATAAAAATATTATTATAATTATAATTGTTTTATTATAATAATGATTTAATTATTATAATATTTTTATTATAATAATATTTTAATATTTTAATATCATTATTTTTTTCTAAGACTAATATATAGTCTTTAGAAATTTTTAATAAAAGAATGGAAGAAATAAAAAATGGAGGGGCTTGATAGGGGTGGAGGTAGTGCTCACGGGGAAGGATTACAAAAAAAATAAAAAAATGGAATCTTTGAGGGGCCGAGCAACCCCCCCCCCCCCCCCCCCCCCCCCCCCCCCCTATTTCCCTCGCGGAGCCACCCTCCCACAGCGTTGTGGTGCTTCTTCCCCTCACCGAGTTCCTCCTCCACTACCCTCTGCCTACTTGGAACATCGCGCTGCCACCGACCTCACACACAGCAACCCCCTCATCGGCTGCCCCTCAGGCGGCATGCACCGCCTCGGTCTGGCACCATGTATTGTTCCCTCCCTGCTCGGACCACCTACGGACTAGCGCCCCAACCACTGTTATGTATTCTTTTTCAGGTTTAGTTTTGTATGCACAGACTGGGTTTATCACAAAAGGGGTTCTTGCCGGTCTGCACAACCCAAAACGGGCATGAGCAAACTTTCCTAGCCCAGACCACCCCGTACGTGGTCGGCTATTACTGGGAAGGAATTTTGCAGGGTCTAACCCAACCCGCACATTCCTTTCTTGGGGTTTTTAGGCATCAGGAAAAATAATTAAATCAAAAGTTGATTAAAAAAATTTATTTAATTACCTTTGTTAATTAAAATTGTTAAATATTTTTTTTGGATTAATAATTATTTTTTTAATGAGTTTTATTATTGTTTATTAATTAAATTAATTAATAATATCTGAACGATTTTGAAATATTTAATTAAAAATAGAGTGAAAATTTTTATTCGATTAAATTCCCTCGAGATTATTTAAATTCATATTTAATTTTTATTATGCATTTAGCATATATGCACAAGTTAATGTGTATGTTGATCATGAGTTGGAGACCGACCAATGAATGTCTAGTTCCTTTTTACTTATTTAATTAATTTATTTAATTATTTCATGGTATTTATATATTTAGTTTAATTAATAAAAGGTGGTATACATATCTTCACAATGTCATTATATGTATAAGGTCATGCATGTCCATTGTCATTGTTCTTTTTTATACTACTAGTCCATCTTTCATGCATGCGAGTACTATTGTATAATAATGGTATGACGTTTGATGCACTTCATGCCAAGGGACGACGATACATCAGACCGAAGATTGATGCATTGGGTCAGAATACATTTCTATTTGAGTTACAAGACACGCGACTTAAGGTATTACCCCTAGGGTCCCGGTTGATCCGTTTTTCACTCAATAGATCAACCTTTAGTACCGGCTCATGATCAGGTCGTCATATTATTTATTTTTTGGTTAATTCTTTTTCCATGTGTAGTTTGTCGCTCGAACACATAGAAAAATAATAAACAATCCAGATAGATAAAATGAACTTGTGACATGGTGAATTTTATATTACATTCATAGTCAGTTGTGAGTACGATCAAATAGTGCATGCTAATAAAATAGAAAAATATTTCTTTCGTCACTTTAAATAAAAAATATTGAATAGATATTAAGATTTAATAGCTTTCCATCATTCAACATACAAAAAACTGGCTATTCAGGATACTCGTCATGGCAAAGATGAGGGTTTATTTTACAACTGGGGTGTTATTATGGGAGTGATAAGTTGACTTAACTAAAATTGCCGAAATAAAATATCCAAATCTAAATTTCTATAATTTTAGAGTTAAGCATCGTGTAAATCAAGTTACTATTTAAGAAGCTAAGAATATGCTCTAAAGATCAAAGAACCGTGAGTTAATGTGGTTGGTTAGCCTAACACCTTCCTTGGACCCTCCAAGTAGTGGCATATCCAATGCTTGTAGACTATGAGGGATGGTTTAGGGATCCATTCCACTAGAATAATCAAGTGACAGATTATTCTGATTCTAGTACATAGAGATCCAATAATTCAATATAAATAGTGGGAGACATAAATGATTTAAGTAATGAATCAAAATGTATTAAATGGTAATCATGATAAAATAACTAATCTGCTAAAATTTATTTTTATAGAAAAATGGAATGAAATGCCACATGTTTAAAATTTACGATAAATAATGGACAATGTTAATTTCCCCACCGGGGCGAGTATCCAAGAATAGAAAAGGAACATACAAAAATTGTTATTATATAAGACACCAAAAGTAAATGTGTCCTAAACAATAGTTTTGTCAGCTCAAGAAGCAAGAGTGAAATTTCTTACATGAGACTAATGTACAAATCATATGATGTTTATGTCATTATTCTTTTATCAATGTCTAATTTTGTCTTCATCCACTACATAAGACATTTATGGTATAATAATTACTCCTATTTCTGATATTATTTCAAGGAGAACGTGAGAAAATGATATGAATAGGTATTGGTTACATTGGATATATATAAATTGAAAGGGGAGTTATGTTCTTTTAATACATCCTTTTCTAATATCATGTTCACCTTGTTACTCATGTTTCATTTTATGTTTTAAAACAAACAAGTATTTGGTAAATTCTAAATTACTTACTTATATAATTGATTTCTAAGAACATAAGATTATAAAAGATAGTTTCATCATTAATTATTTTGGAGAATGAATTTAATTACAAGGAAAAAAGGATAAATGCAATTAATGCCAAGGGAAAATTTGTAACGTCCTTCAAAGTAAGAGGTATAATTAAAGATATTTGCATCACATAACTTGAAATAAATTTATGGAAGTTTAATCACAGTAAAATTAATTAAAGAATCATGTTATCACTTATAATTTAGTAATATTAATCAATATAATGTTTTATTTTTACTTTTTTTGAATTCAATAAAATATTCTTACCTCATATGTAATGATATAAAACAACCAATAAATTATAGAAATTTTATGAGAGGTCAGGTGTACTCTCCATGTGGCTGTGAAAGGGTGGTACCTAGGCCGATGGAGAGAATTACACAATTTCTTTAATTTCCATGTGAATGAATCTTGTAGAAGTATTTTTGATTATAAATAAAACATTAATCTCTTGTGTATTTGGAAACAACGAGACATTATTCAAGTTTAAAGAAATATTTTAGTTTAATACTCAACATATAGTTCAATAATAATTGAATTATAAGAAATACATGATGATTATAAAATGGATGACATATAAACAGTTATGGAAAACAAATTATTTGTCAAATATAACAAAAAGTGGAAATCAAAAAGATGCCAGGTATGGTATTTAGGCTTGGTATATATAAACACCTTTGGTATCATCGACAACATTACATTGGACAAATACACCTTTAGAAATAAAAGTTTTATACCAATCTTATGGAATTAGTTCATATTGACAACATGAACTATTCCAAGAATAACCTATAGGTATATGAACTTCATATGATTATTTTAAGTAATTAAGTAATGGTAAAATGGGGAAATTTCATTGTAAGAAGTCATGAGTTGCTCCAATTTGACATACTGCATAATATCTTGACTTTGCAATCATAGATCATGATAATGTATCATGGATTAATTCCTAAACACACATTACCTTATCTACATCATGAAGCTTATGTTAATGAGGAGGATCTATAATGAAGTCTTATATGTTAACTTTTATTAACAAAATGTAGCATGGATTAATTCCTAAATGCAAATTTATACATCGAGTCCAGGATATAAGGAGTTTCAATGTTACAACTTTGTTAAAGCATCAATTATATTTCATGACATTCTTTCCAAATAGTGGTGAATATCCCATAACCATATAACAACTCTAATGAAAAATGAATATCATATGAGTCCTGGAATGATGAAAATTAATTATGTCATAAGTACATGTGATTGGATGCAAAAAATTTGTTAAGTTATAAACAAACTTGCATCAAGAAGATCACATTGTGCATCTATGTAACATCCTAATGATGATTAGGATATTACATAAATCCCTATGATAAAAACTTTATAGTATTATTATACACTTTAATTCTATATATGGGTGCACATATCTTTTGGGATATTGGGATATCAATTGGCTTGGTTTTATTCAATGCTTAAGATTCGCACAAAGTTATCATAAGAACAATTTCTATAAGAACATATGGAACAATGTATGTTCTTGAGATACAAACTGTGTAGGAAGGATAAAATCATGGTTATGATTTTATTATTCACCGTTGATGGTGATATACTATTCATTCTGAATAATATTACTTATAGGTGACCAATATATAGAAATTAGATAATATTGAAAAGAGAAAACAAAATTCAATAATGGACTCTATTTATCAAAATGAAAAGTTTTCTTGTACCTAGTCAATCATACATATTGTGGAATGGTATTGAAAAAATACATGTTGGATCAATTCAAGAGAGGAATTGTTACCAATTTCACATGACATGTATCTCTCCAGGTTGACATGTCTATGACATGGGCGGATATAAACATGTTGAGTTGAAATTTATTTGCTTAAACGATAGATTAATCATGTATGACCTGATATATACAAGAACTGATATTTCCAGTATACACTTTATTATAGAAAAATATCAGTTATATCTAAGAGAAATGAAAGTGATGTATTTAGGATTATCTAATTATAATTATGCGAGCACAAAAGATATGAACCTGGTATGTGGATATCAAAGGGTACTAGGTTTGATGGGACACAAAGTAGTCTTCCGTAGATCCAAGAGATCTGGTTTTATATTTAGGATAAGGTGATCAGGAAGACAAGATCATATAATCCAGTGGTATACATCCCTATAAATACCAAGTATGTTTCAGATTCTAAGGAAACTAAGATGCAGTTAAATGCAACGATATGTTCTAGTTCATTGAATCACACCTAGAAAGTAATGCATTAACATAATTTTAATTTATGACATTCTTACTTGATAAGATGTATAGTTATGACAATGGATGAAATTGATATACTTGGGGATACCCTATCTTGAGAATTTTTACTGGAGGAAATGAGGTTGCCAATACCATATTAGCTAAACAGTGGAATAATGGAAGGCCTAGCAGGTAAATCTGTTACCTGGTAGAAATATGATCTTTATCTTGTGAGTAACTAAATAGTGTGGTTAGAAAGTTGGAACTAGTGAACTTGGAAGTGTTCAAATAAGGGGTTCCATAGACTGAACTATGAAATGTTTTTATTACCATATCATGTATACAATTATCTATACATGATGTTTACATAGCATTAATGTGTAGATATTTCTGCATACACTATTTAATGGTAATGTCCATAGATTAACTGTTGTATCAAAAGGTCATAGTAGTTCCCAGGCTATAATAAGGACCTCAAGATACTATGGAATTAATAATAATCTAAGGTTATATTTTCTAGATAAATCTTACTAATTAGAGATAGTAGATGTTTGACTATCATGTGCTAGATGCTCATAAGAATTGAGACATATTCTCATGAAGTCCACATATGGTTATCTTGATTAGATAGTTCATGAGGAAAGAACCTAAAAAAAGAACACCACATTTTTTGGTGTCATTATTTTTTCCAATCTATGATCTTGTGTAATGGTCTCCAGACATGAATTCATAGTCAGTGTTTTTCATTTGATCATGTACTTTGATGAATGAAAAAAATCAAGATGTTGAAATTGTGGTGATGTAGTTTTTGTTGGGTGCATCATTAGTGACATGACATTGGTTGAATGGCCAAGAAAGATTTGTTTATTCTAAGTTATGGAGGTAATATATCTCAGTCCATGTTAATAAGGATGGTAGTACCTTTATAATACCATGGACAAGGCTTTCATGGTTAAATTCGTCCAGCTAGATCAAAAAACAACAAAGATAGAAAAATAACAAATACACGAGTGTGTTTCCTACTTTAAGATATATTACAGACAAAGAGATTATATTACACATTATGTATTTTTAGGTTGGTTTTTGTTGTTTTGAAAATCTGTGTCTCATTTGGGGCCATGATGGGTTACAATATCCCACTCTTAATCTGTGAATATTGTTCACTTCTACTAAGATAAGGGCCTAGATGGGCCACACCCAATAGTGTATACAAGAATCTTCCCTATTCATAAGAACATGAGTTTTGGATATGGTTGGCCCCACTAATACAGTTCGGGTGTCTTCTATGGATATGTGATCACCAATGTAATAAGTAAATTCATATTAGCAAGTTTAGAATTATGAGAATTGAATTTATTTATTAAATGTATTTACATGTTTTATGTTAAAATATGAAAATTTTAACTGATTGAATATTAGTTTAAAGTATTCAAGATTCAACTAATTTTTGTGGGAATGAATATTCAAGTTAATTACTCATTTATTATCACATAATATTTTAATATATTTCAATAGAGTAATAATATTATTTATGACTCATAATAGTAGTCATAACATTTCATTAATAGTATGTTATGTATTCGGGGGCCGAAGATGCATTTTCGGGTATTTTACAAACTTACTATATAAAGAAGAGTGGAGCCTCCCACTAGGTATTATTTATTGGATTTCCCTCTACTCACATCTCTCCCATATTATAGGGAGAAAATCTCTAGATCAACGGAGTTCGGATCGAGCTCTCTTTTGAGAATCGAAAGTGAAACGTTTCAAAGATCGTCAAATTGTCAAAGGTTCATCAGATCTCCTCACTAGAACCCCAAATTTGATGATCGATGCTCCTCTTGGTTTCTTGAATCATGTGAGGAAAATATAGATGAACTTTAATTTAGATTCTTCATTTAGAAATTGCTAATGATGAGAAGACATCATGCATAGATTTGGAACTAAAATAATTATTTTTAATGTTTTATTTTTATTCATAAAACTTTTCATGTGTGATCCTAATCTTAAATTGGGTATTAATTCGCCGATGTCGACAAGTTCATGTCTAATGTCGGTGGAAAATTTTAAAATCTCACATTTTAGTGCTTCTTTTACATTCTATGTTCCATCAATATTATGCATATAAAATACATTAGATGAATTTTTGACATTATATTGTATTAATATGTCATTTATATAATCCAACAAGAGTGATATTATTATTTTTCAAAAAAATTATTCATATTTAAAAAATATATTTATAAAAATACACCCATTATATTTTAATGGTTTTTGTTTCAATTAATGTTAACTTTGTATCCAAAGATTCATTATATAAATATTTGTAACCATTGTTATCATAATTTAGTTGATACTATTCATTAATTTTATTCCAACAGCTAGGTTATAATTGTAACATTTAAAAAATAATATTTAGTTGTTTGTTTAAGATCAATGTAGCATATCATGTATCCTATTGAACATAGTGTTTCATTTTTAAAACTCAGTATGTTACACCAATGTAGAATAAAATTCTATGTTATTCAAGAAGATATTTAATGGTAGTATTTTAAATGTTTATTACCTGTTAAATAATGAGTAATTTGGGAAATCGAAATTTGGAGGATATTTTTTTCTTATAATACGCATGACCATCCTGGTTCTGTCATCGGTAGTCCCTTATACTTCTACTAATTCTTAAACATAGTTCAAAGGATCTAGGATGTAATAATTCCCATTTGAATTTGGAAACACTATCATAAAATAAATTCCCCACACATCAAATATTTCTCTTTTTAGAATGATATTCTAGGGAATCTAATTAGGTTTCATAATGGTGCTTGTTTACAAGAACTGTCAAACCATCTTACAAAACTTCTCATACCCTGATGATGTGTGGGCCAGAATTGACTACTTTATAGTATCATAAACAAAGTGTGTTTCACACCATGGTTTCCACCAGTTGGAATCATGTGATCAAACTCATTAATTCTTTTAATTTCATCTTATGGGATTAAGCATAAAATTATGCCAACAAAATTGAATCATCCTGAATATGATGCCACTCAAAAAGTGCCCGGATTAAGATATCCCTTAGGCCTCAAGAGTGCCTCCCTGTACACCAGAGGCTATCGACTAGAAGTGATGGTGTAAAGATGGAATAGTTGAAAGACTGTACTCTCAGGATTATCTTTAATTATTTTAGAATCAATAAACAAGATATAATTTGATTATAATAATAACTAAAAATCAGTAATGAACCAATAAATGATCATTCATGAACATACTCTGATAGAGTATAAAGACAAACATACACAATAAATATTAATACTAAAAAAATAAAATAAATAAGCAAAAGACATGAAAACTATCTTTAATAGGATCACGATCATAGGCTCAGTCCTCTACTCCCATACTTCATTCCACCAAATAAGGGTTATATGATGCATGTACAATACATGAACTTGATCTTACAGACATTATATCTATTTAGGTACCCTAGTGAAATGGTGTCCCATAAAAGGTGTAAGATAAAATAAGTAGGTAACTACCAATGATCTCTAAATCAGAATCTAGCGTGTGAATAAAAAAAATTAGTTTTTTTGTATATAAAAATAAAGTAATGTTTTTATAATTAATTTACGCTATTTGGGCCCAAGTTCCCCCAGTAAACCTAGCTGACTACACCTACATCAGTCAAAACTGGGATATCTCTAAACATGTCAGATTTTAAGTATATATATATAAGTTTATATTTATATATATATATTCTAAATACATATGATAATATAATTTCATATATATAAATACATCATTCTAAATAGGACTTAAGGAATAACTCATTCATCAGATTATAGATATAAGAGTTCCATACTCTGTAAGTGATATTTTGGATATAATAACGTAATGTAATAATAATGGGGAATTCATGTATTTCATCATCAAAATAGGCTTCCATGATGAGTGTCATTGATGTATAAAAATATTTTTCTCACCCAAAATCCTACTCATGGGGGCGTGAAGTTCCATATACAACAAGCCACATGATGTTGATTCTATGTCAATATCCTCAACTAAGTAGATTTGAATATCCATGTACACAACCCTAAACAACTTCCCTGTATAATAATATATTCTTTGGTAATCCATTTAGCCTATGAGTCCTTAGACCGACTATTAGATCCTATATCTTGTGAATGCATACCCCTGTTAAATTATTTAATATCTTTTTTGGTTAATGGAATGTTTTAAAAGTGTGTAAGGTGACTCGGGGGTGTTTTTGGGGTTCATGGCATGAATGTAAGGAAAATCCAACCATCCTGTGCAAGGTGCATGGTTGGTTCATGGTTATGTAAATCATTCAGCCTCCCCAAGAAAACTATGAAACTTTGTACAGAGGCATTCCACATGGTTTGTGAAGCAGAACAACACACCCAGGTAACCATGTGAGTTGAAATCACCTTGAGTATAGGAAGGAACATGGTTGGAAAATATTTTGAAAAACCATGCGTCCAAACCTTGTGGCTCATTAAAATTTTGATTTTCTAGTTTTCCCCCTCAGTATTTTAAGTATCGCACACAAATTTCTTCCCACATCCTCCTTCATCAACCCTAGTCATGAACCAAAGTGTCCCAATCTTCCCAAGGGTGTTTATCCTTTAATTCTATGTCATTTTTAGTGTCGTAATTTTAGGATTGATGCTCCAGGTATTTCTAGAAATCCCCTTAAATCCTTTTTCTAGATTAGGGATTGTAGTTTCACTTATCATTTTCTTATGCCATTAAACCCTCTTTTTATATTGGATTCTTGGTTGGGAATTTATAGAGTGTTTGGATCTGAATCTATGGCTACAGTTAAGATTACATTCATCATTAGATTCAAGGTGAGTGGTCTACAAGGTATATCCCATAGTCTCTTTGTCTATTTTTTCATGTGTGGTTGTGCTATTTCTTCCACCAAATTGTTTTTTTAATCCATTAATGATATTTCCTATGTTTTTTTTGTTAAATAATGAATTAAAGCCTCAATGATTTTTATGGGTTGTGGTGAGGTTTATTTAACTAGTTTAGGTCCACCCACGGTCTTCTCCAATATTCCCGAACTTTCACAATGGTATAGTTATGTAGATAATTGACTTCTATTAAATTAGATCTATGTAAAATATGTTGACATGTTAGTTGAATGACTATGAGTCCCAAAATATCATTGTGACTAGATGTTTTCAGGGAATAAGGGTTTGGTTGGCTTATGTTTAATGAGTTAATTGAGTTATGAATTGTAAAGGGTTTTTGGTTTACTATTTAAGGCATCTTAATGATGAATGGGCTAATTGGGTTAACGCATGTGAATTGGTGAACTTGATAAATTGGTAAAATAATGTGAATTGGTAAATGGATTTTGTGGGTTAACATATAAAATGTTTTCTGAAATGATAATATTCTTGGAGGATTAATGAATGCAAAATTCTGAATAGGATAAATGGGTTAACATTTGGGAATATAGGAATATGTTAAGAGGAAAATGTTTGAGAATTACGGATTATCCTAATCAGCTTAAGCATGTGAATTTATGAATACATTAAATGGGGTAATTTATGGGAATTATTAAACATGATAAGTGAGTTAGGCATGTGAAAAGGAAATTTTTTAAATTTTATAGGTAATGAAAATGGTAAATGGGTTATTTGGTTATGGATAAATATTAATTATCATTTTGTTTGTTATGGATTTTTATTGTTATGTGTATTGATTTCAGTATGGTTCCAGATATGGTATATGTGAGGTGAATGGATAAATAATAATATACACATGGCCTGTAAGTGTTGGATATTGACATTAATATATATACCTATGGGTAGAGATAGACTGATGAACTAAACTCCACCACAAGATGAACAGGTTAGGGAAGGGTATAGAGGATTTATTCCCCTAACAGTTTCATTATATAAGGCCACATGGATCGATCCTTTGAGGTGAGTGTAATGTATTTTTTTTTGATGTGTTTATCCCTAGTGTGATAGGGAATTGGATTATTCCCTTATTCATATTGTTTTACATCTATAGAAAAATGTGTAAATGATTAAAATTTATAAACAAATTATGATGTGATGAAAATGTATTAAATATGAAAGAATGTTATAAATGATGAAAATAGTAATAATGAAAGAAATGGTTAAATTAAATATTGTTAACTAATGGAACATGAGTTTCCGTTTTTTACATTCCTTTTACGTTTCACTTTAATAAACTATCTTTTTTGATTAAATATTTTGCAGACACTATTGGTGGTGGCTTATTGAGTTATGATCACACCCTTCTTGGGCCTCTATTGAGTACACTAGTAGATTTCCTGATTATTGTTTAGGATATGGGAAAATTCCATTCTTGGGAGTTGAGTCGGGCACCGGATGTGTATGGACGAGGTTTTAGACATAGAGTCTGGAACATTTGGGTATTTTTTTGTTATTTTAATTTTCTGGTTTTCCTACACCAGTGGCACTACTATCATTACATGGAATAATTATTGTTGGTTTGTGGAATGTAACTTGTTTTGGACATGTTATTTTATTCATGTTCATTAGTTATTACAAAATTTTCAGTTATTAATTTTGTTATCTGTTGTGGTTTACTCTAGTAAAGAGGGTATAGTATCCCCATGTGACTTATTAGACCCTCACAGCTAGTATGAAAGCACTAGTGTATAGGGATGTATGATTGTTGTCATGTGGAGACATGCATCAGGGAACCAGTTTAGTGGATCCCAGGTCAGGAATGTTACAATGTTGTATCAGATGGATTTTTTATCTGACTTTCTATTTTTGGTTGGTAGATATGATTTTAAGAAAGTGTTGGGACTTGGTAATGAGCTCGTTCTTGGGATTATCTAACCCACATATAAGGGAAACCCCAAGGTCCCGATAATGGTAATAGTAGATATGGTTTTGTCTTTTTACCATTGATGATATTTCACCATTGGGAAATTCACTTGTGTTTTGTGAATATTTTAGGATATTTTTACCATGTAAGGAATGTAATGATATTTTTAATTCATAAATCTTCAATTAATCCTTGGTATATAAGTGTCATTCATTCTGATATTCACACACAAGACGGGTGTCTGGGACATGAAGGGTGGAATGAATATTACTTTCTTGAAAAAACATGTATAATATGTTATCTAATAAAAATTAATTAAGTGAGTATAAGGAAGGAATTTTAAATAGTTTTAACGATTTGTGTTATATTAAGGGTTTTAAAGGTGTTAAAAATATGATTGTAACATGCTGTAAAATGTAAAATGTGCCTAAGAAGAAATATTTACATTATGTGTGGGAAAATGGATTAAAAACGTCTTTTGAAGAAATTCTTGTGACTTCATTAGTTGGTTTCCCCCAAGTTGACCAAGGACTATGGAAGGAATGGTTTAGGGAAATGTTATAGATTTTATTATGTCCATTGGGATAGTTTATGTGGAGTGAGTTGATTATGGAAGGTAGTCTATTATTCCATTCTGGTATATACCAACTAGATATTAATGATTTTTTTGATGAAAATGTTATAAGATATGAATCCAAATAAGTGGGGATTTTTAAATTTTTAAAAAATATAACATTTTAATGTGTGACCCCTTGTGTTTTTCAAATATTGAAGTTATTTATTATAGAATTAATAATAATGGAACCCTCAGTGAAGAATGATATTGAGAATTCATTGTGTTGTTTATATGGACCTTTTTATGGGTGGTTTGGCTAGTGAGAGTTCCCAAGAGTGATACCTAGATTACTTGTCATAAGACATTGATGACACTCTATGTATAAATAAAGGGGGGTTCCTTATTATGATATTAGTAGTGATATGACCTTGGTTTTTGAGACGTTTTTTGATAATGTGAAAATTATGACCATTTTTGGTTGTAATTGTTTGGGTTGTATGGTGGAATTAATAATGAGTGCATTGGTTATAGATTCCATAGTGATTGCAGTTTTTTGTGGATGTGGTGACCCATGTGGGTTAAGAACATTCAGGATGTGTTTTGGAATCTAGAATGTGGGTTTCAGGTTGTAGTACTGACATATGTGTACAAGTATGCTTGGTGTGAAACCTAGAGTAAATAGTCACTTGGTGTGTTAGGAAAAACCTGTATTAAAAATAGAGTAGGAGTGACTCTTAGGAGAAATAGTTTGTTTGTGTCTTAACATGTATGGGTTATAGAGAGGGATAATTGATTTTTTTTTCATGAATCCATTTTAGGGAATAGGTGTCATTGTACCTTTGACATAAACTATAAGAGGTGAGGTTTTTTGTTCAATAGGGGTGTATTGAATAGGTGGAAGTTTTGGAATTTGGTAGTGTAACATACAAATTGTTTCCTATTGTGGGTTAATCTTAGAGGGATAAGACGAATGATAGATTTTTTTGGTGATGTAACTCCAGATATAGTTAAGCATTGATGGTTTAGGGAAATTGGGGGTATCCTAAAGGGATGTTGGTTACTGTTGATGGTTTTATTGGATGTGATGTATTGATTTTTTCATTAGAGTTATAATCAAAGCATGGTCTGTGTCATTGAGTTTTTTTGTAAAAAGGTATGGTTATGACTTCATTTCATTCTTAGGGTAACAACAGAGTGCAGTGAGAGGTTTTACGGATGATTTTGAAGGTCTAGATGAATTTTTTGAATGACTAGTCTGTTTACTGAATAAATAATGGAGACCTCGATATATATTTTGGGATGAATAGAAAAGACTAACTGAAGTACAGTTAGATTTTTTTTCAATGATTCTCACAACCTAGGTTCGATTTGTCACATTATTGAGCTTTTTTATGAATGGTTTGATTTTTGGGTGAGACTTTTAGGATAAATCAAGTATGATAGGGTTGATAGACCAAATGTCATGTTTAGGTGAGTAATCGGGTGTCATACTAGGCTCTGGTGATGGTTGGATTATGATAAATAATGTAAATTTTAGTTTTTGTGCGTAGAAAAATTCTAGACTCTGAGGGATTTGATGAGGAATATATGTGGGCACACATAGGTATGGCGCGATACTAATCAAAATGGAAAAATAGGGGACTTGTGACAAGGGAATGCCATTACCTATAAAACCAAAGTGGGAAGTGTGGCTATGTGAGTGACCATTGGATTTGATTAGTGTGGTGGACTATTTTGTCTCAATTTTTACCTTCTAGGGTCATGCAAGAAGTATAGCGAGTGAGGCTTAACTTATTTGGATATTACCTCATTTTATATGAATATTTTTTACATTACAAAAATACATGCTTGGGGACCATGATAGTTCAGTGTCTTTAGAAACATTGAAGAAAAATATTCTACCCTGGTGAATGATCTTGAACATATCCCATAAAGATCTACACCTTTTGTACTTATACTAAAAAACCTTCTTCATAACATAGGGAATGAAAACAAAAGAAAGGGGTGAGCTCAAATTCTTAGTAAGGGTAAATAAGGGAGATATGTAAATGGAATTGTGAGTATCAGGGTATGAGAACATGGCCGTAAATTAAGAAGATCATACCCACAATATCAAAGATCATATTCATGAATCATGGCATAAAGAATGAAGTTCATATGACATTAATCGTAATGAAATAATGAACAGAAGCCATGAAATCATAATATAGTAATATAACATAGAAATATGGAAGACACATAAGAATATATAATTATTTATATATTAGTCAAGGCAATGCATTCAAGTCCATATTAGTGGACAAAGTCCTTTTCTGAACCTGGTTTACACCCTGTTCCATACCTGTATTACCAAATTTTGTTCACTCCACACTCCAGCCTTGTAATATTGAACAAAGTTTATTTATCATTCCATCCATGTCTATCTGATAAGATATAAATCTTTACCCAATTCATTAGAGTGAAGAATAAGTCCCACCCATATCAAAATTAAAACATACATACATATTCCATAAAACATATAAAATTATATAATAACCCATGAAATAAAATGGGTTTTATAAACAGGTAAACATCTTCTAACCTATGGAAAAAGATATAGGTTCATAATCCTTTTTTCAAAATCATAACTTGTAAAAGATAAGTGGATTTCAGAAACATATATCCTATGAAAGTGAAATGTATTTCATCAAGACCATGACATTAAGCAAAACCCATTAATAGAAATAATATGAATGGAACCTTCATATCATTTCTTAGAATGGTATGTTTATCATAAACAGATATCATCTTATATAGAAAGTAATTTTGAAATATCTTTTGAAAACGTTTCTTGAGGAAAATATCCTTTCTTATTTTAAAAGGCTACTTAATACATAAAACCATTTTAAAATAATATTCTTAAAAACTACCATGCAAACTTATAAATAAGACTTAAAATAATTTTGAAATACATTTTCCTTGAAATCATAGAAAATAATCTTCAAGGAATCTTAAAAACCATTTCCTTTCAAAACACATTGAAAACATATAAATAACATTTTAAATATTTTCAAAACCATTTTTTGAAAATACTTTGAAAATCTATAAATAAGGATTTTAAATTTTTTGAAAACAAATTTCATTGAAAACATATAAAATTATCTTGAAAAAATTTTGAAAACCCTTTTCCTTGAGAAAAAATAAAATATGCTTGAAATTTTTTGGAAAACCATTTTCCTTGAAAATTTATTTGAAAATTTTATTTAAAAAATTAAACTTTTTAATTGAAAATAAAGCTTCAATGGATTGATTGAGAATTGATCTGTCCATGTTGTATGAGGTAAAAAATAATACTACTATTTGATGGTCAAATTGTTAAAAATGCCTCGTTCCAAAAACAACCAATAATATTCAATAGATAAAATTGTAAAAGGATAACATGCTTAAATATTAATTTTAATTACCATAGGATGTTAGTATAATTTTTTTAATTCTCTTTTAGAAAACATGTTTTTAATAAAAAACTGATTTCCAACTGAAGAGAGGGTAAAATCAGTATTTCATAAAAAAAATACATTATTAGATATATTGTATAAAAAATAGTATAAAGATGGACCCAAAATAATAATATATAATTAATAAATACAGGATATGAATTTTCAGGACTGTTCTTGAGAGATGGATTATAATATATTGTCAAAGGATGTTTAAAAATATTCAGTTTAGAAAAGTTATGAGATTGTCTCAAAAAAATATTATAACATGGTAACATGAGGACATATTATAAATGTAAGAAAATGAAAATAAATTAACATAAAATATCATGAAATTATGTTTTTTCATGATACAAAATATAAAATGTAATTATATACACCTCGAAAAATAATTTATGCACATAACAAAATACGAGTCTCAAAGAAGGCCAATTGAGACAAAACTATTTTACCGAATTGGTATATTTGGAAACATAAAAAACATGAAATAAATATCATATAATAGACATTTAAATATCCATAAATTAATTATAAGTTACATATTATATAATAATTAGTAGTACATACACCACACAAAATAAAATAGTGGAGAACATAGCATGTATTTCATAGAAATAAAATGTGAGATGATATCCCCTCACCTTGTTTCATGAATCTAAATAAACCTAAATTTATTATACATATTTTACCGAATAATATTTTATATTTAATAAAATATATGGTTTGATTATGACCTTATACTGCTCTCTTGTTATCCATTATATGTAAATCTTTCACTTTGGGTAATATTCATGTTGGTGTTCATATGTGTCTTAATTTGTTAAATTATTGTTCCTTAAACATATATCATGGTTCAAGAATGTAAACTGTGTTATAAATATACATTTTATCCAGTATATATGTATTATAACAGTCTATATACTATATAATTATGAAATGGGATACACTATTTATGGAGATGGTAAGCCATATGTAGGCAAGAATGTGGTTTCTATTTTTTTTATTTTATTAATAGAAAGAAAGAAAATTAAATATATATTTATATATATATCAATATTATAGTAACATTATTATATCATATATATCATATAAGATCCCTAAATACATCCTTAATACATTCAAAGTAGTGTTTGAAGAAATCACATCGCATTGAGGTCGCAGCAATCCACACACCCTCAAATGAGATTATCATATTAACACCAAATGGAATGTAAATAAAATATGTGTTGTAAAAGTAATAGATAAAATCAAATAAATTATAAATATATTACTTCACATATATAAACATATTTTCTATAATATTTCCCACCATTATATGTGGTATGGAAAATTGAACAATCATAGTTTAGTGAGGCGGTAGTTCGTCGTACAAGTAAACAATATGTCTATTACCCATTATAACAAGTTGTTTGTATATCTAGGTTAAAATATTTTCATAAAAAATTACAAGTAAATATAGGATATTTTAATTCTTATAATATAATATTATATTTATATTAGAGTGTTTTTAGATATAAAAAAACATAAATGACTTAAGAGAGGATGTTACCTCTTAATCTGGAAACTCCTTTTTGTTTGTGCCAAAAGGCTTCCTTGGAATGCATTCTTTGCAAGGTAAAGATTATAAGAGGAATTTAGGGATTTTGGAAAGTGTATTGGGAATATATTGGCCAAAAAAAGTTGTTTTAGGAGAGTAAGTATGTGTGAGAGGTTGTTGTTTTTTATAGGGAAGGAAAAGGACTCACTTGGAATTTTTGAAAACAAGTTAGGTGTACACAATCTCTAACATAAAAACAGTAATACCAAACAAAAATAAATAAATAATGGAAGGATTATTGGAGAAATATAGAGATAATTGTTTTTTAAAATTTAATGTAAAATTTCCCCCCAAGATTAATGTTTAGTCTTTCATTAGGCTTAATTTAACCTTAATCATTATGATTAATTTTAATCACTTTTACCAATATTTTTTATAAAAAATTATTTTTATACTACTAAAATATAAATATTAAACTGATTATAGTGGTTTATTTTTATTTTTATAAATTCAATTCAATGAAGCTCTAAATTTATGATTAATGCTATCCCAGCAGATGAGATGAAATTATGGGGTTTTAAGTTAGAAAGATGTTCAAATGATTATTAGGATTTTAAATTCAATTTCAAAGTGAAATTGAATTTAATTACCTAATTTTTTTTAATAAAATTATAATTGAATTAATTTGACCTTAAAACAAATTGAAAAAATAATTTAACATTAATAATTTTTTAAATGAAATGAAAGTTTTTAACTAAAAATCTGTATTTTCCACTCTTCATCAAAAAATAATGTTTCTCAAAAAAATCCCAAACAATTAACCATAAGATAACGTTTACTTATAAACTCATTTTTGTTCAAATTAAATATCTAAATTTGTTTAAATTTAGTTTTTTTAAACAAGTTTATTTTAGAGAACTTTATTTTTAAACATAAAAGTATTTTACCAAATATCATATCTTTCATTGAAAATATTTTTTATATAAATTATACTATTATACTAACATTTGATTTTTTATTAATATTAATATATCTATGTTTACTTTTTATGTTATAATTATCAAATTTAAATAATTATAATAATAAAATGAAGTTTTGAAGAAGCCTTTATGTTGCATGCAATGTATTCTATGTCAGTGTTTTGGGTAGCGCAAGCCAAGTCGATATTGCGTGTAGCACAATCCCAGTCAAAATTGCATGTAGAGCAAGACAATTTGGTGTCATGTGAAAACAAATTTTTGACTTATGGTTTATATATATATATATATATATATATAACTATTTACATCTTCATGTGAAATAAAAAATATCAAGAAGATAAAATAATTTTAAAAAAATAATTAAAAAAATATTGGGTTGTTACATACTATCCCCATTAAAATTAATTTCTCCCTTAAAATTCATCTGGGTTATCATGGGTTTAATAATTAAAATTTTCATTCATATAAACACACATTGTAAAAATAAATACTAAAAAATCCCTTAAAAATTAATGATAAAACCATAATGGTTACCCAAAGTAACAAGTAAATAGGTTTCCATATAGGATAACTTAGTTTGGGTGTGATGATTGTACCTGTAGAAAATGTGTAATTATATATATGGATTGATTGAGGTCATCAATCACAAATAATTGAATTATCAATGAAATATTTATGTCCTTGAGTTTCTAAATTTGTGATTATTTAAAAGTCCATCAGTTCCAAAAAATTTAAGTTATTAAGACAAGAAATTTTATTTAAATCATTATCCTAACATTTAGTAATCAACATTTTGACCAAGATGATAAGAAATATTTATACTTTAAATATTTATATAAATATACTTCCATTCTTTAGTTTTTCTTTTATCAATTTCTATTTCATCCATTTCATAATGTAATTGATGTCCAAAAAACTACTTTTGTGATTGATGTTATAAAATACACTTTTATTAAATCCTAAATTTCATAAAATAATGAACTTTTTAACTACTTTTCAGTAATTATACATAATTTTTTTTTTAAAAAACCCTGATGTTTCATCATAAATAATTATTCATCAAAAATAATTATAAATTAACAGGAATATCATGTATGTAAGTGGTAGGTGTAAAAACCTTTTCATCCTTAATTCATGGGTTTAGGACCCACGAGCCTACTAGGATTGTCTAGTTATATCCTGACATACAAGATTCTCTTTTGTAAAACCATGCTAATTTAATTTCAAAAAATGTGATAGTCTTCTGTTAAATATATTTAATCACTAAATATAATTTTAACCAATGTCTTCAATACCATCTCAACACATTAATACTTCCACTGATGTATGACTTAAACTTTTCTCGAATTCATAGCCTTATAACCCTTCTAAAATATGAAAAATCTAATACCATAAAAATAATTTCACGAAACCAGCTTAACATTAATCCACCATATATCACAAAGTATCTCATGGTTGTAACATTACATATGTATGAATACCCTCTTTGTAACTTCTATTAAAACATGGTAAGAACATGAATTACCATATATTCTTTTGAAAAACATGCATGTGTCCTTTTTTGCATTAGTTACTGGATATATTTTATAATTATACTACGTTTTCAACTTCATCCATGATAACATGAACTACATTTCAAAAATTCCATAATTAGTTTCATTATAAAAAGTATTATCCAATTTACCTATCTATATATCAAATATTATTATCAAAACAACATTATCATAACATAACTAATATATTAAGGGTTATCTTTCCCTTAACCCTGTGTTTTCCGTGGACATCACCTTTCCATTACATCACTTTTCTATTCCCTCATAACGATTCAATGTGTACTTGTAAATTTATAGTGAAAAACATAAAATAATTAATCTTTATATATTTCACATTTCATATAACATACTTCAAGAATTGAAATACACAAAAAATCATATTAATTCATCCTTAAGACATTTAAAAGGATACCTCATCATAATACCTCATTATTTTCGTATTTCATTTGTAGTCTCCTAATCAGTAGCAACATAACCTTTACTCACACCACCTTGCCAGTTACCTTCTAAAGATTTCATCATTGAAAACTAAGATTAATAATGGCCCTATAAACCACACTAAAAACACTTAACCATTAATGATTATTAAAGATTCCATCATTTCCATCTATTTATCTATCCAAAAACATCATTTTCCTTTATAGTTACTTGATTTGTGTTCTTATTTTCTATAGACGATATATCTTCACATTACTATAAGACATTTACATCAATGATTCTTTCCACATTCTTGATTCAAAGGGAAAAAATATTCTTTACTCTTTGGTCTCCATTAACCAAACACTCATCACACTTCTTCTTTCTCTTCCTTCGTGACTGTGACAGTTAGTTAAAGTACCCATTCTAAATCATGTTATGTGAAAACTAATTATGCATTATCCCAAAATATTTCACTCTAGTGGTCATCCCACATGGATTCCCATTAAAAAATAGTATTTCAAATTCGATGCTAATCCAGTTCTATCATGTTCCCCCATTGACTAAAACCAGAATCATAGTGTTATCATTACTTATCATAGTAGAATTCTACATATGAATGAAAATAATTACTTAAAGGATTTCAAAATCATGACACATTCCTTAATCTATGACACCCTAGTTTCACTTTATAATATTTATATCCAAATAATATTTTAATCCTTCATGATGGTTCTTGAAGTGTCTGTGAATTCCCAAAGTATATCTCCCAGAAGTCTCTAACTAGGTGTACAGCAAGACCCGTTGTCATGTACCTGATTACCCTGAGTCCAAATCTAAAAATCATTTCATTTTTATTAACTAGTAGTAAAATTTTACCAGATCCACCTTCATTTGTAGTATCAGGAAATGTATTTTTTCCCAGGAAACCACTCACTCTATCCTTTACCAAAACCCAAGGACCATTTCCTAAACAATTACTCATATTTATACTTATCCTTAGAGACACCCCTAGACATATATTTAGAAATATACCCAGTGATCTCACTAATGTTTTATCATCATACTTTCCAAAGGATAACTAAACTATTCCATTGATGCAAACTACAGTGGCTCGGGCATAACATACATTGAAATTAAATAATTTTTTATAAATATTCATTAAATTACCAAAATTTATTCCGAAGGACTACAATTTTTTGGTGTCTATGGAATCATGGAAAAAATAATATATTTTAGTTAAAGATATTCAACATCTCCCATAATGATCTTCACCTCTAGTTCTTCTACAAAAAACCTTTCTTTATAACCCAAGGAAAGGAAATATAAGAAAGTAGTGTGTTGAAATGCTCAGTAAGTGTAAATAAGGGATATATATAACCATAATTATTAGTATAAGGGTATGAGGATATGTTTCTAAAACTATCACACTGTAACCAACATATCTAGGATTATATACATGAAAAGATTCATAAATCATGATAGTTAATAAGACACGAATCATAAAGAAATAAAGAATAAAATCCATGAAATCATACCATTGGAATAAAACATGAAATTTTGGAAGACACATAAGCATATATAATGATTTACAAAGCAATAAAGGCATTGTTTCCAAGCCCACCATAGTGTAAATATTCCATTATTAAATCAAGTTCTTACCCCATTCTAGCCATGTGTTATGAAACATATTTTGTTCCTAGTTCCAACACTAATATGTAAATAGTTGTGGGCTTGGTTTCAGATGGCCTCCATGTGCTCTATGTGTAAAAATGATTAGGATTCTGTTCAGCATATTGTTATGGGCTGTTCTCATGAAAAAAAGTTGTGGGAATACCTTAGCTCTGTGTTTGGGGCGGGTATTAACACTTGTGGACTGGTTATCCAAATGATATCTTCTTATTCTCATGGCAGTTTTATCGAACTGTCTTACAATATGTTCTTGGCTGCAATTTTTGCTACTATTGCAGCACTTTGGGAAGCCCAGAATGGGTTTGTCTTCACTGGTGTGTGCCCCATAGTTCACCAGGGCATGATGGTCATTCATAGAGATGTGTATGCTGCATCTCTTGTGCAGGATGGCGCAATGTCCAATGTAGTTGCAGATCTTCAAATTATGCGAGCGCTTGGTGTATCAGGGCAGCCATGCAAGCCTCAGATGCTATAGTATATCCAATGGATCCCACCCATCAGACCTTGCTTCAAGGTAAATGTTTATGGATCTGCGCTGGGTGTTCCAGGCCCATAGGGTTGTGGAGGAGTGTTCCGCACCTACCGTGGGTTTGATAAAGGATGCTTCCACCATGCCGTTGGAATCAGTACCGCCTCTGAAGCTGAACTTTGGAAAATGATATATGCTATCAGGTACACTATCCACTTTAATTGGGATCATATATGGGTTGAATCTGATTCTCAATCCATGGTACATGCCATGAGCACCAAGACACGCCAGGTCCCTTGGTGTGTGATGCTGTAGTGGGTGGGTTGCCTTAGTGAGATTGCTCTGATGTGGCTGGAGGTCTCACATGTCTACCGAGAGGCTAATCAGGTGGTAGATGCGTTGGAAAAGTAGTCACTCATTGATACCAGAGAGATGTGGTCGTTCATGACCCAAGATTATTATGCCTCACTAGTGGAGGCAATTAGGTGTGGGGTGATGCACACTCGTTTATGTAATATTCCCTTGTACGCTTGACTCTTTTCATTTTGTTTATTTAATTTTATTAGGACTGTCTTTCACCAGCTCTTGGATTTTCTGGTATTTATCATTCCAGTCATGTATATCTTGTGAGATATAAATCATTACCCAATACAATGTAGGAAGATATATGTCCCACCCATCTCATAATGAAATCGTAAATATGTGTACTTCAATATCATAAATAATCATATAAAAACAAATGAAATGAATTAGGTATTATAAATAGGTTAACATATCATAACCTGTGGAAAAATATATAGGTTTTAGAATCATTTTATCAAAATCATAACCTCTTAAAGAGAAATATATTTCATAAACATATATCCCTTGAAACAGAAACATACTTCATAAATAAAATGACATTAAAAATAACCCATTAATATAAATAATATGAATGGAACCTTTATATCCTTTTATAAAATAGCATGAGTATCATCAATATATGACATCTTAAAGGGAAAATAATTTTGAAAAATCTTTCAAAAAAATTTCTTGAGGAAAATATCCTTTCTTTATTGAAAAATACTTTTTATTCCATAAAACTATTTAAAAATTATTTTCTTAAAAAATAACTTGAAAACTTATAGAAAATACTTTAAATTATTTTTGAAAACCTTTTTCCCATTAAATATTATAAATTAATCTTAATAACATTTTAAAACCCATTTTCTTTGAAAACACCTTGAAACATATAAATAAATTTTGAAAATGTTGTGAAAACCATTTCCCTACAAATTCTTTGAAAACATATATATAAATCTTGTAATAATTTTGAAAATAAATTCATTGAAAACATATAAAATATTCTTCAAAACATTTTGAAAGCCATTTTCCTTGAAAACATATAATATATACTTGAAAAGAATATTAAATCCTTTTTCCTGGAAAATATCATTTAAAAATATTTTCATAAAAAGTAAACTTTAAATATGAAAAGTAAGATTTAATTGATTGATAGAGGATAAATCCATACATATCATATAGGGTAATAAAGAATATTCCTTTTCACGGAAAAAATGTTCGGAAAATTCCTCTTTAAAAATGGACAAGAAGATTCCATTAAATAATTTGGTGAAAGAAAAAAAGGAAAAAAATTATTTTACTGATCACTAGAGATTATTAGAATATTCGTAGAAGCCCTTTTTAGAAGACATTATTTTAATGGAATGTAGATTTTCTTCCGAAGAGTGGGTAACATCAGACATTCTCAGAAAAATAATTTCATAGCTATATTATGTAACAATGAGTATAAATATGGTATGATGGCATTAATAGAACATGAATTTCAATAGGATAATAAATTTCTGAAATTTTTATGAGATATGGGTCATAATATTTCATCAAAAAAAGCATAAACATAGACATCTCAAAAAGAGATGAGATTGTATCAATAAACTCTTATAACATGGTAACATCGGGTTATACCTTTAATTAAGAAATGTAAATTAAGTGAAGTTTAAAATATATTGAAAATAATTAATTTCATGATATAAAAAGAATAATGGGAGTATATAGACCTTGAAAAATAATTTATTTTCAAAACAAAAGAGGAGTCTCAAATAAGGAAAATTGAGACAAGACTATTTTTCTGATTAGATAAAATTTGAAACATAAACCCCATTAAATAAAGACAATAGAAAGGAAATTTAAATATCCATAACTTTAAGTATACTATACATAGAATAAAAACATTTTAATTACATACACCACACAAAAGTATAGTGTTGTGAACATATCATATATCCCACAAAAGTAAAAATTGAGAAGAAATCGCCTCACCATGTGTCATGATTCTCATCATACATGTACAAACCACATACCTAGTAATTATAGATTTATTATAAATATTTTAGAAGAAAATATTATTATATATAATACAATATATAGTTTTAATATTACTTTATATTACCCACTTTTAACCATATTATGTTAATATTTCACTTAAGGTAATATTCACTTTGATCTTCGTATGTGTGTTACTTTTTTATATTGTTGGTCCTTATAATTATATCATAATTACAAATTGTAAAAATATGGTATTAATTTCTGTATATCTATTATATTTTTTTTAATATTCTATATAATATATATGTATGAAATGGAATAAAACATTCATGGAGATGATAAGCCGTATGTTTCCATGAATGAGGTTTATATTTTTATTATCATATTAAAAAAATTAAGGTAAATAATATATATATATATATCATTATTATATTAGAATTATTAAACCAAATATATTATATAACTTCACTAAACCAATCCTTAATACATTCCATGTAGTGTGTGAACGAATCACATCACTTTGAGGGGGAATTAGTCCTCATTTCCTCAAACAAAATTATCGTATTAACACCAATTGGAAATTAAGATTAAATAAGTAGAAAAAGTAATATATAATCATAAATAAATAGTAAATATAACATATAAAAATATAGAAATATAATTTCAATCATAATTTCCACCATGATAGGTGGTAAGGAAAATCAAGCAATCATCATTTAGTGAGGCGGAAGTTCGATGTACACGTAAACAAAATGTTTGATACCCATTATATGGAGGTGTGTGTATGTGTAAGAAAAAAAACTAGAATAATAAAATCCTAGTATATTGAGTATTATTTCAGAAAAAATATAATAATGATATTATAGGGGTGTATAATTAAAATAAAAAAACGACATGAGAGAAGATGGTAACTCTTAATCAGGTAACTTATTTTGGTTTTCGCCAAAAGGCTTCCATGGATTTCTTTATTAAAAAATATAAGGATTATAAGATTAATGGTTGGAATTTGGGATGTTTATTAGGAATATTTTTTCCAAACCTAATATTTTTTAGAGGTGTGAGGATTTGGGAGATGTGGTGTGATTTTATATGGAAGGAAAATTACTGACATGGAATGTTTGAAAAAAAGTTAGTTGTACACATGATCATACATAAAAAAGTAATAAAAAGACAAAATAAATAAAGAATAGAGATAATATTGATTAAATATGGCCATCCAATGTGTTTTTTAAATTTTTCATGTTCATTTGGGCCCCTATTATTATGGTTTAGTCCCTCATTAAGCTTAACTCGGCCTTAATCGTTTCAATTAATTTTAATCACTTTTAATAATAATTTTCGTGAAAAAAAATAATTTCATATAATTAGAACATAAATATTATACTTATTAAAATGGTGAATGTTAGTTTTCTTGAAAATCAATTCATATTAGCAACAAAATTATGATTAATTCTAATCCCATAGACAGGACGAAATTACAGGTTTTTAAAGAAGAATGATGTTCAGTGGTTTATTATGATTTTATATTTAATTTCAAAGTGAAATTTATACTATTGACCTAAATTTTATTTTTGTAAGTATAATTGATAAAATATGACCTTAAAAATTTATAAAATAAAATTAATAATTAGTAAATAATTCAATGATAATGCATTTTTAAACTAAAAAACAGTATTCTTACTATAAATCAAAAAATGATGTTTCTTAGAAAAATACATATACATTACTATAAACTAATTTTGAAATTACAAAAATCAAATAATTATTTTATTTTTTCAAATTAAATTGATAAATGTGCCTAAAATTATTTTTATTATTAGAAGTGGTTCATTTGAGAAAACAATATTTTTTAATATAAAATGACATCGCCAAAAATCATATCCTTCATTACCAATATTATATATATATATATAATTATAAATAATATTTGAAAAATATTTATTCCAATTCGTATAACTATGTTTAACAGTTAGGTTTTAATTACCTCATTTAAATAATTATAACAATAAAATGATGTTTCATATAAACATCTGCGTTGCATGTCAGATATTTCAAGTCGGTGTTGTGGGTAGTGCAAGCCAAGTCAGTATTAAGTATAGGGAAAGTGAAGTCGGTATTTTTTGTATCAAAAACCATGTTGGTTCAATGTGAAAGGAATGATTGACTTAGTGCTTTAATATATATATATATATATATTTATATACTTATATTTATAGTGTCAGATGAAATAAAAAATAACAAAAAGAATAATTAATTTGAAAACTAATAATTATAAAAATCATGGGGTGTTATTGGAAGAAATAAAGTAGTATGGTTGATGTAGATACAAGGGAATCATTGGTTCACGACTTCTTAGAGGATGGCCATGGATTAGTGGTGAGTCTTGGTTAGAATTTATGCCAGAGCGGTGGTGGATAAGTGATGATGATATGTGTGTGGATTGGGAAGCCTAAAATTCACAAAATTTTATGGTGTTACATTGTGGGAGATGACTCAGTGAGGAATAAGTTTTGGTTGTGTTATTTTATAACTTTTTAACATAATTTTATCTGATGAAGATCATTCCCAACATCTTGAAATTATCCTGTGTATACCGAGAACGCTATGGATATATACTATGAGACAAGAATGTGTTCTAGTTGGATATGGGGCATAATGTAATTTATGCTCAAGGATCAGTACATATAGAGATGGATTGTTGAATGTGAACCATTTATCAATTATGGGTACAGTTCTCGTAATGGATCAAGTGTCGACGAATATTGTATGTTCCATTCATGGAAGTTGGGGATGAGTATTGAGTATTTCTTGTTTTTTTATCTTGTAAAATATAGATTCATGTCTAGGTTTTCTAGTTGAGATTATTATCAAAAAGTGACCCACAACAGTTGGAATTTCTTGAGGAAAGTGATGATAAGGAAACTCTTAAGGTGTGGATTGATATGTGAGTTCTGGATGTGTGGAGTAGAGTGTGGAGATTATGTGGTGACAATGGTATAGAAATTAGAAAACATTGAGGTGGATGATTGGTTCCACAGAGAGTCCATGTGGGCCTTATATGTTTTTTTTATTAATGCATGCACTATCCATGGGATAAGGGTGGTTCTAATTTAAATTATAGATGTTTGTGTAAATGTCATTGAAGTGTGTGGTGAGACATGACAGTGGTTTGGGGGACAAGAGGTTTGGATCTAGAACTCCAACAAACATTGTTCATTTACGTGGGTAGATGTTCTTGGGTGAATTTATAATTTCTTGAAGTGTGAAGGCACCTTTGTTATTTGTTGTTTTATCATTCCTATAGTGGAGATAAGAATATCCAATATGAGTCAGTTGGGGAGACCTACACTCTTCTAGGAGAAATGAACAAATGTGTTGAGTTGTAAACCAACTTCAGTGGATGTTTTGGATTGGAGATCATGTTTCAAAATTTATAATGGTTGTGTTTAATAACATAATTATATTTATTCAATTTTGGATGGTGTAATTGATTGTGTTTGGAAGTATGATGGGTATGTTGGAGCACACCGATGGTTTGGAGGGTAGTGGATGTCATGGTGGTGGGGTTCTACAAGAAATCAAGGAATGAACATGGAATGTGTGTTGTAGAATAGGGATATGAATCAAGGAAGAAAGTTCCTTAGGGAGGTAAAATGGGGTAGTATGGTAGTAGTGGAAGATGAATTTATGGGACAAGACAATCAAGGAAAGACTGACATGATATGGGAAAAAAGAATGGATGTGGTATGTGGTGAACCACCACTGATTTTAGGTTCATAGTAGAATGTTCTTATTTAAAATGAAGAATAACATGTTGTAGGACAATTTTTTATTATTATATTAATGTATGAGGTTAGTATGTTCTTCTAGGTGGTTTCAATGGTGAGGTCGGATGCCAGAATAGGATTCAATCCTTCTTAATGTTTAGGCACAGTTAGTTGAGATTGTGTCCGGTATGTTGTGAAGTTGAGTTGTGGTGATAAGGGTCCTTTTTAGTAGTGCAGTTCCAATCACAAGAAGATGGCAGGGCTGAGTCAATGTTTACAGTGGAGAAAACCATAGTAGCCTATTGGTCAATTGATGATGTGACATGTGTTTCAGGTTTAAGGGAATCAAATAAGTACCATTTTAGTGGGTTTTCCTTGATTAATTTCATTGAATCATGTCTAACTGGATGAGTTCGTTGAGTTTTTTTGATTGGATGTTTGAGTATTGAATTGGACCGTTGGGGCTTGAGTTGTGATCGACATATATCAGGAAATGTGGTTGAAAAATATTGGGTATTTCTAGTGGTGGTGTTGATTTTAAGCCACTGTTAGAGTTTTTAAAATATGGTATAATAGTTCCAAATGATTTATTCTGTGATTTTCAAAGAGGATCTGGATGGTGGGGTAATAATTCACTCTTCCACAATGGTAATAAATTAATGGTGACATTTACTTATGCCTGATTTAGGAATTGTTACCTCAACATATTTATGGATTTCTTGTAGTTGATAGTTGATTTGAGATTAATGTTCCTTATGAGGATCATCTAGTTCATTTTTTAGGATTTTAGTTAGAAGTATTGCATGGATTGTAAATTACATTAGCTGAGATTCTTGGAAGAATGGATATGTTCAAGATGATTCTTGGGAAGGGGAGATGGTTATTTTGGATTTGGGGAATGATGTTTTTACCTTGTAATTTTAGTGTTGCTTGAGGGTACAAATCAAGGATGAGCCAATATAATGTGGGGAGGTTGTAAGATCCCATATCTCATGGATATGTTCCCCTGTTAAAATTTTGGTTTTAATAAATATTTTTTGTTAATGGAAAAACTTTTGGTATTTTGAAGGGGCTTAGTGGAGTTTCAGGTGATCAGGGCATGAAAGGAAGGAAACCCGGACCAACATGTGCAAGTTGAATGGTTTTGACACGGTTAATTAATCCATGTGGCCTCCCCAAGAAAATCATACATCCTTAGACAAAGTCATTCTACATAGTTTTCTCATGGTTTGACAAACGTTGCACCATCCCCATGTAACTGTGCGACATCAACTCACCTTCAGTAGAGGTAGCCCCAAAATTAGCACACGATTTATAAAACCATGTGGCCAAACCATACGGCTCATAAAATATGTGATTTTCAAGTTCTTACACCTCACAATTTTAGGTATCCCAACAAAATTTATACTCCCATCATCCTCCAGCAACCCTTTTGATGAACTTAAGTATCCCAATCATTCCAAGGGTTTTTCTCTATCAATTAGAGGCTGTTTAGAGTGTCATTTAAAAAGGGATCAATGCTTGAAGATATTAGAATACTCCCCTTTATTCATTTATCGGAATTAAGGATTATATTTTCATTTATCTTCTTCAGAATCCATAAAAACCACTTTTTCTGTTCGATTCTAGGTTGGGGATTTAGTGGATTTTCGTATCTGGATTTAAGTCTATGATTAAGCGTTTTCTTGTCATCTAATTTGTGGTATGTGGTTTACAAGTAATATCCCTTAGCCTCAATTTCAAAATTTTCTTGTTTGGTTGTTCTATTAAATATATTTTATTTTTATTTTGACACCATTGGTGAGATTTTGTATGTTGGTTGTATAGAAATTGAATTTAATCTCTCATGATCCCTGTGGGATGTGTTGAGGTTTATTTAAAATTTTTAGGTCCATCTATGGGGTGCACCGACATTACTAGACATTGAAAACTGCAAGGTTAAGAATATAGTTCATTTGTGTTGAATTATATCCTTGGAAAATATGATAACATGTTATTTTAATGAGTAATAGGCCCAAAATAACATTGTGTCCCGCAATTGACATGGAATAAGGGGTTGTTTGGATTATGTTTAATGAGTTAATTGATTTATGAATTGTAAATGTGCTTTGGATGACTTTCCTATGCATGTTATCGGTGAATGGGATAATTGGGTGACCAAATGTGATGTAGTGAACACGTTAAATTGGAAAATTATTTTGAATTGGTCTGAGATATTTATGTTGTGTCATATCAAAAGGATTATAAATTTTACATTAAATGTATAGAAGGGTTAAGGCATGTGACATGATGAAGGGGGTAATTAGGTTATCCTATGGGAATGAAAGAATCTGTTAATGGGCCGAAGTAATATACATAAGGATTATAATAATGAGATTGAGTATGTGAATTGATGAATATGTAAAATAGGGTAACGTATAGGAATTATTGAATATGCTTAATGAGTTTGGAATGAGAAGTAAAAATCAGTTAAATGAGATATGTGATGAAAATGGTAAATATGTTAATGGGTTATGGTGTAGTATAATTTCTCATGTTTTTTTATTTTGTTTTGTGACTTCTATTTGTATTGTTTTGAGTATATCTTGAGATATGGTATGTGTGATTTGAATGGATAAACAAGCATTTTCACATGGCCTTGTAGTGTAGGGTATTGAGTTGATGTTCTATTCCCACAAGTCGAGTTAGACTAAGGAACTAAAGTTCACACCAAAATTCATGGTTTGGGGAAGGCTATAGAGGATTTATACCCCTAATAGTCTAATTTGATGAGACCACCTAGATAGAGGCTTCGAGGTTAGTGTAATGTATTCACTGTGATATATTTATCCCTAGTGATATTGGGACTTTTCTTATTCACTTATGTTAATTAGATGACTTCCATAGACCCTTGTGTAAATTATGTAATTACCTTACACATGGAACATGTGATGGAAATTGATTAAGTAATGATGAATGGTAAAAATTAATTAAATGGTAATAATGACATATATTGTTAAAGTAAATATTCATAACTAATAAAACCAGATTTTCATTTTATTTACGTGTATTCTACTTTGTAATTTCTAGCACAATCAATTTATATTGAATATATTTTATTCACCATTGGTGGTGTCCTAATGAGTTATTCTCACACCTATCTTGGGATGTCATTGGGTATGGAGAAAATTTGATTTTTACAGGCTAGGACAAGGGAAAAGGAATGTTCTTGAGTGTTGACCGAAGCTTGGGATGTGCTTGGATGGGGTACCGAACATATAGTTAGGACCATTTGAGTATATTATTATTGTTTTTTTTTCGTTTTTTCATCCCCTTTGGCATTTTTACCATGACACGGAATAGTTATTATTTGTTTCCGGTTTTTACCTAGTTTGGGAGATGTTTTTATGCATGTTCATTAATTATCACAAATTGTTCAAATATTTATATTGTTAGATGACATGGATTACTATGGTAAATAGGGTATTTTATCCCCATGAAACTTATTATACCATCTCTTCTAGTCATCAACGCCTGGATTATGTGGAGGCATGCTTGAGGTCATATGGATACTAGCCTTAGGGAACCAATTTAGTGGCTCTTCGGTCAACTACATTAAACTAACATTACATTAATATGAAACTGGAATATGTTAAGGTAGATATGATCCTTTTTAATATACTTCATTCCCAAATATCAATAAAATATTAATGGTGTAAATATTCATTGCATTTCGTTCATCATCTCAAATATGTTCAATCAAAATCCATGTAATTAAGTAAGCCTTAAAATACCATAAAAATATCACAATTTTACCATAAGTATCTTATGTAACATTTAAACTAATTTATTAATAACAATAAAGATATGGTAGACACTGGTTTCATGGAATAACAATTATCATATTTAATAAAATAAACTCAATTTTTTTATCTACAATACAGTGGACCTCAATAGAGATTTTATTAGAAAAAATTATTTACTCCCCATATCATTATATTCATCTTAATTTATTAAATTTAACCGTAATACATAATGAAACAAAAAACATAATGTGATTTTGGGTTTGAATGTAATTCAAATACATACCTAATTAAATGGTACACCCAAATGGGTGTCTTCCACAGAAGGTAGATAATTAACATTAAGGGAAAATTATTGAAATCACCCTAATGGGGTGATTCAGGTTGATGTTTTCAGATCCTACAATGTGATGGAACCTATTGAAGTCAAGGGTGTGGTCAAACTAATGAATTTATGGTAGTTCATAATTTATGATTGACACTAAAAAATGTTCAATGCATAACACAATGACTATATTATATAAAAAATGAAACTTTAATGTAAAATAAACTAGACCACCTACCTCATCCTTAATATATTCTAATCATACAAAAAGAAACATTGATTCAGTCCAAAATGAGAGAAATATGAAAATTATACCAACCACTAAAATAGAAAAAATTATGCCACATGTGAATAACCTCATTGGTAGTGAGATAAATGGATAAAGGGGATAAAGTATCGAAGCTATTTTTGTGATGCATCTGATGAGATCATTGGTAAAATAAATAGTGTCTAGACAAGGAATATCTCCCAAAGAAATGGTGTGGAGAATAATGGGAGCTCAATTGGATATCCTTGGTGTGCACGAAGGAGAAATAAAAATATGAGAGAAATGAAATAGACTGGAGGGGAGAATTTTTGTTTCTATCTCATTAAAGAGACTCATGATTTGAAGAACCATGTGACATTTGTGTCGTGTCCTCTTTTTAAGAGCCACACCACACAGGGTTAACTCACATGTTTTGGAAAATAATTCTCTTACAAAATAATTAGTAATTGGTTATGTGGAACTAAGGGTATGATCTAGGTGCATTGTTTGCGAAAATAGTGTGTAGCCCATTGGAGTCAATATTTCAAACCTACAATAGGGCACATGATTACTATTAGAGGGATGCAAGGTTTTAGAAAAATCATGAATCCTTACCATCCTTCAATGAGAATTATTTCTTGGGTTTTTATTCCCTAAAAACACATTTTAAACCACATGATACATCACAATCCTTAAACTATATCAATGAACATGACAACTAAATGATCCAATGCATGAATTCACATTTAGAGGATCAAAACAAAATTCCGGCCATCAAAAAAATGAAATGTTAAAAAACTCAAAGACATGTCAACCCAATCTAAAATGTGGTAGGTTACAATATCTCCACCTTATAACTTTTTTCATGACATTCCTTGGGAAAAATTTCGAAAAAATAACATGTCCTACTCGTGTTGATAATGTTAGCTGAAATGGTCATGTTGGATCTTAGAATGTCCATATCACCTCTAATCCTCACTTTAAAAACTTGGTATCAAAGTATCCAAACCTCAATCCAACATTCTATGATAACATAAAAATAATGAGATGGAACTTACTAGATCCCTTCTACCCTAATTCATTGCCTAATCCTCCCCTCTTTTAATAAATGGCCTATGTTGCTCCCCACCTTAGTTCTTAATATTTGATTGGCCAATTCCATGACATGACACTTGAACCATCATCTTTTCCTACCAAATTATGTCTATTTAATTCTAAAGATTCTCCGAAAATGTTTCTCAAAATTATATAATTTATTACATGTGAGGACACTACCCCAAGCCCTTACTATGATCTCAACAATCAATTTCGATTGACCCAGTTCAAAATTGGATGCATTGGTTTCCATTGAATATAAACGAAGACCCTTTCCATGGAACCCATAAAAAACAATGGCATTCATGAAAGAGTTCCACATCGAATGTATATCTATTTTTGATAGATCACTAGTCGAACTGAGTTCAACTAACTATTATTAAAATGATATTCTCAAAGATATAGTGCAATTCAAGAATTAGATCCCAAATCCTTTAAGAGGAGGCATCTTAAAATCATATCAATCGCATTCACCTAATCCTTCTACCATCTTACGATTATGTATCCTAGTTGAACCATACATATTTATTTTAACCGAGTGGAATATGAGTGCCAAGAAGTGCATCTAATGATCATTCCTTCATTGTCAATAAACTTCTCACAAGAGGTACTTCTGCAAAATTCTTATTGTTCAATCCAGACCATATGTATTCCATTAAAAGAATCCTTTGTACCACACCCAATTATTCAATATAAAAAATTAATTTTTATTGGTTTTAATCTCAGAATATAACTGACGCTCTCTAAGTGTACTCAAGATGATGTCAACATATGGGACATGATCAACATAAAACCATGAGTTCACCAAGATTTCATCGAATGTGTGTTGTGATCCTTCCAAGACATGCTCTCATTTTAAATAGGATATGACATCCCAAGATAACACATAACACTAAGTGTCCTAACCATGAGTTTCCATGTTCAAACATGGGTAAACCTCCTCATAGTGCCCAAATTGACTCCAAGATAGCCCACATTATAGCACCACCATTAACTCACTAATATTCTAGGAAACATTTCCCAAAAGAATTAGAACATAACCATTTATCCTTAGTTCATTTTCATCCACTCACCAACTAGTTATCCAAATGGTACCCCACAAAACAAGTTTGTGCCATAAATTCATTACACATGGGGTGAGCTCTCCCATAACACCTGGTTCCAGACCTAACTCAAAATCCCACAGATCATACATCATCAAGGCCAAGATGATTTTCTACATGGCATGTCATTCTTTTTAAGGTAGGATCTCTCATTGAATAATCCTTGAAAATATGAATCGATAAGTTCCATTAAGCACTCAATGAATTCCCATCTCCTAGAATTGTTTAAAGTTCAAACATTTATCAATATTACCAAATTATTAAACCCATTCTAATAATTTTTTAAAGTCCCTTTAAGATCATATTTATTCTACATAGAATTAAATTATTTCCATGTATTATGTTATAATCCAACCTCAAAGGTATAATTCTCATAATGAGTTCACAATTCCCAATTAAATCTTCTTTGGAGAGGAACTATAAGTGTATCCTACAAGAACCATCAACCCTTTATCCATGGGGGTGGGTAACCATAGAGTTTATGGAATTACATGACCTTATCACTCTAAAATATTATGATTTATTGTGTCACTATAATTCTATAGTGAATTTCAAATAACAATGTGTTACAATACAAAAGAAAAATAGTGAAAACATCACTATGAATTCATATAATATGATAGCCTACAAAAAAAAGGAAATAGATATGACCAAAGTAGCATTTGATCATGCCTAAAGAATGTATAACCAACTAATCTAGAGAATTATACAATTCAAACATCTTTAAAAATGATTATACTATTGATTGATCACTCATTTAATCTAGGGTGTCCCTTTATTATTAAGAGTCCTACTTAGAAAAAATGGAACCCAAAAACACCTCTTATTGAAAAAACATATAACAAGAATTTAGTAATTATTAATGTTTTTAGAGAACTGCCTCTTTAGGTATATCCACTTAACAATGCATATGGAATTAGTCCTAAATGAATATTCATCATAGAAAAGATATCTCAGCCTTACCACCTGACCACTAGGTCCAACAGAGGCAATGATGTTGTCAACTAGGGTCTATGGGTAACATTAACTTTCACACTCCATGGAAAAATAAAAAACATACCATTACTTGAGGATTCCCTCCATAATCACCAATAATAGGTTTCAATTTTATGGAATATATACTAGGATCTTTTATTAATTATTTTTATTTTTTATATATCACAGTTATTAAGTTTCAGTTTTTAGAGTTATCGTACCATTCACTTTATTTAGATGACATTGTGAAGTATTTATACAATTATCTTATAATTCATTTTTAAACATTTATTCGATAAATTATTTTTCAAAAAAGGATGAGTTAAATATAATGTAAATTTCAAATCTATATAAGAAACAATATTTATTTTTTAATTAGCATTTCACTTAACTAATGCCTCTTAATAATAAATCTCATGTGTAGATTACAAGGATTTTATTAGTTAATGGGAATAGTCATGAATGGTTCTATCATATGTTTATATGTATCCCCAAATAATCAAATTCATGCACTTTAATGTAACATCCCATTAACATAATTATACCCCCATTGTGATAAGTACCATTTAAAATAAACGAAAATGGTTACCTACAAGGGTCCCACTATTTTAATCAATATTTTTTTAAATACCCTAAATTAGTTTATCGAATAATAATATCATATAAAGGATAACCTATATGGGTTCATTATAGTTATCTCATAAGAAATAAGCCCCAATTGTCCTACTATGGTCTAGTTGTGCATTTTATAATTTATCTCTATGGGACTTATTGCCCAAAAAATGGTTTACAAGCCTGCACAAATTAATATATTTCTATAAGAATTTCAGTTTATCATTTATTTATAAGAATTATTGTCTAGTTAGAAAAAATATCATTCAAGTATTATAAAGTCACTTGACTTTATATGTTATTAATAACATCCATGTAGCTACAACTTGGCTTTCACTTTTTATTATTATAAAATGTCTACATATAATGATTTAATTATTTGTGTTACCATTCTCCAATTTTTAATGGACCATAAAATTTATAAATTAAAACATTTGTTCCCCTTTATGTAGAACCATATACAATGATTTATTCAAACTATACAAACTCTATATGAGATAGATCGATTATATTTGTCACCACATTCCAATTTATAAAGAGCCCATACACTTTATAAATTAAAAAATAGAACCCATTTATTCCAAACCATTAATCTTTCATCCCAAAAAAAATATTTCATGGATCAAAAATAAAACTAAAAATTTATTCAATAAAATTCAATCATCATAATATACAAGAAAACACCATTTATATTGATATAGACACATTACTTAATTAACCTTATGTAAATATTATAACTATGAATGTTGTCATAATGTATTAAATATAGAAAATAATTGTATAATACATAGAAAGTCACTAAATAAGTTGTGAATACTCAATCATTTCACATACATCTATTAATTCTAGTAATGTACCTAACATGGTATACAAAATCATGGTAAATAATAATAAATCACGGTATGAAAATTATCTTGAATCCGGAAATCTATAATGTAGTCTACATTTAATCTCATGTGAATCTATATGTGCCTAGAATTATAAATGTATAAATACCCCCAATCCATACTAATCTTGGGTTATAATCTAAAAATACCTAAATAAATAACCTGTGAAAGAAGAATATTCACCCAAGGTGAAATAATAACCAACATTAATAATAGGATCATGAACATTATTCCTATAAAAATAAAACATGATATTTCCCTCATGAAGGATTTGAATGGACCTAGAAAAAATTTATTTTCAATGTTACAAAACATTTCTAGTCTCATTTTTACAATCCCAAAATAAAAAGATAAAAGAGGAAAAGAATCCTATAATACCATTTGTAGCATTCTGGCCTGAATGCCACACAAAAGTGACCTATGTTGGTTTCCCCACAGACCTCAAGTGTTCCACCTCATATTCCAGAGGCATTCAACTAGCGGTGAGGGTGTAAATGACATATAGTGTGGATATTATACCCTCTGTATTAGTTATAAATATAGTGAAAGCAATAAAAACAAATTTAGTTCAATGTGATAATAATTACAAATCAATAATGAATGAATACATGATCATCCATAAACATGCTATAATAAGGTATATAGGTAGGTATAAATAGTTGGTGAAAATGAAAATAAATAAATAAAATACATAGTAGATATATCTAATATCATTATGAGAACAGGATTAGTCCTTTGATCTTGTACTCAATTCTAGGAAACAATGGTAAAAATAAGAAATTACAGTGTATGATCCTGGTCATGATAACATGAGATCTGTTCAGGTACCCCTAGTGAAATGGAATCCAAAATAGGGTGTGAGATAAAATAAATAGACCACCACCAATTAATCCTAATGAATAATACGGTCCATGAATCTAAAATAAAACATTTTATAGGTATATCAAAATTCAAGAAGTTCAGTAATAATTAATGTAATAAGGTCAAGATCAGGTTCTTCAAGGACACCTGACTGACTATACCCACATCAGACTAATCCAGTATATCTCTAAATAAGTAACAATGTATATATATAAGGGAGTATTTATATATTTTTACTCTATATGTATGAGAGTATATAGGTGTATATATAAGTATTTCATATTATCTAGAAAATGAGCCATAACTCAGGAATCCCTATATAACCATAAGCATGTCATACTTTATAAGGGATTCCATGCAGGTAATAACACAATGCATGAATAATGGGGCCATTCTTGTATATCATCATTAATATTGGCCTACATGCTAAGTATCATATATGTTAAAAAAGAAGGTTCTCACCCAAACCCCTATCTATAGGGGAGTGAAATGTCCTATCCAACAACACAAGTGGTGTGAATGCCATGCAAATATCCTAGTCTAAGGGGTTTTAAAAATCCATGTCCACAACCCTAACTGAGGTCCCTATATAATAATCCAGTTTACGATAATCCATTTACTATAAGAGGGCATATATCTATATTCCTTGAATAGGAAATCGAAATAAAATAAGGCATAATAAATCACTTCAAATATACTTAATTTAACAATTTTAATCAATTAATAATGATTTTTATGCCCATGACATGCCATTTGTCATCTCAACTATGTTCAATCAAAGGCCATGTAATTAATCATTCCTTAAAATACCATAAAAGAATCTTAATTATTTAATAATAGTCCTAAATTATATTAAAAAAATTAAACAATAAGAATGGGCCATGGGAGACACCCATTCCCTTGAATAGAAATTATAACACATCATCCAAAACATTCCCATTATGATCTACAAGACAGTGCAACATAAATTTGGGTTTCTTTCAAAAGATGATTTAGTATCCACATAATTCCATTAAACTTAATTGATAAAAATAATCCATAAGTGATCTTGTAACATACCTCATAATGTGATTTAGTGAATTCAATCTGTTCACATCCACACATAATTAAAAGTCACACCCAAAGGGGTGGATACCACATAGGGGAGGTGGTTAACATTAAGGTAAATTTATTAAAATCATCTTAATTAGCTAATTATTTTTTTATTACCTCTAACCATGAGATGGTATCTAGATTAGTCACGGGAATGGCCCAACCATTTAATTTTAGGTATTTCATAATTTAGGAGACACCTGGAAATTTTCGTTTCATGGTACAACTTTAGCATACAAATAATGGAACATTAAGGGAAAAGAAACTAGAAAACCTTAATCAAGATTATGATGGCATAATCATCCATTATTGGCCTTTAAATGAAGAAAAACTAAATGAAATATGATGATTAGAGAAACACCATAAAATTATGTCAAATGAGATTCCATGTGAATAGTGTCTTTGTTAGTGAGATAAACAAATAAAGGGTATGAATATAAATCCAGAAAGACCAATGGTGAGAATAATGTATTTTAGACATATAATATCTCAAAAGTAATCATATTTGAGAGGATATGAAGCTAGATAGTCTTCCCCTACTACACACGAAGGAGAAATAAAAAAAGTGGAGAAAGGAAATAAGATGGAAGGGGGAATGGCCTTTTCCTGCTCATTAATGAGATATATGGTTTGGTCATACTATTTTGTCAATTATGAATGAACTATGTAGCCAACTCTTCTTTGGATCCGAGCCCCACATAGAAATCTTATACCGGTTGGAAAACCATGCACCTAACGCTTTCATAGCTATGGGTCAAGTGTAACTAAGGGTGCATGCTATCTAGAATGATTGGTAAATCCATGTGTAGCCCATGCGGCTCACTGCTACACACCTAAAATTGGTAATATGGTTACTCATTGAGGGATTCAATGTTTGATAAAAACCATTCACCCTTACCAACCTTCCCCAAACTTGAGATCATAGGGTCTGACGCTCCTGTAACTCATATTAATTCTTGTGAAACATGTGAGGCCATAAAGTGTATCTGAAAATAACAGTTTTAAGTGATCTAATTTTTGGATTTACATTTTGAGGTTCAAAACCAAATTGGTCTCATGTACAAAAAGAAATGTTCAAATAATCATTTCATATTCAACATAGTCCAAAACATGATATGTTACAAGAATAGAGATTAAGTAATAACATATTATCCTAGTAACTGTGTGAAGTGTTAACAAAGAACTTCTTTTTCTGTTTGTAGGATAATTGTGCTTAAATATATCTCATGTAATTATTGTTTATAATATAAGAAAAATAGGGTCATTCTTTTGAATCTATATTGAAATTTGTTTCTTTGGGTAAATAATCTTCAATACTTAGATCCTCTTCATACTATGTACTTAGCAATGGAATCTTGAAAAATTATCATCAATTATATTTCAATAAATTTTGTTTCTTAAATGACTATATATGATTATTTTTTCAATATAATCTAATGTATTTTCCAGGGTTTGACATTCTTTATTATCAACAAATACTTTAATGTTTCATGATTAGTATAAACAATGAATTTAGAGAGCATGAGGTGTGACTAAAACTTATCAAAATAAAATACCATTTCAAGTAGCTCCTTCTCCATGATCATGTAATTGATCTATGCCGCATTTAGAGTGTCAACAAAATAATAAATTGGGTTAAAGACATGTCTAACCCTTTATTATAAAATATACCACCAACAAATTCACTTGCATCTCACATCATTTTAAAATATTTATCTCAGACAGGTGATACTATGAAAAGAGTGTCCACCATTTTAAACCCCCCCTCCATGGTTTTAAAAATAAATTTATTATATAATGCATTCAAAACATAGTCCATATGACATAAATAATTTGATATTTATAGGATATTGTTATAACCTGTCCGTTAGATATACTTTTTCTTGTCATATGATTTTAATTCCAAAAAAATGACATACATGATTACAATCGGAAAGATATTTAATGCTTGATAAGATAAAAATATATTTTTGGGAATAGTAACTTACCCTAATTAATATTAACTTAAACTTGTTAACAGTATGGTACCATTTTGAATAGTAACCTAACCCCTGTAAGTATAAATAAAATCTAGGCACCATATAAATGAATGTGAATATTTTAAATTTTAATAATTAAATGATGATATTTTTTGTGAGTAAGAAATATTAAATTAAAATTTTAAATTTATAAATTTATTTAAAATAAAATTCATTTACATAAAATTTATTCTTCATTAAATATATTATATTCCAATAAATTTAGGATAATTTAATGTGACATGTGTTAATTTTTTAAGTATTATAAAAACCAATTTTAAATTTAAAATATGTATTTTTCAAGTAAATAATAATTTTACTTAAAAAATAAATTTCTCTTGTATATAAAATTATTTTGATAAAATAGTTTTAATTTTTAATTCTACATGTTAAAAAAATTTGATATTTTTTGGAAATTTTTTGAAATACTTGAATTTTTCCTGAATAGTAAAATTTGATAATTTATGAAATCTGCTATATAAATTAATATCTACATTATGCTTGTGTCATGGATGATTAAATGACCATAGGTTCAAACTCAAATGCACTTATTACTATTTTGAGTCATAGTAATCATGAATATTAATAGTTTTTAGAAAAAAATACTAACAAGATGATTAAAATAATGGAAAAACACTCCTCTTATTCACTTTAACAACCACCCCTCACACCCTCTTCTATTCACTCCTCTCAAGCCTTACACCTTATCTACATAATTCTAAAAACAACTACTATGTGTATCCCAATTTTCAAAAGCCTTTTGTCTCTTCAAAGACCAAATCCTCTCCCATAAATAGGTGCTTATGTAATATAAATTCAAGAAGTAAATTCCACTTTTCATTTCTTTTATATTCTTTCAAATTCCATTATATCTTTTCCATTCCTCACATCTGTTCTTCCAAATGTAATGATAACTATTGTACCTTAAATTTACTATAATTTTGATATGATAATGTAATAATTCATCATCATCACTCTGTTTACCTCCTTTTATACTATAAATGAAAAAACTATCCAAGATGTGTTAATTTATCACATTCAAGGATGACGGGTTTTCAACTTCTATTACCATCTTCAATTGTAGTCGTGAAACAAGTTTTATGGGTGAAATAGATCATAATATATTTAATATATCCAATCTAATGTTTTGGAGTCATTTTTTACAAGTTTTATTAATTTATAAAACAAAATGAGTTTGTGGTGATCGAAAAACCACTAAATTAATCTAATCCTTTATCACTAAAATGTTATCTAATAAATCATACACACCCAAAGTGAACAAATGAGTTTATAGGTTCTAGTTATTCTGATAAAGTTTCAAAAACAAAGTGTAAAGAGGAAAGAGGGTGTGAGGTAATACCAGGTTCACACCAATGTTCATTGAGCCGATGAAATAGTAGGTCCCTAAAAATGATGCAAAAAAATTTACTAACCTGAATAGTGTCATTGATTCAACACAATTGTTGGTAAAGTTAAAAATTTATAAATATTGAAAAATATTAGATAAGAAGGATTAGCTCAGTGGAAGTATGAGGTCGAATCCATAGAGACAATCTAGAAAATCTATTGATCATGTTGTTGGAATCTGACATATGGATTCATTATCGGACTCTCATTGGTCTTGATTTCTAATACTAAGCAGTTTAATTTTACTATAGATGAAGGAGAATGTATTGGAGTCAATTTTAGGGATTATCCAAAAGTTATTCGTAAATATATATTGTCATGGTAATATAACATAGACTAAGAGGAAATTCAGAGGTCACTAAATGGTTTTGGTCAAACCTATTGGGTAAACCTAAGTTAGAAACTAGTATTTTCCTAGTGTAAATCCTCATCCTAGGCGTAATATTCTTTGATTCAAGGGTATAAAGAATCACAGGTTATTGTTCTCGGCCTTACTAACTCAAATTAAGTTAGGATCATCCTATTTTAGTTTCCCTAATTATGTTAATGTAAAATAAAGTGATTAAAAATAGATTTTAACATAAGTACTAGAAAATTGATTTTCCAGGTTTTGATTTAAGGATTAATTTATGTTTAAGATATGCTTACTCTCGACCCTTAACCCTAGAGGATTATCCATGTCTTATTACAACTATTTTAGATGAAATAGTTTATGTAATAACATTTATAATATTCATAAAGCATATTAAGATTGATAAAATCCAAAATTAAACCAATTTAAAAAATAGATGAAATTACACGAAAGAAAGGATAGAAAAATTCCTAAGAATTAACGGTGAAAGAGTTAATTGTAATTGGAATAGTATTCAAAACAACGTCTCAGAAATCTAATATGATTTCTAAAGAAGTGCATATGTAAATTATGGACAAAATAAGAAATGAAAATGGAAGAAACTTTGTCTATAAAGTGACAACAAGTGAGTGTGAAGGAAATAAATTAGGGGTCAACCATCTCTTTTTATCAACAAGGTGTTGTAATATTTACAATCTTAGTTCACTCACAATGTGTACAGGATTCAGTTTATGATATTTTTTAATGGCTTTTTATTTTAATCGTTCATGATGTGGAATGGAATTCATTTCATGTAATGATATCTTCAAATATCATTGAAAATATTTTATCTCCCATCTTTCATGGATTGTATCTTTTTGCGGGAATAGAAATGTATTCTTTCATTTCATGTAATAAATTCATGCCATATAATTATTTATCATAGAGGATTCACAACTTGTATTAGTTTCATGATTCAGACTTTAAACTTCATGGGTCATGTGCTCGAATAAAACACATCATAAAGAAGAATCACATTTTGTAATGTAAGAAATTTTGAAATTATAGTAGCACCTCTCTTAAGAATTAAATCCATATTTTCTACTAGAAACAACCATAATCCAAGTAATTACATTATTTTAAAGGAATAAATCCCACGTAAATGTTACCAAAAGATATTTTTGGATTCATCATATCATAAAATCATTAGAGTCTTTGAATAATGAATTTTGACCTATGTATCTTTAATCATTATTTTTTCCCTAACGACTTTTATATTTTATCATTTTTATATTTCCTTTTTTAGGGTTAATGGGGAACACTTACATTTCATGTCGGATTACTAACACATTACATAACCCAAAGGTCTTAGAGGAATTTATCCAAGACTATGAATACATGGATGTGACCCTAACTAGTGTTTATATAATGATGTCATCTCTCCACCTTTGCATGGTTGTTCAACTTTATGTCCTATATAGAGATCCATAGTCCAAATACTGATGTTAATTTACATACACACTCATTCTTCTAAATCCATTTAGTTATACTCTCAAGAATGCACCTATTGATAATCTTGATTTGGAGCTTGTTCTTTGTATAATTTCTTTTGTTTCTTCTTCACATCATGTGGACTGAAGGCCTCGAGGTGGCCCAAAGACATTGTCATGGACCAAAGGCCTTATGGTGGCATGAGAGCGTTGTATGCCCAACGTCATTGGTGGATCAAAGGCCTGATGGACTTGAGGAACAAACCTGTAGACTGGAGGTGGAATCAGTTTAATTTTTATGGCTACTATAGTGCTAGACTGTACATGTTATAGTACCTAGAACAATATCTTCAATAGTATATTTGACAGTAACTTATAAAAATCTTCCCAACCATATTTGATTCAAGGTATCATGGATACCATTCTGGAACCTCTACCACTCGGGTATTGTCTCATTGGCATTAAAAATTATATAATAATTACATTTCATCAAGATATGTAAAGAAAGAAAATAAAAAAGAAATGTATATCACAATTATAGCCCATATTTTATCAAGTTATAATGTAGTTTACTTAACTCAATCAATACATCCATGGATACCCTTATAATATAATGATTATGTTTAGTTGGAAATTACTATATAATATCAATATAGGGTAGAACATTATATAAATAAATCATACCAAAATAGTCACCTAAGTCCCTAGACTTACGAGTTAGAATATTTATCTCATCTATTAGACCAAGACTCCTAACATTCCCATAAGATCATTTACATTTTCACATTCCTATTTATTCAAAATAGCATTATTTTGGCCAATAAAAAATCCTTACACTAAAAAATTTCTAACTTATACAAAATCCCTTCTAATAAACCATATTATTAATTATATGAATGTTCATATTAATGGTAAGTGTATTGATCCATTTCATTTAGATTTACATGATTATATTCATTTAATTTCATATACATTGGAACAAGTCATCAGTTCCTGTTAAAAAAATACCATCAATGAAATGTGTTAACTTATTTCAATGAATCACATGAATTAATATATATATATATATATATATATATATATTGTCGTATATCCACCACATCCTATATACGATCAAACCATAAATCCTTTAATTTACCTAATATCTATACCGTTAATTTTTTTCCTCTAATATCGTTCCCAAATCCATAGAGAATTATCATACATGAAGCATAGATGTATAGTTGATATATATAAGAACCAGAAAGAACTAGATAGTATAAATAAACTCATATAGAATCATTTTATATTTTAAATAAAATCATTAAATATCATTAAAACATATTAAATAGTATAAATAGGAAATTCTTATAGAACATCATTGAATTGTTCTGGAAATTAATAATTGAATTTTGAATTACCATTAAAAAGTTATAGGATTCCACATCAACTAATTATTCATCAAACCAACAAAAAATATGAGTTTTTAAGTGATCCAGTGGGTAGAGATTTATATTTAAAAAATATTAATATTTTATAAATACCAATCCTTGAAAATATTGTTATCATGTTCATGATGACCTTCTTACACTATATAGTTTCCATAAAAGGAGCTTGTATTACCCCATTGTAGCATTATAGGGAACCCATTATGTACCTTGTAATTTTTCTAAGCTATAGAATAATAAAATAAAATTAAATTTAATAAAAAACATCGGATGATTCTTCAAAAATTGCATTAATCATAAAAAAATACATATAATTAACTTTTTTATTTTAAAAAATATGTTTATGAAAATATCAGAAAATATAGGGTCATTAATTACACCTAGTCATTGTGTTTCTTGTCTAAAAGTAGTGACATGATGTATCCTTGGTATATATAACTCACTAATGAGACCTCATATATTTTTTCCAATCCTAAGCTTCCCCAAACACAAATTCATAATTCTACAACCCCAAGACTAATGGTATAGTCTTCTACCTCATATCCTTCTTACTCTATTCCATGATACACATTTGTCTCTTTATATTGAGACCTTGCATTTTCTTACATTAATATAACATCATTATAAATATAAACAACATAATAGTGTTACACCATGAGGATATAGAGGTTTAGGGTCATGAGAAAACTATAACCAAACATAACATTTACAACATAAAGAGAAAATATTTATTTATTTCTTTCTTCTATAGCTTCTTAATAGTACTTGGCCTCTTCTTACTACATGTAATCACTTGAGGATATAAATCAAAAAGGGGTGTGGTAAAATCCCAGTAATATGATAGATAAGAACAATATAACATTGGGTGATCATAATCATACCATCATCTTTAAAATTAGGGGATGAAACAATAATAAAATACATGAAATGTGGTAATGCATAAAATGAAACATCATTTCGGAGTGGTCATCTACCACAGATAGTTGTGAAAAACATAAAATATTTTTTACACATCATTTTACTTTAAATCATGAGATTCACCATTTTAACCAATTCATTGGATCTATGTATAATTTCAGACACACTCACCATATCATTACATTAATTTTTCACTATATAATTCTGTGTGCACCCATCACATCATTACATTATCATTGTCATAAATGCCACATATAATATATATCAAAAATGAACATAAATAAATCATTTATTAGAATGGGTTTCATCTCATAATAACATATTACTAAACATTTGGTTCCCCATAAAAAAGTGTGAATAACATATTTGATACAAGAACCATCATCCTTGATTGAGAAGTAAAAGGTGTGTTTTTGGAAGAAGACTTATTTTAGAAAACATTTGTTTGAAAAAAACACTAGTGGAAAATATTTATATCCTATAAAAGGTAATATAATGATTAAAAAATTATTTCTAAGGAGTTATCATAACAAAATTTTAGTGAAAGAAGAAGAACCCAAAGAAAGAAAGTTGGGTTCGATAATTTCCCCTCACTTTGTATCCAAACAAATTATTCACTTGAATGGCATGTATAACCACATTATATTCATTAATTAAAAAATAAATAACCTTTTTAAAATTAATATGGTTCATTGGGGTTTCATTATGGTATTTTAGGGGCCATTGGATGAGTTGCGGGGTTTAAATCCATTGTTTAGGAATGATTGTTTTTATGGTTTTCTTGAACAGTTCACTTGTATTCCTAAATGGATGTTTCTGTAGAAAATTGATATATATCAATAAATTATTTTACATATTATTAATGATATTATATGATTTTAAAGGATATTATATGAATTATATTATATACCATTTGATTTAATCATTAGATATGAATTTAATGATGATCGTTTGTTTTAATTCAGGCAGTTTTTCAACCACAACAAACTTGTTTTGTTTAATAATATAGTAATATATACATATGTTAGTTCAAAAAACTTTAATAGGATATAATACCTATAAAATAATCCTTTTAAACCATAAAAATGGTTTCATGTCTAGATATGGATGTGTTAATGTAAAATGAAAACATGTCATTCTTGAAGGTGACAAATTAACACCTCATGAGCAATGATTTCCTTTATAAAATAAAAATAAGAGAAGAAGGGTATTGGATGATATATAATACCATTAGTATCCTAAAATTACATTATATTTATGATACTGGATTTAACATACCATTTTGATGAGGATAGGTGGGGATGTATTAAGAAAAAAACTTCAAATTGAAAGGAAGTTAAAGGAAAAGAGAGAGGGGGGAATTACCTCTTGAATCCTCCTCTTGAGATCCTCCTTAAGGAACCTAGGAGTGGTATTGTGATGATACCAAAAGCTCTTGGATGCATGTTAAGGGATAGTTATGATTTTTGGGTAGATTTTATACAAGTCTTGAAGCATGACAGGTGTGAGGAAATAAGGGTGTGGAGGATGGTATTTATAGTGGAGGGGAGAGGGGTTTTCTCAATATAATTTTCATTAATTTATTATTCCTAAAAAAGACATGACATAGTGGGTCTTACATGAATAATTATAGTAATATTATCATGTGAATCTGATCAAAATGTTCTTACATTAGTATAACATCACCCATGAGTCTATAATTCAATAATTTAACTTATTTTGTAAATTATAATGTTTCAGTATTCATAAAAAATTCATATATTTTAGAAAAAACCCAAAATTATGCCGAACGATTTTTAGATGTGTATATTCCAAAAATAAACTCCATTTTTCAAAAATAATTTTATAAATATTATTTATTTAATTTTTATTTAAAAACATAATTTACATGAAAAAAGCATCTTTTAAAATTAGAACTAATTTCATAATGCTTTGAATAATTACATGTGATCTTATAAAATTATCATAAAACCATAACATATAATTGTTACTTTATGAAAAAAATTAGGAAAATATATTTTCTTTTAAATTACTTAATTAATTATAATTATTTATTTATGACATACAAATAAATACAAATTCTTTTACAATGGTCAAACTATTATGAAAAAGATGCCAAAGATTTATGTAATCATTCATGGGTAAGGTTACTATTTATTTGGAGGATTTAATTTTCATAAGGGCCATATTTCTATTAATAAGGGTAGGTTACTATGCACCAAAAATAATGTTTCTCATATTGGACTCTAAACAACTTACGGATCGCAACCGTGTATGTCAGATTTTTGAAATTCAAAAAAAAAAACGAAAATTTATGTTTAAAGGTCACATAGTAGTTCATTTAGTAATGATGTGGCATTGTGCTTACTAATTTGGTTATAATTTACGGAATTATTAAAAGAAGTTAATTCCATTGACAAATATTTGCATTGTTATATTCTTCCACCCTTATGAAATTTCTCCCTTGAAATTTCATTTTACACAAACAGGTGAGGGTACTTATTCTACATAGCTTCCTCTAGTTCCAAAGATTCTTCTCAAACTTATGGTTCATACAAAAAACATTAAAATGGTTGGTTGTCTTGTTTTGTAGAACCATATCTCTCTGATCTAGAATCTTCCCTGGATTATGCTCATAAGAGTGATCATCTTCCAGGTGTACCACCTCTGAGTTCAGTACTTGTGAGGGATTTGCTATGTATTTACTCAAATGTGATACGTGAAACAGATCATGAACTTGAGCTATATTTAGTGGAAGTGAAAGATGATAGGACATAGCTCCTATGAGTTCAAGGATCTTAAAGGTTCCACTGTAACTTGGTAATAGCTTCCCTTTTATTCCAAACCACATGACTCTCTTCCATGTTTATATTTGATGGAAGACTTTATCAACAATGTTTAACTCTAATTCCCTTCGACAGTTTTTAGCATAGTTCTTTTGAAAAATATGATCACCTTTGTTGTGTTTCTGCATAACTTGAACCTTCTCTATCATCTCTTGCACAAGATCAGCACCAAGTAGCTTTTTTTCACCAACTTCATCCCAATAAGTTGGAGTTCTACATCGCTCTCCATATAAAGCTTCTTATGGGGCCATCTGAACACTCGAGTAGAAGCTGTTATTGTATGAAATCAAAAAATGGGATATTATGATCCCATCCACCTTTTAACTCTGAAGAGTAGGCTCTTATCTTGTCTTAAAGCATCTAAATTTTCCTTTCAAATTGGAATTCAATTTTGGGGTGACAGGTAGTGCTGAAATTTAATTTAGTACTAAAATCATGTTGAAGACTTATTTAAAATTCAGATGTGAACAATGGATCATGGTTAGATACAATAGAGAGTGGAACACCATTTATTCTCACCACATCCTTCACATATATATTTTCATGTTGTTCAAGTGAGAGATCCTCCCGAATAGTGATTAAATTGGCATTAGTGGTGAGTCAATCAACCACAGCCCATATCACATTATTTCTCTGGGACGTCTTAGGCAGACACGTGAAAAAGTCTATAGTGACATTCTCCCATTTCCACATGGGTATATGAAATTATTGCATAATCCCTTTGGACTTCTGTTTTTATTCATTAACTTGTTTACAAACGATGCATCTTGATATATATTATGAAATCTCCTTCTTCATTGTCACACCCCGACCGCGGACATCCGTAATTTTTCTCCTTTCTTGGTCCCGATTTAAATTTTTCGAAGTTTAAGTGTGATTGGTGGTTTCGCGCCGGTGCGCGGTCATCGCATCGCTAGCGATGGTCGTGCGTTCGGCCCGGGGGACGATGTGTCCACCCGGCGTTTTAAATATTAAAGTTTTTACGTTGACCTTTTATTATTATTACTATTTGAGTTGCGTTATTATTATAATTAACTAACTTTTATTTACTTTAATTATTTTATTGTTATGATTATTATTATAAAGTATTATTAAGATTATTATGAAGGTTTGTTCTTATTATTATAAAGCGATTATTATTATCACAACATTTTATTATTATTATTATTATAAGTTTTATTTTTATTATATAAGTTTTATTATTGTTAAGATTATATGTTTTATTATTATTATTATAATTATAATTATTATTTTTATCATATACATATATATATATATTTAAGCCTAACCTACCCTAGCTAACCCTAATCCCTTTCCCGTAGCCGCCACTCCATCCTCCCGCACCCCCCCGCTCCATCTTCGGCCGACCCGCACACACCTCGTCCGGCGACCCTCCTCCACCGGCGTCCCGGCCCCTTCGCCCACCGCTGCGCCTGCCCCGTCCCAGCCAGCTGACCCCGCCTCCGGCTCCCGCTCCTCTCCCCTGCTCGCCGACCGCCCTCGCCCAGCCAGCCGACCTTGCCTCACCCCGATGCCCCGCCTACTCCCCTCCTGTTCCCGTCACCACGCCCACCTCCGGCCGCCGCCTCCTCCCTCACCCCGCCGCACCACCTGTGCGTTTCTCTTCCCCCTCTCGTGAGTTCTTTTCTACTTTACTTATTTATTATGTTAATGTCATTATAATAATAATATTATCATATTATAATTATTGTTATTAGTATTATTATTATTATTATTATTATTATCATATTATTATTATTGTGATTTCATTATTGTTATATTATTATGTTAATATTATTCTACTAGTATTATTATTGTGTTATTACTTTATTATTATTATATTATTATTATTATTGTATTATTATTATTATTATTTTAATTATCATATTATTATTATTATTATAATTTTCATATTTTTATTATTATTGTTATTAATTCTATATTATTATTATTATTATTAATATTATTATAAATATATTATTTTTTTAATTATCATTATATTATGTTGTTATTTTTATTATTATATTATGTTAATATTACTATTTTTATTATTATCATGTTATTATTATTATTATTAATATTATTATTATTAATATTATTATTATTATTATTATTATTATTACTATCATGTTATTAATATTAATATTAATATTATTGTTATTATTATAATTATCTTTGCGCTATGATATTTATTAATTGTTCTTGTTAGTATTATGTCATTATAATTATTCTTATTATTATGTTAATATTATTGTTATGATATTATTGTTACTCTTATTATTATTATATTATTATTATGTCATAATAATAATAATTATTATTATTATTGTGACATTATTATTACTACATTTTGGTTCTTATTACGTTATTATTATTATTATTAATATGTTGTCTTTAATGAGCCTGCTTAACGGTCTATTGTTTTAGGATTGGGTTGATGGCGCGGTACGGTGCGACCATTACGCAACGGGAGTCTTGCACCGTGTCGTTTCGTTCCGAGCTGCGTCTTGAGGTAGGTCTCCCTTTGCACTCACCTTTAAATTTAGAATTTATTTATTCCTTGACTTTTTATTAAGTTTCAGAAAATTCAAAAGTATTATTAAGTAGTTATCTATAGTTTGGTGATCTGCTGATGATAAAAGTTGTTTTAATTCTAGCGTTTCATTAAAAGTGTTCTTCTTGGTTTTAGTTTTGTGCTTCCATGGTAGTATTGCTAAATGGTTCTTCCTGAATAATGAAAGTCATGTTAAATTGCGTTTTGAAATGTTTTTGGCGTGTGTAAATTTGTAGATGTATTGTTTATGGAAAATGGTGTTTTCTCAGAACCTTGATTAGAGAAAACGTCGTGTGACCTTTGAACTTGTTTTGGAAACTTTATGTGTGGCTCTTGGTTGATGAAAGATGTTTTCCTTTGTTACGCGAACAAAAGTTTGAATTTCATTTGGGAAATGGTGTTCCTTCAAAAAAATGATTAAAGGCCCGTTTGGCTCTTGATAAAAGTGGGGTGCGTTTGGTGATTGGAAAGTGACTCTACTTGTGAAACAAATGTGTTCCAGGTTTAAGATGCTGATCTGAGTTTCTTAAATAAATTTCTAAGTGCGTTTCTGGTTTTCAATGAAATGGCGTGTGTCATCCCTTTTTAAAAACACTTTAGTCTTAAATGATCAAAATGTGAGTGACATGACGGCCCGGTTGGCACTTTATCAAATGTGAAGTGATTATATATATATATACGTACTTGTGAGGGCATTTCTACAGGGGGACTTCCCTTCGAGGGTTGTCGTGTAGTGATGTCCGTGTAAGGGGTTGGCAAGTGCGGTGAGATGAGTCACGCGTGCGAGGGTCTCCCACTTACACAGTGTTACTAAACTACCAGGGGTTTTCTAGGGATGTTCAGGATCGCCCATGGTTATTGCTGATAACTTCTGGTTTACTTTTTCTTGCACTTGGTTTTCCTTGCCTGCTTACCTTTACTTGCACTTGTCTTTCCTGCTTGTTTACTTTCAGTTCTTCTTTACCACTTGTACTGGTTTTTTTGCGAAAATGGTTCTTAAATAAAAATGTGTTTTTCTCTTGTGTAGTAAAACTGAAAATGTAACACTTCTTTATCGTTCAGAACGAATTTAGAATCAATGAAAAGAAATTCAACTTTTGAAAAAGGATAAGGGTAATGGCTCGTGTTTAGTTTTTCAAGTGAAACATTATAAAAGCATACTTTTATACATTGTAGTTCAAACCTGAAATAGGTAGATTCTTTATTTACTGGCGGTGCATTGTGATTTGTTGTGGGGCTCACCTACTGAGTACTTTTGTGCTCACGCCTATCTTTTACCATTTCAGTCGCAGGTCTTCTGTTTTGAGTCGCTCAGTGTTGGAGCGAGGTTGCTCTCTAGTTGGGTGGTGACCTGAGAGGTCACATGGAGGTACGTGGTCGTGTGGCTTTTATTTCTTTTCCTTTGTTAGTGCTTATTTGTTCAGTTCTATTTACATTTGTTTGGGCTCAAATCGTTCCCATCTACTTAATTTTGATGCCCGGCACTTGTTGCCATCCCGGGGGGATCGGGAACGCCCCTCGGGACTTGCCGCGGATCGGCTCGGGTGACCGGTTCAGGGTCGACCCGGGCTGGTTCGTGACAAAATGGTATCAAAGGTGGTTCTTGTTATTTGGGTTGTCCGGTAGAAGGAGATTAGGACTGTCGGAACTCGACAGGTAGGTACGGGAAGAGCGTCGCGAACTCTTGCTCGCACTGATCTTCGAGTTACCAGGGGTAGTTCGGGAATTGTGTCCTTGTCTTTTCTGGTTTGTCTTGGATTGAGAGATGATAATGGAGGCAAGCCGATGTTACGTCGCGATTTCACATGGAGTAGTGACCCATGTGGAGTCCGAGTACACGGTTTGAATTCCTCCTAGTGGTCGACGATGACTTGGGACATGGCCCACTACCATGTCGCTAGGTTGAGCGTGACTACTAGTCCCTCATTTCAGTGATTGATGCAATTTTGGTTGCTGCTTCTGTTTTGGTCTGTGTGAGTGTGTAGTTGGAAATGAAAAAGGGTTTTTGAAAATTTGACTGGTTTCTTTTAAAGGACTTTAAATGTATAAAATGGGTTTTGAAACTGAAATCTCTTGATTTGAAAATCTGTTGTTTGCTTGGAATTGGTTAAGAATGATTTGGGTTGAAACCTCGGTTCCTCTTTATGAACGTTTGCACATGTGTGAGAATGCATGGAAAGTGTGTGTTGATGCACGTATGAATGGAATGTGGATGAAGACATGTGCAACGGTTCATGGGATTACCTGGGTGTGTATTTGAAATAAATGGCTTGACCTTGTTTTCTAAATTGGTTTTAAATGGGAAACGGTTTTGGAAAGTTTTGGTTTGAAAGTGGATGGGTTTTTGGAAAGTGATCTTGAAAAAGGGTGGTTTTGAAATCAAAAATGAAAAGGGAATTTTAAAGAGGAGATTTTGTTTTGGGTTGTGTTTTATCTGTTTGGTCCTTGTGTTGACTGTTTTTGATGAAGACGCTTTTATGGATGTTGCTTCGATTTGATGATGGTTTTGGCCTTGTGTTGTATATGTCGCTCAGGAGATGCCGCCCAGAAAGTTCTCTAAGGATTCGGATATGTCATGCCCAGTTTTTGGTCCTCCTCAGACTTTTCCTATTCTCTATAGTGATTAGGGTCCGTTAGAGGCAGTGAAATGGCTCGAGGAAGTGGAACGTGTCTTTAGAATATTGGGAACTCCCGATAATGTTAAGGTTCGTGCAATTATGGACTTGTTTGAGGGTCCAGCTCTGGACCAGTGGAAGATGGTTACCCCACCGTCAACGCAAGGTGAAATGACGTGGGATGTCTTCAGAATCATTTTCATCCAATGGTTTGTACCTGAGGAAGTGAAGTTGGGGAAAAAGAGAGAGCTTGTGCATATTCAACAAGGTCAACGGACGGTGAAGGCATATGTTGACCATTTCAAGGAACTGATTCCCTTTTCTCCAGAGGTAGCATCGCATGAGCTCATGAAAGCCTCTCTTTTCACTGGGGGTCTTCGTTCCGAGATCAAGGAGCGAGTCCTCCCTTCTGAATACCTTTGTTTCGAGAAGCTGGAAGAGAAAGCTTTCTTGGCTGAGTTGCTTTCCGGTGTGCGGGTGGTTAATACTTCAGCGTCCCCTGTTGTTGTTCGTAAGAGTTCCCCCTCTGGTGAGGAAAAGGTGCCAGAGATACCTGTTCCTAATGAGTTATCCCCTTTGGTCCCAGTTTCCAGTTCATCAGATCGTTTAATGGTGTGCTATCAGTGTGGTCGTTTCGGACATTTAAAATCATCTTGTCGCAACCCTCCGAAGACGTGTCATCGCTGTGGTTGTCTGGGTCATCTGGAGAAGTTTTGCAAGAAGCGTCACTTGAAGAGGAAGCTGTGATGGGAGAATGTCAGTACCTGACTGTGAGGCAGAAGATGCTTCAGCCATCAGAGCCCCAGCCACAAGTCTCGGGGTGAAGCTCGCGCACAGTCAGGAGTCCCCAGGGTTGTGAAGCCTTGGTCCAGGCATTGTGTTCTATGTTAGCAGTGGAACAATCAAGATCTTCTAGTACTTGTTTTTCTGCTGTTAAGTCTTGACGTTGTTGTACGTTCATTGTTTTACCATGGGGTTATCATGGACTTGTTCTATTATAATCCAAGTAGTCTGGTTTATGTAAATGTGTTGTTTTTCTAAAAAGTGGCAATGGACTTGTTCTATGATAAATCTAAGCGGACTTGTCGTGAGAATGTAATATTCCGAATCGTGTGTCCTTCTTAAAAGTGTGTTTGACTCTCGTGTGGGTTGACCTCGTTTTAGTTATGTTGTCGATGTGGTTATGTTTTGTGGACTTCGGTGGATCATGTCTCCAATTTGATGTCGGTCAAATGTTTTTCTATAGGTTTTCCCTGGTGTTGAAGGTTGTTGACTCTGGTCGAGGATTTAGTGTCTTGACGGAAGTGTTGTTTTAATCGTGCTATAGGAGTTGGTTTGAATTGGTTGGGAGTTCCCGCGTCGACCCTTTTCTAGGGTCTTCCTTTTAGATGGTCAACTTTTCTGCACGAGTTGAGCTCTTGTGGTGGGGAGAACCCCTTCGTGTTCTCCCCTCGATCTCGGACCCCAGTTTTCTCTTGAATCGGTCGGGTGTGACCTGTGTAGAGTAAGGTCATCCCCGAGAACTTCAGTTTTCTTCAGTATTGTTGGGCATAGACTTGGATTTTTGGCTGACTTGCGGCCTGGTGACTTTCTGGGGGCAGAAAGTGTCTGTCGTGGGGAGAATTGTCACACCCCGACCGCGGACATCCGTAATTTTTCTCCTTTCTTGGTCCCGATTTAAATTTTTCGAAGTTTAAGTGTGATTGGTGGTTTCGCGCCGGTACGCGGTCATCGCATCGCTAGCGATGGTCGTGCGTTCGGCCCGGGGGACGATGTGTCCACCCGGCGTTTTAAATATTAAAGTTTTTACGTTGACCTTTTATTATTATTACTATTTGAGTTGCGTTATTATTATAATTAACTAACTTTTATTTACTTTAATTATTTTATTGTTATGATTATTATTATAAAGTATTATTAAGATTATTATGAAGGTTTGTTCTTATTATTATAAAGTGATTATTATTATCACAACATTTTATTATTATTATTATTATAAGTTTTATTTTTATTATATAAGTTTTATTATTGTTAAGATTATATGTTTTATTATTATTATTATAATTATAATTATTATTTTTATCATATATATATATATATATTTAAGCCTAACCTACCCTAGCTAACCCTAATCCCTTTCCCGTAGCCGCCACTCCATCCTACCGCACCCCCCCGCTCCATCTTCGGCCGACCCGCACACACCTCGTCCGGCGACCCTCCTCCACCGGCGTCCCGACCCCTTCGCCCACCGCTGCGCCTGCCCCGTCCCAGCCAGCTGACCCCGCCTCCGGCTCCCGCTCCTCTCCCCTGCTCGCCGACCGCCCTCGCCCAGCCAGCCGACCTCGCCTCACCCCGATGCCCCGCCTACTCCCCTCCTGTTCCCGTCACCGCGCCCACCTCCGGCCGCCGCCTCCTCCCTCACCCCGCCGCACCACCTGTGCGTTTCTCTTCCCCCTCTCGTGAGTTCTTTTCTACTTTACTTATTTATTATGTTAATGTCATTATAATAATATTATTATCATATTATAATTATTTTTATTAGTATTATTATTATTATTATTATTATCATATTATTATTATTGTGATTTCATTATTGTTATATTATTATGTTAATATTATTCTACTAGTATTATTATTGTGTTATTACTTTATTATTATTATATTATTATTATTATTGTATTATTATTATTATTATTTTAATTATCATATTATTATTATTATTATTATAATTTTCATATTTTTATTATTATTGTTATTAATTCTATATTATTATTATTATTATTAATATTATTATAAATATATTATTGTTTTAATTATCATTATATTATGTTGTTATTTTTATTATTATATTATGTTAATATTACTATTTTTATTATTTTCATGTTATTATTATTATTATTAATATTATTATTGTTATTATTATTATTATTATTATTATTACTATCATGTTATTAATATTAATATTAATATTATTGTTATTATTATAATTATCTTTGCGCTATGATATTTATTAATTGTTCTTGTTAGTATTATGTCATTATAATTATTCTTATTATTATGTTAATATTATTTTTATGATATTATTGTTACTCTTATTATTATTATATTATTATTATGTCATAATAATAATAATTATTATTATTATTGTGACATTATTATTACTACATTTTGGTTCTTATTACGTTATTATTATTATTATTAATATGTTGTCTTTAATGAGCCTGCTTAACGGTCTATTGTTTTAGGATTGGGTTGACGGCGCGGTACGGTGCGACCATTACGCAACGGGAGTCTTGCGCCGTGTCGTTTCGTTCCGAGCTGCGTCTTGAGGTAGGTCTCCCTTTGCACTCGCCTTTAAATTTAGAATTTATTTATTCCTTGACTTTTTATTAAGTTTCAGCAAATTCAAAAGTATTATTAAGTAGTTATCTATAGTTTGGTGATCTGCTGATGATAAAAGTTGTTTTAATTCTAGTGTTTCATTAAAAGTGTTCTTCTTGGTTTTAGTTTTGTGCTTCCATGGTAGTATTGCTAAATGGTTCTTCCTGAATAATGAAAGTCATGTTAAATTGCGTTTTGAAATGTTTTTGGCGTGTGTAAATTTGTAGATGTATTGTTTATGGAAAATGGTGTTTTCTTAGAACCTTGATTAGAGAAAACGTCGTGTGACCTTTGAACTTGTTTTGGAAACTTTATGTGTGGCTCTTGGTTGATGAAAGATGTTTTCCTTTGTTACGCGAACAAAAGTTTGAATTTCATTTGGGAAATGGTGTTCCTTCAAAAAAATGATTAAAGGCCCGTTTGGCTCTTGATAAAAGTGGGGTGCGTTTGGTGATTGGAAAGTGACTCTACTTGTGAAACAAATGTGTTCCAGGTTTAAGATGCTGATCTGAGTTTCTTAAATAAATTTCTAAGTGCGTTTCTGGTTTTCAATGAAATGGCGTGTGTCATCCCTTTTTAAAAACGCTTTAGTCTTAAATGATCAAAATGTGAGTGACATGACGGCCCGGTTGGCACTTTATCAAATGTGAAGTGATTATATATATATATACGTACTTGTGAGGGCATTTCTACAGGGGGACTTCCCTTCGAGGGTTGTCGTGTAGTGATGTCCGTGTAAGGGGTTGGCAAGTGCGGTGAGATGAGTCACGCGTGCGAGGGTCTCCCACTTACACAGTGTTACTAAACTACCAGGGGTTTTCTAGGGATGTTCAGGATCGCCCATGGTTATTGCTGATAACTTCTGGTTTACTTTTTCTTGCACTTGGTTTTCCTTGCCTGCTTACCTTTACTTGCACTTGTCTTTCCTGCTTGTTTACTTTCAGTTCTTCTTTACCACTTGTACTGGTTGTTTTGCGAAAATGGTTCTTAAATAAAAATGTGTTTTTCTCTTGTGTAGTAAAACTGAAAATGTAACACTTCTTTATCGTTCAGAACGAATTTAGAATCAATGAAAAGAAATTCAAATTTTGAAAAAGGATAAGGGTAATGGCTCGTGTTTAGTTTTCCAAGTGAAACATTATAAAAGCATACTTTTATACATTGTAGTTCAAACCTGAAATAGGTAGATTCTTTATTTACTGGCGGTGCATTGGGATTTGTTGTGGGGCTCACCTACTGAGTACTTTTGTGCTCACGCCTATCTTTTACCATTTCAGTCGCAGGTCTTCTGTTTTGAGTCGCTCAGTGTTGGAGCGAGGTTGCTCTCTAGTTGGGTGGTGACCTGAGAGGTCACATGGAGGTACGTGGTCGTGTGGCTTTTATTTCTTTTCCTTTGTTAGTGCTTATTTGTTCAGTTCTATTTACTTTTGTTTGGGCTCAAATCGTTCCCATCTGCTTAATTTTGATGCCCGGCACTTGTTGCCATCCCGGGGGGATCGGGAACGCCCCTCGGGACTTGCCGCAGACCGGCTCGGGTGACCGGTTCAGGGTCGACCCGGGCTGGTTCGTGACATTCATGTTGTCCCACCAGAAGTGTTCTCAGAGATCACAATACATCTTGATACTACCTGGAAGGATAGAGAATTTTGAGCAATGTGAATTATCCAATAGATCATTATTTATCCTAGGTGATTAATGAACACAAAGCTGCATTCCAATCCAAATCCAACTATCATTGTTGATATAAAAATATAGAAACATCCCTTTCTTTACTACATTTACCTACTTTTGTAACTCTATATCATCCATTGGTGCGTCCTTAATCTTCTCTTGGAATGATGGTTGCATGATCATTTGGTAGAGGTAAGATTAATCCCCTAACCATATGATTTAAAAATCCATCCTTTTCATACCCATGAATAAAGTTTCTTTCTCAATCCAGAGAAAGGATAGAGTAGCATGATATATTCTTCTTAGAGTATCAACTACCTTGTTTTCTTTTTAAGGAACATAGTGAATAGAGATATTTTTTCATGATTATCTCTAACCATCTAATTTGATGCATGGTTAGCTTCTTTTGAGTGAATATATACACTAATATCTTATGATCGATGTATACATCACACTTCTCACCATAAAGGTAGTGTCACTATATTTTCATAGAAAAATTATGTGTGCCAACTATAGATTATGCATCTTGTAATTGTTCTAATGGATCGTCAATAGACTTGAGGTGCAGGCTATCGCATTATCATTTTAAATGAGTACACAACACAACCCTTTATCTGAAGCATCAATGTATATCACAAAACATTATCCAACTTTTGATAGTGTGAGTATAGGTGCAGTGATCAGCCTTTTCTTTAGCTCCTTGAAGCATCCCTGACATTCTGTCATCCTAATATACTTTACCCCTTTATTGGTTAACATAGTTAACAGACTTGAAAATCATTATAAATATCTCACAAAACCTAATTAGTACCCAGATAATCCATGAAAACTAAAAAATTATGTGACACTTGAGGGTCTGGGTCATTCCCCAATTGCCATTATTTTTGAAGGGTCCACAGAAATTCCCTATCTTATGATCACATTTCCCAAGAACGTGACTTGCTTCATCCAAAAGTCACATATTCTGAACTTGGCATACATCTTATCTTTTCTCGATGTCACCAACAAAAGTCTTATATTATCTTTATGTTCCTAATTTCTCTTGGTTTATATGATAATTTCATTAATAAAAACTACCAAAAATTTGTCCAGGTAATGTCTAAAGACTCTATTGATTAAATCCATGAGGATTGCAGTGAAATTATTATGTCTGAAGGGTATCACAAGAAACACATTGTTCCCATACCATATATGTAATGTATTCTTCTGAATATCTTCCTTCTTAACCTTTAGCTGATTATACCCTAAATGAAGATGCACCTTTTAGAAGTATTGAGATCCTCCTAACTGATAAAACAAGTCTTCAATACTTGGAAGATGACACTTCTTATTTATGGTGATCTTTTTGTATTCCTGATAATCAACCACATTGTTTCATCCTTCTTATAAACAAATTAAACTAGTGTGCCCCAAGGTGATGCACTAGGGCATATGAACCCTTTGTCCAAATTCTCTTGTAGCTTCTTATTTAACTCCTCCAGTTCGATAGGATCCATCCTATAGGTACACTTTGAGATAGGAGTAGCTCTAGCTATGAGTTCTATGGATAACTCTACCTTACAATCTGGGTGAAGTCTTTGTAAATCTTTAGGCAATATGTCACTGTATTCCCTCAAGAGGGGAATTTTCACAAGGTTAGAACATCCCTTTGATTCATCCATTTTGATGAGTTATGATTCTTTACAGGGTATCAAAACATATAATGTTAAAGTATTTTTCAATGTTGATTAATGATCTTTATTACATTTATAGTGGAGCATGGGATGGTTCAGAATAAGAAAATATAATTCCTTTTCTTGACAGTTGATACACGCTCAATATAACTAGAGCTAATCCATTACCATTATAGCACTGAATTCAACCAAGAGAAGTATTACAAGATTCACTGGAAGAATCTTTCCACATACGTCAATAAGAGAATATTAAAACACTTGGGTTTCAATGATTTCAACCTTTGGTGTTTTTACAGATATCTCTACTTAAAGGTTTCAGGTCTTCGATTCGATTGTTCTATCAAACATGATTGATATAATAGAATGATTAGAACTATAATTAAATAATACTTTTTCCATTATTGAGTGAATAAGAAGTGTACCTTATAAGAATTCATTATCTTGCTCCACACTCACATTAGTGATGGGATAAGCCTCCCCTTGTTTCTTTGGCTTTGGTGGCTGTTGATGTGGATTACCCACGAGGACACGAGGTTTAGTGCACTGGATTGCATAGCGCAATTGATCCCTACAGTTATAAAATTGAACCATGGGTGGTTTTTTTCTTTCCTCTACCACATTATCCTTAATTTTCATGTCTTTTCGACAATATTGAGCATGGTTTTCTTCTTTTCCGCACATTAATAATTTCCCCATCCCTTTGATATAGTTCCCATGATGAAACTACCAACATTTTTGTCATGGGGGTCGTTTAGTTTTCTTCCCACATTTATCATTATATCCCTCATCTTGAAACTCCATCTTTCATATCTTATCAACATATCCATGAGACCATTCTCCAAAAATTATATCCACATTGAGATCAGATAAAACAACTTCTTCATAATCCCAAAGTCTTGAATTACAATATTTTTTCAAAATTTTGGTTTTAATCCACTAAATTATCTATTAATTTTTCATGTCTTTGTTGAAAACAAAAATTGAAGCATACTTTCCAATACTTGTGAAATTATCCTTGTAGGATGTGACATATTATCCTTATTTTTTCACGATCTCTATGAATTATCTCTTCCTATTCGTATGGATATTTCGTGGTAAATACATTTAAGGAAACATGATATTAAATTCTTCCCATTTCATCTCTTTAATTTTGTCTCTTGACTTGGTGTTCTTAATTAAATTTGTCCATTGATCATCCTCTCCATATAGACGATAAAACACTAGTGTCGCAATCTCCTTCTCTTAATAGTGTAGCATAGAAAAGATATTCTCCCAAGATTTTACCCACTATTCCATAACAAGTGGATTGAAAGATCCACTAAACGTTTGTGGTCATTGTGTATAAAACAAAAGATAGCAAGTTTCTCCCTCTTTGGTGAAGGAGGGCATTCCACGTTATTCTAGTTATTGTTACTATATTTTTATGGTTGGTTACGTATCCTCACAAAGTCTTGAACTCCTCCTCCCATAGAATTTGGTATGTCATTCGGGCCATCATTGCATTGGCCCTCACATGGGTTGTTGGTCAAATTTCTCATAGTTCCCACCATTTTCTAAAATAGAAAAGGTTACATAAAAACATAATTCAAAAATTCTGGAATAACATATTTATTTTTATGATTTACACAAAAAAAATAACTTATGGGATCCCTATGTAAAGATCCTTCTGTGCATATTTTTATTTAGTCTCATGCTAGAGGTTTTCCCTAGGGTTCACTAATCCTAATTAACAAATTAACTAAACAATTCCTCTGATAACAACTATAGAAACCCTACCTTTTATTATATTTCTATAATATCATTATAAAGATAAAATCATAATAGTATTAAACCATGAGGATCAAGAGGTTTAGTGTCTTGGGAATGCTAGGACCAAACAGAACATTTACAACATTAAGCATAAAAATTTATTTAATTCATTTTTCTCTTTATCCTTATTCGAATGTGACCTATCCTTGGTACATGTAGTCACCTGAGGATATAAATTAGAATGGGGTGAACTAAAATCCTAGTAAGAGTATATATAAGCACACTATTTCTTGGCGTGATCATAATCATAACATCATCCTCAAAATTATGAGAGGAATCATTAATAAATGACTTGAAATGTGGTAATGCATAAAAATGAAACATCATGTCTTTGAGGTTATCTACTACACATAGTATTGAACAAAGATAGCATATTGTTCAAACATAATTTCAAATTAACTTATGAAATTCATCATTGTAACCAATTAATTGGATTAATATCAAATTTAGGGTTCACATGTCACATCATAACATTCATTTTGTGTTATATAATTCTAGGTGCACCCGTCACATGATAACAATATGATTATCTTGTATGACAAATATAACATATATAAAAAATGAAAATAAATAACCCATTAATATAAATGGGATTCATCTCATAATAAAACAATCATAAACATTGGTTTCCCAAAAGAAAGTAGGAATATCTTATTTGATACAAGAACCATCATTCTTGAGTGAGAAGTAAAATCTATATTTTTTGGAAGAAGTATTCTTTTAGAAAACATTTGTTTAACATAAACTCCAGCGTAAAATAGGGATTTCCGATAAAAGATATGATAATGATGAAAAAATATTTTTTACAGAGTGACCATATAAAAAAATTGACTGAATGTGGGAGAACCCGAAGAAATAAAGTTGGGTTCTAGAATTTCCCCTTACCTAGTATATGAACGCTTTATTCACTTTAAATTCAAGTATTTCCAAATTAGATTCATTAAATAATAAATAAATAATATTTTGAACATGAATATGGTTAATTTTGGTTTTATTATTTTATTTTAGGGGCCTTTAGATGAGTTATAGGGTTTAAATTAATTTATCAATAATGTTCGTTTTTATTGTTTTCTTGAACGGTTCACTTGTATCCATAAATGGATGTTTTTGTAGAAAATGGATAAAAATAAGGAACTGATATTACATGTTATTAATGATATTATAAGATTATAAATGATATTATAAGTAATTATTTTATATACCCTGTGGATTAATCATTATATAATAATTTAATGATGATTTTTTTGATAATTAGTGTGGGTTTTCGACCACAATTAACTTGTTTTTTAATCATTTTGTAATATGTACAAAAGTTAGTTCCAAAAAATTATATAGGATATAATAGATATAAAATAATCTGGTTCAACCATAAAAATGGTTTCATGACCAGATCTGATTGCGGTAAATGAAAATGAATACATGTCTTTCTTGAAGGTGATAAATTAATAGCTCACAAACAACATTTTCCTTTCTCAAATTTAAAAAAATTGGGGATGGTATTGGATTATATATAATAACATTATTATCCTAAAATTACATTATATTAATGATACTTGAGTTACCATGCTATTTGTATGAGGATAGTTGGGTATAGATTAAAAAATGAACATCAAATTGAAAGGAGATTAAAGGAAGAGAGAGAGAGATATATAGGAATTACGTCTTGAATCCTCCTCTTGAGATCCCCCTTAAGAAACCTAGTATTAGCCTTTTAATGAGACTAGAATCTCATGTACATGGGGTAGGGGCTTGAGAATATTCTTGTTCAGAGTTTATACAAGGAATGAAGCTTGAGAGGTGTGAGGAACTGAGGGTGTGAAGGGTAGTATTTATAGTGGAGGGGAGAGAGGTTTTCCCAATATAATATTCATTAATATACTATTTATCAATAGAAAATGTAACAGTGAGTCTTTTATGACTAATTATACTAATATTATCATGTGTATCTGAACAACATGTTCTTAAAATAGTAGTACATCACCCTTTACTCTATAATTCAAGAATTGAACTTATTTTGTAAATTAGTGTATTTCACAATTCATCAAAAATTCATGTATTTCATAAAAATCCCAAAAATTCACCGTAAACCTTCTCGACATGTAGTATCCAATAATGAACATTGTTTTCCAAAAATAATTTCCGAAATATGATTAATTTAATTTTTATTTTAAATCATAATTTACTTGAAAACTAATGATTTTAAAATTGACACTAATTTCATAATGCTATCAAAAATTACATAAGGTCTTATAAAATTTACATAGAACTAGAACATAGAATTGTTAATTTAAGATAAATTTTAGGAAAAAAATTTCTCATTTAAATTATTTAATTAATTTTAATTCTTTATTTAGGACTTATAAATATATCAAATCCTTTACTAAGGTAAAACTATTACTTATAATATTCCTAAGTTTTATTTAATCATTAATGGGTAAGGTTACAATTATTTTAGAGAATTTAATATTAATAAGGGTTATATTACTATTCATAAGGATAGGTTATTGTTCACCAAAAATTAAATTTGTCTTATCAGACTCTAAACATCTTACTGATTTCAACCATTTATGTCATATTTTTGAAATCCAAAACACAAAACTGAAAAAATATATGTTTTTTGGTCACATAGTAGATAACTAAATAATGATGTGGAATTATGTTTAATAATTTTATAATAAATTAAGGAAATATTATAAGAAGTAAATTCAATTGATAAAAATCTGGTTCATTACACTTTCTATCAAAGTCATTGGGCATAAAATCTATTTCTTCAAAACGAAACACATCTAAATGGTTCATCAAATTCCACCTCATCTAAGATAAGTGGAATAAATCATGTATTATTATATTCAAAGGTTGAAGTCCTCACCTACAATACACTATCCATATCTTATAAAAACATTGGATCAACCCCTCAATATGAGGACCCAAACTCTAATATTATATCAAATGACGGTTTTAAAATCACAACAAAACACATAAGAATAGGATTTGGGGAATACATAACAAAAATATGCAATAAAAAACTATATATTATGATCCAGTACATATCAAAATAAATCCCTCCAATAACATTGGGTAATGTGATATATGTCTTGATATTTTGTGTACTATTCACCAACAATATGCTAACATTTTTACAATTATTATGTCATTATTTATGCATGTATGTTTTTTGTGAACATGATATCATCATTATCTACAACAATGTGTGGTATTTGACCACTATGAAATGATATTTAAATTTTATTCATATTCCACATTCCAGGCCTTTATAAAATATTTCTCTAATAATTATGACAATTATCCTATTCATATTATTTGATAATAATTTTTATTCTCACAGATGTTCTATTTATTTATGTTCTTTATTCCTCCTCTTACTGGGCTTTTAGATCTCCCCATAGTTTAATTTATATCCTCAGTTGACTACATGTACTAAAAATAATGTGAGTTATTATAAGGATAAAAATGTTATAATTAAATAATTTTTTTTATTATGTATAAGTGATTTATGATCCAAATTTTCCCAAGATACAGAACCATTTTATCATTGAATGTGTATCTATTAGGTTAGTTATCTTTAATGTGATGAAATAATCATGATAGAAAATTCAGGACACTATAATATTCTTAAATATTTTAAGTGAAATGAAGTCAATGGTGATTATTTGAAGAATATTTTTAATACATTTATTAATGATTCATTTTATCCTTGTTTAACAACTTTTAATTCTATCTACAAAAATTTACATTTTTGGGTCACATAATTATAAGATATTGTTTATATATGGGTCCCTCAATGATGGAAGTTATTGAAAAATGGCCCCAATCAACCATGTTGACTAAAAGGTTTAATTTTATTAGAATGTTTTTATACTATCGATGCATTATGAAAAAAATATCATGGATGTCAAATCCACTAACCAATTTTACATAAAATAGATCCATGTTTCATTAGATAGATTAATGTGAAGAAAAATTCAATGAACTGGAGAGATGGTTGGTCAGTACAACTATGCTCAAACTACCCTATAGTGAATAATGGTTAGTGATTTATTGTTTTTATCTAATTAATTTCTTATGATGAATTTTCACTTGTAATTAATGGCATTTCTATTATGACCCATGATAAATGAATGTTCGGTAAAATAATTACCAAAATCATGACTTAGAAGTGATAGTGGTAATTTTTTTTTGAAGATATGGAGATATTATAGTTGTATTAAATGGTGTGAAAAAATATTTCAATCATAAAATCATCAAATAAGTATTCACATATTAGGTAATGAATATGAAAGAAATAATTTATTTGAAACTAGTTAAATATTATGAGTTCATAATAAATTAACACCCTTTGAAGGGGAACCGGGTAGTTGATTCTCTGAGTTTGAAAGATCATGTTAGTTTTTCCATTATTTGTATTAAAGGAGATACAATAAGTATTTTTATATATAGTATTAACCTTGTAATCCTATCTAAATGATTAATCTTTTATCTTTCACAAATGAATGATGAACTAATTTTCTAGGAGGATTTTAAAGAGGCACCTAAAGAAGACGTGGAGTTACAAAAGAAGTTAATCAGTATTGATGATTTCATTCATAATAGTGATGGAATGATAAATTTATTGAATATATTATGTGGCACAAAAATACATGTGTTTGAGAAACATTTTTTATATGAATCTCAGATGTCATTATTCTCTATTTATCACTAATGTAAAAAGATATAAATATATTTTAAAGGGAATTTCTTATTTTAAAACATAGAGAAATGTATTATAGAGTTTATATATTGATATTTGGTATGATATAATGTTAACAATAAGGGTATCATGACTAAGGGGGTGTTTCAATCATTACTCATAATAGAGTGTAAAAATGAAAACATAAGCTTATATTACATCATGGGACTCCACAGGACATCTAATGTGTACAATGTTATTTTAGTTATTGTTGATATCCTTATAAAAATATCACATTTTATTACTATACGAGATTTTTTCTATATTGATCGTCTAACTAAAATATACATTATTAAAGATGAATGGTTTCATGGACTACCACTCTCAATCATAACTAAACGAGATTCATGTTTTACATAAATTTTCTGGAGGAGACTTCAATAATCCATGAATAAAGAGATGTCATTTTCACTATATATCATCTTTAGATAGATGTTCAGTCTAATAGTACCATAAAATCCCGAGAATATATGTCAAGGGATTTCACTATGATTTCAATGGATTATATAAAAAACCATACTCTAGAAAAATTTTCATAAGGTAATAGCTTTAGCATGATAATTCAAATGATTACTTACAAATCCCTCATGGAATGAAATGATATACTCTAGTATGTTGGGATAAATTTCCAAGAAAAATAATGGGACAAGAATAAGAAAAAGAAATTTCATATAAATATATATATCCATTTAGTAACACATTAGGGGATACGAATGTTGATATAATATTTTTACTGAAAATATTTTGTGATATTTCGTGTTCAAAGACATTGGTAATGTGTTCCTAATGATATATCCTTGGAATAATGTTATGAGATTTGGAATGAAGGGAATGTTAAACCCCATATATATCAGTACCTATGAGATTAGGGATCACATGAGGATGGTAGCTTATCACATGGTTATTCTTTTGAACCACTCCCATGTTCAAAACATGTTCCATGAATCTCTTTTGAAAATGTTTGTATTAGATCATTCACATATAATAAACTCAGAAGTTAAACTATTATCAAATTATCATTCTTATGAAGAGAAACGAGTATAAATCGGGTATCGTAGTTACAAATTTATATGGAACAAGACTACTCAAATATTTAAGGATATATAGAGGAATTATATATTTGGGGAATCAACATGGAAACCTAAGGATTTGATGAGGTAGAGGTATCATCAATTTTTTGTAGGAGTGATTGAATTCGAATGGTGAAATTCTTATAAGAGGGTAAAATGTGACACCCAAGTGTTTTAGAATACTATTATCTTTAATAAATAAATTCATTTCATAAAGAGTGATGCATGAAACCCTAAACATTCAGGAATTTCGATTATGAAAGATCAAATGAACAACATTATGCCATATTTAATTGAAAAGAATAAAAAATAACTTCTAATTCACTTAGTAAATATTTTTTATTCTAAAAAACTTGTTTAAAATATTTTTTTATGAGATTTTTTTTTCATATATGTTTCATTTATAAATTTATTCATAATATTTATATTATGAAAAATTATTTTATAATATTTACTAAAATGTATTCATTTTTATCATTTCCTTATAAATTAAAATTGAAGAATTTGTTTGTAAAGAAGTATTTTCTTTTGAAAGAAATCTATTATAAATTATTTTTTATCAATATGAATTATTAATTATTGATGAAATATTTTAAGGAAATTTTTCTAAAATATATTCCATGAAATATATCTATGTTCATATAATTATTTTTGATAGAAATTATTTCGAGTAAGTTTTATTTTATGTTTAAAAATACATTTTTAAAAAAAATGTTATTCATTGGTTTTAAATTTTTCATTTAAAGTGAAATGATACCACTTACAGGAATGGAATTTTGAAAAATTATTTCCTTATTGAGAATTATCATTTCCATATTTTTGAAAACTTCAATTTAATTTTTTATCATTATGAATAATATCAATAGTAAAACATTGTTAATTTGGTAAAGTATAAAAGGATTAATGGGGGTTAATTTTAAAGATATGTGATAAAAGATCATAATAACCTAGATAAATATTACTGATTAATGGTATTTTGAACCACACTTATCATATATTTAAATATAGGTTTCCTTGGTTTGAATTTCACTGGATTATGAATTTATTATATTATAATGTTTTAAATATTTAAATGATTAACACCCACCGCACTTATATAAGGGGAGCCCCTCCCTTCACTTATTACAAAAAATAAATACATCTTTTTGTCATAATACATGGAAAAAATATATTCATATATTCCATCTATACATCCTAGAATTTTTTCCACCCAAAACACCTTCCTTTGAAGGCATAATTTGTACTCTAAAGAATGTTTCCTAAAGAAGATGGAATTTTTTTACCAAACTATTTTAAATTTATTTCATATTTAACCTATGTTAAATATTATTTTAGAATATAGAAATGATAACATATATATAATTATTATAATTGAATTTTTTTACTAATGGTACATCCATTTTCTATCACTTTACAATCCTATGATAAATGATAATGTTGTTCGTGTTTGTGTGGATAACCTCCTCTGTAAAGAGACATGATTTGTTTTCATTTAATTTATATATTAAAGGTCATATAGATAGATTTAATGAATATATGTTACATTTATGATATTATTAATATGATATAAATATATATTATTATTAAAATTTATTTCATTCAATTTTATGGAAAAAAAAATATTCAGCATGTTTACGTACTAACTATCATCTCCAAAATCTGATGTAACTCCTTTTTCATCATCCCATATATAAACAATTTTAAAATTGAATATAATGAAAAATATGATACTTATAACATAATTAAGATTATATAGATAATGAAACCTTGAAAATGATTAAATAACCATAACCGTCAATCCAAAACATGTATGGTAAACAAAAAACAAAACACTTGAATTTAAATTTTAATGAAGAATTATTAATAAATGTGTAATTAAAACTTCTTATAGAATTTTATATTGTTATATATGTGTCGATATGGTTATCTCATAGATGTATAATAAATCCAAATTAATTATATAGATATTAAAAATGAATATGAATAATTTCTGGACCATGGGTAGTGGTTTATGATAAAATATCATTTCTTTTATAGATGATCTGTGTTAAAAAGATTGAGTTAAATTATAAGATCCCTATTTTTAAAACTCATTTATTTTCGTCTAATTATATTTACATATAGTCTTATTTGTTTTCCATTTCAATCAATTATCTTTGGTACTTAATACAAATGAGGAAATATTTTAAAAAAATGTCAACCTCATTTTCCCGTTGGTCATTAAACATTTTCATTCATGTCAATATAATTAAAATTGTTTTCAAGAATGTTAAATGTTATGATCACATGATTAATTAAAATCATTTCAACCGTATTTTTTATTAATATAAAGGGATAAAAATGGAATATTTTCAATATTTTCTTACTATTTTTTTATGAATATTTAAAAAATGTGTGAAATGAATCGTTGAATTAACATTTAAAGTATGAAAGGATTTTGATATTCTCATAAAAATTATTTTAATAGAATTATAAATTTAATATTTTCATGTAAATTTTCATATAAATTAATTTTCTCTCTATTTTCATAAATATTATACATTTTTTCAATATAAAATGATAATTCTTATTTTTTCATGATATGGTTTAATTTTCCTTTAATTTGATTTCTCAACTGTGTCACCGTAATTTTCTATTTATTATGGTTCACAGGGGATATAATATAATTAAGTTATCATTTTTTTATATTTTCATTGAGTATGATTATATGATGTTGAAATATATATAAATAACATTTACATTCATTAGATTTTGAAAAAATGATTTTATGAATATTTTATGATCTTATGGAACACATATGTATCATTTTCCTTATGTTATAAGTAGGGAAAATTTATAAAACCATACAATGAATTATATAATGATTTTTCCCTAAATAAATAACATTAATAGTATAGGGAGTGAACCCATTCCAAGGATGAAAATAAGTTTTACAGTGAAGAAAATATAACATGGGACGTTGTCCACTACGAAATAATGGTGTTAGATGTGAGACTCAACTAATGAAATGATTTTATATTTTTTTTATTGTGCCTAAATTTATATGAAATTTTATTATGCTTATGATATTATCTCATGGATTATTATTGATTAACGATGATTCCTCTCCCTTATGACTCATGTCTTTTAAAATGCTAAATCTTTATTACATGACTCATAATTTATGATATATGACTATGACTCATTAGGTTTGAAATTTGTACATTATGATAATGATATCATACCATTATTCTTAAATTACCTATGTATACGATCATTAATTGATATCTCCCATGATTACCCTTATTTTTCATATGATCTAGAGTTTCTAATGTTTCTATATTTCCTAGTTTATGATGAAAGGTTTTATGTAGGATATTACTAAGAAGGGAACTATGAGAGAAGAAGTTTTTGTGTCATGTTTAAGATATTTTATTAAATAGGTTGGTTATGTATTTACTCTCAAAATAAAAAAAACCTGTATGGTTTTAGGGAATGAAATGTTTTATAATATATTATGTTTTCATCTATGTTGATGTAATATTTATGCATGTTTTTCTTGGGTTTCCACATTAGACATTTCCCTTACCAATATCATGATAAAAAAAATTATGAATTAGGATGCAATATAGGGGATGAGTATATCAACAATGTAGGAAATACCCATGACTTACCATAGTCTACTCTGACAAGAATTTGTCAGATAAAATTCAATATAAATTTAGATTCAAGAATATAAATAGCTTGAAAAAAATTAAAATATGTAGGAAGTCATAAAACTAAAACCATGAAGGTATATCATGTTATTAATGCATTCAAATTAATCTCACACAACCAATTCACATTCTATCAATGCAATAACCTCTTGTATTTTTAGTACATACCTTTACATGACATTTTACAAACAAAAGATCTTTTAAATTTTAGTGTCTTGGAAATAAGGTACACAATACATGAAAACATTAAACATTTTTCAATTCCAAATTAAATGATTTATCATGGTTAATAATAGGTGAATTTATTTATCTCATAACCTCGGTTCATACGTCAAAAGAAAGGGTGAGCGGAAGGCCCAATAAGGGTAATGAAAGAGTTTACATGTGAACTTGAGTGATATGAATACGAATAATAGGAATATAATAAAGGCATTATAAATAGGAATATCATAATAATAATAGCATTAATAATACCTTGAAAATATTTCTACAACATTTAATTTATAAATTCATAAGAATTTCACCAAGGTCCATCCCCAAGGTGTCAAAAAATTACTAATGTTATTTACCAACGTATCATAAAACTTGTCATCTCTAGAGATTAATTTCTTTACCCAGTGGATTGGGGAGCTATCAGGGTGAAACATTAATATGAATTTATTATAATGATATCCACATAGATAATAAGAAAAAATTTCATAAATAACTTGAGATAATAAACGAAATGTGGTTTATATCAAAATCATGGTGTTTTAAAAAGTGTTTAAAAACACGATCATTATTTTTTTTATCCCATGAAAAGGGAATGTGGGTTTGATTAATTTTTATTACATAGTAAATTAAATTATTTTTATGTCTTCATGAATTCCCCTTGAAATGAAATATCATTGGTTATTCACATAATTAAAATAAAATAATTTCTTACGAAAAAGAGAGATATTTTGAGACGAATATTCTACAGCATAATGAGTACAAAAATTGTTTTATAAAACCGTGAAAAGAGAGGTTAAAAGAGTAAAAAAATCATAAAACACTCAGAATATAGTATAGTGAGAGAATAAAATTGAAATAAAAATATGCTATGGGAATATTAAAGACATACCACAGAAAAAAGAACTTCAATGGAAAAAGAATTTGAGAATTGTTTTACCTCGAAGACTAACTTATAAAACTCTATGATCAGTATCTTGAGGGAATGAGGAAACCTTGTGAAAACAAATTGAGTGTTAATACTATCAAATATTCTAGAAGAACTATTTTTTAATGAAATTGAATGATTTAATGGATGGGTATTTATATTAAAACAGAGGGAGTTTTTTATTAATTTCATAGGACACCTCATTAGTGGTATTTTAAAAACCCTAGGCTTTTATAAGGTATATTCCCATGGTATTGGCCAATTGGGACACATCATAACATATTTTAATCCAAAAGAGTCTAACAATATCTAATATTACTAATTACATCATTTTGAAATAGTTATGATGTCATTAAACATATTTAAAACTTAAAATGTATTTTTACTATTCATTGAAAATTCAACTATTTTAGACAAAACCCAAATATTAACCCTTACAATTTTTTGACGTTTAGATTTCAAAAATGAACTCTATTTTATAAATATGAATTTAGTTTTGAAATAAATTTGATAAATAAAATAATAATACTTAAAAAAAATTAAAAATATTTATTTACTTACACTATGATATTATTATATCACATTACCATTATAGATGACTAAAATGAGTTTATACATCCTTAGGTGAGGGTACTATTCCATTGGTAAAATTACTATTCAAAATTATAACATTACTATTCAAAAGGTTCAAGTTACTATTCACCAAAAAAATAAATTGATCCTACAAGACTCTAAATGTCTTATTCATCACATCTATGTATGTCCATTTTTCGAAAATCATTTCATAGAACAAATTATTAAAGATTATTATAATGAAATACTATTCACCAAAGATTACTATTCCCAAAATATTATTCATCCAAATTATATTATTCATATAAAAATTAATATTTTTAGAAAAAATTTAAAAATTCACCCTAAAATAATTTTGAAATTTGAAATTCAAAAATGATGTTTACGTTGCAATAATAATTATCTAAGTATGGTAAATATTTAAAAAAGTAAATATTTTTACTTCTAAAATCATTTTATAATATTTTTACCCCTTAAAAATATATTTTATTAAGGAAATATATTCTTAAAATATAAATTATAAAATAAAAAAATTATTAAAATAAAGGGATTAAATTTTAATTATCTAGTGCCTTAACATATAACACCTTAAAAATCCAAAATACGTCCTAAGGGTAATGTGTGCAATTGTGATAGACTCTAAGAGAATCTCAAAAAACATCACCTAAGTGGTAATATCCAATAACATAAATTTATCCCTTATACGATTTCATTCAAGCTTAACATTTTGAAACTCAGCTTCGGATTAGTCTAGAGAGAAGCCTAGTGATGCAACATCCTTTCCAATCTCCAAAAAATGGTCTTCATACAACAAGATTCTACTATATGAGGCCCTCGACTCTTCTTTCTTCATTAATAATCAAATATAATTTCTATTTATAGCCAATAATTATAATGTTAAAAATTAATATTGTTTCTATTGGTCATATTATCCAATGGTCATATAATAGTCAAAACTCAATGGTCCCATTTCACGTATACTTATACATTTTTATTTATTATAATAGAGGAAAACATACATATTTGGAAAAAAATATTATTCGAATGATTATATCAGTACATTCTTCTCCGAATAAGAAATTTCATCCCTAAAATTTCAAATCGTACCCTTAGAAGAAAAAAGGTGTGGGCACTTCTACCTCATAGTCTCCTCTAGTTCCCATAAAGATTATTCATATTTATGGTTCCTCCAAAATACATTAAAAAGGTGGGTATTCTTTAGGTATAGAAACTTATATACATGATATTACGAGATACTCCTAATAAGAGAGTTCGTGCTCCTGTTGTACCACCACTTGGTTCAGTATATGTGAAGGGTGAGGTATTTACTTCCTTAAGAGGGATACATGGAAAACATCATGAACATGAGATATATTTGGGGGAATTTCAAGATAATAGGCCACTACTCCTATGAAATCAATGATTTCATTTGGGCCAATATACCATTGTATGAACATTCCTTTCTTTTCAAACCACAATAATATATTCCATGGAGAGCTTTAAAGGAATACATTATCACCCACATCAAACTCCAAGCCCCTTCACCAGTTGTTGGCATACCACTTCTGATGACTCATAGTAGCATTAATGTGTTGTTAGATAGAATAACCTTTGCTGTCATATCTTTCACAAGATCAGGCCTATGAATATTTCTTTAACCAGCTTCATCCCAACAAGTAAGAGTTGCAAAACCCATCACATATAAAGCATCATAGGGTGTAATTTGAATGATCGAATGGAAGTTTTTGTTCTAAGAGGACACAATTAATGGGAGATGTTGATCCTATCAACCTATTAATTTAATCGAACATGTTATCAGCATGTCCTCGTGTTTATGAATCGTTCTTTCAGATGGGATATTAGTTTTGGAAGTCGTACTAAATTTCAATTCAGTACTCAATGCATGTTGAATACATCTCTATAATTTTGATGTGAACCTCAGATCATGCTCAGATATGATATAGATTGGTACCACATACATCATTAGAGAATCTCTCCTATAAATCTTGATAATTTGATCATGATAGATGTCTTCTCTAATTGAGTTAAAATGTATTGTCATGGTGATACTGTCCACAATAACCTATATCTCATTGTATACTTTGGATGTTATTAGGAGACCTGTAAAATATTCCATAGTAATATTTTACCACTTCCATGCTGGTATAGGTAGTGGTTGTAATACCCCATTGGGTATTCCTTGCTCTACCTTCACATGTTGACATACCAGGAACCTTTTATTGTAGTCAGCAATCTCTTTATTAATGTTTTCCCACAAAAAATGATCAAGAAGGTCCGTATATATTTTAGTGATTCCAGAATGTATGTGGAATATAATGATTTGAGCTTCATCTGTTAGCTCCTTACATATTTCCTCAATAGATAGAACACATAGTATTGTATGAAATTCTAGTATACCTTTTTTATCAATATTTAACTGGATAAACTTCACATTCTTCACAACCTAAAACTTCATGTGTAACAAAGTATCATTTTAAAACATTGTTCATCTTATCTAGTAATGATGGTTGAATAATCACTTGATAAAGCGATGATTATGTCCCTTCCATTATGATTCTGATATCTAAATTTACTAGGTATTTTATCAAATAATCACTTTGAATCCTCATCATTGTTATCATAATAGGGAATTTCCTACTTAATGCATCAGTGACATTGTTTGCTCCTCCATGGTGATAATAAATTGAACAATAATAGTCTTTATGAAGTTACAACCATATCCACTGTCTCAAATTCAATTTCTGTTGTGTGAGAATATACATTAAATATTGATGTTCTATGTATATGTCACACTTCTCCCCATAAAGATAGTGCCTCCATATCGTTAGAGGAAAAAAACTACAACCAGCTCCAGGCCATGTGTAGGATAGTTCTTCTCGTGAGGATTCAATTGTTTAAATTTATAAGAAATCACATTTTTATTCTTCATGTGGTCACACCCATATCATTTCATAGATTCATCACTGAAAATAATGAAGCCTTCTCTGATATAGGGAAGTGTTAATAAAAGTGTAGTACCAATATATTTTTCATCTCTTGGAATCTTTCTTGACACTTCTTTGTCTAGATGAACTTGAACCATTTTATAGATAACATGGTTAATAGATTATAAATTATTGAAAATTACTTTAAAAATATTCTATAATATCCCACAAATATGAGGAAACTAAAAATCTTTGTTACTGTTGTAGGATGAGTCTAGTCCTCCACAACCTTTGTCTTTGTAGGGTCTAGTGATATTTCATCATTGGTTACAACGTTCCCCAAGAAAGAAAATATTTGTAATAAAAATTAACTTTGGATGAATATTCCAAATAATCTACCCTTCCTCAAATTTTTCAATATAACCCTTATATGATCTTCATGATCTTCACAAATTTCGGAATAAATTTAATTATCATCAATAAAAAAGTACCACAAAGTTTTTAAGTGAGTCCTTAATGAATCTATTAATCAAATCTATAATAATAGAATGATAATTAATCATGCCAATGTCCATAACAAAAAACACATAATGACCATATATTAATAAGAATGAGGTATTTAGAATAACATATTTCTCCACCCTCAATTGATAAAAACTAGAATGAATATCAATTTTATAGAAGAATAAATCCCCACAAAGCTGATCAAATAAATAATCAATTCTTGGAAGAGGGTACTTTCTGTTTACTTTGACCCCATTATGTTCTCTATAATAAATTCATAACTGTATCAATCCTCTCTCTCCCTCACAAAGAGAATATTTTCTCTCCAAGGAGACACACGTGGATGGATAAACCCCTTCTCCCAATGTTCTCAGAGTTCTTTCTTTAATTCCCCTAGCACCACATTCTCCATTATATACAAGGTTTTTAAAATACGCTTGGATCCAGGCATATGTTCAATGTAGAATTCTAACTCTCTTTTTGAGGGAGTTATAGGTAACCCCTCAGTAAATACATCAATGTATTTCTAAACGATCTGTAAATTTTATATCCATATACTATCATTAACTTCATAATATTTACTGATTTACTTTATAATGAAGGATACCGGTGGTGCTTCTAGACAAAGATCAGGTCGAGATATCTATCCTTTGAAAAAAAATTTTGGTTTTCCATTTAAAACTACAAATATTTTCTTTTCTTATACAGTTGATTTTAGTTTTATACTTTGAGATCTAGTTCATCCCTAGTATATTGTCAAATTCCAACATGTGAATGACTACTATATTTTTTATGAGATATTTCTCACTAAAGTTAATAATAGAGTATCTATACAGATTTTATTTCTAGATAATAACTACATGTGTCTTGACAGAAGGTTTTACTTATACAAGTTTGTGGGTTGATTCTATATTATGTGAAAACATGGAGTAATTGAATTCAACTATAAAACTAGACTCAAACAATGTACTTGTTATCTTTGAGGGAACTACAAGATTACCATCCACCACATAATTTGGATATTCATCTACAGTCATCATGATAGAAAAATCATGACTTTTATCCCTTATCATATGCTTATGTTTATGTAGATTTCTCTCTACTACCCTCATATTTGGTCAGGGATTATAAAAGTTCTCAATCTGTCCACACATGAAGCATTGGACTTCATTTAGGGGGTGAACCATATTCCTTTCTTTTTTAGTGTTGGAATGATGAGGGTTCACCTCACTACAACAATTATTATTGATATGGCCATCTCTTCCACAATTTTAATACTCCCTCCTCCAAAGAATAATGTTTCATGAATTCATCCTCCCACATTTATCACAAATTGGAAAATTCACTTTCTTTCCTCCTATTACCCAATCAAAGATCTTCCCTAATAATGGATCCATTTATCTCTTATTTTTATTGTATTTATAGGACAACTTCATCTCACCGATTTTTTTTTCTTTCATAGAACTTTGTAGGATTTACTCATAGCTGTTATAGTATTGGTTGGATAAATTCTTCCGTAGATGAGGTCTTATTCTATCGAAGAATCAATCAACCTTACCATTAGGATCTACGATAAATAATAAGCGGTATAGAGAAATCCTTACAAATATCATCTCATATAATCTCACATATTCACTCTCCTTCAGCTTCGGCTCAATAGATTCCTTCTATATTTTATTTCACCTCAAACGAATGAAATAATTATTGATGAAGATCCATCTTAATTCTTCCCACACTATATATTTAACCTCCCCGCTTGTCCTTGTTTATTTAATCTATTCCCGCCACTGATAAACTTCTCCCTCTAAGAGGTAAAATTCTAGGGTGATTTTCTCTTGTTCAAAATTATAAAGCACAAAAAAGTCATTTTATAGAGTTTATCCATTATTTAAATATCAATGGGTCGGTGGATCCATTGAATTTTGGTAGTTATTGATGCGTAAAGGAATCAACTAAATATTTTTCCCTTCTTGGTGAAATGTTTCTCTCAAATTGATTCATGTTATTTTTGATAACATAACATATTTTATTAATCCTTCTCTTGAAATTTTTCATTCTAGATTCCATCAGAGGACTACCTGTGCATGGTCTATTGTGACCACCATTTGAATGGTTCCTCGTATTTCCTACCATTTTATAAAAAAAGAAAAACATATTGATAATATTAGTTCATTTAATAATATTATAACTCGATGTGGTTTTTATGACTTAATACATCATGGTTAAACACATTATTCATTTCCAACAATTACATTTTCTTTAAATCCTTCATAATAGATCATAAAAAGTTGTTGATTAACCATAAATATCTCCAATGAGTGTCAAACCAGAAGTGCAACAAGGTCCACTATTTTTCACTGGATCCCATTTGATATTATCTCAAAGATGTTTTTTCAGATATTACACTTAGATACATATATTCTAGAGGTACATCCACTTGTTCGTATATCGACGTGTATTTATTTGTTTGAAATCCACTTACGTGATATTTCACAAAAATACCAGGAAGTTTTCCTATAATTAATCATTTATATAGAGTTATTAAAAATGTTTTAAAATTTAATTTCCACAAATAACTAAACTATCCTCTGATTCCAACTATACCATCCTACATTTTTATTATATAACATTATTTGAAATTTTACAAATAGATGATATTTTAATGATTAGTGTCTTAGAAATAAGGTACATAATACATGAAAACATAAAACATTCTTCTATTAAACATGAATGAATTCATCATGTTTTGTCCAAATTAAATTTATTTCATCTCATAACCTGGGGACATACATCAATGGAATGTGTAAGGATAGGTCCCAGTAAGGGAACAAAAGTGAAACAGTTAACATGTGAACATGACCAATATCATTAATAACATGAGGAATATCATAAAGGCATGGTAAAGAGGCATATAATAATTTTAATAATAACATGAATAATAAAATAAAAAAAATTCTACAACATTGAATTTATACATTCATAATCATATCACCATGGTCCATCCACAAGGTGTCATAAAAATTACAATGGTTGATTACCAAGGTATCAAATAATTGGTCATATCTAGAGATTAATTTCTTTACCAAATGCATTGAAGAAATATCTTAGTGAACCCTTAATAAATATTTAATTTCATGTGATAAACATATAACATAATAAATAAATTCATTAATAACCCAAATAGAATAAAACAAATGGGTTTCATATCAAAATCAGGGCATTTTAAAAATTTCTCAAAAGCATGATCATTATGTCATTTATTACCCAAGGAAAGTGAATGAGGGTTTTATGTATGTAAATTCCAGAATCAGAAAATAATTTTCAGGTCTTGATTAATATCACTAAAATTTAATGAGTTGTGGGTATTCACGTAATGAAAATTAAAAAATATCTTGAGAAGAAGAGAGAGATTTTGAGATGAAAATTATACTGCATAAAAAGTATTAAACACGGTATTATAAAGACTTAAATAGAGAGGGTACAAAGTTCAAACATTCATAAAAGACTCATAATATATTAAAAGGATATAATAAAATGAAAAATAAGGACATGATATGAAAATTTTAAAATCATACCACATAAAAGAGAACATGAAAGAAAAAGAGAAGATGATAATTCCCTTACCTTAAAGAGTAACTTCTAAAAATCTATGATCGGGTCCTTTTGGGATTTAGTACACTTTGGGAGGACTCCATGGGAGGTAATAATATCATATCATAGAGGTTTATGATTTTTAATGAATTAAATGAACTAATAGATAGATATTTATCGTAAAACAGAGGGAGTTTTTTATTAATTTCAAATTACACCTCATTAGTGGTAGTTGAAAAGCCAAGGCATGCCCATGGTATTTCCCATGGTATTGGCCAATTGGGAAACCACATATCATATTCTAATCCATAATATTCTACCATAATATTGTCATACTCATTACATCATTATTCTATAGTTATAATTTCATTAAACATACAAAAATACTTGAACTGTATTCTTACTCTTCATCGAAAAATCAATTATTTCAGAAAAATCCAAAAAATTCACCCTAATAAATTTTCGATGTGTTGAATTCAAAAATAAAATCCATTTTATAAAAATGAATTTCATTTTAAATTTAATTAATTAAATAAATTAATAATACTTAATTAATAATTTCTAAAAAATTTCTTTTCTTATCATATGATATAATTATATAAAATTACCATTTAAGATGACTAAAGTAAAATAATAATTCCTTAGGTTAGTTTACTATTACATTGGTAAAATTATTATCCATATGGTTAACATTACTTTTCCAACAGTTCAAGTTACCATTCTCCAAAAAATTATGTTGATCCTGTTATACTTTAAATATCCTACTGATCACAATCATGTGTGTCCATTTTTCGAACAACATATCACATAATAAAATATATAAAAATTATTTTAAAAAATTATCTATTCATCAAAATTAATAATATTCATCAAATACTATCCATAAAGAAATCTATTCATAAAAAAATTGAAACATCTTAAAAATGACTAAATATTCACCCTAGAATAATTTTGACATTAAAAATTCAAAATGATGTTTATTTTACCATAATTATTTTCCAAGTTTGAGAAAAAACTAAAAAGTAGAATTTTTATATGTAAAATAAATTTATCAAATTTTCTAAATTAAAGATATATTTTATTGAGAAAATCTATACTTAAAATAGAAATGATAAAATAATTTTTTAAAAAAAACTAAAGGATTTCATTTTATGTATCTATGGCCTTTACACATAACCCCTTAAAATACCCACATATGACCTAAAGGTAAGGTGTGAGATGGTAATAGACTATTGGGGAGGCTTAGATAACATCACCTGAGTGGTAATCTTCACTCACATGATCTTCTACTGTATGTGATTTCATTCAAACTTGACAGGTTGAATCTCAGCTTGGGATTCATCTAGAAAAAATCCTAGGGATGCTACCTCATTACCATGCTCTAACAAATTGTATTTGTATGGAAAGAGTCTACTGGATGATTCCTTCATCTCTTCTTTCATCATTATTTATCCATTACAATTTTTATTACTAAAAAATAATTATAAGGTTAAAATTTATTATTATTTCCATCTATCATACTAACCGATAGTCGTATAATGATAAAAACATGATGGTCATATTTCTTTTATACTTATACATTTTTAGATATTATGAAATAGTAAAACATACATATTAATGAATAAAAATATTGTTCAACAGTTTGGTCGTCACAAATTTAGATCCATAGAACAATCTATACTCTATATTGGTACTCATCTATTCGGATTGAATTCATCCCACGATTGTAAAATCCATCAAGTCGAAATACTCCTTAACATAAAGTATAACCCAAGGAAACCTTTTTCTATGTGAATGATGGACCCATACACCCATATCTATTCCATGTTCTCATACGAGTTCTTTAAATCAATTTCCCTTTTTAGAAATTTATCAAACATGTTGTAGGTGAATATCAGTACCCATAGCGTCAAATGATAGTAAATACAAGGAACACCCATGAACTTTTCATCAAAAAAACACAACAAATTTATTCTTAGAAAATCAATACTTTGTGTATTAGGAAATTGGAAAAGGGATTAAATCCAGTTTCTTAGTGGAATCATCTAAAATCACTTCAAATCCATTCATAATTGATATTTATTTTGATAATGGATTGAATGATCATTATTATAGGGAAATTTGGTTTAAAATAACATTTAATATATCCTTTAAAAACTCCCTTATTATCACTAAGGCATTAAATTTCATATCCCAAAGGATCTAATTCCAAATTGTCTATTCAAAAAACAATGACAACCATTTGCATTCCCTAGAGAAGGGTTTTGTGTTATTGCCCAATCTATCTTGGGCCTCCTGTTAAATAAATATCAATTCATTAAACTGTGGAATGTTTTTTTCCCAAGGAATTTTTTACAACTACACTTATAATTCACACCCACTCCTTGTGTGATATCTATGTTTTATTTTTAATTGGAGTATTAATCATCATATAGTAATATTTATCTTGTAGTTTTGATGTTTCTTAGTGTATTTTTTGTCATAACTTTATGGATTTCCACTAAAGAGGGACATAGAGTTATTCATTGATTTGGTTTCATGTAACCATCACGTGTTTATCCCTTCCTACCCAATGTAACCATCAGAAATAAAGGCGTTAAAACATCATGTGGGTGAATCGATGTCTATAGGATTTATATGGCCTAGTGTGTCGTCTTGGGCATCACTAGTGTTTTTTTACAAGATGTCCAATGTAACCCTTATCTCATGTATTGACTAGTGAATGATCAATCAGTTTATGGTTAATAAAAATTAAATATTACACATATTTAATATTTTCTTTTTTGATTATATAAATGAGAATAGGTTTTTCTCTATGATTAATCTTCAAATTGGTTATCAATAGCTTTGAATTAATGAGTCCAATATCCCTAAGACCTCCTTTAGGAGAAGGTATGGCCACTATGAGTACCTTTTAATTAAATTTAGTCTAACCAACACTCCTAATTGGTTTATGTAACTGATTAATAATATTTTAAACTAGTACTATTATTCATTGATTTTATTATTCAGGGAGATCTTATTGGATTAATAAAAAACTAACGAGGTTTGTGTTATTATTTTGGGACTAGTTATGAATATCTTGAGAAATCTCAGAAATTATATGAATATGTCTAACTGATATTTATGGATTTTTTATATTAATTTCACGGGAAGCATGTTTTTAAAACATGGTATCTAAATTTATCCTGAAAAGGTGAAATCTTCCCTGAATTGTGATGGACCATGGTACATCGTTGAATTTTAGAGATACTAAGTTTTGGTTGGTTAATACGGTTGATTCAATAAATATTTACCATCTTTGGATTATATTTTAAACTATATCACTTAAAATACAATGATGTTTTTATTGGATGAAAATTTATAAGCTGTCATAGATTATTTAAAAAAACATATTCCTTCAACACCATTATTGACTATTCCAGAGGATATGTAGAGCTTTGTTTCTTTTTTAATGCTTTAGGTTTAGATGTTTTCTTTGTTCTCATACAGGGTGATCATGTGGTCACTTATGATTCTCCTATACCAAAATATCATGAAAAAAACTATCCCAAATAGGATCTTAAAATCATCTCTATGATGGATGATCTCAAGAGTTACCGGCACTACATTTTTATAGAATGATTTATAGTTAAGGTTTATTAAAATACTGGATATATATCTTCTCACAAGAATATTTTAATATTACACAATTATTATGGGTGGAGTACCTATATTATTCTGAATTTTACATTACCTACACCCCTGTAATAGTAAATTGTATATCTAATGCACTGAGTAGGAAACTTCCCTACCAACCTAGGAAGTAATCATTAAAGGTAAAGACTATGATGGCTCTCTTCTCTTGTATGCATTTAGTAGTTCTATAGAATAAGGAGAGGATTTTATTGGTGAGTTTTCAGTTCAAATCCTATCTTCTTAGGTTTAATCTCCATAAGAAATACATTAATGATGAATTTAAATCCATCAGGGATTGTTTATATGGTTTCAATACCATTGGATACTACTCTCTATCATCTAATATTATCCTTTTATTCTAAAATATATATTTCATTATATCCTATAATATATTATATGATTGTGGATTTTTATCACTCTATGTTGGTTTTACACCCCAGTAAAATGATGATTTTTTATGATATGAGGTGTTTATTTATTTTTTGTTTTGTTTGGAATGAGACAATTTGAATTTTTTCACTTATTTTTATTCCAATCAGCTGATTAAGGTTTAGCATCAGAAGTCATTTGGACTACTTTATCCACATCCTTGATTACACTAAAATTTGAAATGATATCAATTTTATTTTTAGTAAGTATTATCATGTAATCATTGAGAAAATAATCTTATTTTGGTGGTTATATACCTATTGACCAAAAAAATTCACTTTATTCGCATTCATGAGATGAATAATATTAAGGAAATGGGAAACCTATATGTATAAGAGATCATAAAATTTCACTGTTTTCCAACTACCATCATTTTTTATTTGGATCGCCAATTTTATTATTATTTTGGAAGGACTCCAGGTTATAATGGTATCCTTAAAAATGTTGATGATGGCATATAATCTTTAAATAGATTATGATAAACATTGTGCTATACTGATTCAGGAGGACATGATTCATACATATGTAATTTATTTTTTATGGATCATTGGATTTCCACTTTTTATGGTGTATTTTTGCTATAAAAAATGTTTTGAATCATCCAATTAAAAAAATAGTTTTTTGTCCATGTATGTTCATCCTTGTAAATCTACATTTTTTAAGCGGTATATTCTTGATGACTCCTTTGTGGGACATAAAATATTCTAAGAGATGACAACTGAGATCCATATGATTCATCATTGAAAGTTAACATCTCAAATATGGTATATATATTATTATTATCATCATTAATTACCTTTAGAAATATTAGTTGCTGGACAAGTACTTTTAAGAGTTCCACTGTAGTTGTTTCACTAATGGATTGGAAAACAAGTGATGTTTCCAATAAGATACATGGGCCAATTTAATGTTTTTAGTAGATTATAAAGGTTTACTACCATTTTTCCTTTCCACCTCGGATAAATTTGAGTCATAATGTGTTCCATGTGTCTCATCAAAAAACCTATCTTTCATACTCATATGATTTTTGGAGTTAGGAAGAACTTGATGTGAATCCTGATATATGCATGATCAAGTAGCCAATTCATATTCTTTATTCTTAAATTAAGGCTCTACATGACAGACCAACACCTCTTGTTTGTTTTTTTTGGAAACACCCTTTTGATTCTCACTAGATGTTGGAGCATGAGGCCATGATGAAAATGAAGCTGCCTCAAATATTTTCTACAGATATTTCCCAATAATCATTATCACAGTAGAAATTATTTATTTGGTGAATAATTAAAACATTCTGAAACCCACCTTCAATTATATATGTTACTTAACTAAGATCATATTTTGTTATGAAAATATCATATTTTGTTTTTAGAGAAATTTGGAAGAAATTGAAGTATATGGGTCAGTTCATGATTGGTGCATAATTAGAGAAACCTACACATGTAATCCAAGAAACGATGAACCATTTATTTCACTCTTATAGAAGGGTGCATAGTTTGGTACATTTTTAGTACTCACCATACATCCTACCCCTCAAATGTTTCATCTTGGGATTGTGGTCATGCATGATTGGAACATGTTTTGTCGAAAAATGTGGCAAAATCATGTATGTCTTTTAGTATCCTAATAGAGGGATCATGGGTTTTTAAACTAGATGTCCAACTCGTGTGCATCTTATATTATCACAGTAGGTGGAGAATAGTATAACGAACCATACATTACATACATTGTTATTACTTCAAAATTGAATCACACTTATTACAACATATAATAAAACCATGAAAGGACCGTATAGGTATAGTGTCTTTAGAAACTGGGAAACATAAACAAATAGTTCATAAAGCATCTACTTTGCCTCCCATTTATTTCATCATATCTAGAGTCCCTTTTTGGCATATTCTACTTAATAACCTTCTTCCTGACCTGGGGAAATAAAACATACAAAAGGGTGATCTCAAATGCTCAGTAAGGTTAAACAAAAGAAATATCAATCACATCATATACATAAGCACATGACTTTTGGAAATCTTAACCTGTAAAAAGAGATCATAATTTCATAACATGGGATAAATCATGGCAGTGAAATGTAATCAAAATAATCATAACTTAAAACATGAAACTTTTTGGCATACACACATAATCATAGAGAATCATTTCTTATTAGTCAAGACTCATTTCCAAGACTATCTTAGTAGACAAAGTCCATTTCTAAACCGAGTCACCCTCATTTCAGTCCTTTTTCACTGAACCGATATAACCTACCGTTCCAGCCATGTCTATCTCATGATATATAAAATCTATACCCAATGCATTGGAGGGAGATATAGGTCCCACCCATCTCATAATGATACCATTCTTATGCGTGCCACAAAATCAAAAACCATACATCATTGCATAACCCATGTAATAAAAATGGGAATCTTAAACATCATGACATCATAAAACAATTCATATACGATAAAGGAATTCATAAAAATAATTCCATCACAACATAATCAAATCAATGTAATAATAGGGATAAAATCAGAACCCTTTATTATTTTGATGGAAAATAATTTTGATAAAACACTTGAACTTCATTCTTGAGGAAAATATCCTTTCTACTTCAAAAACACTTTTCCTTTCTTAACATGTCATACAATTTTAAACTAAAATAAGTTGATTAAAAATAAACTTGAAAACATGTAAGGTAAATTTCTTGGAAATAATTTTTTAAAAACCCATTCATGTCGTATAAGTTAAAAAAACATTCTTCTCGTACTTTTATCGGAAAAGTCAAAAAGTACCTCGTACGAAAATCAACAAAAGATTCCTTTCATATCCTTTAATAAAAACTCACCGAATGGTAAAATTGGATTTAAAAAATTTTAGGTGGATGGAAATAATATTACATATTAAGGAAACATGGATGTGGATGATAAAATACACCCCAGTAAATACCAAAGTATAAACAATCTCGGATAAAAATGAGATTGTGATATTTTCCCTTACCATAGGTCCGATTTACCTCGTAAGTGTCCTAACCTCCTGTATAATGATTTAAATAATGTTATTTACTTATTACAGAATCCTAATTATTGTTATGATATCATATATGGTCATATTCTTAGTTTCATGGTAGTAATATTTCATTGCTACTTGTTATTCAGGTGTTTATAACTTTTTGTTCTTATGTGTGTTTTGTCGAATAAATTCTTATTATTCTCTTTAGGTTATAGATACATCATTTCCAGAATGGTATTAATGTACTATATATCATATTTATTCACTTAATTCATTTATTTAATCATTATGAAATGAAAATCATGTAGAACGAGTCGCATCACATCGTGGAGATGGTATTCCCTACGTACGCACGAGCGATGATATCGTTCCCATGATCGTGGAATTGTATTGGAGTGTATGTATACTATTTCAGAATCAATATCACTTTACAATATTCATATATAGTCATTATTTACACCATTATACCCATCCAAGTAAGGTGGTGGTGGAAAATAGATTACACCACAGCGTGGAGATGGTATTCTGTACGTACGCACGCGCGGTGATTTCTTTTTCTGTAGGATGGATAGATGGTGAAATAGGGTTGCTTCATACTTATAATAAAATATCAGTATATTAGGGATACTGATGTTATTACTTCATAATGAAACAACTAAATAAGAAGAAGTGGAAGAATAAATAAAGATGAAAGAATCGGTAACAGACATTACCTCTTCTTTGAAGTGCTTCTTTGAGACCTTCTTTTAGGGAACTAAAATTGGTCTTTGAAGAAGACCAGGACCTCTAGGATGTATCTAGGGAAGTGGAGAGGATAAAGGGGAAGGGGTTGGTCGAGCTTGAAGGCTCAAAGTGGTGTGAGGAAGAGAGGGAGGAGGTGCCCTTTTATAAGGGAGGAGAGGGGCACCTTTGGAATA